>CM026398.1:31717546-31830457 GCA_014843695.1 Archivesica marissinica
GTACATACACAACATATTTAAACAGTAATATTAAAACAATGTACAAAACCACTCATGTTTGAGTTATAAGAGACAAACTAAGATATAATATAACAGCATCTTAAAACTTACTTTAAATTCAATTTATAAATACAGATTTATAAAACAGTAAAACTATACATCACAGGTTAAAATGTTGCATTTACATATATGTATACAAAAGTTAGATCGTAATAGTATTATAAAGTTGTTTGATTTCTATATACATGATTCGGGTTTTATATAAAATATTACGTCTTTCCATTAAAATGCTATTGCAGGTTTTGGCACATAATTTAGCAATACATGTATCTTTATCCGACATTAAATAAGCAAACTGTTCAGAGAAACTAAGAGTGTTGAGTGATGTATTAATAGACTGCGCATATAATTTAAGTTCAATGTGTAAATGCTCATACAATGGACATTTCAAAAACCGGTGTCCGGCTGAGCGTATAGATAGTTTATTTTCAATTCCATTATGCTTAAAAGCCCATGAGGATAATGTATGCATGGTATAAATGAACAGACAGTGAATTAACAAATAAATATAGTAAACAATGCATGCATGTTAATAACTGATTTAACTAAATGGAGAAGGTTACAGAATTATTTTGAAATGTTTCAATGTACACTGAGTATAAATTCGTGCAATATGAATCTAAATATTACGGACTTTGAGAAAACATGCATACATGGCGTATGACATAAATATTATTTTCAAATAATTAATTTATTTTTACCCTTTACCTTTGTACATTGAAATAAATTTCATGCAAATTTACAATGTTGTAATGAATAAAATAAAATAATGGAAATAGTACTCCAAAATCTAGTTCCAACACTAGTTAGTTAACCTGTATCGAAAGGAAAAGGCCAACTTGTTGGATAACTCAAAATACTTCTATAGATTTAACATATGGACATAATTATGTTATTTTTAAACATTAAGATTAACTTAGTTATTTTAATATATACTGACACCCCGTGCGAACAGTAGTTACTACACTTTAAGCATTGTAGAAATTATAAACAAATTTACATTATACTATTGTAAATTGCGTTTTTCGCTCTCGATTGTATTTGAACATTGAAAACAGGTTCGTTCACACAGTGGTAATCCTCGTGTATCACAGCATGTAACCCATAATTAGGGACCGGGCCGGCACGTTGTGGGATGGTGATAAAATGTCTTAATTAGTGTACTGTAGCTTCAATTAAAACAAAACATTTTATTATGAATTAATTATATGACAATTTGGTGTTCAGTTATGTTTGTTTCGATTCCAGCAAACCGTATCCATATAAGCGATAATACACATGTGGGTTTGAAAAAAACTGGAAAATACAAGATGAAGCTGCGGGGAAATATGGATATTAAGGTATTACATCACATACTGTCTACAGATATGTACATTTTTACATAACAGCAAAAAAGTAGTTGTTGCCCATCCATACACTATCGGCATTTTTAAAATTTATTATTATTTAAGTTTCTTTAACGTCGCTACCGGTTACCCATTTGAGCGACAGACAGTTTACCTAACAGCACCTTTCCTGGACAGGCTCCAGCAGTAACCAGTATTTGGTGCACAAACCTCTGTAAGAAACTGCCAACTTTTTCATAAAGAGACACGGTCTGAACCCGTGACCATCAGTGATGATAGGTTACAGTGGTATACAAGTAAGCGACCTTAACCACTCGACCACGGAGGCGTACTGATTTTTAAAATTTCAAATGAGGATGTGATAAATAGGCATACACGTCGCATGTGGGTGAGGCCATACATCTTATATTGAACTAGCTTAACCATACCTCGGATGTCCAGTTAAAACAGTAAAAGTTTCAACTTTATTTATTTTACAATGATTGCGAAGCAAGTTTTAACAGCTTATATTAATCACTCCCGTTTGCGCGGATGAAAGCGTAAATGTGATCATTCGTGTGGGAGGAAACCGGAGTACCCGGAGAAAACCCATCTGTCCGATCTGGCAACCACAGTACTATCTCATATTCTTCCCGGTCCGAGGATCGAACCAGGGTTGCATTGGTGAGAAGCGAGCACGCTAACCACGGCGCTAATCTGAAACAGTAAGAACAACTTCATTTCTTTTTGTAAGATAAAAATTATTTCTTAATAGCGCATTAGAACTTGTTTTTCAATTCAGTGTGTTATGTCATTTTTGTTTTAAATAGTATTTAAATTAAAGTTAGCAATTGTTTATTGGCTTAAACTGGTACACACATTGTTTATAATTAATATAATAAACATGTGGTTTTTATAAGGTCATATGTTTTGTTGCAATATGTCTCTTATAATTCTATTCAGATTCTTAAAAAATGGCAATATACGTTTAATATGATTGTTTAACTTTGTCTTTGTACATACATGAGATTTGAATAAAGATGAAAGCTTGCTTAGAGTAAAATAAACCAACAGCATTATGACATGCATTATTCGTTTTGAAGGGTAAAGGCCGCATGGACACATACTGGCTGATAGATAGGATGTATGGTGGCACGGGCGGACCCAATGCGGAAGATTATTCTCTAGACAGTGGACTAATAGCGGAGCACAACTACACCTCCGATCGAACATTGCAACAAAATATGGGTGAGGGATACGTACAAGAGACAATATATAGTCAAACCTGTCTTAAGCAGCCAGCCAAGGGAATCACAGATAGTGGTTGCTTAACACAGGTGGCTGCTTAATAGAGGTCAAATTTATTGTAAGCCAGCATATTGGGAATTTGAAAACTGGCTGCTTAATACAGGTTGGCTGCTTAATGGAGGTGGCCATTAATACAGGTTTGACTGTAAAGCCATTTAATCTAATAATAAGCATATGCATTGTTTTAAATTATGGTAAATACTAGGGATGGCAACGAATGTTCGAATATTCATTCGAACGTTCGAATATTCGAATGTTGAAATCGTATTCGAATATTAAAAAAATAAAATTCTATTTTTTTTGTAATAAATTGCAGTTAAATCATATAACTGTTTGTTTAAATTTCAATCAATTAAGATTTACTAAATACATATTTAAACATGATCCTTTATATATATATTCTTAGGAAGTTACGAGTCGTGTATTAACGTTGGCCACCATGCGCTCTCCGACGACGGCGATGGTAACGTATACAGACGTGGCGACGAAGCGGCCAAGGTGCACGGTACCCCTACCGCCGGCTGTTCATACAGATCTCCATCTGCAGACTTTGAATGAAAATAAAAGTCTTACTATGCATATTTATTCTTCAAATGAAAACAAAACAAAAACACAAATTATTAATCCGAAACAAAAAATTAACGTTGGTAAGCGACCATTTACAAACTCACAAAAGGAGGTAATTTGCTCATAATGATTTCAAACACACCAGTTTATTTGTGTTTTACAAACATGGATAGTTTGGTATTTAAAAGTTGAAATATAAAATAAAAAATCGAGATTTCTAATGAGCTTCCGGTCCGTAGGACATGTCACTGTGCAGCACAATCAAAGTAAACGCATAGTGGTACTTTTTTATACTTTATTTATTTTACAACGATTGCGAAGCAAGTTTTAACAACTTATATTACTCACTCTTGTTGGCTCGGATGAAAGCGTATATGTGGTCTTTCATGTGGGAGGAAACCGGAGTACCCGGAGAAAAGCCACCTGTCCGATCTGGCGACCATCGTACCATCTCACATACTTCCCTGTCCGAGGATCGAACCCGGATCGATTGGTACTTTAGTGAGATGGTTGATACAGATACATAGCACATGTATAATACAACCCTTATTTAGTTACATATTATCAACTAAGTACTAACTCTAAAAGTTATTAAGAAATCACAAAGTTAGCGTATATGCATAGATTTACTAACAATACGATTATATAATTGACATGTAGCAACATCGTAACAATAAATACAGACGGATCTGTAGTCCAGTGGTAACACGCTGGACTGGTAATCCAGGGATCGTAGGTTTGATCCCCGTCTGACCCTAATAAAATTAACAGTTTTTCAATTGGGACTTTAAACCGAGGTCTCGTGTCGATGCTTTACACCGTACACGTAAAATAACCAGAGGAGACTCTGGAATGGGTCTGTCTGTATCATTGCACTATCCTCCAAAATCTAAAATGACTAATCTCTTCTGGAGGCGTCGCTCATATGGGCAACTTGTAGCGACGATAACAATAAATGCCACGCGCATCTGATGTATTCTCTAGTGGTGTTCTGACTTTTCAGTATTTTTCATCCATTTTATAATCATTTTTAAGTGTTCAAAACAGTGATAATTGTTATAAATATATCTTTTTAATAATAAACAAATTCTAACGATTATTCAGATATATGCTCTGGAATAAATCTTTCAGCATTTGATACTTTATTTAATTTATTAAAGTCTCTTAAAAATTAGACTATTGTACCACGTTTCTAGTCTTGTCTTTACTTTCGAGCAAAATATTACATTGTTTTTTTTTCCTTTGATGATAAAGGGAGACAACTACTCACATACTATATTCATATTAGGAGTGTCCATAATTGTTATGTATTGGATTAAATGCGATTTCTGTGAATATGTATATGATACATTGAACAAATAAACGGGGTTACCCACTTTTGGGGGCTCAAAAATGTTTCTTAACATTAAAAATTGTTCACCCATTTTACACCATACTGAAGTATATTGTACATGTATATGCATCTTATTTCCATTTCGTTTCGATACGTAGCATTCTCAATATCCAATATTATTTACAGGAATGATATGCGCTTAGTTTATATAATACACATTTATTATTGCTCGATTGCGCAACAAGTCCATACAACTTATATTAATCACTCTCGATACATGTACCTCATTCCTGATGGAATCCATCGCCACGAGGGAGAGAGAAGAGGCAATGTGAAATTTAAATGCGTTGCCTAAGGGCACACTCGTAACGGTTCCAACGGGGCTCAAACTCCGGACCTTTCGCAACTGAAGCGAACGCGCATCCACTGCGCTATCACGACTTCCACTCAATAATAGTTTTTCATTGTCCAAAATTATAAACCATTTCTCACATTTCGAATGAAGCTTTCGAATTTGCCTCTACATCAGAGCACAGTTGTCATGAGATCAGTCTCAAGTTCTCTGATTTATGTGAACTTTAAATGCCTTGCCTAAGGACACAATCGTAACGGCTCTAGTGGGGCTCTAACTCTGGGCCTTTTGCATTTAAAGCGAACGCTCTACGACTGTGCTCTCACGACTTGGAATTATAGAGTGTGGTATAACGTCACGACTGTGTTTTAATTACATCAATTGAAGTTGTTTTACATAATACATGTATTATAAACGGCGTCATAGTTTTGCATCGTAAAATTATAGTTTCCCGTTGAGGTTATGCACCTATGTCGGGTCGTGTAAAACGACAACATATAATACTAGTACGAGGTTCCTAGCAGAATACCGTATATAATATGCATGCGATGTATACATATTGTGTGTTGAGATGTTGAGATGTTAAGAAGTTACATTTTTTAGATGTAAGAAACTAGATGTTGCTTTTATGCTAAAAGTTAAAAAAAATTGGATGTTGTTTAAATATTAAGACGTTGCATTTTGTTCTAAATGTTAAGAAATTACATTTTGTTTTAGATTTTAAGAAATTACATATTGTTTTAGATGAAAAGAAAGTACATTTTGTTTTATATGTTAAGAAATTACATTTTGTTTTAGATGCAAAGAAAGTACATTTTGTTTTTAAGATTTTAGGAAAGTAGTGTGTTGTTTTAGATGGTAAGAAATTACATTGTGTTGTTTTAGATGGTAAGAAATTACATTTTGTTTTAGATTTAAAGATGGGATGGCAACGAATGGCGATTTTGCTATTCGAATTCTATCAAAAACTCAAAATGGCCATACAAATATGACGACGACTCATTCAGCTATTGTTGTCGGCCACTGTACATTCATGGGAGTTTTCACAAATGAAGATATTGTCACTTGAACTGCTTTCCGTTGAAGGGTGTTTCTTTCTCAAATGATTATTCAGATTGATATTGTACCCGAATATGTTAAATCCAATTTACATAGATTCCACCTAGCAGTTTTCTTATTCTCAGAACGATTGAAGGCTTTCCAAACGTGTGACTGAGCGGGTGGCATTTTTGAGGACAATGTCATACAAATCGTACTTTAAATAGTATGTTACGGTAATATTGAGCAGTAAATATTTAAGATACATGGTGGTGTATGTTGTTGCAAAGTGTCTGTACTATTTCAAAGGAATGTTCTATAATAATAATAATAATAAAGACTTTATTTAACGAGAGTAATCATTTAACAAAAGTTAATCTACCATGAGGCACTCAACATATATACAATCAAATGCAATCAAAAGATAGCACTATAAGTGAGAACTGCACATTGGAATAATATAGTAATGTAAAAGCTGAAAAATAGAGAAACTATATTTAATATGTAATGGAATATGATGATATATGGAATTGGCTAGCAGAGTAGAAAATGGGAATGAGATAATTAATGATACTAGATCTATCTAACAATATGCAGATTTGACTTGTAGTGGTATCTTCAAAATATGTATGAAATCAACTTAAAGACAGCAATATTTACGATTCTAATAAACATAGCAATCGCAATACACGTTTATAATAACAGTAGAAGTGCGCGATTAGTTTGAATTGTTATAGTTCCACCTTAAGTAGAGACTTTTGAACTGTTGGATAATTGGAGCATTTTGAACTGAGTGAGGCAATGAATTCCAAATAGATGATCCTGAAAATTCAAATGTATTACGAAATAATTCACAATTTGGTCTTGGTGTGTATAATTGATATTCTGAGGTTGATCTAAGAATTCTAGGATGTATATCAGAAGTAAAAGTGAAGGACGATTTTAAATAGTCTGGAGCAGCTCCATGTAATGTTTTATACATTTGTATAGCCTTCTGATATATGACTCGTTCTGGAAAGGTCATCCATTTTAGTTGGGAGAATAATAATTGCGATGGAGTGTCAAAGTCCTGATCTAGAATTAGTCTAGCTGCTCTCTTTTGTAACCGAACTATTTTATCTTCTAAAGATACAGACAGAGACCCATTCCAGAGCATCCTATGGTTCTTTTACGTGCACGGTGTAAAGCACCGACACGAGAACCCGGCTTAAAGTCCCACCTGAAAGTCACAGTTTGGAAAGCCTTTCTGCTAAGATGGCTCTGCACACATTTTCTTTCTTTAAATGGAAATACAAAGACTACATAACAGTTGTAATATAACCTGTCATTGAGTAATAGTATTGTTATTGTATTTAACTACTGGAAGGAAACGGATTCTAATAAGTTACTATGTAACATTTTTCTTAGTCCTAGCAAATTTGTTGTAGCTATATTGTTTATGTTTACGTCTTATTCTTGAACACATACTGTTTAGACGCCTCCTGAAGCGATTAGTCATTTTAGATGTTGGAGGATAGTGCATGATACAGACAGAGACCCATTCCAGAATCTCCTCTGGTTCTTTTACGTGCACGGTGTAAAGCACCGACACGAGACCTCGGTTTAACGTCCCATCGGCGGTTGCAGTTATAGACACAATGGTTAACGTTTCAATTTTAGTGTGAGGATACATAATTGAAATAACTATGTGCATAGCTTTTTGAGGTTATTCCTCAATACTAGCCTAGGTTCCAGTCTGTCGATTTTTCACTTTTTAACTTCTGGCAAAATGACCAGAAGCTCAATACGGCCCAATTAATAGTATCGGTATCCAGGCAAAATATATCGACGCCTGTTCCCAGGCTACCTCAATACATCATTCCGGTTTTATATCTTACACGAATACACATCCGTTCCACTTTGCATCTCTAGCTGCTTTCATATCCAGAGGCAAGCTCCGAAGTATTCCCACATATTTCGTTAATATTCACATTAATATCTTCTAGCCCAAGGCTAGCCTGGGAACAGGCGTCGATATATTTTGCCTGGACAGTCAAATAAATATATTTTAACACCCAGATTATTAATTGGGCCGTATTGAGTTTCTGATCATATCATTTTGCCAGAAGTTAAAAAGTGAAAAATCGTCAGACTGGAACCCAGGCTAGCCCAAGGCAGGAACATAGATAGATCAATGAAAAACACCTTGCCCAATGGTTATCTGGCAATACGCGTGTTCCCCTGAACCCAGGCTAGCCCAAGGCAGGAACATAGATAGATCAATGAAAACACTTGCCCAATGGTTATCTGGCAATACTGTGTTTCCCTGGAACCCAGGCTAGCCCAAGGCAGGAACATAGATAGATCAATGAATAACATCTTGCCCAATGGTTATCTGGCAATACGTGTGTTTCCCTGGAACCCAGGCTAGCCCAAGACAGGAACATAGATAGATCAATGAAAAACATCTTGCCCAATGGTTATCTGGCAATACGCGTGTTCCCCTGAAACCCAGGCTAGCCCAAGGCAGGAACATAGATAGATCAATGAATAACATCTTGCCCAATGGTTATCTGGCAATACGTGTGTTTCCCTGGAACCCAGGCTAGACCAAGGCAGGAACATAGATAGATCAATGAATAACATCTTGCCCAATGGTTATCTGGCAATACGCGTGTTCCCCTGAAACCCAGGCTAGCCCAAGGCAGGAACATAGATAGATCAATGAAAAACATCTTGCCCAATGGTTATCTGGCAATACGCGTGTTCCCCTGAAACCCAGGCTAGCCCAAGGCAGGAACATAGATAGATCAATGAAAAACATCTTGCCCAATGGTTATCTGGCAATACGTGTGTTTCCCTGGAACCCAGGCTAGACCAAGGCAGGAACATAGATAGATCAATGAATAACATCTTGCCCAATGGTTATCTGGCAATACGCGTGTTCCCCTGAAACCCAGGCTAGCCCAAGGCAGGAACATAGATAGATCAATGAATAACATCTTGCCCAATGGTTATCTGGCAATACGCGTGTTCCCCTGAAACCCAGGCTAGCCCAAGACAGGAACATAGATAGATCAATGAATAACATCTTGCCCAATGGTTATCTGGCAATACGCGTGTTTCCCTGAAACCCAGGCTAGCCCAAGGCAGGAACATAGATAGATCAATGAATAACATCTTGCCCAATGGTTATCTGGCAATACGCGTGTTCCCCTGAAACCCAGGCTAGCCCAAGGCAGGAACATAGATAGATCAATGAATAACATCTTGCCCAATGGTTATCTGGCAATACGCGTGTTTCCCTGAAACCCAGGCTAGCCCAAGGCAGGAACATAGATAGATCAATGAATAACATCTTGCCCAATGGTTATCTGGCAATACGCGTGTTCCCCTGAAACCCAGGCTAGCCCAAGGCAGGAACATAGATAGATCAATGAATAACATCTTGCCCAATGGTTATCTGGCAATACGTGTGTTCCCCTGAAACCCAGGCTAGCCCAAGGCAGGAACATAGATAGATCAATGAATAACATCTTGCCCAATGGTTATCTGGCAATACGCGTGTTCCCCTGAAACCCAGGCTAGCCCAAGGCAGGAACATAGATAGATCAATGAATAACATCTTGCCCAATGGTTATCTGGCAATACGCGTGTTTCCCTGGAACCCAGGCTAGCCCAAGGCAGGAACATAGATAGATCAATGAATAACATCTTGCCCAATGGTTATCTGGCAATACGCGTGTTCCCCTGAAACCCAGGCTAGCCCAAGGCAGGAACATAGATAGATCAATGAATAACATCTTGCCCAATGGTTATCTGGCAATACGTGTGTTCCCCTGAAACCCAGGCTAGCCCAAGACAGGAACATAGATAGATCAATGAATAACATCTTGCCCAATGGTTATCTGGCAATACGCGTGTTCCCCTGAAACCCAGGCTAGCCCAAGGCAGGAACATAGATAGATCAATGAATAACATCTTGCCCAATGGTTATCTGGCAATACGCGTGTTCCCCTGAAACCCAGGCTAGCCCAAGGCAGGAACATAGATAGATCAATGAATAACATCTTGCCCAATGGTTATCTGGCAATACGTGTGTTCCCCTGAAACCCAGGCTAGCCCAAGGCAGGAACATAGATAGATCAATGAAAAACATCTTGCCCAATGGTTATCTGGCAATACGCGTGTTCCCCTGAAACCCAGGCTAGCCCAAGGCAGGGACATAGATAGATCAATGAATAACATCTTGCCCAATGGTTATCTGGCAATACGTGTGTTTCCCTGAAACCCAGGCTAGCCCAAGGCAGGAACATAGATAGATCAATGAATAACATCTTGCCCAATGGTTATCTGGCAATACGCGTGTTCCCCTGAAACCCAGGCTAGCCCAAGACAGGAACATAGATAGATCAATGAATAACATCTTGCCCAATGGTTATCTGGCAATACGCGTGTTCCCCTGAAACCCAGGCTAGCCCAAGGCAGGAACATAGATAGATCAATGAAAAACATCTTGCCCAATGGTTATCTGGCAATACGCGTGTTCCCCTGAAACCCAGGCTAGCCCAAGGCAGGAACATAGATAGATCAATGAATAACATCTTGCCCAATGGTTATCTGGCAATACGTGTGTTTCCCTGAAACCCAGGCTAGCCCAAGGCAGGAACATAGATAGATCAATGAATAACATCTTGCCCAATGGTTATCTGGCAATACGCGTGTTCCCCTGAAACATATATATCTAGTCTTGTTTTGCGTTGTGTTTGTTTTGTTATGTTTGATTAAAAGTTGTACAAAAGCATGTGTTTATTTTTAGCTGGTGCATCTAAAGAATAAGGAGAGCTGTTCTACTTTAAAGTTTAAGTTTAAACTTTATTTATTTTACAACGATTGCGAAGTATGTTTTAACAACTTATATTAATCACTCTCGTTGGCGCGGATGAAAGCGTAAATGTGATCATTCGTGTGTGAGGAAACCGGAGTACCCGAAGAAAACCCACCTGTCCGATCTGGCGACCACCGTACAATCTCACATTCTTCCCGGTCCGAGGATCGAACCAGGGTTGCATTGGTGAGAAGCGAGCACGCTAACCACTGCGCTAATCGGACAGCTGTTCTACTCAACCCGACAACGGTGTCCCTGAGGCATCAGTGTCCCGATAATAATTAATGCCTTCATAATGTCCTCATATATGCGCATTTACTGAATGGATTTGAGCCAAATGTTTCCTGGCTACATTTTGTTCAATTAACACCACATAATTACATATATTGTGCATGTACCCGTTAAGCATAATATCGTGCCATTCTCTCTTCGATTTACCGGCAACAACATCAACATTGTATATTATCCTAGTACTTCTATCCGCAAATGTACATCCAAATCCTGACCAAGATAACAGCTCTACCATGAACTCTACCGTAACCCCTACATATCCAGACCAAGATAACAGCTCTACCATGAACTCTACCGTAAACCCTCCAAATCCTGACCAAGAAAACAGCTCTACCATGAACTCTACCGTAACCCCTACATATCCTGACCAAGATAACAGCTCTACCATGAACTCTACCGTAAACCCTACATATCCTGACCAAGATAACAGCTCTACCATGAACTCTACCGTAACCCCTACATATCCAGACCAAGATAACAGCTCTACCATGGACTCTACCGTAAACCCTACATATCCTGACCAAGATAACAGCTCTACCATGAACTCTACCGTGACCCCTACATATCCTGACCAAGATAACAGCTCTACCATGAACTCTACCGTAACCCCTACATATCCTGACCAAGATAACAGCTCTACCGTAACCCATACATATCCAGACCAAGATAACAGCTCTACCATGAACTCTACCGTAACCCCTACATATCCTGACCAAGATAACAGCTCTACCATGAACTCTACCGTAACCCCTACATATCCAGACCAAGATAACAGCTCTACCATGAACTCTACCGTAACCCCTACATATCCAGACCAAGATAACAGCTCTACCATGAACTCTACCGTAACCCCTACATATCCTGACCAAGATAACAGCTCTACCATGAACTCTACCGTAACCCCTACATATCCAGACCAAGATAACAGCTCTACCATGAACTCTACCGTAACCCCTACATATCCTGACCAAGATAACAGCTCTACCGTAACCCCTACATATCCAGACCAAGATAACAGCTCTACCGTAACCCCTACATATCCAGACCAAGATAACAGCTCTACCGTAACCCCTACATATCCAGACCAAGATAACAGCTCTACCGTAACCCCTACATATCCAGACCAAGATAACAGCTCTACCGTAACCCCTACATATCCAGACCAAGATAACAGCTCTACCGTAACCCCTACATATCCAGACCAAGATAACAGCTCTACCGTAACCCCTACATATCCAGACCAAGATAACAGCTCTACCGTAACCCCTACATATCCAGACCAAGATAACAGCTCTACCGTAACCCCTACATATCCTGACCAAGATAACAGCTCTACCGTAACCCCTACATATCCTGACCAAGATAACAGCTCTACCGTAACCCCTACATATCCAGACCAAGATAACAGCTCTACCGTAACCCCTACATATCCAGACCAAGATAACAGCTCTACCGTAACCCCTACATATCCTGACCAAGATAACAGCTCTACCGTACCCTACATATCCGACCAAGAACAGCCTCCATGAACTCTACCTAACTACATATCCGACCAAGAAACAGCTCTCCATGAACTCTACCGTAACCCCTACATATCCTGACCAAGATAACAGCTCTCCATGAACTCTACCGTAACCCCTACATATCCTGACCAAGATAACAGCACTACCATGAACTCTACCGTAACCCCTACATATCCTGACCAAGATAACAGCACTACCATGAACTCTACCGTAACCCCTACATATCCTGACCAAGAAAACAGCACTACCATGAACTCTACCGTAACCCCTACATATCCTGACCAAGAAATCAGCACTACCATGAACTCTACCGTAACCCCTACATATCCTGACCAAGATAACAGCTCTACCATGAACTCTACCCTAACCCCTACATATCCTGACCAAGATAACAGCTCTACCGTAACCCCTACATATCCTGACCAAGATAACAGCTCTACCGTAACCCCTACATATCCAGACCAAGATAACAGCTCTACCGTAACCCCTACATATCCAGACCAAGATAACAGCTCTACCGTAACCCCTACATATCCTGACCAAGATAACAGCTCTACCGTAACCCCAACATATCCTGACCAAGATAACAGCTCTACCATGAACTCTACCGTAACCCCTACATATCCTGACCAAGATAACAGCACTACCATGAACTCTACCGTAACCCCTACATATCCTGACCAAGAAAACAGCACTACCATGAACTCTACCGTAACCCCTACATATCCTGACCAAGAAAACAGCACTACCATGAACTCTACCGTAACCCCTACATATCCTGACCAAGATAACAGCTCTACAATGAACTCTACCGTAACCCCTACATATCCAGACCAAGATAACAGCTCTACCATGAACTCTACCGTAACCCGTACATATCCTGACCAATATAACAGCTCTACCATGAACTCTACCGTAACCCCTACATATCCAGACCAAGATAACAGCTCTACCATGAACTCTACCGTAACCCCTACATATCCTGACCAAGATAACAGCTCTACCATGAACTCTACCGTAACCCCTACATATCCTAACCAAGATAACAGCTCTACCGTAACCCCTACATATCCTGACCAAGATAACAGCTCTACCGTAACCCATACATATCCAGACCAAGATAACAGCTCTACCGTAACCCCTACATATCCAGACCAAGATAACAGCTCTACCGTAACCCCTACATATCCAGACCAAGATAACAGCTCTACCGTAACCCCTACATATCCAGACCAAGATAACAGCTCTACCGTAACCCCTACATATCCAGACCAAGATAACAGCTCTACCGTAACCCCTACATATCCAGACCAAGATAACAGCTCTACCGTAACCCCTACATATCCAGACCAAGATAACAGCTCTACCGTAACCCCTACATATCCAGACCAAGATAACAGCTCTACCGTAACCCCTACATATCCTGACCAAGATAACAGCTCTACCGTAACCCCTACATATCCTGACCAAGATAACAGCTCTACCATGAACTCTACCGTAACCCCTACATATCCGGACCAAGATAACAGCTCTACCATGGACTCTACCGTAACCCCTACATATCCTGACCAAGATAACAGCACTACCATGAACTCTACCGTAACCCCTACATATCCTGACCAAGAAAACAGCACTACCATGAACTCTACCGTAACCCCTACATATCCTGACCAAGAAAACAGCACTACCATGAACTCTACCGTAACCCCTACATATCCTGACCAAGATAACAGCTCTACCCTAACCCCTACATATCCTGACCAAGATAACAGCTCTACCGTAACCCCTACATATCCAGACCAAGATAACAGCTCTACCGTAACCCCTACATATCCAGACCAAGATAACAGCTCTACCGTAACCCCTACATATCCAGACCAAGATAACAGCTCTACCGTAACCCCTACATATCCAGACCAAGATAACAGCTCTACCGTAACCCCTACATATCCAGACCAAGATAACAGCTCTACCGTAACCCCTACATATCCAGACCAAGATAACAGCTCTACCGTAACCCCTACATATCCAGACCAAGATAACAGCTCTACCGTAACCCCTACATATCCAGACCAAGATAACAGCTCTACCGTAACCCCTACATATCCTGACCAAGATAACAGCTCTACTGTAACCCCTACATATCCTGACCAAGATAACAGCTCTACCGTAACCCCTACATATCCAGACCAAGATAACAGCTCTACCGTAACCCCTACATATCCAGACCAAGATAACAGCTCTACCGTAACCCCTACATATCCTGACCAAGATAACAGCTCTACCGTAACCCATACATATCCAGACCAAGAGAACAGCTCTGCCATGAACTCTACCATAAACTACATATCCAGACCAAGAGAACAGCTCTGCCATGAACTCTACCGTAACCCCTACATATCCAGACCAAGAGAACAGCTCTGCCATGAACTCTACCGTAACCCCTACATATCCAGACCAAGAGAACAGCTCTGCCATGAACTCTACCGTAACCCCTACATATCCAGACCAAGAGAACAGCTCTACCATGAACTCTACCGTAACCCCTACATATCCAGACCAAGAGAACAGCTCTGCCATGAACTCTACCGTAACCCCTACATATCCTGACCCAGATCAAACGACTCAGGCTATGTTACTGCCTACTGTTCCTCCTCAGCATCCGTGATCTCAGCAAGATTCATTCTAATATTATGTTTGGGAACTAACTACATACAACGTTTTGGAGTAGTTTGAAAAAAAAATAACATAAAGGGAGATAATTGACAAATAATAATTATTAATATCAATTTATTATTTGGCATATCTTAATTAGGTACTTCATATCTGAAATAAAGTTTTAAATTGTTATTATAATATATACTAATTCAGTAATATATGTGACTTGATGCTTAGCATTTATTTATCGTCGCTACCGGTTACCCATATGAGCGACGCCTCCTGAAGTGATTAGTCATTTTAGATTTTTGGAGGATAGTGCAATGATATAGACAGAAACCCATTCCAGAGTCTCCTCTGGTTCTTTTACGTGCACGGTGTAAAGCACCGACGCGAGACCTCGATTTACAGTCCCATCTGAAAGACTGTTAATTTTATTATGGTCAGATGGGGGATCGAACCTGCGATACCTGGATTACCAGTTAAACGTGTTAACCACTGGACTACAGATCCGTCTGTAACAGCAAAATGCATACAGATATTCAGAGCTTATGACCCAAAATCGAGTCTACATATTGAAACTCATTTATGACACATACAGGTATTTAAGAATTGCATAGAAACATTCTTGTCTTCAAACATACCTAATTCTGAACTCCAAATTTACGGTCTGCCGTTCGGGTGCAATAAGAATGGCCAGGTGGTGGAGGAGTCAGTCGCTATCCACATAGGCGACAGTAGCCAAAGAACTGCCCAGATCTTCTCATAAACGACTTAGAAGCTCTTTCACGTTAATTCTTTGATAATAGTTAAAAAATAACAGTACCCCAAATCAGTTGTGTTATAATTTATTTTCAAGTTATATTTAATACTTTCATATCTCAGTTATTCTATGTTAAAACTAATACTAAAATAGACATTTTCATAATTACATAACAACATGATAAAACATAAAGAGCAATTAAAATTAATTTTGAAGAATCACAAAGTTTTAGATACAACTTTAAATTTCATCATAAAAGTAATTTGTTGACAATCGTGGACATTTCATAGAAACAATCTATGGCCTATGAAATGTATTTCTTAGAAAAGGTTTTTTTATTTTTAACTAAAACACAATATTTCTTTTATGCTTTCCAGTGAATGATAGACTTTTCTCAGTGAAAGAAAACTCCATCTTACACCATTTTGAAACAGTGAAAGATGGCATTTTCTCTGCCACTGGTTGGGTTTTGTATTCCTGCACGTTTAGATGTACTTTTGTATTTTAGCTATATTCTGACTGTCATAAACAGTTAATTATTAAGTAATATATTCTTGTGAATTTGTTTTGTACGTAAAACAGAAACTAACTTGAAAATTATACAGGAACTATTTGTTATTACGGACGTTCACACTAACAGAAGAGGTTGTGCGGTTGTGTCACGTAGTGCAATGGGGCTCCAAGGGAAGTTAAAATGAATAAAATTTGAAAACAATTATTACATTAGCCAGTCATTGGAAATCATAAAAGAAAAAGATTTGTGGTTATTAGTGTAAGATAATGCCACTCGTGGAAATACATATTTCGTTGAATACACTAATAAATGCAAATATCCTCTATATCTCTGAATAAAATGTGGTCATAGTTCACATCACCATGATTGCAGCATCTCTTATCAAACTAGTTTTCTTTCTTTCTTTTTATAAAAGTTCCACTAAAATAACAACTTAGATCTACTGCACTGAGAGGGCCTGGCCCTGTATCGATGGTCCGGATATTGTGTCACGCTCGTTAGCCCGTTCTTTAACATGCTCGGCAATGCCAGGAAGTCGAGAAAAGTAATTTCGTGCCAGCACGTGTTTCTGCTGTACTTTCTGCATGAACACCTTACCATAACCCTGCAAAGAGAAATGCAAGTGTGAGCATCCATAAATGAAATGTAATTAAAAGTAAATAGACAATGTAGACAGATGAGTTTCGGTTTACGCGATCAGAATGAATCCAAAACATACACGATTTTTCTATATGAAAATCTGGCATAAGTAAGAAAGTTATGAGAACATTGTGGAAATGTTGAGAATATGTGTCAGCTATTGTAGTGACAATGCCACAATTAGTTTAGTTTATACACATTTATTTTAGCTCGATTGCGAAACAAGTTCTTTCAACTTATATTAATCACTCTCGAGACCTCATTCCTGATGGAATCCATCGCCACGAGGGAGAGAGAAGAGGCAACGTGGAATTTAAATGCCTTGCCTAAGGGCACAATCGTAACGGCTCCAGCGGGGCTCGAACTCCGGACCTTTCTCACCTGATGCCACAATTAAAGTCATCTTCCTTTTCATATAGACCATATTACACATATGTTCTTTTTCTATGCCATAGATATATTATAAGACGTCCTAAAAGAAATACCTATACGTCTTAAAAGAAATATACGTCTTAAATTAAAAGAAATATACGCATATTTATTTCACTGCTATTATGATTTGTACAGAGAAATGGAGCTATGATGAGATCCGAAAGAGAAAATAAAAACTTATCTGAAACTAAGTTTACATATTTTTCAATATTATGTTCAAGTCATTAAAATGTTAAAAAGGATATTTCTTCACTGCAAACCGTTGTAATATTGGTTTTGTAACAAATACAATAATAGATGTCTCACAGAAATTGTGTTTGTAAGTTGATGATATCATTTAATAATGAGAAATATTTTATCGCGATGGAACATATAAGAACGTTTGAAATGCCTGAAAATATACATTCTTGCATTCTTAAACAATAGTAGCATTTACTTGTAAATCACATGTTTATGAAAAACGTGTTTTTTGAGAGTCATATTGAACAGGAATATAATTTTAATGTCACCTAAGAATGATTTATTTTCTTGTGCAGCATAGATGAACAATTGAAAACATACATTAATCATATTTGTCTTCCTCACATTACAGGGAATGATGCATTTGCCTTCAGAATATCTTGGCAGAGTAAATAAAATCTATTAATAGAATATCTATTCTTGGCAGAGTAAATAAAATCTATTAATAGAATATCTATTCTTGGCAGAGTAAATAAAATCTATTAATAGAATATCTATTCTTGGCAGAGTAAATAAAATCTATTAATAGAATATCTATTCTTGGCAGAGTTAATAAAAACTATTAATAGAATATCTATTCTTGGCAGAGTTAATAAAAAACTATTAATAGAATATCTATTCTTGGCAGAGTTAATAAAAACTATTAATTGAATATCTATTCTTGGCAGAGTTAATAAAAAACTATTAATAGAATATCTATTCTTGGCAGAGTTAATAAAAACTTTTAATAAGTCATTTTGAAACAAACTTTAATAATCAACGCAAGGAACATAGATACAACTGCATTTGTTTTCACCTAATGCTAACAAGGAAACAAACAAGTTAATACCTCTTCCAAACTAACAAGTTTATCATGGGCCGCTGCCTCATCCTTGGTAAGCAGTATACAGTTCCACGGTGACCATTCCTCGTGTTTGTTCCAGCGGACCAGGATGAGGTCAAATAGATCGTCCCAGGCACTAAGAATGCTCTGACCACCCCACACTTTGTCAACCAGGTAGCGCAAGTCGTGTTCCTGTAAAAGAGATAAAACTATGAATTTTGCTTTTTAAGCTTAGCCATTGGTTAGTCTTCCGCATTGTGCAATGCCAAGCCAAGTATGAAGTGTTTTGTTAAAGGATACACTTTTGCCTCGGGATTCAATACCATGACACTGCAATCAGCGTGGTATGTTTCAAGGATTTCCAACAGTGATGTGAAATGTATCCTATTTTTCTAACAATTTTGTCCTGTTGGAAATTATTGCTTGAAAGTATTGCTAAACATATAAACCCTTTCTCCCTTGGACGCCATTATCCATACCCACAAAGAAGCACATCCCAACACCATCACAAATACAACATACATTGACACAGTAGTCATCAACACACAGAAACATCCATAATACATGGCAGATTAAATGGAGATTTTTTTTTACATTTATTATTTTAACGACGCCTCCTAAAGAGATTAGTTATTTTAGATTTTGGAGGATAGTGCATGATACAGACAGAGACCCATTCCAGAATCTCCTCTGGTTCTTTTACGTGCATGGTGTAAAGCACCGACACGAGACCTCGGTTTAATGTCCCATCTGAAAGACTGTTAATTTTATTAGGGTCAGACGGGGGATCGAACCTGCGATCCCAGGATTACCAGTCCAGCGTGTTACCACTGGACTACATAATGGAGAACTGATCTGTATTTATTTTATACACTTTTGTCCCATAGACATAGCCTGGGTTCTAGTCTGTCGATTATTCACTTTTTAACTTATGGCAAAATGACATGTTAATATGATCAGAAGCTTAATACGGCCCAATTAATAGACTCGGTGTTAAAATATATTTATTTGACTGACCAGGCAAAATATATCGATGCCTGTTCCCAGGTTACCATAGACATACAACAGTCTACAAATTGCAGTCTGCAGAACTTTATACACTGGAAATGCAGACTGCAAATTTTAGTCTGCATACATATCTGCCTTTTATCTGCCCATGTGGGGTATGGATTAGGTACTGTGGCCCCAATTGTCTAGATGCACAGGAACCCATGAGGTTATTTCATGTATAATAAATACATATAAATTGCACAAACCTGCAACAAAAATGCGATCTTTGATCCGTCGGCGATAAGTTCTTCTGCTTTACGAAGCTGCTTAAGCAGGTATCTGTACAGGCTGTAATCTTGGCGAACTCTAGCGTCGTTGTCGATCTTGGTACACCTACGACACTTTCCGACGTTGCGAGAGTTGGATGAGAGGGCAAACTCTGTAGATGGGAGGTAACTGTTGCAGCTGGGGCAGAAGTAGATGTTCTTCCGCAGTACAGATGGATCCTGGGGCACCTGTTGAAACAGCAATGAAGATGTACAGTCAAACCTGTCTTAAGCAGCCAGCCAAGGGAATCACAGAAAGTGACTGATTAGCACAGGTGGCTGCTTAATAGAGGGCAAATATATAATAAAACATATTGGGAAACTGAAAACTGGCTGCTTAATACAGGTTTACTGCTTAATGCAGGTGAGCACTAACACAAGTTTGACTATAATTGCGTATGCCTAAGCCAATGTTGGTCACGGGTTCGAGCCCCGCTCAGGCCGTGTCTCATTTATATGAAAAAGTTGGCAGTTTCTTACGGAGGTTGGTGCACCCAAAGACTGTTTAACCTATGGAGCCTGCCCAGGAAAGGTGTTGTTAGGTAAACTGCCCACCGGCGATATAGCCCAAAATGATGCTGATGCAGGCGTAAAACCCGAAATATAACATAATAACTAAGCCAATGTACGAAACAAATAGTGCCATTACCACAATTCTAAATATAAAGAGTGAAGGAATAACACTAATACAGTGATTAGCCTTGCCTCACACCGCTGACATGTTTAATATAGTAACAATACAGAATATAAACAGGTTTCATACAGAGGCAACACTGTACATTTAGTGCTATTGTGAACTCTTTGCACACTAGCAAATATATCGTGGCATTCCATTAGAATTGTGTCGCAACTAAGAAAAACAGTTTAAACTTTATTTATTTTACGACGATTGCGAAACAAGTTTTACCAACTTATATTAATCACTCACGTTGCACGCTAGCAGTGAACATAACAGTCAAATATATCGTGGCATTCCATTAGAATTGTGTCGCAACTAAGAAAAAAACACATTAATGAATTATCGTCTGCTATAATTATTTGAACTATTTTTAGACTTTATCTTACAATTAGTCTCAATTGATGCTTTCAATAAGCTTGCCCTATTTAACATACCAGGTTTATTCCAGTATGTAATTAATATCTAATTCTAGCACCGGTGACCCGTGGTCTTGACCCATTAGAATTGTGTCGCAACTAAGAAAAACAGTTTAAACTTTATTTATTTTATAATGATTGCGAAGCAAGTTTTAACATCTTATATTAATCATTCTCGTTGGCGCGGATGAAAGCGTATATGTGGTCATTCGTGTGGGAGGAAACCGGAGTACCCGAAGAAAACCCAGCTGTCCAATCTGGCGACAACCGTACCATCTCACATACTTCCCGGTTCGAGGATCGAACTCGGGTTGCATTGGTGAGAAGCGAGCGCGCTAACAACTGCGCTAATCGGACAGCAAGAAAAACACATTAATGAATTGTTTGCACTATTTTTAGACTTTATCTTACCAATTAGTCTTAATTGATGCTTTCAATAAGCTTGCCCTATTTAACATACCAGGTTTATTCCAGTATGTAATTAATATCTAATTCTAGCACCTGTGTTCTTGACCCGACTAACCTCTAAACCAATCCAGATGAGATTTTGTCATAAGCTTGCTATATGTATGTACACAGTTTTATTCAAATAATATTAGTAATGAGTGAACATTATTTTCTAAGTGTAGTAACATGACTTCACAAGCAATTCCA
Organism: Archivesica marissinica; assembly: GCA_014843695.1. NCBI lineage: Eukaryota > Metazoa > Mollusca > Bivalvia > Venerida > Vesicomyidae > Archivesica > Archivesica marissinica. The sequence goes on from CM026398.1 coordinate 31,739,345, forward strand.
GGTAGGTTTTTCTAATAGGTTTGCTAAACACAAAGTTTCGATACAATACCCCATTCCCATCTCCAGTTATTTAGTGGAAGCCATTAGCTTGATATTGCCAATCTGCCCCAATAAAACAAATCATTTACGAGCAAAACATTTGTCAATTAACCCTTTCCCTCATAGAAGCACCTCTTGACGCCATTACCAATATGACATACATTGAAATGTAGTAGCCAAACCAATGTTCATAATAAAGGCCAGAATCTCATGTAGTCCCAGTAATATCTATGGAGGTGGGATAGATATGGCGACTACTTATCCACTGCATGATAGCTAAATGGCTGTCGTTTGTATGGAGATATAATAGTACATTAACCTAAATCTCTGTGAAGGAAAGGGTTAAGCTTAATTTCCTTATAAAACCTTGATAACAAAAAGGTTAATATGAAAAAGAAATATTTGAGACGTACCTTGAGAAGTTTGGCCGACTCCGGGTTAAATGTGGGTGTTTTAATGTACTGCAGGAAGAGTGTTGAGATACGTTTCCTGAGTCCGTCGAGGTTATTCTCTTTTACACCCCTCATCAGTAGGTCGGCCTCGCGATCTACTAGCTCTATAACCTCTTGTGTCAGCTTGCAGTCATGCTCCTGTTACAAACAAGACAGTGAGTGAGTATTGGTTTAACAGCGAAACAACACAGTTCAGGCTATATCACGACAGTTTAAGTATATTGTTTTGCAAGATAGTTTCCTAGATGCTAATGAGTGAAATATAATTTGATCAAGATGTTAATGAGTGACATATAATTTGATCAAGATGTTAATGAGTTAAATATAATTTGATCAAGATGTTAATGAGTGAAATATAATTTGATCAAGATGTTAATGAGTGAAATATAATTTGATCAAGATGTTAATGAGTTAAATATAATTTGATCAAGATGTTAATGAGTGAAATATAATTTGATCAAGATGTTAATGAGTGAAATATAATTTGATCAAGATGTTAATGAGTGAAATATAATTTGATCAAGATGTTAATGAGTTAAATATAATTTGATCAAGATGTTAATGAGTTAAATATAATTTGATCAAGATGTTAATGAATGAAATATAATTTGAGCAAGATGTTAATGAGTTAAATATAATTTGATCAAGATGTTAATAAGTGACATATAATTTGATGAAGATGTTAACGAGTTAAATATAATTTGATCAAGATACTAATGAATGAAATATAATTTGATCAAGATGTTAATGATTGACATATAATTTGATCAAGATATTAATGAGTGAAATATAATTTGATCAAACACTTAAAACGAACACATTTTCTTTTTAGTTTATGATGGGACAGATGCTACTATACACTACACTACATGGTATGTTTAAATGATGTAATAAAATATTTTTTAAGTTTAAATGTTATTTATTTTACAATGATTGCGAAGCAAGTTTTAACAACTTATATTAATCACTCTCGTTGGCGCGGATGAAAGCGTATATGAGCTCATTCGTGCGGGTGCAAACCGGAGTACTCGGAGAAAACCCACCTGTCCGATCTAACGACCACCGTACCATCTCACATACTTCCTGGTCCAAGGATCAAACCTGGGTTGCATTGGTGAGAGGTGAGCACGCTAACCACTGTGCTAATCGGACAGCCAAAATGTAATAAATGACGTCACTGACCGATTGAGATCTATGGTGATCATGTTACCAATACTTTAAATTACAGTGGTTGAAAGTGTAATGCAATAAGAATAAAATGTATTATTTCACTACTGCCAACAGGTGAAATAACACATTTGATTTTACATGACACAATTTCATTTAGGTGTATCTGGACTACTGTATGAGGGTACAGTGTTTCCTTACTGGAGCTTTGACCTGGTAATGGATAACCAAACCCAAGTATGAATGGAACGTAGAACTCCCAGAAGTGGCATTAGTATTTTACAATGTGATGATTATTGCCTTTAACCCTTTCAACACTGCAGACCTCTAAATAGGCTTACAAAAAGTGTAGATCCAGATGAGCCGGCTCGTGACGAGCCGTCTCATCAGGATCTGCACTTTTTGCCAGTGATATGACTATTTTTAGACATAATTACCCATTTTGATAAATGAACTTGTCCAAATGTGATTTTCTGATTCATTTATTGGTTTATGAATATCATGGACCAGTCCATGTGAGTTAATTGGTGTTGAATGGGTTAAACTTTAATTCTATATTTGATATTTTTAAATTTCCTCAAATTTTGATGCAAACACAGTGAAATTCTTAATTCCATGGGTATGGGCCATGTTCCCAAAATGGCGGATAAAAACCCGGAGGTATTTCAGTACCGTAGTTTATACAAATTTATTTTAGCTCGATTGCGAAACAAGTTCGCACAACTTATATTAATCACACTCGAGATCTCATTCCTGATGGAATCCATCGATCCGAGAGAAAAGCGGCAACGTGGAATTTAAATGCCTTGACTAAGGGCACAATCGTAACGGCTTCAGCGGGGTTCAGTACCTTGACGGTGTGTTTCAGCGTTAGCAGCACATCGAGACGTTCGTCCTGCGTCAGGTATTTCATATTAATACTGTTGTAAATATCTCGCAGTTCCTTGGCTCGTATCGTAAATGGCGTGTCCATTTCTGTGCTCTTTCCATCCAACCCTTTCCACTTTTTTGGTGCAGCCGCCTGAAATGTATTCATATAAACAGATTGAAATAAAGACCATCATGCACTAAGAAGTTCTAATGGAGTCTGCTTAGTGATACAACACTACAGTCCAGGACTAAACATTTCAGTTTCACATCTCATTTCTGTTCCACATCTCAACCATACCTAAGTAAACATATAAGATGTGCTGGAATCCCGGAGGGAGATGCTACATGCTTAGACTCTTACAGGGCTCATTGTAGAGGGTGACTTGGGTATAGTCGCCCTAGCGACTTGGGCGAAATAGTCGCCCTAGCGACTTGGGCGAAATAGTCGCCCTAGAGACTTGGGCTCGCCCTAGGGACTTGGGCGAAATAGTTGCAATTTCGCCCTAGGGATTCTGACTTTGTCCCCTGGGTGCTCTACTTCTCCCTAAAAAAAAAACAATAAAAAAAATTACTGTCAAACCTGTGTTAGTGGTTACCTGCATTAAGCAGCCTACCTGCATTAAGCAGCCACGTTTTCAGATTCACAATATGTTACTTGATTATACCTCTATTAAGCAGCCACCTGTGCTAAGCAGCCACTTTCTGTGATTCCCTTGGCTGGCTACTTAACACGGGTTTAACTATACAGACAAACCTGTGTTAGTGGTCACCTCTATTAAGCAGCCAACCTGTATTAAGCACCCAGCTTTCAGATTCCCAATATGCTGTTTTATTATATATGTGACCTCTATTAAGCATCAACCTGTGCTAAGAAGCCACTTTCCGTGATTCCCTTGGCTGGCTACTAAAGACGGGTTTGACTATATTTTACAATTTTCATACAAAATTGTGTTCAGTAAGATACACTGGCCCATTATTAAGCACTATTATTCAAATGTTAATTTGTTAAATAATGGTCATATTGTGCATTTTAACATAAATTTATTAAACACAATTTAAGGACACAATTGCGCGCTTTCTCACTTCTCTGAAAACCTCTGACCTAGAATGAGCCCTGCTCTATCAGTTGCTTATTATGATCAGGGTACGCAGTGGTGCAATACTCATACATGTATTACCGTCATGCCAAACAACCACGGAGTTCGAGCCCCGCTGGAGCCGTTACGATTGTGCCCTTAGGCAAGGCATTTAAATTCCACGTTGCCTCTTCTCTCTCCCTCGTGGCGATGGATTCCATCAGGAATGAGGTCTCAAGAGTGATTAATATAAGTTATAAGAACTTGTTTCGCAATCGAGCTAAAATAAATTTGTATAAACTAAACAACCACATGGTAGATATCAAGTCAAGTTAACCCATTTCATTCTGGATACCGTTCAAACAGTATTTGCAAAGAACATAGAGCCAGATCAGCCGCCATGGAAGGTGCCTTCTGATCAGGCTCTATGCTGTTTGCTATTCAGATGATCTTGCTAACATGATCTTGGCTATGTAGCAAATAACATAGATCCTGATCAGCATGCAGCATCACGCTGCGGCTGATCTGGATCTATGTTGTTTGCAAAAGCTTTTAAATGTATCCAGAATGAAATGGGTTAAAGTTTTTATTGGCATAAACATGTACATCGCCAAGAAACATGATTGGCGGTTACATATAAAGCTTAGAGAAAAGCATGATATATATACGGTAGGAGTAAGCATAGCAATAACATTTACGAACTATACATTGTTGTTTAACAATATAATTGGTATTCAATGTCTCACAAATCATTATCTTACAAGTAGTAACATATATGTATTTAATTAATATCATATCTTTTAAGTTTAGTTTATACAAATTTATCTAGCTCGATTGCGAAACAAGTTCTTACAACTTATTAATATTACATATTAATCACTCTCGAGACCTCATTCTTGATGGAATCCATTGCCACGAGGGAGAGAGAATAGGCAACGTGGAATTTAAATGCCTTGCCTAAGGGCACAATCATAATGGCTAAGCAGGGCTCAAACTCCAGACCTTTCGCACCTGAAGCTAAAGCGCATCCACTGTGCTATCACGACTTCCAAGTTTGCTTTTTGGTGTTGAATTCATGAGTGTTCTAAACTTATTAATGGTTGGCCATGAAGTTGAACAATAATATCACTGAGAGACATTGGTCAGTTACTGCCCCCTGAAGGAGGATAGGTCATCTTGCTTTCCTCTGATTTCACTGTGGTTTCCTTTACACCACATGCTATCAAGTTTCAAATGTTTTCTATTTTAAAATAAAAAAGAAAATTATTAAATCTCAGCAGACATGCTACTGTGCATCCAATTTTATTTAACATTTTTTATCAATTAAGCAACATGAAAAACAAGCAACATGGGACTTTAAAATAAGCATCATACATATGGTACATGTATATTAGTAACTATTGACCTTATCAGGACATTAAATTAAGCATCATACATATGGTACATGCATATTAGTAACTATTGACCATATCAGGGCTTTAAATTAAGCATCATACATTATGGTACATGTATATTAGTAACTATTGACCGTATCAGGACATTAAATTAAGCATCATACATATGGTACATGTATATTAGTAACTATTGACCTTATCAGGGCTTTAAATTAAGCATCATACATTATGGTACATGTATATTAGTAACTATTGACCGTATCAGGACATTAAATTAAGCATCATACATATGGTACATGTATATTAGTAACTATTGACCTTATCAGGGCTTTAAATTAAGCATCATACATTATGGTACATGTATATTAGTAACTATTGACCGTATCAGGACATTAAATTAAGCATCATACATATGGTACATGTATATTAGTAACTATTGACCTTATCAGGGCTTTAAATTAAGCATCATACATTATGGTACATGTATATTAGTAACTATTGACCTTATCAGGGCTTTAAATTAAGCATCATACATATGGTACATGTATATTAGTAACTATTGACCTTATCAGGGCTTTAAATTAAGCATCATACATTATGGTACATGTATATTAGTAACTATTGACCGTATCAGGACATTAAATTAAGCATCATACATATGGTACATGTATATTAGTAACTATTGACCTTATCAGGGCTTTAAATTAAGCATCATACATTATGGTACATGTATATTAGTAACTATTGACCGTATCAGGACATTAAATTAAGCATCATACATATGGTACATGTATATTAGTAACTATTGACCTTATCAGGGCTTTAAATTAAGCATCATACATTATGGTACATGTATATTAGTAACTATTGACCGTATCAGGACATTAAATTAAGCATCATACATATGGTACATGTATATTAGTAACTATTGACCTTATCAGGGCTTTAAATTAAGCATCATACATTATGGTACATGTATATTAGTAACTATTGACCGTATCAGGACATTAAATTAAGCATCATACATATGGTACATGTATATTAGTAACTATTGACCTTATCAGGGCTTTAAATTAAGCATCATACATTATGGTACATGTATATTAGTAACTATTGACCCTATCAGGGCTTTAAATTAAGCATCATACATTATGGTACATGTATATTAGTAACTATTGACCTTATCAAGGAAATCTTGTATTCTCTTTTCCTTGTTTTCACCGTCAGACTCGAGCTTGTGTCTACCGATGGAAGCTATCAGTTGCGTCTCCTGATCGAGTAACATACATAACGCAGCCTTTCTTTCAGCACCAGTTAATGTGTCATCTATCCGTGACAACTCCTCTTGTCGCCATTCTGTAAAATACAACATGTTAGTTAATGCGCCACTAAATTGGTGGTAAAATGAAAGATTCTGTATTGCAACAAAAATTGAGTAATTTAATTAATAAACAAACGTTGTATGCTACGTATAATATTACTATAAATTGTCCATGTTTACATTGCATGAGTGAGGGCAGGTCCTTGTCCATGCCAAAGAATAATGACACCCTTGTATTTGAACCCTGACCATTTTTTTCAAAATATATGTGGTTAGGTCTTAAACAGTGTTAAATAACATTTAATTATAAAATATTTAACATTTTCCCACTATATATTGATATTCTATAGGGGTCAATATTCTATAGTCGAATAATGACTTGTGGGTCATTATTTTGAGAGGGTTCAATATTCTATACGATCCCGGTATCTAATGCCCCTAAACTACAGACGGATCTGTAGCCCAGTGGTAACATGCTGGACTGGTAATCCAGGGATCACAGGTTCAATCCCCCGTCTGACCCTAATAAAATGAACAGTCTATCAGGTGGGACTTTAAACCGAGGTCTCGTGTCGGTGCTTTAAATGAACCAAAGGAGACTCTGGAATGGGTCTCTGTCTGTATCATTGCACTATCCTCCAAAATCTAAAATGACTAATCTCTTCAGGAGGCGTCACTCATATGGGCAAAACGGTAGCGACGATAAATAAACGTAAAACACACGCCCCTAAACTGATATAAAATCTCACTTTCTAAAGCATGGTACAAGAGATCAAAATCTTCAGTTGTCTTTGGGTTCATCCTTCTCTCAAACTCTCTCTTTATTCTGTTTGCTTTTTCTTTCTTTTTTCTTATTTCTTCAAGTCTTTCGAATTCTAAACGTTTTTTCTTGTCGTCTTTAAGTTTTTGCACATATGTTTTGGCAAGCCATCTTCTATAGTATTTTTGTATTATAATAACCTGAAAAACAGAATAGAATATTTTCATTTCTTTCTGCGTATGATCAAATTATATTTCATCGAATGAACATTGAAAGGAATATTATCACCAGTGACACTAGCCATAGGTGATAATGTTAGTGGAAGTCGTGATAGCGCAGTGGATGCGCATTCGCTTCAGGTGCGAAAAGTCCGGAGTTCGAGCCCTGCTGGACCCGTTACGATTGTGCCCTTAGGCAAGGCATTTAAATACCACATGCATCTTCTCTCTCCTTCATGGCGATGGATTCCATCAGGAATGAGGTCTCGAGAGTGATTAATATAAGTTGAAAGAACTTGTTTCACAATCGAATTAAACTAATTTAAAATTTGAAAATAAAGACTACCTGATACATTAGACTGAATTAGTGCACTAATTAACTCTTGACGACCAAATTTTAATTGCAAAATTGAGAATTTTATATTCTTTCTCGCAAAAACTCATAAAATAATTATTTTTCTGCATATTTCAGTTTCTAACTTCATAAATTGGCTATTGATTATTGAATACCGATGTTTAATTGTCATGAGAACGGTGACCTGTCATGAGAACGGTGACCTGTCATGAGAACGGTGACCTGTCATGAGAAAGGCGACCTGTCGAATAAAGCACAAGTATTGTATTTAATATTTAATAAATGTAGCACATACATGTAATTTACATATATATTCGAAAATGTGATAAGAAATCGATGATGTATAGTGGTGCAATAACGGTGCAGTTATAAACTGATACTCAATTACGATGAGACGTTTATCCAATTATTGGTTAATTGCTGATTAGTGTATACCTGTATTGAACACATTGTAATTACTGTCATGGTAAACACCATCAACTATCTTTATCGATTGCTTGCCTATACATGGCGGTATGGCGTTGATCAGGTAAATTGCCGAATGCAAGTCGCACTACAAACGGCAAACTGGCACTTTGACATAACAAGTGTGAAATACTGCTTATTATATTGAAGGGACCAAAAAATGAATTCAACATAACAGAAAATTTGACCTACAGGTAACGAAATTTGACATAACGAAATTTGACGGTGCCAGTTATATGTCAAATGATAGTATTTGAAATTGGACTTTGACCAGACTGACATAACAAGTGAATTTGACATAACCGACTTTGGGATAAATGTGGACTGTATTATGTAAGTACTGCTAATATGAAACTGTATGTTGGAAGTATATTGTTTAGGGAACATAAAGAACAAAATAAAGATATACATTACAAAAAAATAAATAAATGAGACATGACATGAGCGTGGCTCGAACACATGACCATCAGTGACTGTAATCACTCGACCACGGAGGCGGACTTACAAAATCAACATGAAATTAGAAAACGCTGATTTATAAAACTGATATTATGACAAATTTGCACCTTAACTATAGTTTTATGCCTTCATTTGATAAGAACGCAGCATAATGGAGTTGTGGCTCTTTAAACACAAAATTTGACTGGCATTGAAAGTGTATATATTATGGAACATCCGTGGTGATATGGTGCCCCGCCTTGTTAATCAAAAGGTTGTGAGCCCGAACATCAGAACTGTGGTGGTGATGTCCTTAGGCAAGCAAGACTTTAATCCATAATGCCTCTTCTCTCTCCCTCATGAGGGTGGACTCCATCATGAATGTGACTAAACTAATGCTCTAACAACTTCTGTCGCAATTGAGCTATAATATAAATTGCATACATATATATAAAATGTTTAAAGTTTAAACTTTTATTTATTTTACAACGATTGCGTAGCAACCTATATTAATCATTCGGATGGCGCGGATAAAAGCGTATATTCGTGTGGCAGGAAACCGGAGTACCCGGAGAAACCCCACCTGTCCGATGTGGCGACTACCGTACCATCTCACATACCTCCCGGTCTGAGGATCGAACCCGGGTTGCAAGATGAGAAGCGAGCGCGCTAACCACTGCGCTAATCGGACATATATATAAACTAAATATCATATTTCTAAATTTGTGTGTAATTTGACCTCACCCTTGTTAAAATCATATAATGATGTTCATCAGCAGTTGTATATTTCTGCGGAGCAATCAATTTATCTTCCATGTTAGACACATACACGCCTATTCCCGTCATCTGCGTAAACGTGTCATTTGTCGTCTGTTGAACACTATGGTGCTGTTCTACAGTCTGAGTATCGCGACAATATCGCTCTATTCCAGATGGTGGCCTCGGCTTTTGCATAGTTTGTGCAGAGGCATGGTGATATTCTATTGATGTTTTTTTATGACGATATCCGCCCAAGAATGGTTTCTTTCTTGTAGTTCTTTCTATTTCAACGACAACATCTTTATATGAGCTGTCTTCTGCAATGTGTTAAAAACAGTGTTCATGCATCAATGAGCAACATTTTTCTATTACCTCCCTTTGCAGACAAAGTCTGCATATTGGTTCTTTTAGTTGGAATCCTTTGTTTCTACTGTTGTTGAGGAAACCAATTAAAAGGACCAATCCTCCTTAAAGAGTATAATTGTAATTTATCCATCTGTATGTAACTGGTATTACTTTAAATACCCCACACCTCACAGCCGCAAACTCAAATTGGTATTACCACATTGTATCAAATCAGGAAAAAGCGTTGCACTATCCTCCAAAAATCTAACATGACTAATGTATTCAGGAGGCGTCGTTCATATGGGCAACCGGTAGCGACGATAAATAAACATAAAACACACACCATTATATTAATATTATTGAGTCAATTGCGAACAGATGGTAACAACTGTAATAGAACAGAGAATGGCGCAAAACAATCAAATGGAAAAAGAATAAAAATTGGGGGATGGTAGGGAAGGGGATGGTAGGGAGGGGGATGGTTGGGTAGCGGGATCGGCGGTAAGGTGGCGATAATGTTATTTTCTCCAGTGGAAACCCGAGTCAACTTGTAGAATTGTAGAACAGCATTACTAGTATTCAATAAAAGATATGGAATTATTATAACAGAAATAAGAATTTCGTTAAATGTACCTGCTTGAACCCTAACCGTGATGACATCCGGCATGTGATATTCCTGCCGTGGTCTGTATGCTTTGATGGGCGTATTTACGGGGTCAGCCGACTGCAGCTCAAGCTGTATAGTTCCATTGGGGCCAACACCCAAATCTGCTAGGGTTGTACCATCGGTCATGGTCTTTCCTATAAGAATATAATTTATGTACATGCAGATCAAAACATGGGCAAGGATATGGAGTGGACACAAAATATAGCACAATTTCTGACCTATGACGACCTAGTGACATTGATCTTGCAGCTACGGACACCTGTGTCTTGCGAGCAACACGTCTTAAAGATATACTCCTGTTAACCATATTTTATTTCCCAGTTTCAACAATGCACACATACATATCTTAAGGCAATTCATCAATTGAGAAAATGCCATAACAAAGTTGAACCCTGTTACTTCTGGCCAAACATGCACACAGATGGCCATGAGCACATGAACAATTGTGGTCCCCGTCAAACTCGCAATATGAGCCAGATTAAACCCATTTACAGACAATCAAAATCCATCCGTACCCGTTCGCGATACTGGTTGTAGATAGAACTGGTCCCTACCCAGAATGGGAATAAACACATTATCATGTTTATCATTTGTTTATTCAGCAGATAGCTTGAATGTTATTGTACTAAGACGAAATCCGCAAGTGGAATGGTATATTTACTGGTGGTGGAGATATTTCAACATAATTGTGGCTCCGAAAACGTAGCTGCCTTGATGCAAGACACATTGGTCTACAAATATACGCTGTGTGAGTAGTACTCCATACAGTCCGACATCTAACGGTTTGTGCAAACACTTGCACTCGTCGATTACGTCAGTTATAGGAAAGTTTATGAAAACTAGCTAGGAATTTGACTGTTATTGGCAGCAGACCTTGCATACGGTTCAGTGTTATTTCCTTCATGAAATTCTCCACTTATATCCTTCTATACAATAGCGATATCGTGTTTCCACTAGACACTATGTAAATCTGTTGTTTTAAAAAATTTCAACGGTTTGTGTCTTAAACTTAAACCGTTGAACATACATGTAGAACTTGGGTTGATAATGTCTCATTATGCTAATTATCTGTCGTCCAAATTAAAATGACGTGTTCATTATTCTTCTACGAACAGCAGTGACATTATGTATTCGCTACACAGGAAACGTTGCCATTTTCAGAATAGAAATAGAACCGAGTAGCGAGAATGGACTGGTTTGAATAAATGTCGGGAACTGATCGTAGTTGCGAAATTACTCTGTAAATGTTGTACAGATTCAAGACACCAGGGCATGTGTCTAATTTAACATTGTTCTAATGGGGAATGTTTTGATAATATTGTGATTATGTAAATCTTCTACACTATTATATAATTTCAAAGACAAGTGGAATCCGTTATTACGTAATGCACAACTTACCATCATGCATCAGCATGATGAGATTGACGGGCATCTTTAATTCCGAGCTGAAGTATTGTTTGAGTTGTTCTAAGGTCTGCCCCAGGGTGCAAGCCTGTGTCACCACCTGTCCACTCGGCATCAACACAAACTTCACTGAAATTGTACCAACATAGAAATTGACAGGAAAAGATTTAATATTCATAGAGATTCTTGCCTCGTTCATTAATGCAAAGAAAAATCAAATTTTGTTGTTCCGTTTCTGTAATACATTTTCTTTAAAATATATTTGCCTTTTATGAAATACAATAATTTGCTTTGTGAAAGTTAAATTCATGTTCAGAAAAAAAAGAAATTTCATTGTATGTGAGACTATTTTTTAAATATGTTAGCAATTTTACACAAAGAAGCTAAAAGCGATTGTTACACACAATCATTTTTCACTTTTAATATTTGCTACAGAGAAACAGAGTTACGGAGAGGCCAAAACGAACAAGACTTTCTTATCTAGTTAAAATGAGATTCGGGCTTGTATATTTTCAAGTAAACCAAAAATGCTATAAACATTGGATTTTGTTACTGACGCATTTGTGTAGTAAATGGTTTTGTAACAAATACTATGTCATGTCCTTTTCTTAGAAATGGCAACAGTCATTTTGAATAGGAATATGACCTTAAATAAATGTTAACTTGCTAAGAAATTTCAACCGTATTATAACGCCATTTATACAATGTTGATGATGATTGAGCTTATTTACCCTCGCCACAGTCAAACCATGTGAGCGAGCGAAATATACAATGTTTGCCCAATATGAACCATTTACACACAAATGCTTTTTAACCCATTTGATTCTGGATACCGTTCAAACAGTATTTGCAAAGAACATAGAGCCATATCAGCCGCCACGGAATGTGCAGTCTGATCAGCTCTATGCTGTTTGCTATTCAGATGATCTTGCTAAGACACTTGGCTATGTAGCAAAAAACATAGATCCTGATCAGCATGCAGTGTCACGCTGCAGCTGATCTGGATCTATGTTATTTGCAAAAGCCTTTAAATGTATCCAGAATGAAATGGGTTAATGGCATTATCTCAAGTATAATGCAAAGGTACCTCATGTGTACTTTAAGTGTTTAGGTTTGCAAATGTATTCCCGCAAATGAAATGGGCTACTCCAATATAACATGACGAAGACCGGAATCACGTAGGATATATATCATACTGATACATCTGTCATGTGACCAAATGACTGGTATTGATTGTGGATAATTTTGTTCAAAATGAAAATTTGATATGTTAATATTTACTAGGGATGTCAACGAGTAGTGATTTTGGTACTCGAGTACTCGAGTACTCGGTTACCGTTACCGTGGCTTATGCTTCTTGTCTCGTCAATCAGATTGGTCCTGCTTTTAATCAATTCATTGCTTTGATGTGTTGTCAAGTCTTTCAAAGTACTTCCATACCACAGATTTAGGTGGCAGCATTCTCACAATTCACTTATATTACTATACTACTATTATATTCTAAAGATCTCTTCACAGTTTAACAGCATTAACGTTAATGGCAAAAGTTACGATATTTATTATTTAACAACTATTTCGGTATTGCCCTGCTATGGGTAGCTGCTTAAAGTTCTAAATTGAGTAATCAATTAAGTGTCAATTATAACTTCAAAACAAGTTCCGACCACCAGACAAAAGATGTCATTCACACGACATACAATCGGATGACCCGCCTCAGTAGTGACGACAATGATAAAATAATTTGCATCAAACTTACGCTTACCAATTAAATTGAATCAACACCTTAATTATTCGGTCACTGTGGCCGGCTCTGTGTGATATACAGGTATTGTTAATCACCATGACACGCTGTATATTGCATTGTTTGGTACAGCGGAAGTTTCGCTAATCCCACTGATCACGATTTGTTCACAGGCAACTCCGTATTTGCGCAAAATAAAGATTTGTTGATTTTTTTAACCGAGTACCCGATTATCTGAAAAGTATTCGATACTCGGACGTTTGATCGAGTACTCGAGTACTCGAGTACTCGTTGACATCCCTAATATTTACTGATACATCTGTCATATGACCAAATCACTGGTATTGATTGCGGATAATTTTGCGCAAAATGAAAATTTGATATGTTAATATTTACTGATACATCTGTCATGTGACCAAATCACTGGTATTGATTGCGGATAATTTTGTTCAAAATGAAAATTTGATATGTTAATTTCTACTGATGTATCTGTCATGTGACCAAATCACTGGTATTGATTGCAGATAATATTGCACAAAAGGAAAATTTTAATATGTTAATTAATCAATATCTGGTCAACAGGTATTAAAATCACACTGAATTTTTATTATTAATTTGACGTTAGTGTACAGTATTTATTTATTTATCAAATTTCCCCCAAAATTTCCCACATACATTGTCAAAACAAACAAAAAGCACATAATAAATTTCAAATTTGGGGTAAATATGATGACTGCGTATCAACGATTATGATTGGTAATTTGCAGCAATATGTATGGAAATGTACTAGCATATTAGCCTATATCTCAATGCAGGAAAAGGGTTAAAAAGTAATAGTACAGATATTTTTAAAGGGAATGTGAACATCCCTGAATGTATTACCTGTGGCTGTAGCTTCCAGGTTGACCTTTGACCTTGGGGTGACAGCATGTGGATCAACATCAGCTTCTTGCTCCTTGGCTAGTTCTGTTTCCGTTGCGACCTGGTTGACAAGTGTTGGTATGGGACCTAGTTCCTGATAAATATAAGAACAATTGGTCAAAATATTTTCTTATGATGGTAGAGCGATCCAATGGTAAACACGGTTGACTGCATTGCATATCCAAGCTTTGTAAGTTTGATCCACCCATCCCTGGCATCCGAACCTAATAATGTGAACAGTCTTTCAGATGAGACTATTAAAGTGACAATACATCGCAAAAAGGCCAAAATGCATTTTATTTACACATAAAATGCATTGCTACTACAAATTCTTCCGAAATAACAGTGCTTTTCCGGTATGCAAACTCTCAAAAGCGAAGGTATGATTTCATACAGTGGTCAGCCACCTTCCTGAATTGAAGATTGATTATTATTTGAGTTTAAACTAAACATGTGATACTATTACTTAGAGGCACATATGTGCGATATAACGTTAAATCTGTCCCACAAATATTGTTCATCAGGCCCCAAGGTTATAAAACTTTTTTGAGTTTGATCTCAAACTCAACTAAGTTCTGTGCTCAACTCCTATCTCAGAAATCTATCTCTTCCTATTGAGAAAAACTCGAGATTAGCTTTGAACAAACTCAATAACCAAACTCAAGGATCAAAATGGCCGATGTAGTCGGACGACACCAAAGACGGAATCGTATAATTCGCGCAATTGGGCAAATTAGACGCCCTCGGGTTTTTCGCGACAGGAGCAATCCACTAGAAGACTTGAGAGAGGACGAGGTGTTTCGGAGATATCGGTTTTTACCCGAAACTATTATGTTTATAACCTACGATTCTGTCTCAAAACTCCAGTGAGTTTGAGTTTTGAGTCGAGTTTAGAGCTGAGATCAAAAATGTTTTATAACCTCGGGGCATGGTTGCCTAACTGCTATGGACTACCAGCTAATATTAGCAACACCATTTGTATTATCATACAGCCGGAGACACACGAAGACACGAACAGGGGGCACATAACATAATGAATAAAAATAAAGTTGATATATCAGGTATAAACCACAATGTCTCAAAACCTAATCCTGAAAACTCAATATGTTTACCAATTGAGAAATGTAATGTAAGCAAGAAGGTTTTAGGGAATACCAGTATCTATACAATATTATTTATAGAATTACAGGTATAGTGTGACCTTTATCCACTAACAACGATAGCATCAACCCCAGTCATAGCTGATACATCTCCACTAACAACAATAGCATCAACCCCAGTCATAGCTGATACATCTCCACTAACAACAGTACCATCAACCCCAGTCATAGCTGATACATCTCCACTAACAACGATAGCATCAACCCCAGTCATAGCTGATACATCTCCACTAACAACAATAGCATCAACCCCAGTCATAGCTGATACATCTCCACTAACAACAGTACCATCAACCCCAGTCATAGCTGATACATCTCCACTAACAACAGTACCATCAACCCCAGTCATAGCTGATACATCTCCACTAACAACAGTACCATCAACCCCAGTCATGGCTGATACATCTCCACTAACAACAATAGCATCAACCCCAGTCATAGCTGATACATCTCCACTAACAACAATAGCATCAACCCCAGTCATAGCTGATACATCTCCACTAACAACAGTACCATCAACCCCAGTCATACCTCCTGTTCCCATCTCAACAAACAACAGTACCATCAACCCCAGTCATAGCCGATACATCTCCACTAACAACAGTACCATCAACCCCAGTCATACCTCCTGTTCCCATCTCAACAAACAACAGTACCATCAACCCCAGTCATAGCTGATACATCTCCACTAACAACAGTACCATCAACCCCAGTCATAGCTGATACATCTCCACTAACAACAGTACCATCAACCCCAGTCATACATGTTACATCTCCACTAACAACAGTACCATCAACCCCAGTCATACATGTTACATCTCCACTAACAACAGTACCATCAACCCCAGTCATGGCTGATACATCTCCACTAACAACAATAGCATCAACCCCAGTCATAGCTGATACATCTCCACTAACAACAATAGCATCAACCCCAGTCATAGCTGATACATCTCCACTAACAACAGTACCATCAACCCCAGTCATAGCTGATACATCTCCACTAACAACAATAGCATCAACCCCAGTCATAGCTGATACATCTCCACTAACAACAATACCATCAACCCCAGTCATACCTCCTGTTCCCATCTCAACAAACAACAGTACCATCAACCCCAGTCATAGCTGATACATCTCCACTAACAACAGTACCATCAACCCCAGTCATACATGTTACATCTCCACTAACAACAGTACCATCAACCCCAGTCATAGCTGATACATCTCCACTAACAACAGTACCATCAACCCTAGTCATACATGTTACATCTCCACTAACAACAGTACCATCAACCCCAGTCATACATGTTACATCTCCACTAACAACAGTACCATCAAACCCAGTCATACATGTTACATCTCCACTAACAACAGTACCATCAACCCCAGTCATAGCTGATACATCTCCACTAACAACAGTACCATCAACCCCAGTCATGGCTGATACATCTCCACTAACAACAATAGCATCAGCCCCAGTCATACCTGCTACATCTCCAATAACAATAGTACCATCAACCCCAGTCATACATGCTACATCTCCACTAAGAACAGTAACAACAACCCAGGTCATTCCTGAGTTTTTTTAAGCATAAATAATTTCTAGAATCAGACTATTTTTGGCAAAATTCAAGGTCAAGGTTATTCTTGGGGTGGGACTTAGGTAGGCACGAAACAACCCCTAGACACAGGTTACAAGTTATCAAAGCATTAAATTTGACGATATTTTAGTTTTATGCAAATATGTTATTGTTGACAGTGCCATTGCCGCCCGCGGAATGATGACTTTTCACTAAAGTGGGCGATACAAAAATACCACAGCAGTACTGTTATAGTGTTGCATGTATGCACAAATATATATTAACCTACTTCCGTTTTACATCCAACTTTTACAGTATTCTAATTTGAGATAGCACGGTATTGCATAAACAAAATTCTGAGTGACAAAAATGTTTAATGCAACACTATTGTAACTTGAGTTAGCATAGTGTTGCGTTAAATATATTGTTGGGATTGAGTTACAATAGTATGCATATTTACATTTTTCTCAATAAATAATTAGTGTTAATATTTTACTGAAATTGAGTTAGCATAGCGTTGTGTTGAATCCTCACGATGCTAATCTCATTACAAGAGAAGGTTAACCCTCACGATGCTAATCTCATTACAAGAGAAGGTTAACCCTCACGATGCTAATCTCATTACAAGAGAAGGTTAACCCTAACCCCACACAACCAACAAAAAAATCACGATGCTAATCTCATTACAAGAGAAGGTTAACCCTCACGATGCTAATCTCATTACAAGAGAAGGTTAACCCTCACGATGCTAATCTCATTACAAGAGAAGGTTAACCCTCACGATGCTAATCTCATTACAAGAGAAGGTTAATGCTCACGATGCTAATCTCATTACAAGAGAAGGTTAATGCTCATGATGCTAATCTCATTACAAGAGAAGGTTAACCCTCATGATGCTAATCTCATTACAAGAGAAGGTTAACCCTCACGATGCTAATCTCATTACAAGAGAAGGTTAACCCTCACGATGCTAATCTCATTACAAGAGAAGGTTAATTATTAATTGTATTTCCATACTGATGATAAATAATATGCACACTTCACTACATAATCAATGTCGATGGCAAAGTATATGTGGGAAGCGCTAAGGGTGCTATAATATGGTGTATATGACTATATGTGCATTCATTCAAATAATTGTAAGAGATGACAATTTAATACTGTGCTTTTCTACTTTGTCACTGAAAAGTCTTGATATATGTCATGGAGTATTGTTCTCAATGTCTCAAAGAGAGACAATCAGAGAGCTTAATATCACATGCATTACCGCAGCCGCTGGCTCTTCCTGTACCTGGGATTTCTCCTGTGTGTCTATCTCTTTTGTGTCCTCTTGATTGACTTCTTGTACTGTTTCTTCCTTCTTTTCTTCCTGGAAAACAAGACAAACCTGAGCATCACTATGACAACTAGATACATGATAAATGAGATGATAGCACTTGGAGAGATAGGGAACCTGAGAATCACTATGACAATTAGATACATAATAAATGATATGATAGCACTCGGAGAGATAGGGGACCTGAGAATCACTATGACAACTAGATACATGATAAATGAGATGATAGCACTCGGAGAGATAGGGAACCTGAGAATCACTATGACAACTAGATACATGATAAATGAGATGATAGTACTCGGAGAGATAGGGGATCTGAGCATCACTATGACAACTAGATACATGATAAATGAGATGATAGTACTCGGAGAGATAGGGGATCTGAGCATCACTATGACAACTAGATACATGATAAATGAGATGATAGTACTCGGAGAGATAGGGGATCTGAGCATCACTATGACAACTAGATACATGATAAATGAGATGATAGTACTCGGAGAGATAGGGGATCTGAGCATCACTATGACAACTAGATACATGATAAATGAGATGATAGTACTCGGAGAGATAGGGGATCTGAGCATCACTATGACAACTAGATACATGATAAATGAGATGATAGTACTCGGAGAGATAGGGGATCTGAGCATCACTATGACAACTAGATACATGATAAATGAGATGATAGTACTCGGAGAGATAGGGGATCTGAGCATCACTATGACAACTAGATACATGATAAATGAGATGATAGTACTCGGAGAGATAGGGGATCTGAGCATCACTATGACAACTAGATCCATGATAAATGAGATGATAGTACTCGGAGAGATAGGGGATCTGAGCATCACTATGACAACTAGATACAAGATAAATGAGATGATAGCAATCGGAGAGATAGGAGATCTGAGCATCTGAGCATCACTATGACAACTAGATACATGATAAATGAGATGATAGCAATCAGAGAGATAGGAGATCTGAGCATCACTATGACAACTAGATACATGATAAATGAGATGATAGCAATCGGAGATATAGGGAACCTGAGCCTCGCTATGACAACTAGATACATGATAAATGAGGTGATAGCAATCGGAGAGATAGGAGATCTGAGCATCGCTATGACAACTAGATACATGATAAATGAGATGATAGCACTCGGAGAGATAGGGGACCTAGGTATCGCTATGACAACTAGATACATGATAAATGAGATGATAGCACTCGGAGAGATAGGGAACCAAAGCATCACTATGACAACTAGATACATGATAAATGAGAGGATAGCTCTCGGAGAGATATGGAACCTGAGCATCGCTATGACAACTAGATACAAGATAAATGAGGTGATAGCAATTGGAGAGATAGGAGATCTGAGCATCGCCATGACAACTAGATACAAGATAAATGAGAAAATAGCACTCAGAGAGATAGGGAACCTGGGCATCACTATGACAACTAGACACATAATAAACTAGATAGCACTCAAGAAAGATATGGGATCTGAGCATCGCTATGACAAATGGATACATGATAAATGAGATGATAGCCCTCGGAGAGATAGAGAACCTGAGCATCGCTATGACAACTAGATATATGATAAATGAGGTGATAGCAATTGGAGAGATAGAGAACCTGAGCATCGCTATGACAACTAGACACATAATAAACTAGAGGATATCACTCAAGAGAGATATGGGATCTGAGCATCGCTATGACAACTGGATACATGATACATGAGATGATAGCACTCGAAGAGATAGAGAACCTGAGCATCGCTATGACAACTAGATACATGATAATTGAGGGGGATAGCAATCAGAGAGATAGGAGATCTGAGCATCGCTATGACAACTAGATACATGATAAATGAGAGGATAGCACTCAGAGAGATAGGGGATCTGAGCATCACTATGACAACTAGATACATGATAAATGAGATGATAGTACTCGGAGAGATAGGGGACCTGAGAATCGCTATGACAACTAGATACATGATAAACGAGATGATAGTACTCGGAGAGATAGGGAACCTGAGCCTCGCTATGACAACTAGATACATGATAAATGAGATGATAGTAGTCAGAGAGATAGGAGATCTGAGCATCGCTATGACAACTAGATACATGATAAATGAGGTGATAGCAATCGGAGAGATAGGAGATCTGAGCATCGCTATGACAACTAGATACATGATAAATGAGATGATAGCAATCGGAGATATAGGGAACCTGAGCATTGCTATGACAACTAGATACATGATAAATGAGGTGATAGCAATCGGAGAGATAGGAGATCTGAGCATTGCTATGACAACTAGATACATGATAAATGAGATGATAGCACTCGGAGAGATAGGGGACCTAGGTATCGCTATGACAACTAGATACATGATAAATGAGAGGATAGCTCTCAGAGAGATAGGGAACCTGGGCATCACTATGACAACTAGATGCAAGATAAATGAGATGATAGCACTCGAAGAGATAGGGAACCTGAGCATCGCTATGACAACTAGACACATAATAAACTAGAGGATAGCACTCAAGAGAGATATGGGATCTGAACATCGCTATGACAACTAGATACATGATAATTGAGGGGGATAGCAATCGGAGAGATAGGAGATCTGAGCATCGCTATGACAACTAGATACAAGATAAATGAGATGATAGCACTCGAAGAGATAGGAGATCTGAGCATCGCTATGACAACTAGATACATGATAAATGAGACAATAGCACTCGGAGAGATAGGGGATCTGAGCATCGCTATTACAACTAGATACATTATAAACTAGAAGATAGCACTCGGAGAGATAGGGAACCTGGGCATCACTATGACAACTAGACACATAATAAACTAGAGGATAGCACTCAGAGATATATGGGATCTGAGCATCGCTATGACAACTAGATACATGATAAATGAGATGATAGCACTTGGAGAGATAGAGAACCTGAGCATCGCTATGACAACTAGATACATGATAAACTAGAAGATAGCACTCGGAGAGATAGGGAACCTGGGTATCACTATGACAACTAGACACATAATAAACTAGAGGATAGCACTCAGAGATATATGGGATCTGAGCATCGCTATGACAACTAGATACATGATAAATGAGGTGATAGCACTTGGAGAGCTAGTGGATCTGAGTATCGCACTTGGAGACTTAGGGGACCTTAGGATTGCTATGACAACTAGATAATGATAAAGTAGAAAATAGCACTCAGAGATAGAGGACATGAGCATCAACTAGACACATGTAAACTAGAGGTTCGCACTCAGAGAAATATGGGATCTGAGCATCACTATGACAACTAGATATATGATAAACTAGAGGATTACACTCGGAGAGATAGGGGATCTGAGCATCACTATGACAACTCGAATTTATCTGCATCGTTGTAGAATAAAACATATTGAATGTACCTGTTCCTGCTTAACATCCTCAGTCTGTGGTTCAGCAACATCTTTCTGGGCTTCAGCCTCTGTTGTCTGTTCTGGAGTTTCTGATACCTGTTTAATAGCCTTATAGGTATGAATTTGTTTTAATAGTATTTTAGACTAGAACTGTCAACAATGGTAAATTTAACTGTTGTTCCTCATTTTGAGGAAGTAATCATGTATCATAATAATGTAACCAAGTTAATTTGATGAATTGATATCCTCCGCCAAACTGGACCAACAAATGTGTAGATTGGTCGTCAATTAAATGGAAATAACTTTGGTGTTAGTTGGCCGATCCTCAACATTTTACATGTGCACCACCACACTATGGTGATACATACATGATATATTTTCTAAGCTCCATAAAATTCCACCCATTGGTTACCGACAGCTGGTTCCGGACAGATGCACGGAGCCAAATCAATAAATATTTGTCCTGTTCCCCCCTACAAATGTAATAGTCATTTAATTAATTACATTTGCAGTCATTGTAATTTAATTAATTACATTAAATGTGTGTAATTGTAAATTAATTACATTAAAAATGTGTGTACTTGTAATTTAATTGAACAATGTGCAAAGTAATTGTAATTTAATTAATTACATTATTAATTAATTGAACCCAGGCATGTGTTATGTATTTACTATTTACCTCTTTTTCACCTTGAGTTACTGCCTGTTCTGGTTCGTCTGCCTTTGGTACTGGGTCTTCGCCTCGACCGTCATCCTGTGATT
This sequence comes from Archivesica marissinica, assembly GCA_014843695.1. Classification (NCBI taxonomy): domain Eukaryota; kingdom Metazoa; phylum Mollusca; class Bivalvia; order Venerida; family Vesicomyidae; genus Archivesica; species Archivesica marissinica. The sequence goes on from CM026398.1 coordinate 31,762,013, forward strand.
GTTGTTGTTCCTCAGATTCTGGGGCTGCAGGAGCACTAATAGGGGCCGGAGCACCTTCTTCAATGGCCTGGTCTGCCATTTCTTAAAAGCCTGTCGAGAGATAAAATAACCAATTTCAAATTAAATAGATCAACATTTACATTTTTCGTAGCGAACATTATGTAATGTTGGGATTATGAAGATTAACTATAACATGTGCTATATATTGACCTGAAATAAATAAGTATGGAAATAAACAACTTTTCAATTGCGATTTAAAAAAAATAATTTCAATGACTCATTTATGATATTTAGAAGATGAAAACAGAAACTCAGGATTTTTAATATATAAATGTATTTGATTCTCTAGACAATAGATTATATACAGTACCTATAAGGCACCCACAACATTTATTCATACCAAAACAAGAACCTTTCTGACTTGGATGTTCATGTCAAGTATGTGCATATTTAGCCCTTATTGTGCTGGAAACGAGTATGTTCGTTTTTGCAAACAGCATAGAGCCAGATCAGATGGCACATTCTGTGCCATCTGATCAGGCTCTATGCTGTTTGCTATTTGGAATGTGTAGCTAAACACTTGGCTGAACAGCAAACAACATAGATCCTGATCAGACAGAGCACTACGCCACAGCGTCTGATCTGGATCTATGTTGTTTGCACAATTCTTCCAATTTATTCAGCATTTTAAGGGTTAAAGCGACATTACATCGCCAAAAGCCAAACAAAATGCATTGTTCTGTTCACGTATAAATGCATTGCTACAAATTCTTCCGAATACATTCAAACACAACTATTGAATCAATAAATAGTGTGTTTGTGGTCCACAAACTTTCAAAAGTGAATGTAGGATTTCATATACCGGTCATCCATGCTCCTGAATTGACATTTCTTTGTAATTGTAGTCAATACTAAACGCTTGATAATGTCGCTTAGAGATAATAAATTTAACTAAGATTAGTCTACAAATAAATATGCATAGGCACAAATGTGAGATATAGCTGTAAATCTGTACCATAAATCTCGATATTCAGGATACATAGGTTGTATTATGCATGTATGTCGACCCTGCTTACATTATTTTGTTATGTCAACAAACTGGGTAAACGACGCTTATTTATTAGTTGAAATACTCAGTTTTTGAGGCAAATATAATTGGGAAAAAAATTATACGATATAATAGGAAATTACATTCTGTATAAATTTGCGTTTTCACTGATGTAGTGTAGCTTTAAACTCTTATAAAGTATGTGTGCATGGCATACTTTTGCATGGAGCATTAATTTCCCAATTCCCGCACATTTCTTACATAGTTGTTGCATTCCAAGAGATTATTACCAAGAATTAGGCTTAGTTAATTTCTTGAACACGTGTTTCTGAAGTTAAATTCCCTAGAAAAACTGGAAATACAAACTATAGCTCGATTTCATCTTACAGCAACAAAACAAACAACAACCCAATTAATCAGGAAAGGTCAATTATTGCATAGTTTTGTCAAGCCTTCAATATCAATATAGAGACTAACAACCTACTTACAGAGAGTAGGATGGGTGTTGGAGTGTGATACCAATGTGAGAAAGATGCATGTTGTTTCTATCTATCTTCCTCTAATGTCAAACCCATTGCGGGGCTGTAGACATGTTGTGCGTCAAACCGCAAAGAAGTTAAAAGAATAGTAGTTAAAACCATAAATATAAGAAAGTAATTAAAAATAACTTGGGTATAAGAGTTTAAAAGCAGCTGGGCAGCTGCTAATGAGTGTTGGAGAGTTGAGTACTCATGTACTGGTTCTTACCCTGTGAATGTGGGTGGTCTACTCTCTGCCACAACAGACTGACCTCCCAATAATAAGCAGAAAATAATTGATGGGCAGTCGACTAGAAATAATAAATTTATAAAATTAAAATGTTGATGTTTATTTATCCTGTTAGCAGCAAAACTGGATTCCTACTCAGAGTCATGCAAAAGCAGTTGTCATACAAGTGTTGCATTGTATGAGTTACATTATATCAGTATGGTATACAAATAATAAAATACATATGTTTGAATACAATTACCTTATTTCAACAAAATGATCAATTAAGAATGTTGGTGGCAGCCATTACTGGTTCGGTTTCATGACGATATGGCAACAGGACGCTCATTTCAACACCGATGATACGCTATATTTCATTGGCCAATATTAAAACCTAAGCCAATGAACTGTTCGGTAATAAAATATTTTGGTTTGACGGGCACCTGAGTTGTGAACACACAACAACCAGTGTAAACGGTCAAAATATAACATTTTACTTGATATTTACGTAACATGTGAATCTATTCTATTGTGGACATAGTGTGTTAAGGAATATAAAGTTTAGCTGACCATCGAAGGTAAATTATCTGGATCAGCGGATAGTTGCCAAAATAAGTGTCAGAGTTATCACTGCATGCATGGTCCGTGGTCCGTCATAGACCCATATTAAAATTATTATGCTGCATCATGACATTGGACATAAAGAACATGTCTGCACATTTTGATCGTCATTAAATAGGTTTTAAGCGAACAACTAAATGATCTGTTATGGTCAAATTTTCTGAACAGTATTGCTAGATAAAATTCTACAAAATGGCCTAGATGTTAGTTGTTTATTTATTTTCCATTTATCAATGTCAGTGTTTATCCGTGTTTATAGCAAACCCCTTGCGAGGACATAGACATGTCTATCTGGACAGGCTTAGCTGACCTAAGCGGCTAACCAGTACAGTGGTACTAAGCAATGTATGTGCGGCGTCTTGCTCAAGGACACTACCATGACTGAATTTCAAACCCAGGAACCCTTAATTAAAATCTGGTGCTTAATCATCATCATTACAATCACTGATATTATTTATTTTCTTTGTTGTTTATTTATTTATTTTGCATTATCAATATCATTTGAAACGCTTCACTGTCATTGATTAAAGTCATAAAGAAGTAAAGAAGGATGTACCCACAGATAATAAAATCAGCACAAATATTAATCTGTTATGTATATATTAGCAAATGTTGTTTGTTTGTGAATTCTTACATGCCAGTATTTGAGAGAATTAACAATTCTTTATTATAAGCAGGGTTCCCGATGTAGGTTGACAATTGCGACAAAAAACAAATAATGGCTCTAAATTTTGTGAATTGTCGCAAATATTTGGCACACTTTAATTTTATTCTTTTTTTTTACTTCAAATATTGCATCAATAAAACTGGAATCGTGACTATAGTCTTGTTTATTGTCATTTGCAGATGGCAGCTGTGAATGGACACACAAATGGTGTGGCTAATGGCATAAATGGACACACAAATGGTACTAATGGTCAGCTGAATGGCAACAGTCCAAGAACAGACACAAAGGATAGAACTAAGCTCGGAGGGTTAGGCGCAGATGGCTATCCGAGGCTTCCACCCATCACAAAGCCAAATATCCCTCAGCGTGAGGACCCATATGCCAACAGCAAACTGATGACATACAGACTGGCCAACCACAAGCAAGCATTACTGATGCAAGTCCTGTAAGTATTTCATTGCTTATATAAATAAGACAAGTCCAACATGAATTGATGATACATCAATGTTGTTTCTATCAATGGTATCTCTACATGTTACCCTTCTGTTTTTAGCTTTGTTTATTGAGAACATGTTCACGTGTTGTGTACATGTATGTAATAGATCAAGCTGAGTTAAATCACAGGAACTTGAAATTTTATCCATAAGCCATCAAAGATCTCGTACCTCTATCCTAGGACACCGCCCTATATTTAAAAAAATATAGGGGGTGTCCTAGGATAGAGGTATGAGACCTTTGGTGGCTTATGGATATAATTTCAAGTTCCTGTGGTTAAATGCATTGCACTCCTGCCATGGTGCTCGGTTATAAGGAAGCACAGTGTGGACTGGTACCGTACTTAGATATACCTCAGTGCTTGTGAGGCAAAGGTATACAGTGTTATCTAGAAGTCAACATCTACAGTTAAATCTGTGTTAAGTAGCCAACCAAGGGCATCGCAAAGTGGCTGCTTAGCAAAGGTGGCTGCTTAATTAATAGAGGTCAAACTTATAATAAAACTACATAATTATTGGCAATTTGGAAACTGGCTTCTTAATACAATTTGGCTGCTTAATGTAAATGACCACTATCACAGATTTGACTGTAGTTTTAATTTATACAAATTTAATTTAGCTCAGTTGATAAACAGTTCTGCAACATTAGTTTAATCGCTCTTGAGTCCGCATCCGTGGTCGAGTGGTTAGGGTCGCTGACTTGTATACCACTGTAACCTATCATCACTGATGGTAACGGGTTGGAGCCCCGCTCAGACCATGTCTCATTTATATGAAAAAGTTGGCAGTTTCTTACGGAGGTTGGTGCACCCAAGTACTGGTTAACCGCTGGAGCCTGCCCAGGAAAGGTGTTGTTAGGTAAACTACCCGCCGGCGATATAGCCCAAAATGGTGCTGATGCAGGCGTAAAACCCGAAATATAACATAACATTAATCGCTCTTGAGATCTCATTTCTAACGGAATACATCGCCATGAGGGAGAGAAAATGCAATGTGGACACGGCCGTCACATGGCCTAAGGACACCACCACCGTGGTTCTTGTTTGGTTTGATCGCAACCTCTTGATTGCAATGCGGATACGATTCCTCCACGAAGACTCCACTGAGTCAACATCTCTATCGTAGTTAAGTTCCAGTTGACTCGTCTATTTTAGAGTCACACTTCCCGTATTTGTGCGGATGACGTATGATGTTTATCTCTGTCGAAGAAGATTCATATTTTGCACAGTACCTACTTTTAACGTGCACAACCTGCAAGCTCAGAGTTGACATTCTAAGTAAATGCATAATGGGACTTTAAATATGTAGATGATGAAGTTCTGTTTGTTTTCCCATGTCATTGTCGAAACATATAATCAAGCATTTAAATACATATTTCAGGGGCCAGTTTGTTACGGTCATTGACTTCAAAACATTTGACCCACAAACTTCAGGTTTGAATCCCAACTTGGGATGTGAAATTATTTCATATGAAGAAGGTCGGTGGTTCAATCAGTGCCCTTTCGTGCCTGAAATTCTGCTTGGGTGCAACGAGGGTCTTCCTCATCCTATGATATCTGTAGGGTGGGCTGGGGGCGTCATATGGCTTAAGCTGTTGGTGCGATGGTAATTCTCAAAACAAAAACAAACACGTATACCGTGAACATATACCATATATCGCTTTAACCTTATTGTTTTAATTTGTTCACTATACAGTGCTGACACAGCCATGAAGTCCCACGAGACTACCAAGGACATTATGCTGAGAGAACCATCGCCCCCTCCGGGGCCCGACTATCCTGAAGAGGTACATATATGCAGTCAGTGCTGTGTAGATTTGACATTCTGTATATTCCACGGCCATAAGTCAATCTCGATTTGTGTCAGCCTTTTCTATGGTTTCAAATAAGACAATTTGTGTCTTAAAGCGAATAAAACAAAGAAACGGACAAAGTTCCAAGAAATAAACAAAAATTCCAACTTTTGTTTTCAAATTGTATTTTGCTTGTTTCTCAGCCATAAGGCAACGTTACTTTCATCACAGTTGTGGATGAGAAAAAGGTAGACTTATGGCAGGGAATATACAGTAAGACTAGTCCAAATATTTTACTGTATGTTATTGATAAATATATTGTTTGGGTATATTAACCCATTTCATTCTGGATACCGTTCAAACGGTATCTGCAAAGAACATAGAGCCAGATCAACCGCCACAGAACGAGCCGTCTGATCAGGATCTATGCTGTTTGCTATTCAGATGATCTTGCTAAGACACTTGGCTATGCAGCAAACAACATAGATCCTGATCAGCACGCAGCGTCACGCTGCGGCTGATCTGGATCTATGTTGTTTGCAAAAGCCTTTAAATATATCCAGAATGAAATGTGTTAAGAATGAGTACTAAAATATCTACTATCCAGCTAGCTTATGGAAGGTCAATGGTTCTACCCAGATACCCGTCCTTGCTGAAATTCTGCTCGGATGCCCATCCAGGGTTCTTCCTTCACCAATAAATGCTGGAGAGTCGTCATATGATCTACTGTCAGCTGTTTATGCGACATTAACCCTCCCCCACCCACCCCAAAAAAAAGGATCAGTATTTTCCAAGAATATGTTGCGGTATGTTAGATGCGTGGCTGTGAATCTTCCTCTTTTTTGGTCAAAATCTTAATAAATAATTACTATCGGATATGATCTAAGCTGTTCATTTTTTGATAGGGAGTCTGCCTCTGTGGTCAAGTGCTCTAGGTTGCTGATTTGTAAACCACTGCAACCTATCATCACTGAATTGAGCCCCACTCAGGAAGCTAAAACTAGGTTATAATTATAAAAACTTTTTCCTTGTATTTATGTATAGGTAAAATATTAGTAGAACATGGTTAGAACTTCTGACTCTAAAGTTGCAATTTTAGTTAAAACTACCCCCAATTGCTAATCTTGAGCCGAGAAAAAAGAAAGAACTAACTGAAGCTGAAAAGAACATGGTACCTAAATGTTGTTTATTTCCATCACTGATAATGGTACCTAAATGTTGTTTATTTCCATCACTGATAATGGTACCTAAATGTTGTTTATTTCCATCACTGATAATGGTACCTAAATGTTGTTTATTTCCATCACTGACAACTGTAAACAATTGTTGTTTAGTTCCATCACTGACAACTGTAAACAATTGTTGTTTAGTTCCATCACTGACAATGGTAAACAATTGTTGTTTAGTTCCATCACTGACAATGGTAAACAATTGTTGTTTAGTTCCATCACTGCACAATGGTAAACAATTGTTGTTTAGTTCCATCACTGACAACTGTAAACAATTGTTGTTTAGTTCCATCACTGACAACTGTAAACAATTGTTGTTTAGTTCCATCACTGACAACTGTAAACAATTGTTGTTTAGTTCCATCACTGACAACTGTAAACAATTGTTGTTTATTTCCATCATTGACAACTGTAAACAATTGTTGTTTAGTTCCATCATTGACAACTGTAAACAATTGTTGTTTAGTTCCATCACTGACAACTGTAAACAATTGTTGTTTAGTTCCATCACTGACAACTGTAAACAAATGTTGTTTATTTCCATCACTGACAACTGTAAACAATTGTTGTTTAGTTCCATCACTGACAATGGTAAACAATTGTTGTTTAGTTCCATCACTGACAATGGTAAACAAGTGTTGTTTAGTTCCATCACTGCACAATGGTAAACAATTGTTGTTTAGTTCCATCACTGCACAATGGTAAATAATTGTTGTTTAGTTCCATCACTGACAACTGTAAATAATTGTTGTTTAGTTCCATCACTGACAACTGTAAACAATTATTGTTTAGTTCCATCACTGACAACTGTAAATAATTGTTGTTTAGTTCCATCACTGACAACTGTAAACAATTATTGTTTAGTCCCATCACTGACAACTGTAAACAATTATTGTTTAGTTCCATCACTGACAACTGTAAACAATTGTTGTTTAGTTCCATCACTGACAACTGTAAACAAATGTTGTTTATTTCCATCACTGACAACTGTAAACAATTGTTGTTTAGTTCCATCACTGACAATGGTAAACAATTGTTGTTTAGTTCCATCACTGACAATGGTAAACAAGTGTTGTTTAGTTCCATCACTGCACAATGGTAAACAATTGTTGTTTAGTTCCATCACTGCACAATGGTAAATAATTGTTGTTTAGTTCCATCACTGACAACTGTAAATAATTGTTGTTTAGTTCCATCACTGACAACTGTAAACAATTATTGTTTAGTTCCATCACTGACAACTGTAAATAATTGTTGTTTAGTTCCATCACTGACAACTGTAAACAATTATTGTTTAGTTCCATCACTGACAACTGTAAACAATTATTGTTTAGTTCCATCACTGACAACTGTAAACAATTGTTGTTTAGTTCCATCACTGACAATGGTAAACAATTGTTGTTTAGTTCCATCACTGACAACTGTAAATAATTGTTGTTTAGTTCCATCACTGACAACTGTAAATAATTGTTGTTTAGTTCCATCACTGACAACTGTAAACAATTGTTGTTTAGTTCCATCACTGACAATGGTAAACAATTGTTGTTTAGTTCCATCACTGACAACTGTAAATAATTATTGTTTAGTTCCATCACTGACAACTGTAAATAATTGTTGTTTAGTTCCATCACTGACAATGGTAAATAATTGTTGTTTAGTTCCATCACTGACACTGGTACCTAATTGTTGTTTAGTTCCATCACTGACAACTGTAAACAATTGTGGTGTAGTCTATGCATGCATGCCATACATTTCAAAATTCCCTAAATACAGATGATGAGCATGGACAGGAGAATACGGGTGAGTAGCAAATATATGTCACTGTATGCAACCATATACAACAAAATGTGTTTTCTGTAGATGCAACGAAACACAAATAGTGTTACGTTGTATCAGTTAGGTCCGCGGCCAAGTATTTAACGAAGACTTCAAGTCACTCGACCCGTCACTGCTGTCGGTTAAAATCCCACTGGTGGTGTGGAATGATTTCATGTGAGGAAGCTATCCAGCTGGCTTGTGGAAGGTCGATGGTTATGCAAAACAAATGTTGTGTTGTATCAGTTTTTCACAATAAAGACAATTTGTTGTATCAGGTTGCAAATGGTGATATACCGAATACTGTCCTTCTAGATGCAGTAGTTTTAAATATTAACTCTTTTCATGTTGGAAGGAATGTGCAAACAACATAGATCAAGATCAGCAGTGGTGAGGCGGAACGTCAGGATATTATGTTGTTTGCTATTCAGCCAAGTGTTTTAACTCCACTATCCGAATAGCAAACAGCATAGAGCCTGATCAGACGGAACTTTCTGTTCTGTGACATCTGATATTGCCTGAGGTTATAAAACTTTTCTCAGATCTCGAGCTCAAGAAATTTGATTGGCTGAGTTTGAGATTGCTCTTGGCTCAACCAATCACAAGCTTGAGACGAGCTTTGAGCTTGGGGATTAGTTTTATAATCTCCATGTCTGACACTATGCTGTTTGCAGGAGCGGATTTTAATCGCGATTAGCATGTTGCGGGTTAAAGATACCATATTCACAGTTAGTGTATCATGGCAAAGGGCCCTTAATTACCGGTATTTTGTTCCAAGAACTAACCGAGAAACGATAGTTATTTGTTCCGGGAATGTCTAAACAGCAAATTGTCCGTGCAAGGTGGGCTTATGCCCTGGCTCTACTGAAAGAAATGTTAACTGCCAGGTACCCACCTTTTTCCCAATCCTTTTAGAGGCGGACTGGTGCATTTTAACTGTGAATATGGCCACTGAAACTAATGTGTGATCTGAAATAACCAAAATGCGTTTTCTAGAAATGTTACTAACCCATAGTTACTATTAGTAGTATGTTATATATTGGGAGTTTTGGATTCTCTTTATTTAATTAGCCTGATATGGTTTCCAGAAAGCCTCTTATATTTATTATTTACCCTGTGTTGTTTCGGCTGTCCAGATAATTTAGAATGTTTGGACCCCCGGCTGTCCAGATAATTTAGAATGTTTGGACCACCGGCTGTCCATATAGTTTAGAATGTTTGGATCACCGGCTGTCCATATAGTTTAGAATGTTTGGACCACCGGCTGTCCAGATAATTTAGAATGTTTGGACCACTACCTTACCCTTGCATGCTCGTAAGTGGCTATTAAAATAAGACGTGAACACTGCAATGATTCAGCTGAGCATGATTTTTGATTCTTGTGATTCAAACAGATGTGAATGTTTTGATTCCATGCTTCATAGTTTTTTATATTCAAGGTATATGAGTGGTGAAACTAAAATGTTTAGTCCTGTTTGAAACCATTATATTGTATCCTGAAGTGTGTTGGGTTGCTGTATCTGCAGCTACTTTACCATCTAGAGCATCCAAATTTGTAATATTGTGTTTTAAAAGTTGAATTAGAGTTTATGCAAATTTATTTAGCTCGATAGTGAAACAATTTCTTACATCATTATATTAATCACTCTCGAGACCTCATTCCTGATGGAATCCATCGCTATGAGGGAGAGAGAAGAGGCAATATGGAATTTAAGTGCCTTGCCTAAGGACACAATCGTAATGGCTACAGGTGGTCACGTACTCCGGACCTCTCACACCTAAGGCAGAAATTCTGCGCAACCACTATCACGACTTCCACTTAGTTTATTTCACATTCTTGGACTTCATAAAATGCACAAACGATAGTTTTTTTTATACAAATTTATTTTAGCTTGATTGCGAAACAAGTTCTTACAGCTTATACTAATCACTCTCGAGACCTCATTCCTGATGGAATCCATCGCAAACGAGGGAGAGAAGAGACAACGTGGAATTTAAATGCCTTGCCTAAGGACACAATCGTAATGGCTACAGGTTGTCACAAACTCCGGGCCACTCACACCTGAATTATCATGATGTCCACTTAATTTATTTCACATTCTTGGACTTCATAAAATGCATAAAGTATGTGAGATGGTACGATGGTCACCAGATCGGACAGGTGGGTTTTCTCCGGGTACTCCGGTTTCCTCCCACACGAATGACCACATTTATGCTTTCATCCGCGAAAGTGATTAATATAAGTTGTGAAAACTTGCTTCCCAATCGTTGTAAAATAAATAATGTTTAAACTAAAATGCCCAAATGATATGACGTGAAACAAGTGAAAACAATTTCAGATTACATTAAAAAAATGCCCCTTTCATTCTTGTGGCATTAGTGTTGGCTAAGCTCTTTACTCATAATGGTGTTAAATTAGATTACATTTAGAAATATATGTATATAATACTTGTTCATACTGTAAATCTGTTCATGTAAGCCTGATATTTATGTATCCGACCACACTACATTATTTTCACGTTTTATTGATGGTCGTACGATGGATGACATGCGTCGTCATATAATTGCATTTACTCTACATGCTGTATTTGCCTATAAGACGTTCTTGACGGCCCCTCCCCCCAACTTTGATGTTAAATCAGTGGTAGTTTGCTTAGACCCGCGTAATACATGAAGGGTTGAGAAAATGAACACCACCCAGAAGTGAGTACAGGCGGAGCTATGAAAATCAATTATTAGTTTATACAAATTTATTTTAGCTCTATTGCGAAACAAGTTATTACAACTTAATTTAATCACTATCGAGACCTCATTACTGAGGAGAGAAAGGACAAATTCATTTTTTTTTAAAAATCACTCCCTTATAAGACGGGAAGGCACTATAACCCTTTCAACACCACAGACCTCTAAATTGGCTTACAAAAAAGTGTAGATCCAGATGAGCCGGCTCGTGACGAGCCGTCTCATCAGGATCTGCACTTTTTTCAAGTAATATAACTATTTTTAGAATTTTTTTTACCCATTTTGATAAATGAACTGATCCAAATGTAATTTTGTTATTAATTTATTGGTCTAAAAATATCATGGACCAGTCCATGTCAGTTACTTGGTGTTGAATGGGTTACGGCCATAATCTGGTGATAACAATTCCCGTTTTATATGTGAGTAAGTGTGATAAATAACATGTTATTGTCTACTTTATTATATACCGTCGTGGCATTTTGTACGCTGGAGACATTTTATCCCGTCGTACATGCAGCCCATCGTATACACTCTGTGGGACCACTGTAGTATTACCGGTATTTGTTAAATGACAGGAGCTTGAAATTTTATCCATAGGAACCAAAAGCCTTGAACCTCTATCCTAGGACCCTTTCTAGTGTAAAAATAAAAGTGGGAGAGGGAGAGGGAGAGGGGGGGTCCTTGGATAGAGGTACAAGGCTTTTGCATGGTGGCTTATAGAAAACAATAGCAACTCCTGTGATTTTACCATATATTTATGAGGTCAAATTATTTAAGAGGCCTATATAATTGTATTGTAACACATGGAATATGGTTAATTGCCAGCTGTTATAATTGCACGCCTTATGTCTGAGATTATGGTATTGTAATATAAAGATATTGTTTGGGTTCGAGGGAAACTACTTGTTGGTTCAACATCTATTTGCGTGAATGACAAAGTCCTACCTAGTTTTGGCAGGTATTTAACGAGAACGGAATATATTGTGATGTTATAATGCTATCGGGTATTTTAAATCAATACCCTGGCATTGATCCAATCAAGTATTTAGACCTATAGCCAGGTTTTATTACGTAGTTTAATTTTGTTGAGTCAAACAGCTTATACATTGTCTCAAGATGAAGACATTACTAATTATTTGTTTGAATCCTGAGGGGCGGGTGCTCTTCTTATTTAACTGTTACTGCGGATGTGAGGCCCCAGGGGGTTTGGTTTTCACCATTTTAGTCAAGAGTAGCACTTGGCCTCACATGTATAAGAGATGAAACCTTTGGCTGTGCCAGGGGTTCACATGTATAAGAGATGACCCCCTTTGGCTCTGCCAGGGGTTCACATGTATAAGAGATGACCCCCTATGGCTCTGCCAGAGGTCTACATGTATAAGAGATGACCCCCTTTGGCTCTGCCAGAGGTTCACATGTATAAGAGATGACCCCCTTTGGCTCTGCCAGGGGTTCACATGTATAAGAGATGACCCCCTTTGGCTCTGCCAGGGGTTCACATGTATAAGAGATGACCCCCTTTGGAAATCACTTGTTTGTTGGCATATAAAATGGGACACTCGCATACACTCGTATACAACGCAATCTGGTATTTCTGAGCAAGAATATGTCTTTAATATTATATGTAATTCTGACAGGAATATGTCTTTAATATTATATGTAATTCTGACAGGAATATGACTTTTATATTATATGTAATTCTGACAGGAATATGACTTTAATATTATATGTAATTCTGACAGGAATATGTCTTTAATATTATATGTAATTCTGACAGGAATATGACTTTTATATTATATGTAATTCTGACAGGAATATGACTTTTATATTATATGTAATTCTGACAGGAATATGACTTTAATATTATATGTAATTCTGACAGGAATATGACTTTTATATTATATGTAATTCTGACAGGAATATGACTTTTATATTATATGTAATTCTGACAGGAATATGACTTTTATATTATATGTAATTCTGACAGGAATATGTCTTTAATATTATATGTAACTCTGACCAAATATCATTTATTTATAAGTTATTCTGTTATTATTGAAAATCATGTCAAAATTTCATTTACCATTATCATTAACTACTGTCCATACTCGTTAGTAAGACGTGTTTTTTCCCACCAGATTATGACCTCAAAAGTGGCTTCCCGTCTTATAAGCAAGTTCTAAAAAAAATTAATGGTATCAATAATTATGTTTTAGAAAAGAAAGCATTCTGACACTGAAAATGTCTTCAACATGCAGTGGTCAAACATGTAATTGATAAATACTTGTGTCTGGTTTATCAACCAGTTTTATATGCGAGTACATGCCAAAACCCACCATTTCAGGACCAAAGTAGGGTGCTTGTTTTGTAGGTAAAATCGTGTTATAGGCGAGCATGGACGATACCATATTCAATCATTTAGTTGGTTTTCGTATATGTGTTTAGAAGTGATAAACCGATTATCGCTAAGTCGCCGACAATCGTTCACCGGTATGGACATCGGCGATAATCGATTGTAAATAATGTGGAATCGATTATAACCGACGTATTTTTTGTCTCTTACTTTGATGTTTGTTTGTAGTTAAAATAGATAAAAACATAATTTACTATTGGCTGTATTTTATTTGCATTACACGTCTGCAACATGCATTCTAACTAACAGATAGTACTACATGTATGTCAATAAGCGTTAATTCCTCTATTAACTTAAAAAACGAATTGTATATCAGGTGGCAGTCTACTAACTTAGTACTCGTAAGTTAGATGTAGTAATTTATTAGTACTAAATAGAATTTTAATCTCACAAATTAGATGAATTGATTTTGATTTGTAAATATATCAATTGCCGATTAATAATCGATTATCTAATCGGTTTGCCCATCCGATTATTCCGATTAATCGATTATGGATTTTGTAATCGATGCACAACACTAGTGTCTAGAAAATTAGTTCAAAACACATACAAAACATTTATAGGTGAACTACCAGTTTATGAAGAAATGCGTGGAGAGTGGCCCAGTGACCCCGATGCAGAAAGAATGGGCTCTCAAGATAGTGAAGATGATTCCAGAGAAATTAAGGACCACTGCCTACTTGAAGGAATGTATCCGGGACCTGTTTGAAGAGATCAAGACAGACTTTTTAGCCAGTATGAAAAAATCGATGGGTAAGGTTCCTCGCATACTGCGATTGTTTGTATCAGAAGTTTGTAACTTTGTTGCATAATATTGATCTGAGGGCCAAGTAGGAAAAGTGTAAGTTTATATATTTTAGAATGCTTTCAAAACACTTGTTTTTAAATTAAGGAATGAATCGCGGGTTAATAGTTACCATCAGGGAATGAATTACATTGGGAGTGCTTAAAGTGTGTGGCGGCCGAAGATATCTACACTAATTTCAAACACCCCCAATGTAGTTCATACCCAGGTTGAAAATATTTACCCGCAATTCATTACTTATATTTACAATTTGTACCATAATTATTCTTTTCAATGACTCAAAGAAAAAAATATCACACTGCATTTAGATGTATTTAGGCCAGATTTGCGACTTACAGCGTCCTGGAACTGGGTATTAGATCATCCATGGAACAGCGTAAACTGTAAGACATGCCTTTAATATGAAAGAAACGCTGCGAAAACGCATGCCTGTAACTTTGGATGCGCATGTCAGCTGCATATCATTAGTGAGGAAATTCATACGAAAATAGATACATTTACACAAACAGATAGATCTATATATGGTATATATATATACGTTCATCGAAGAAAATGCAATATCGATGTAAATATAGCAACTTATATTGAATAATTTAATCATGCTCATTGGCATGGATGAAAGTGTTTATGTTGTCATTCGAATGAGAGGAAATCCATCTGTCTCATCTGGCGACTTCTGTGCCATCTCGCATACTTCCAGTTCGAGAATCGAACCCGTGTAGCATTGGTGAGCGAGCCAAGTGCCTAGATGTTCTGTTGAGATTTAGGTGTTTCTCATAGGGCAGCTACGTGTAGTAATTTTGTATTCATTCATCTATTGCTGCAAGGTACCCCGATAGTTGTTTCTCGAAATTTTCCTGAAGATAGGTGTTCCCATGTTTTCTCCACAATAATCATTGTTAATATACAGACAAGACCAGCAGATATCTCAATGGTTTAGTTCACATACACGTCGTCTGTTATTCAACGTCTGTTGTCTTGTCATCTGTTATTTGATGTCTGTTGTCTTGTCATCTGTTATTTGACGTCTGTTGTCTCGTCGTCTGTTATTCGACGTCTGTTGTCTTGTCGTCTGTTATTTGATGTCTGTTGTCTTGTCTTCTGTTATTTGACGTCTGTTGTCTTGTCATCTGTTGTCTTGTCATCTGTTATTTGATGTCTGTTGTCTTGTCGTCTGTTAATCGACATCTGTTGTCTTGTCATCTGTTATTCAATGTATGTTGTCTTGTCATCTGTTATTCGACGTCTGTTGTCTTGTCATCTGTTATTCGACGTCTGTTGTCTTGTCGTCTGTTATTCGACGTCTGTTGTCTTGTCATCTGTTATTCGACGTCTGTTGTCTTGTCGTCTGTTATTCGACGTCTGTTGTCTTGTCATCTGTTATTCGACGTGTGTTGTCTTGTCATCTGTTATTCGACGTGTGTTGTCTTGTCATCTGTTATTCGACGTGTGTTGTCTTGTCATCTGTTATTCAACGTCTGTTGTCTTGTCGTCTGTTATTCGACGTCTGTTGTCTTGTCATCTGTTATTTGACGTCTGTTGTCTTGTCGTCTGTTAATCGACATATGTTGTCTTGTCATCTGTTATTCGACGTCTGGCCCTGTCTTGTCGTTTGTTGTCTTATCACCTGTTGTCTGTTGTCTTGTCGTCTGTTGTTTATCGTCTGTTGTTGTCGTCTGCTGTTGTCATATGTTGTCTGTTGTTTGTCGTCTATTATCTTGTTGTCTGTTGTCTTGTCGTCTGTTGTTTGTCATCTATTATCTTGTTGTCTTGTCGTCTGTTGTTTTGTCATATGTTGTTGTGTCATCTGTTATCTTGTCATATGTTGTTTGTCATCTATTATCTTGTTGTCTTGTCATCTGTTGTTTGTCATCTGTTGTTTGTTGTCTGTTGTTTGTCATCTGTTATCTTGTCATCTGTTGTCTAGTCGTCTATTGTTTGTCATCTGTTGTTTGTCATCTGTTGTCTAGTCATCTATTGTTTGTCATCTGTTCTTTGTCATCTGTTCTTTGTCATCTGTTGTTTGTCTTTAAACTTCTTCTCCTGATAGGAATTTTGCCAATTTTTGCCTGTAACATCCTTACAACAACCTCTACCAAGTGTGGTCAAATCGTGTCACTGGAATCAAACATTACTAGATTTAGGTCAGTTGATCAATTTATTGGAAAACCTTTCATATGTCTTCCAGTACAACATGTGTTGATGACGCCAGAGGTGAAAGGACTGGATGGCGAAGTTGCTGGTCCCCCGCCCGAGGAACCAAGGTAAGCTCACAAGATGTAGCTTCATTGACGACCCGCACCCTGTGCTAAAATCGACATGGCAACAAATTGCCTTTAATGTGTAAAGTTGAAAATCGATTGAACAAACTGACGGCGACTTATTTACAGCTGTTTCAATCAGTTTTCGTGTTTAGTTGTATCACCTTTCCAGAATGGCTTCTGTGGCTGAGTGGTTATAGTCATTGACCTCAAAGCACTTGCGACTCACCAAAGCATGTACGATTCCTACTGTGGATGTCAAATTCTTTGTGGAAGTCGTGATAGCGTTGTGGATGCACATTCGCCTAAGGTGAGAAAGGTCCGGAGTTTGAGCCCCACTGGAGCCGTTACGATTGTGCCGTTAGGCAAGGCATTTAAATTCCACATTGCCTATTCTCTCTCCCTCGTGGTGATGGATTCCATCAGGAATGAGGTCTCGAGAGTGATTAATACAAGTTGAAAGAACTTGTTTCGCAATCGAGCTAAATTAAATTTGAATAAAAATTCTTTGATGTGAGAAAGCTATCCAGCTGGTTTGCAGAAGGTTGGTGGTTTTACCTTGGTGCCTGTCCGTGTCAGCAATACTGCTTAGAGGGGTACCCGGTGTCTTCCACAACCAACAATAGCTGGAGAGTCAGCATATGACCTAAGCTGTTGGTGAGACTTCAAACCTCCCAAACAAACAACACGCTAACACATTTGCAGAATAAATAAGAATGGAAAGCAATTGAATACAGTTGTCATGTATGATCAGTTTCACTTCTTCATAGATTTATTTATCGAAACTCAACTTCCTAAGATTCTTTCAAGGGATACCGGGTAATGGCTGTAATACGGTAACTTTCTAGTTGATACAAATTTATTTTAGCTCGATTGCGAAAACAAGTTCTTACAACTTATATTTATCACTCTCGAGACCTCATTCCTGATATAAACCATTGCCATGAGGGAGAGAGAAGAGGCAACATGGAATTTAAATGCCTTGCTGCCTAAGGCTCACAATCGTAACGGTACCAGCGGGGCTCAAACTCCTGGCCTTTCGCACCTGAAGCGAACGCGCTACCACTGCACTATCACGACTTCCACTTCTTGTAATAACTGAAGCTATATCTGGGTCTAGAGACAAGTTATATGTTATATATCGGGTTTTACGCCTGCATCAGCACCATTTTGGGCTATATCGCCGGCGGGCAGTTTACCTAACAACACCTTTCCTGGGCAGGCTCCAGCGGTTAACCAGTACTTGGGTGCACCAACCTCCGTAAGAAACTGCCATCTTTTTCATATAAATGAGACGCGGTCTGAGCGGGGCTCGAACCCGTGACCATCAGTGATGATAGGTTACAGTGGTATGCAAGTCAGCGACCTTAACCACTCGACCACGGAGGCGGACTCTAGAGACAAGCACAATCAGGGAAACGGCTCATTATTGCCCAAAACAACAGTGTTCATTTACAATGTCTGTGTGTGTTTTATGTTTATTTATCGTTTCTACCGGTTGCCCATATGAGCGACGCACCCTGAAGAGATTAGTCATTTTAGATTTTTGGAGGATAGTGCAATGATACAGACAGAGACCCATTCCAGAATCTCCTCTGGTTCTTTAACGTGCATACTGTAAAGCACCGACACGATACCTCAGTGTAATGTCCCATCTGAAAGACTGTTAATTTTATTAGGGTCAGATGGGGGGGATCGAACCTGCGATCCCTGGATTACCAGCGTGTTACCACTGGACTACAGATCCGTCTGTTTTTCAATGTACAGTTCTAGTTTCTTCATATATATATACATGTATTTCCATCATCAGTTCTGTTGCCTAATACTCGATACTTGTTGGCAAGACTGGTAATTGTAAATAATTGATTAATTAATTGATCAGCAGTAGTTGTTTGCTTACATTGTATTGTATTGATTTGTACATAAAATCACTTCAGCAAATCTAATATAAGCATACAGACGGATCTGTAGTCTAGTGGTTAACACGCTGGACTGGTAGTCCAGGGATCACAGGTTTGCTCCCCCGTCTGACCCTAATAAAATTAACAGTCTTTCAGATGGGACTTTAAACCGGGGTCTCATGTCAGTGCTGTACACCGTGCACGTAAAAGAACCAGAGGAGACTCTGTAATGGGTCTCTGTCTGTATCTGCACTATCCTCCAAAAATCTAAAATGACTAATCGCTCATATGGGTAACCGGTAGCGACGATAAATTAACATAAAACACACACACATAATATAAGCATGCAGTACAAAACATTTAAAGTACCAAAAAATAATGGTTCACTAAACCAAACTATTTTGAGTAACAGCAGACACTATGATGAAGCTGCTATACTATACTGGTTTTTTACAGTATACCATTTACAAGATAAAATGCAATGTAATATGTACAAACACACCTCCCTTCCCAAACATCCCTGCTCCCTCAAAAACCCAGTTGAAGATTCCTCTCGCCAACAGCCACTTCCTTATTTCCTCAAATATCCAGGGAGAAGACACCCATCATCAACAGCATCATTCCTAAATGGAAATTCCTGTCATACCTGTCACTAACAACCATATTCCTACTCCCATCTAAAAGTGAGGGAGAGGACACCTATCCTATCACTAACAGCCACCTCTGTACTCTGTACTCCCTACTGTACTGACATATTTCACCAATGGTCACATGTTACACTCTTCACAGCTACTCCTTCCAAAGCCCAGGGAGAAAACACATGTTGCAAACAGTCATATCCCTACTCCCTCAAAACCCATGGAGAATGACATTTGTCACAAACAGCTACCTCTCTACTCCCTAAAGAACCCCAAAGACAAGGGATTGGTCGCGGATTTCCTAGCCCGTTAACAGTTCTTAGTGGCCGTAGTACTGAAATTGATGATGGCCCTTTTTTTTGTCATTATGTGCATTTAACAGTTTCGGTTTCTCTTTTATTGCAGTGGTTTGGACTTCTCAAAGCCGTGGCACAATGAATTCATCGCATCTCGTGAGAATATCAGCGTGAACCTGCACATGCTGCACCCCTCACATCAGACCGTCCTAAACATGTGTCAGACCACCCTTGGGAACATGATACTGGTGGACTGTTCCAAATTCAGGTAACATGCACCACATATTGCTCGTCGTTTGCCTTAGTAATCCATAGCGCAATAGCAACCTCCAAACACAGTATTAGGCAGAGAGCCGTTGGGCCGTCTTTTAGACGGCATGTCACCTAATAAGACGGTCAATTATATTGGCGACGGTTACCGACGGCCAGTTAAAAAAATGGCTGATAACAGTTTTTTTTTGGTTTTTTTTCTCCGAGACCTCACTAGGTTTGTTAACATATATATGCAGCTGTAAAACAATGACAAGAACTGGACCCTATAATAGGCTAATATTGTTCGCAATTCCTTTTTGGAGAGGCTTTCCCACCCGGGCTTTCCCAGTTTCTGCCGCATTTCGATCACGTCAGTTCGCCGTTCTCACATCGAGTCCGTGCGGCAATTTCCGTCATCATTCGGGTCCCGCTCTGGGGCTGGACTTATTTTTTTAGACTCCCATTTTGATATTTCTGCCTAATACTATGCCTCCAAACACAGATCATTTTAGGAATAAAGACTGTCTATTTTAATATATTTCTTGACATAAGCTTTAGATCATCGCTGTAGGTTCGAATCCCACTGAAGGTGTCAAATTCTTCATTTGAGGAAGCTATCCAGCTGACTTGTGGAAGGTGGGTGGTTCTACCTTGCTGTCAGTCAGTGTCTGAAATACCGTTCGGAGGGGCACCCTGGGTCTTCCTCCACCAATAATAGCAAAGTGAATAAGTTGTTTAGTTTATACACATTTATTTTAGCTCGATTGCGAAACAAGTTCTTATAACTTATATTAATCACTCTCGAGACCTCGTTGCTGATGGAATCCATCGCCACGAGGGAGAGAGAAGAGGCCCCGTCATCATAGAGGCCCCCCCCCGCGCGCAACCCTCTGATTTTCACCTTGCACCTTCAATCGCAAATATTAGAACAGCGAAAATTTGATTCTGAATGTTTTCAAAAACTGCGCCGATCAATATAATGAAATCTGGCAACATACAGGCAATGTACCCTGATAACGTAGTTGTCATCGATTGCCATGCTTTACGTGCTTATGGCGCTAATTATGACAGGTAGCTTTGTGTAGCGCTAATTCACAGTTGGGTCAGTTTGTTTATCAGGTCTTATCGACAAAATGCACTTGATGAAAATACAGTCCTCTACTGCTAATTAGCGTTAACAACGCTATAAATGTTCTGAGGGCGCGTCCTTCCGATGCATGTTTTCCAATGGAAAATATATTTACATATCAGTATTGTAGAGTGTACAGAGAGAAAGATATACATAACACAGCTTTAGATTGTAATTAATGTTTCCATAGATATGGATATGAAAATATAAACCCAAAATTAATACTGTATACAAGTTGTTTTCATTGTACAAACCAGCTACGTATTAAATCCAGATCCAGAGCTGTTGTCATGGTAACATTCTCCATGTATGCAGTAATATGCAAAAAATGCATTTCGAAGCTAATTAATCACGAATATTAGATTCACGAATATTAAAATGTACACATATACACAAAATTTGCAATACACGATTATAACTTGATATACTGTATCTGAATAGAGCAACTCTGCAAATTTTGGAATATTCTGTCTTTTATAATATTTTGTAATATTTTAGGGCACAGGGACCAATGGAGTTTGAATCACTCAAGAACAATGTGATACTAGAAATGGAGAAAACAGAAGAAAAACTTATGATGAGGTAAACAAATAATCTACCTACCACAGGTGTCACATTGTTTTAGTGGTGGAGCTATCCAGCTGATTTTGTTGGAAGTCGGTGACTCTACCTGTGTTCCTATTCATACCTGAAACACTGAAAAGATGCCATAATAGGATGACCTAATCTGTGGTTAATATACTATTATATCTCCATACAAACGACAACCATTTAGCTATCATGCAGTGGATAAGTAGTCGCCATATCTATCCCACCTCCATAGATATTACTGGGACTACATAGAGATTTAGGTTAATATACTATTATATCTCCATACAAACGACAACCATTTAGCTATCATGCAGTGGATAAGTAGTCGCCATATCTATCCCACCTCCATAGATATTACTGGGACTACATGAGATTTAGGTTAATATACTATTATATCTCCATACAAACGACAACCATTTAGCTATCATGCAGTGGATAAGTAGTCGCCATATCTATCCCATCTCCATAGATATTACTGGGACTACATGAGATTTAGGTTAATATACTATTATATCTCCATACAAACGACAGCCATTTAGCTATCATGCAGTGGATAAGTAGTCGCCATATCTATCCCACCTCCATAGATATTACTGGGACAACATGAGATTCTGGCCTTTATTATGAACATTTGTTTGGCTACTACATTGTCAATGTATGTCTTATTGGTAATGGCATCAAGAGGTGCTTCTATGAAGGAAAGGGTTAATGTATGTCAACCAAACAAAAAGGGTTAATGTATGTCACATTGGTAATGGCATCAAGAGGTGCTTCTATGAAGGAAAGGGTTAATGTATGTCACATTGGTAATGGCATCAAGAGGTGCTTCTATGAAGGAAAGGGTTAATGTATGTCACATTGGTAATGGCATCAAGAGGTGCTTCTATGAAGGAAAGGGTTAATGTATATCGTATTGGTAATGGCATCAAGAGGTGCTTCTATGAAGGAAAGGGTTAATGTATATCGTATTGGTAATGGCATCAAGAGGTGCTTCTATGAAGGAAAGGGTTAATGTATATCGTATTGGTAATGGCATCAAGAGGTGCTTCTATGAAGGAAAGGGTTAATGTATATCGTATTGGTAATGGCATCAAGAGGTGCTTCTATGAAGGAAAGGGTTAATGTATATCGTATTGGTAATGGCATCAAGAGGTGCTTCTATGAAGGAAAGGGTTAATGTATGTCACATTGGTAATGGCATCAAGAGGTGCTTCTATGAAGGAAAGGGTTAATGTATGTCACATTGGTAATGGCATCAAGAGGTGCTTCTATGAAGGAAAGGGTTAATGTATGTCACATTGGTAATGGCATCAAGAGGTGCTTCTATGAAGGAAAGGGTTAATGTATGTCACATTGGTAATGGCATCAAGAGGTACTTCTATGAAGGAAAGGGTTAATGTATGTCACATTGGTAATGGCATCAAGAGGTACTTCTATGAAGGAAAGGGTTAATGTATGTCACATTGGTAATGGCATCAAGAGGTACTTCTATGAAGGAAAGGGTTAATGTATGTCACATTGGTAATGGCATCAAGAGGTACTTCTATGAAGGAAAGGGTTAATGTATGTCACATTGGTAATGGCATCAAGAGGTACTTCTATGAAGGAAAGGGTTAATGTATGTCACATTGGTAATGGCATCAAGAGGTACTTCTATGAAGGAAAGGGTTAATGTATGTCACATTGGTAATGGCATCAAGAGGTACTTCTATGAAGGAAAGGGTTAATGTATGTCACATTGGTAATGGCATCAAGAGGTACTTCTATGAAGGAAAGGGTTAATGTATGTCACATTGGTAATGGCATCAAGAGGTACTTCTATGAAGGAAAGGGTTAATGTATGTCACATTGGTAATGGCATCAAGAGGTGCTTCTATGGGGGAAAGGGTTAAACACAAACAGAACAAGAATGCCAATGATGAGTTACACAATTCATATATTCATGCACCAAAGATTCTGATAATGGCGGAAGAAAAGAAGAAAAAGTCTGTCTTCAAGTTGTGCCTTTAATGATGTTCAGTTTGTGTTTTAGTTTCATTGTGTGATCTATTAATGACATTTTGGTAGCAAATTAACGGTGCATTTAAAGAAAATTACCTTATTTTATCTTAATTTCTAAAACGGAATATTTTCCTCGTCCCGATATTTTTCTTTCTTTATTCATTGTAAAAAAACTCCTATTAACTGGAACCCACTCTTTTCCGAACACTGAACAAGTTTTAAGACCTATTTGTGCACATTATTATTGCAAATTACCCTTGAAAACAGAACGGCATGATAAAGAGGTTTAATTATTAATATTATACAGCGTTTTTCCAGTCTGCTTGAGATTTGGACAATCTCGATAAAAAGATGTTCTTAACCTATCATCTCTGATGGTCACAGGTTCGAGCCCCGCTCAGACCGTGTCTCATTTATATGAAACAGTTGGCAGTTTCTTATGGAGGTTGGTGCACCAAGTACTGGTTAACCGCTGGAGCCTGCCCAGGAAAGGTGCTTTGAGCTGTACATACATACTGTAGCAGGAATATGACCTTAACAGCCTCAACTAGATATTTCGGAAACAAGTTGTTATATTTTTAGCTGGTACCCAAAGGTTATCAACGTGTTTGGTGATAAGAACAACTTCAGGAATCTGAAACAAGAAAAGTATCCATCATTTTACGACAGTGTAACCACACTGATCTCAAATCAGGTAACGTACTTCACTCTGTCGGAAGCAATTTATTCGGTTAACTCTTTACTCCACAATGGAAGAGGCCATTTCGTCATTTTATTTCCATACTGCTGATAAGCAATAGGCACACTGTACTACATACTGCTGATAAGCAATAGGCACACTGTACTACATACTGCTGATAAGCAATAAGCACACTATACTACATACTGCTGACAAGCAATAGGCACACTGTACTACATACTGCTGATAAGCAATAGGCACACTATACTACATACTGCTGATAAGCAATAGGCACACTGCACTACATACTGCTGATAAGCAATAGGCACACTGTACTACATACTGCTGATAAGCAATAGGCACACTCTACTACATACTGCTGATAAGCAATAAGCACACTGTACTACATACTGCTGATAAGCAATAGGCACACTGTACTACATACTGCTGATAAGCAATAGGCACACTGTACTACATACTGCTGATAAGCAATAGGCACACTGTACTACATATTGCGCTGATAAGCAATAGGCACACTGCACTACCTACTGCTGATAAGCAATAGGCACACTGTACTACATACTGCTGATAAGCAATAGGCACACTGTACTACATACTGCTGATAAGCAATAGGCACACTGTACTACATAATGCTGATAAGCAATAGGCACACTGTACTACATACTGCTGATGAGCAATAGGCACACTGTACTACATACTGCTGATGAGCAATAGGCACACTGTACTACATACTGCTGATAAGCAATAGGCACACTGTACTACATACTGCTGATAAGCAATAGGCACACTATACTACATACTGCTGATAAGCAATAGGCACACTGTCCTACATACTGCTGATAAGCAATAGGCACACTGTACTACATACTGCTGATAAGCAATAGGCACACTGTACTACATACTGCTGATAAGCAATAGGCACACTGTACTACATACTGCTGACACGCAATAGGCACACTGTACTACATACTACTGATAAGCAATAGGCACATTGTACTACATACTGCTGATAAGCAATAGGCACACTGTACTACATACTGCTGATAAGCAATAGGCACACTGTACTACATACTGCTGATAAGCAATAGGCACATTGTACTACATAATCAATAATCAATACCGGGAATATTGATTATATGGGAATAGATAACGGCTTGGAACGACGGCTATTAGTGGGCAGCGATAAATGTGTTTTATTACTTTGATATGAATTTTAGCCTATTTTTGCTGTTATTTGCCTATCACAATATTGTCTACTACCCAGGTTGATACACGTGTGTTTTCCACGTTTTCTGGTTTGATTTTACATTTTCTTGTTCGATATCACATTTTCTTGTTTGATATCACGTTTTCTGGTTTGATATCACATTTTCTGGTTTGATATCACGTTTTCTGGTTTGATACGGCTTGTGCCCATATTAACCAGCTGAACCAAATCATTCGCCTATCACCGCTGTTGGATGGAATCCCACTGACAGTGTTGAATTCTTTCATGTGATGAAGCTATTCAGCTGGCTTGCAGAAGGTCGGTGATTCTACCTGTGTGTCCGTCCATGCCTGAAATACTACTACACATGTGGTTTTCCTCTACCAATAATTGTTGGAGAAGTCACCATATGACCAAAGCTGCCAAAGCAGCTGCAAGTGTGACTTTAACTTTTGTAATAAACTGCTGAATTCAGGTATATACTTGTGTTGTATGCAATATAGCTCTGAATACTTGGAATTTCTATGATTTGGGAAGGTGTAAAAGAAAATAATTGTTTATCTATTTCGGTGTCAAACTGATGAGAAACCCAATCTAGTTTGTCAGCGTATATCATGCGTTTATGTGCCATGAAACCAAGCTTAACACCAACAATATTTGCTGTAAACCAAGCCATATATTTCTCTACAGCTACGTCATCTCCTGGAACGTACACTGGATGCCTACATGAATTTGTTTGATCTCAGCGATACGACGTGTCTGCCGCTATTGAAGATGGAGCTGACTTTTGACGACGAGAAGATGCAGTTCTATCCACCGAGTCAGGATCTCGAGGAGACCGTCTTGTTTGTGGTTAAACAGATCTGTAAGGCAATGCAGCAGGTGCCAACAGTACAGTCATGGCTGTCCGGAGGAAGTACTCTCAATCACACAGATGCTTCCATCGCCGACCACATCCTCAAGAAATACATTCTGAAATTGAAGAAAGCCGTCAAAGTGAACTTTGAGGAGCCACAGGACCATCTTAAATCATTTGGTAAGTTTTTATGATACAGCGAATCCCTTCAATACAGGAACCCGGGAACCCGTCGTAAGCTGGAAATATCTCCAAACGGAAGGAAGTTTCTTGGTCCTGAATTTGTCCCTTATAAGCCAGAACCCCGCTTTTCCGAATACCGAACGGATTTAAAACAAAAATATGTGCATATTCACTTTGAATATACCCCTGTAAACCGAACAGCAACGTGTCGTCAATATGAAACTGGCTATAATTTTAAACAAACAACTTTCAGCTATTTTTTTTTCAGTAAACACTTAAAATTAATCAGTTCTTTACAAACTGCCAAACTATGAACATGTATAAGCATTGCAGACTTGAACTGTTAATTTAAGAGAAATTTACCCCTCTATGTAAACCCCTTTAAGCTGAAGAGTCTACCCCACTATGTAAACGCCTTTAAGCTGAAGAATCTACCCCACTATGTAAACCCCTTTAAGCTGAAGAGTCTACCCCACTAGGTAAACCCCTTTAAGCCTGAAACCGCTAAGCCGAAGAGGCTAATTTCCGGTAGCTGGTCGTTTTCGAGCAATTTTTGTTATACCTCAGACTTTATATTTCTAACTATAATATTACTATTTAACCCTTTCCTTCATGGAGATTTAGGTTAATATACTATTATATCTCCATACAAACGACAGCCATTTAGCTATCATGCAGTGGATAAGTAGTCGCCATATCTATCCCACCTCCATATATATTACTGGTACTTCATAGAGATTTAGGTTAATATACTATTATATCTCCTTACAAACGACAGCCATTTAGCTATCATGCAGTGGATAAGTAGTCGCCATATCTATCCCACCTCCATAGATATTACTGGAACTACATGAGATTCTGACCTTTATTATGAACATTGGTTTGACTACTACATTGTCAATGTATGTCGTATTGGTAATGGCGTCAAGAAGTGCTTCTATGAGGGAAAGGGTTAATACATAGAGAAAACTTAGCTTGCAGTGTTCCTTCTATAATTAAATTAATTGGTAAACTTAGATTTTTGAGTAGAATTTGTTTTGAAATTTCTGGAATGTTAATTAATATGTATTTCAGTGGACAGATATGATTATATAGTGAATGGAATAGCACTTGCTGAGATCCACAAATACATGGAAGTTGAACACACGTTTGCTGAATATACAGAGGTACTGGTAGTTTTTTGTATGACAGTAATTTTTAATGTTGCTTGTTAGATGTTCATCCAGGTCATTCCCCATTATTCAACCCAACACCATGGTTTGAAGCTTCCAAATATATATACAGTGTACATCCGTTATGTCAAAGTCGGTTATGTCTAATTGTCCGGTTATCTCAAAGTCGGATCAAAGTCCCATTACAGACACTATCCTTTTACATATAACTGGCTCCATTTATATCGAATTTCGTTAAGTCAAACTTTGGTTATGTCGAAGTATTTTGTTCGGTCCGACAGAATTTGACATAATGGAATAATGGATGCAGACTGTATTGTCAAACATGTGTTAGTGGTCACCTCCATTAAAGCTGCCAACCTGTATTAAGCAACCAGTTTCCCAATATGGTGTTATATTTAAATGTGACTTCTATTAAGCAACCACCTGTGCTAAGCAGCTACTTTCTGTGATTCTCTAAGTATAAGAATAGAAAACGGAAGAAAATGGATGGCATGTTGTGCAAATGAAAGAACGATCAAAACAGAGGAAACCAATTTAGAGGACTACTTACAGGAGTATTCAGGAGCAGTAACTGACTAATGTCTCTCAGTACACATATTACATGATACATGACTAGATAGCTGTGAGGAGCAAGTGCTTACAGATGGATCTGTAGTCCAGTGGTAACATGCTGGACTGGTAATCCAGGGATCGCATGTTCGATCCCCTGTCTGACCCTAATACAATTAACAGTCTTTCAGATGGGACGTTAAACCGAGGTCTAGTGTCGGTGCTTTACACTGTGCACGTAAAAGAACCAGAGGAGACTCTGGAATGGGTCTCTGTCTGTATCATTGCACTATCCTCCAAAATGACTAATATCTTCAGGAGGCGTCGCTCATATGGGTAACTGGTAGCGACGATAAATAAATGTAAAACACTGCACACACACATGATACGCACACAATGATAATACACACATGGTATTATACAAACTTGTTTTATAAAAATATTAACCAGTCTACCAATAAAGCGATGTCATTTACAGCTATGAGAATGAATCTAGATTTCCATTTATTTTATTTAATGTTTGTATTATTTATAGCAAATAGAGAAATACAGAAATTTAGCGAAGGAAATCATGGGATTGCCCAGCATTGAACATTTTGACATGATCCGCCTGGACTGTGAGGATCTGAAGAGAGGATTGGCCGAGGCATCTCGGGGCCTGGCTAACGAACTCCTCAGTAGAGTGTCCGACGATCACAGGAAGGAAAATAGAGAGTGAGTAATAGTGTTATGTTTCTTCTTGATGGTAGTTTTTGATGAGGTTTATGCAAATTTATGTTAGCTCGATTGCGAAACAAGTTCTTACAACATCGTGGAAGTCGTGATAGCGCAGTGGATGTGCGTTCGCTTCAGGTGTGAAAGGTACAGAGTTCGAGCCCTGCTGGAGCCGTTTGTGCCCTTAGGCAAGGCATTTAAATTCCACGTTGCCTCTTCTATCTCCCTCATGGCATTGGAATCCATCAGGAATGAGGTCTCGAGAGTGATTAATATAAGTTGTAAGAACTTGTTTCGTAATCGAGCTAAAATAAATTTGTATAAACTAGTGTAATCACTCGCCAGGCCTCATTCCTGATGGAATCCATTGGTTTAAACATATTTATTTTCTATCATGTACATGATTATTTACAACAATTGAAGTAAGGAGTTGGACAGAAATCTATACAGCTTATGGTTGTCCTCGCCTCCGTGGTCGAGTGGTTACGGTCGCTGACTTGTATACCACTGTAACCTATCATCACTGATGGTCACGGGTTCGAGCCCCGCTCAGGCCGTGTCTCATTTATATGAAAAAGTTGGCAGTTTCTTACGGAGGTTGGTGCACCCAAGTACTGGTTAACCGCTGGAGCCTGCCCAGGAAAGGTGTTGTTAGGTAAACTACCCGCCGGCGATATAGCCCAAAATGGTGCTGATGCAGGCGTAAAAACCCGAAATATATATATATGGTTGTCCTCTCCTTGGGAGAGAGAAAAGGCAATGTGGCCTTGTGTGTCTTGCCTAAGGACACCAGCACTGTGGTTCAGATGTGGCTACAACTCACAACCTCTCAATTACGAAACAGACACCCGTATCCATTTCACCACGGAGGAGCCACATTTGATTTGGAGGCGGGTATGTGGCCATGTGCTGGGCACCTGTGATGCTGGGATTAGGAACAATGTGTTCTGTCCAATATCTGATATAGGTTTAGGAATAGGACTCCTACCTTGATGCTTTGACTGTTTTACTTTTATTTATCGTCACTACCTGTTGCCCATATGAGCGGCGCCTCCTGAAGAGATTAGTCATTTTAGATTTTTGGAGGATAGTGCAATGATACAGTCAGAGACCCATTTCATAGTCTCCTCTGGTTCTTTTATGTGCACAGTGTACAGCACCGACACGAGACCTCGGTTTAAAGTTTAAACCTGCGATCCCTGGATTACCAGTCCAGCGTGTTACCACTGGACTACAGATCCATCTGTAATCACTTGCTCCCTCACAGCTATCTAGTCATGTCCCTAATCGGGATGGAATTTTGGATGTAGCTGACTTGTAATTCAGTGGTTCTACCCAGATATCTACATGTACCCAAACCCAAACCATTTGGGGAGGGCCGTAACTAATATTGTTGAAACTTGCTAGACAGTCCTGTATAAAAATGTCATCCATGATGGCTGCGAAACAATAAGCTTAAAACAGGGAGAATAAAATGTGTTATTCCATTGCTTTCATCCGTGGTCGAGTGGTTACGGTCGCTGACTTGTATACCACTGTAACCTATCATCACTGATGGTCCGCCTCCGTGGTCGAGTGGTTAAGGTCGCTGACTTGTATACCACTGTAACCTATCATCACTGATGGTCCGCCTCCGTGGTCGAGTGGTTACGGTCGCTGACTTGTATACCACTGTAACCTATCATCACTGATGGTCCGCCTCCGTGGTCGAGTGGTTACGGTCGCTGACTTGTATACCACTGTAACCTATCATCACTGATGGTCCGCCTCCGTGGTCGAGTGGTTACGGTCGCTGACTTGTATACCACTGTAACCTATCATCACTGATGGTCCGCCTCCGTGGTCGAGTGGTTACGGTCGCTGACTTGTATACCACTGTAACCTATCATCACTGATGGTCCGCCTCCGTGGTCGAGTGGTTAAGATCGCTGACTTGTATACCACTGTAACCTATCATCACTGATGGTCCGCCTCCGTGGTCGAGTGGTTAAGATCACTGACTTGTATACCACTGTAACCTATCATCACTGATGGTCACAGGTTCCAGTCCCGCTCAGACCGTGTCTCATTTATAGGAAAAAGTTGGCAGTTTCTTACGGAGGTTGGTGCACCCAAGTACTGGTTAACCGCTGGAGCCTGCCCAGGAAAGGTGTTGTTAGGTAAACTGCCCGCCGGCGATATAGCCCAAAATGGTGCTGATGCAGGCACAAAACCCGAAATATAACTATAACATCCATTGCTTTCAACCAGTGAAATGACACAATTGTTTTTGTTTGTTACGTTTATTTATCGTCGCTACAGGTTGCCCATATGAGTGACGTCTCCTGAAGAGATTAGTAATTTTTGGAGGATAGTGCAATGATACAGAAAGAGACCCATTCCAGAGTCTCTTCTGGTTCTTTTACGTGCACGGCGTAAAGCACCGACACGAGACCTCGGTTTAAAGTCCCATCAGAAAGACTGTTAATTTTATTATGGTCAGACGGGGGATTGAACCTGCGATCCCTGGATTACCAGTCCAGTGTGTTACCACTGGACTACAGATCTGTCTGTAAGCACTTGCTCCTCACAGCTATCTAGTCATGTCCCTAATCGGGGTGGAATTTTGGATGTAGCTGACTTGTAGTTCAGTGGTTCTACCCAGATTTCATTGGAAAGCATAAAATAAAACAGAAATTTAAAGGGAATTAAATTAAAAAATTGCAGTTGTCTTCCTTGTCAATTGACGGAATGTTTTTGGCTGTTTAGAATCTGCGATGAGTTCCAGCTTATCATGGACCGTGCCCTCAAAGAGCCAGAGACGAGTGAAGATCTGATCAACATGATCTCGTTTGTCGAGCATGCCCGTACCCAGGGAATGGTAGATCTGAATGAGAGGATCACACAATCCAAGGATAGACTTGCGTACTTGATTGACGTGTTTCTGTTTACCCCAGAGGACATTGAACTCAACTGCTCAGTACTCACTTGGCCGCAGAATATTAACCCAGTATTTGATCGGAATGAAGAGGTTTGTATCTACAGTCAAGTATGTGCTAAAGACCACCTCCGAATTAAGACCACCAGTCAACAAAAATATTTTGAGCTCCCATTAAA
This sequence comes from Archivesica marissinica, assembly GCA_014843695.1. Lineage (NCBI taxonomy): Eukaryota > Metazoa > Mollusca > Bivalvia > Venerida > Vesicomyidae > Archivesica > Archivesica marissinica. Next base: position 31,793,935 of record CM026398.1, read on the forward strand.
CTATTATCGATGTATCTTAACCTTCCAAATTCAGAGCTTTGTAAATTAAGTTTGCCCATTTTAGTGGAATGTGAGACTAAGCAGTCGCCTTCCCGGCGGCGGCCCAAATTTGTCGGATTTCAGAAATTATTTTAGTGTATAAAAACCCTCTAAATCATTATCATTTCTCAAAAACCGTCCAAGTCATTGCTTTGAAACTAAGCATGCACATTCGAGAACTAATTCTCTACACCAACAGTAAGTCCCACTCTACCACTGACCTTGAACTTTGGCTATTCGTTGGAAAGCATAAAAGACATTTTTTATTTTGCTGAACCAGCACTTACACAGTCAATCGCTCGTGGTAAGACTCCCTTCGCGCGGTGGCCTTGTTTGAAATCGTATTCCTGGTCAAACTGACTGCCACAATTTCTTATTTTATTGGTTACGTACCAGTATTGCCCACGTTTTGCATGGGAGTACAGAAATCCAACTTTTTTAACCTTTTAAATGTATTTGAATATCGTCGAAAAATGACTAGGATAGTCTTGTTTTGATTGGCTTTCTCCGTAAATAACCATAAAAGTGAATAAATTACCCGGTACTGTTCTTGGATCTCTGTTAGCTATATTTTATTAAAATTATGCCATATAAAAACGGGACACTCACATACAATGTAATTTCATTTTTTTAAACAGGAATATGAATAAATAGCCAAAAAAACTTGATTTATTTTACAACGATTGCGAAGCAAGTTTTAACAACTTATATTAATCACTCTCGTTGGCGCCGATGAAAGTGTAAATGTGGTCATTCGTGTGGGAGGAAACCGGAGTACCCGGAGAAAACCCACCTGTCTGATCTGGCGGCCACCGTACCATCTCACATACTGCCCAGTCCGAGGATCGAACCCAGGTTGCATTGGTGAGAAGTGAGCGCGCTAACCACTGCGCTAATCGGATAGTCTTGTTTTGTTTGTCTTTCTCCGTAATATACCATTTATAAAAGCAAATAAATTACCTGGTAATGATCTTAGATCTATTTTTAGCTATGTTTTTATTAAAATTATGCCATAAAAAAAAACAGGACACTCGCATACAATGTTATTTCATTTTTAAAGCAGGAATATGAATAAATATCCGTAAAAGGGAGGTAATTTACTAAAATATTACGATTTTTAAATTGTTGTTTGAAATGTTATGGTGGTTAAGTATCTCATTTGCATAAATTATAGTTTTAATTGTTTGTGCGTGTGAATGATGAATTTCAACATTAACTTTGATCGCAATAATTTCTTCTATTTAACTCTCTTTCTTGTAGTTGATCGAGAAGTCGAAACAGGCCGGAGAGAAAGGTCTGCTGGAGAAGAGAGAGAAGGTAATGATGGAGCTGGAGAAATTACGCCAACGTGTCGACGAGTTCAACGATTATGGCGAGCTGGATATGATGCACCAGTACGTCCAAGATGTGCGCACGGTACAGAAGCGTCTCGCCGATGTGACGGAACAGATCTCGTGGATCAACAAGGTAAGCTGCTCGTACTGTCATTCTTATAGCGCATCAATGCACTATTTTACAATGTGTACGGTATCTACATGCATGGACATTTCGTATCAAATATGGTTTTTTTCTTCAAAATATTAATTTAAAGCTGAATATTTAATTTTATTTTTGTAAAATTCTTTATACACATTTATAATGCACTGAATATGTTCGTTCATATATATACATGTTGCATGAACAAAATAACTTTATATTCCAGAATTACTTGTTTTCTCTGTTTCTTTTACTTAAGAAATCACATGAAAATGCACACCACTTATTTTGACTCTGTATTGAGCATATTGTTTCCTAAAGTCTTGTCACTCATCGCCGGGAACCTCATTTTTTGAAGTCATATGTATATAAATATTTTTATTACTATTACGTTCGCCATGTTTAGCCCTTTCCAGATATTTTGGTAATTGGTAATCACAGTTGCCCCCGAGACATCGCTGATTGATTAATGTTGTTATTTGACGTGACAAATCGCTCGTGTTTCTGTACCGTTGTCAATAATACCATGTGGTGCATTAGTAATATCGATGTTGCATTAATTGAAACAAATAATACGACATACATTGACAATGTAGTAGCCAAGCCAATGTTCATAAACCCTTTCCCTCATAGAAGCACCTCTTGACGCCATTACCAATACGACATACATTGACAATGTAGTAGCCAAACCAATGTTCATAATAAAGGCCAGAATCTTATGTAGTCCCAGTAATATCTATGGAGGTGGGATAGATATGGCGACTACGTATCCACTGCATGATAGCTAAACGGCTGCCGTTTGTATGGAGATATAATAGTATATTAACCTAAATCTCATGTAGTTCCAGTAATATCTATGGAGGTGGGATAGATATGGCGACTACTTATCTACTGCATGATAGCTAAATGGCTGTCGTTTGAATGGAGATATAATAGTATATTAACCTAAATCTCATGTAGTCCCAGTAATATCTATTGAGGTGGGATAGATATGACCTCTACTTATCCACTGCATGATAGCTAAATGGCTGCCGTTTGTATGGAGATATAATAGTATATATAAATCTCTATGAAGGAAAGGGTTAAAGAGTATAAACTTCTTTAAATTTATGTTGCATTTTATACCAGGATAAAGTGTTTGATGTGAGGAAGCTAGATATTTCCCGATTGTTTTCCCATCCTTGGTTCGTCATTCGTCATATTTATCAATATCACAATTTATCCTAAATGTCATCGATATCATCATTCTCATCAATAGCTTCATTCTCATCATTATCATCATTAGCATCAATATCATCAATATCATCATTATTATCCTTATCATCAATATCTTGAATATCATCAATAGTATAATCATTATCATCAATAGTATAATCATTATCATCAATAGTATCATCATCAATAGTATAATCATTATCATCAATAGTATCATCATTATCATCAATAGTATAATCAATATCTTGAATATCATCAATAGTATAATCATTATCATCAATAGTATCATCATCAATAGTATAATCATTATCATCAATAGTATGATCATTATCAGCAATAGTATAATCATTATCATCAATAGTATAATCATTATCATCAATATCTTGAATATCATCAATAGTATTATCATTATCACCAATAGTATAATCATTATCATCAATAGTATAATCATTATCAGCAATAGTATGATCATTATCAGCAATAGTATCATCATTATCATCAATAGTATGATCATTATCAGCAATAGTATCATCATTATCAGCAATAGTATCATCATTATCATCAATAGTATTATCATCAATAGTATAATCATTATCAGCAATAGTATCATCATTATCATCAATAGTATCATCATTATCATCAATAGTATTATCACCAATAGTATGATCATTATCATCAATAGTATAATCATTATCATCAATAGTATAATCATTATCATCAATAGTATTATCACCAATAGTATGATCATTATCATCAATAGTATAATCATTATCATCAATAGTATAATCATTATCATCAATAGTATGATCAATATCTTGAATATCATCAATAGTATCATCATTATCATCAATAGTATCATCATCAATAGTATAATCATTATCAGCAATAGTATAATCATTATCAGCAATAGTATGATCATTATCAGCAATAGTATCATCATTATCAGCAATAGTATTATCATTATCATCAATAGTATTATCATTATCAGCAATAGTATGATCATTATCATCAATAGTATCATCATTATCAGCAATAGTATGATCATTATCAGCAATAGTATGATCATTATCAGCAATAGTATGATCATTATCACCAATAGTATGATCATTATCATCAATAGTATAATCATTATCATCAATAGTATAATCATTATCATCAATAGTATTATCACCAATAGTATGATCATTATCATCAATAGTATAATCATTATCATCAATAGTATAATCATTATCATCAATAGTATAATCATTATCATCAATAGTATGATCAATATCTTGAATATCATCAATAGTATAATCATTATCAGCAATAGTATGATCATTATCAGCAATAGTATCATCATTATCATCAATAGTATTATCATCAATAGTATAATCATTATCAGCAATAGTATGATCATTATCAGCAATAGTATCATCATTATCACCAATAGTATCATCATCAATAGTATAATCATTATCATCAATAGTATGATCATTATCAGCAATAGTATGATCATTATCAGCAATAGTATCATCATTATCATCAATAGTATTATCATCAATAGTATAATCATTATCAGCAATAGTATGATCATTATCACCAATAGTATCATCATTATCATCAATAGTATAATCATTATCATCAATAGTATCATCATTATCAGCAATAGTATCATCATTATCATCAATAGTATAATCATTATCAGCAATAGTATGATCATTATCAGCAATAGTATGATCATTATCATCAATAGTATGATCATTATCAGCAATAGTATGATCATTATCAGCAATAGTGTTATCATCAATAGTATGATCATTATCATCAATAGTATTATCATCAATAGTATGATCATTATCAGCAATAGTATGATCATTATCAGCAATAGTATCATCATTATCATCAATAGTATTATCATCAATAGTATCATCATTATCATCAATAGTATTATCACCAATAGTATAATCATTATCATCAATAGTATCATCATTATCATCAATAGTATTATCATCAATAGTATGATCATTATCATCAATAGTATGATCATTATCAGCAATAGTATGATCATTATCAGCAATAGTATCATCATTATCATCAATAGTATTATCATCAATAGTATCATCATTATCATCAATAGTATGATCATTATCATCAATAGTATGATCATTATCAGCAATAGTATTATCATTATCAGCAATAGTATGATCATTATCAGCAATAGTATTATCATCAATAGTATGATCATTATCATCAATAGTATGATCATTATCATCAATATTATTATCATCAATAGTATTATCATCAATAGTATGATCATTATCATCAATAGTATGATTATTATCATCAATAGTATGATCATTATCATCAATAGTATGATCATTATCAGCAATAGTATCATCATTATCATCAATAGTATCATCATTATCATCAATAGTATTATCATCAATAGTATCATCATTATCATCAATAGTATGATCATTATCATCAATAGTATGATCATTATCATCAATAGTATCATCATTATCATCAATAGTATTATCATCAATAGTATCATCATTATCATCAATAGTATGATCATTATCATCAATAGTATGATCATTATCATCAATAGTATGATCATTATCAGCAATAGTATCATCATTATCATCAATAGTATTATCATCAATAGTATCATCATTATCATCAATAGTATGATCATTATCAGCAATAGTATCATCATTATCATCAATAGTATCATCATTATCATCAATAGTATTATCATCAATAGTATCATCATTATCATCAATAGTATGATCATTATCATCAATAGTATGATCATTATCATCAATAGTATGATCATTATCAGCAATAGTATCATCATTATCATCAATAGTATTATCATCAATAGTATCATCATTATCATCAATAGTATGATCATTATCAGCAATAGTATCATCATTATCATCAATAGTATCATCATTATCATCAATAGTATTATCATCAATAGTATCATCATTATCATCAATAGTATGATCATTATCAGCAATAGTATCATCATTATCATCAATAGTATCATCATTATCATCAATAGTATTATCATCAATAGTATGATCATTATCATCAATAGTATCATCATTATCATCAATAGTATTATCATCAATAGTATCATCATTATCATCAATAGTATGATCATTATCATCAATAGTATGATCATTATCATCAATAGTATGATCATTATCAGCAATATTATCATCATTATCATCAATAGTATTATCATCAATAGTATCATCATTATCATCAATAGTATCATCATTATCATCAATAGTATCATCATTATCATCAATAGTATTATCATCAATAGATATCATCAATAGTATGATCATTATCAGCAATAGTATCATCATTATCATCAATAGTATCATCATTATCATCAATAGTATTATCAGCAATAGTATGATCATTATCAGCAATAGTATTATCAGCAATAGTATCATCATTATCATCAATAGTATGATCATTATCAGCAATAGTATTATCAGCAATAGTATCATCATTATCAGCAATAGTATGATCATTATCATCAATAGTATCATCATTATCATCAATAGTATGATCATTATCATCAATAGTATCATCATTATCATCAATAGTATGATCATTATCATCAATAGTATGATCATTATCAGCAATAGTATCATCATTATCATCAATAATATCATCATTATCATCAATAGTATTATCAGCAATAGTATGATCATTATCATCAATAGTATGATCATTATCAGCAATAGTATCATCATTATCATCAATAGTATTATCATCAATAGTATGATCATTATCATCAATAGTATTATCATCAATAGTATCATCATTATCATCAATAGTATTATCATCAATAGTATCATCATTATCATCAATAGTATCATCATTATCATCAATAGTATTATCAGCAATAGTATGATCATTATCAGCAATAGTATTATCAGCAATAGTATCATCATTATCATCAATAGTATGATCATTATCAGCAATAGTATCATCATTATCATCAATAGTATCATCATTATCATCAATAGTATGATCATTATCAGCAATAGTATTATCAGCAATAGTATCATCATTATCATCAATAGTATGATCATTATCAGCAATAGTATTATCAGCAATAGTATCATCATTATCAGCAATAGTATGATCATTATCATCAATAGTATCATCATTATCATCAATAGTATGATCATTATCATCAATAGTATCATCATTATCATCAATAGTATGATCATTATCATCAATAGTATGATCATTATCAGCAATAGTATCATCATTATCATCAATAGTATCATCATTATCATCAATAGTATTATCAGCAATAGTATGATCATTATCATCAATAGTATGATCATTATCAGCAATAGTATCATCATTATCATCAATAGTATTATCATCAATAGTATGATCATTATCATCAATAGTATTATCATCAATAGTATCATCATTATCATCAATAGTATTATCAGCAATAGTATCATCATTATCATCAATAGTATTATCATCAATAGTATCATCATTATCATCAATAGTATGATCATTATCATCAATAGTATGATCATTATCACCAATAGTATGATCATTATCAGCAATAGTATCATCATTATCATCAATAGTATTATCATCAATAGTATGATCATTATCAGCAATAGTATGATCATTATCACCAATAGTATTATCATCAATAGTATCATCATTATCATCAATAGTATCATCAGTATCATCACTAATCCATATCTTCAATATCATCATTATCACCATTACCATCAAATCATCACCAGCTTTAAACCACTGTATAAACGTCCCTCAAGTTTGCCGTGTCTAACTGCTTTACCTTCCTGACTTCCATGTAAGTCATTCTGAATGGGGTAAGATAACAAAATTTCAAATATTAGAGTTTATTCATTTATAAGTAAAGCAGTTGAACAGGGTAGACATTATGCTGTAGTACCATTTATTCATTATTTTGTTTATTCGTTTATCCATCCATCCATCCATCCATCTTTGTTTTATTTCTCTCGTTCAGCAAGAAGTGTTACTCTATAGTAATTGCTCGCTGGAAGATATGGTACAATACGTGTATGAATGTAGTAGTTAAATATGTAATCATGTTGTAGCCGTTAACGACCGTAATTTTATTGTTAAAATCTGTCATTTTATGAAATGCTAGTTTTATGTAACCCAGACAAACACTGTGAAAAATGGATGCAAATATGGAAGTGTTCAGAGCCCGTATATCCCCATATTTCTGATCCATATAATAGATGTTCCATATACTAGTCTGTGTATTACCATGAATAGTCTATTGTGTATTACCATGTACAGTCTACTGTATATTACCATGTACAGTCTACTGTGTATTACCATGTACAGTCTACTGTGTATTATCATGTGTATTACCATGTACAGTCTACTGTGTATTACCATCTACAGTCTACTGTGTATTACCATGTACAGTCTACTGTGTATTACCATGTACAGTCTACTGTGTATTACCATGTACAGTCTACTGTGTATTATCATGTGTATTACCATGTACAGTCTACTGTGTATTATCATGTACAGTCTACTGTGTATTACCATCTACAGTCTACTGTGTATTACCATCTACAGTCTACTGTGTATTACCATGTACAGTCTACTGTGTATTACCATGTACAGTCTACTGTGTATTATCATGTGTATTACCATGTACAGTCTACTGTGTATTATCATGTACAGTCTACTGTGTATTACCATGTACAGTCTACTGTGTATTATCATGTGTATTATCATGTACAGTCTACTGTGTATTACCATGTACAGTCTACTGTGTATTATCATGTGTATTACCATGTACAGTCTACTGTGTATTACCATGTACAGTCTACTGTGTATTACCATGTACAGTCTACTGTGTATTACCATGTACACTCTACTGTGTATTACCATGTACAGTCTACTGTGTATTATCATGTGTATTACCATGTACAGTCTACTGTGTATTACCATGTACAGTCTACTGTGTATTATCATGTGTATTACCATGTACAGTCTACTGTGTATTATCATGTACAGTCTACTGTGTATTACCATGTACAGTCTACTGTGTATTATCATGTGTATTATCATGTACAGTCTACTGTGTATTACCATGTACAGTCTACTGTGTATTATCATGTGTATTACCATGTACAGTCTACTGTGTATTACCATGTACAGTCTACTGTGTATTACCATGTACAGTCTACTGTGTATTACCATGTACACTCTACTGTGTATTACCATGTACAGTCTACTGTGTATTATCATGTACAGTCTACTGTGTATTATCATGTACAGTCTACTGTGTATTATCATGTACAGTCTACTGTGTATTACCATGTACAGTCTATTGTGTATTACCATGTACAGTCTACTGTGTATTACCATGTACAGTCTACTGTGTATTACCATGTGTATTACCATGTACAGTCTACTGTGTATTATCATGTACAGTCTACTGTGTATTATCATGTACAGTCTACTGTGTATTATCATGTGTATTAACATGTACAGTCTACTGTGTATTACCATGTACAGTCTACTGTGTATTACCATGTACAGTCTACTGTGTATTATCATGTGTATTACCATGTACAGTCTACTGTGTATTACCATGTACAGTCTACTGTATATTACCATGTACAGTCTACTGTGTATTAGCATGTACAGTCTACTCTGTATTATCATGTGTATTACCATGTACAGTCTACTGTGTATTATCATGTGTATTACCATGTACAGTCTACTGTGTATTACCATGTACAGTCTACTGTGTATTACCATGTACAGTCTACTGTGTATTACCATGTACAGTCTACTGTGTATTACCATGTACAGTCTACTGTGTATTACCATGTACAGTCTACTGTGTATTACCATGTACAGTCTACTGTGTATTATCATGTACAGTCTACTGTGTATTACCATGTACAGTCTACTGTGTATTACCATGTACAGTCTACTGTGTATTACCATGTACATTCTACTGTGTATTACCATGTACAGTCTACTGTGTATTATCATCTACAGTCTACTGTGTATTACCATGTACAGTCTACTGTGTATTACCATGTACAGTCTACTGTGTATTACCATGTACAGTCTACTGTGTATTACCATGTACAGTCTACTGTGTATTACCATGTACAGTATACTGTGTATTACCATGTACAGTCTACTGTGTATTACCATGTACAGTCTACTGTGTATTACCATGTACAGTCTACTGTGTATTACCATGTACAGTCTACTGTGTCTTATCATGTGTATTACCATGTACAGTCTACTGTGTATTACCATGTACAGTCTACTGTGTATTATCATGTACAGTCTATTGTGTATTATCATGTGTATTACCATGTACAGTCTACTGTGTATTACCATGTACAGTCTACTGTGTATTATCATGTATTATCATGTACAGTCTACTGTGTATTACCATGTACAGTCTACTGTGTATTACCATGTACAGTCTACTGTGTATTATCATGTGTATTACCATGTACAGTCTACTGTGTATTACCATGTACAGTCTACTGTGTATTACCATGTACAGTCTACTGTGTATTATCATGTGTATTACCATGTACAGTCTACTGTGTATTACCATGTACAGTCTACTGTGTATACCATGTACAGTCTACTGTGTATTATCATGTACAGTCTACTGTGTATTACCATGTACAGTCTACTGTGTATTATCATGTGTATTATCATGTACAGTCTACTGTGTATTACCATGTACAGTCTACTGTGTATTATCATGTGTATTACCATGTACAGTCTACTGTGTATTACCATGTACAGTCTACTGTGTATTACCATGTACAGTCTACTGTGTATTACCATGTACAGTCTACTGTGTATTACCATGTACAGTCTACTGTGTATTACCATGTACAGTCTACTGTGTATTACCATGTACAGTCTACTGTGTATTACCATGTACAGTCTACTGTGTATTACCATGTACAGTCTACTGTGTATTATCATGTACAGTCTACTGTGTATTATCATGTACAGTCTACTGTGTATTATCATGTACAGTCTACTGTGTATTACCATGTACAGTCTATTGTGTATTACCATGTACAGTCTACTGTGTATTACCATGTACAGTCTACTGTGTATTACCATGTGTATTACCATGTACAGTCTACTGTGTATTATCATGTACAGTCTACTGTGTATTACCATGTACATACCACTGTAACCTATCATCACTGATGGTCACGGGTTCGAGCCCCGCTCAGGCCGTGTCTCATTTATATGAAAAAGTTGGCAGTTTCTTACGGAGGTTGGTGCACCCAAGTACTGGTTAACCGCTGGAGCCTGCCCAGGAAAGGTGTTGTTAAGTAAACTGCCCGCCGGCGATATAGCCCAAAATGGTGCTGATGCAGGCGTAAAACCCGAAATATAACATAACATAATTACCATGTACAGTCTACATTTGCTATGTCGAATTACATCGGACCAAACAAAATACTTTGAGATAACCGATGTATCTTCATCATCGATTGTTTGCACAGACACGGCAGTCTGTCATCGATCAGGTATATTTGGCAAATGATTTTCTCTCTTTGGCCACAAATTGACACTTTGACATAGAGAGTATGAAATACTGCACAGAACAGGAATTTGATTTAACCGAAAATTTGACTTTACAAAATGTGATATAACCGTAGTCAGTTACAGTCCAACCTGTGTTAAGCAGCCAGTCTAGTGAATCAAAGAAAGTGGCTGCTTAATAGAGGGTAAATGTATAAGAAAACAACATATCTGGAAACTGGCTGCTTAATGCATGTTGGCTGCTTAATGGAGGTGACCACTAACACAGGTTTGACTGTATATGCAAAATGAAACAGGACTTTGACCCGACTGTCATAAGAGTCTGTACTTAAATACATTGGCTCGGAACACTACCGTATATGTAACTGTTTTCGGCTGTGAAAATATATTAAATTAATGGACTATTTTTAATTGAATTTTTGTAACTTTTATTATTAATTTATCTTGCATTTCATAAATATGTATCGTATTTAGAATTATGTCTTAATCTTGATAATACATTTCATTCAAAATCAAATAAATTGATTAACAACCTCTGTTTGTATGTCAATTTTAATGTGTGATTTACGTTTATTTATCGTCGCTACCAGTTGCCCATTAGAGCGACACCTCCTGAAGATATTAGTCATTTTAGATTTTGGAGGATAGTTCAATGATACAGACAGACCCATTCTAGAGTCTCCTCTGGTTCTTTTACGTGCACGGTATAAAACAGCGACAAGAGACCTCGGTTTAACATCCCATCTGAAAGATTTTATTAGGGTCAGACGGGTGATCGAACCTGCGACCCCTGGATTACCAGTCCAGCGTGTTACCACTGGACTACAAAAGCCTTTAAATGTATCCAGAATGAAATGGGTTAATGATTTCTTAACCCTTTCTTCCATAGAAATGCAGGTTATATGTTGGTGCATCTCTAAACGGCTGCCATGTACCAAACACAATCAGTGGAGTAGCAGCCCTGGGGTGGGGGGGTGGAGGTGTTGGGTGTTCTTCTTAAGTAATGGTTACTGTGGATGTGTGGCCTGAGAGAGTTTGTTGTTCACCATTTCAGTCTAGAGTAGGGGTATGTTTTACTCCACATCTGTCTGAATTTGGGTAGACATATGGTAAATCCTTCTAACGTAGAGTGAATTTTGACAGATCTGTCTCAAGTAGGGTTATGATTTAGCCAGATCTGTCTATAGTAAGGTCATGATTTAGCCAGATCTGTCTAAAAAGTAAGGTCATGATTTAGTCGGATCTGTCTAAAAAGTAAGGTCATGATTGAGCCAGATCTGTCTAAAGTAGGCGATGATTTAGCCAGACATGTCTAAAAAGTAAGGTCATGATTTAGTCGGATCTGTCTAAAAAGTAAGGTCATGATTTAGCCAGATCTGTCTAAAGTAGGTCATGATTTAGCCAGACATGTCTAAAAAGTAAGGTCATGATTTAGTCGGATCTGTCTAAAAAGTAAGGTCATGATTGAGCCAGATCTGTCTAAAGTAGGTCATGATTTAGCCAGACATGTCTAAAAAGTAAGGTCATGATTTAGTCGGATCTGTCTAAAAAGTAAGGTCATGATTTAGCCAGATCTGTCTAAAGTAGCGTCATGATTTAGCCAGACATGTCTATAGTAAGGTCATGATTTAGCCAGATCTGTCTAAAGTAGCGTCATGATTTAGTCAGATCTGTCCAAAGTTAGGGTCAGGTTTTCATTGGCCAGGCCATACACCCACACCCATTTTATCATATAGAGACCCCTTTCCCCAGGGAGTAGCAGTCATATTATCTGCCCTATATATGTAGAGAATAAAGTACATGGAATGTTTACTGGTAAGTATTTAAACTGTTGATAGAATAGAGAATAACTGCTCAATGGTTGGTACTTACAGGAAGAGCAGCTATACAAGTACCCGGTGACAGCGTACCCGGACATTGAGGAGATCACCAACGCCGTCGACCCATTCCAGAGACTCTTCAACATCGTCATGAAGTGGCAGAAAGCAGAGAAAAAGTAATTAATGTTGATTCTTGTATTGTTTGCTGTTTGTTCATATTCGTCCATATACAGTCAATCCTGTCTTAAGAAGCCAGCCAAGGGAGTCAGAGAAAGTGGCTGCTTAGCGCAGGTGGCTGCTTAATAGAGGTCAAATATATAATAAAACAACCGATTGGGAATCTGGAAACTGGCTGCTTAATACAGGTTGGCTGCTTAATGGAGGTGACCACTAACACAGGTTTGACTGTAAACAACGTGGGAAAGAGAAAATATGGTGTGAGTGATAACTGTTATGTGTTTAAGGGTATATCACAGCGATTTATTAGTAATGTATTAAAATAGTTTTTACCGTAAATTCCTCAAAAAACAGAGTCACTTCCAAGCCGGAAGTTAAACAAAACAGTAGCTGACATTGGAAAATTGAAGCCGGTCAGAGGAATAATTAGTCAGTAACTGGGAGCTGGTTACAGAGCCGGCTACCGTCCCATCATGCATCAGGTATCTGGTTCGACCACCAGAGGATATAAATAGTAAGAATTCACAAACCGAACTCGGCAACACGTTAGTAATGGCGTTACTGATGTGTACAAGCATGTCACATACTAGTATAGCATACTTAGCTACATGTAATACTTAGCTACATGTAATACTTAGCTACATGTATTACTTAACTACATGTAATACTTAACTACATGTAATACTTAACTACATGTAATACTTAACTACATGTAATACTTAACTACATGTAATACTTAACTACATGTATTACTTAACTACATGTAATACTTAACTACATGTAATACTTAACTACATGTAATACTTAACTACATGTAATACTTAGCTACATGTAATACTTAGCTACATGTATTACTTAACTACATGTAATACTTAACTACATGTAATACTTAATTACATGTAATACTTAACTACATGTAATGCTTAACTACATGTAATACTTAACTACATGTAATACTTAACTACATGTAATACTTAGCTACATGTATTACTTAACTACATGTAATACTTAACTACATGTAATACTTAACTACATGTAATACTTAACTACATGTAATACTTAACTACATGTAATACTTAACTACATGTAATACTTAACTACATGTAATACTTAACTACATGTAATACTTAGCTACATGTAATACTTAACTAGTAGAACATACTTAGCTGCATGTAATACTTAACTACATGTCATACTTAACTACATGTAATACTTAACTAGTAGAACATACTTAGCTGCATGTAATACTTAACTACAATGTAATACTTAACTACATGTAATACTTAACTAGTAGAACATACTTAGCTGCATGTAATACTTAACTACAATGTAATACTTAACTACATGTAATACTTAACTACATGTAAATCTTAACTACAATGTAATACTTAACTACATGTAATACTTAACTACATGTAATACTTAACTACATGTAATACTTAACTACATGTAATACTTAACTAGTAAAACATACTTAGCTGCATGTAATACTTAACTACATGTAATACTTAGCTACATGTAATACTTAACTAGTAGAACATACTTAACTACATGTAATACTTAACTAGTAGAACATACTTAGCTGCATGTAATACTTAACTACAATGTAATACTTAACTACATGTAATACTTAACTAGTAGAACATACTTAACTACATGTAATACTTAACTAGTGTAACATACTTAACTACAATGTAATACTTAACTACATGTAATACTTAACTAGTGTAACATACTTAGCTGCATGTAATACTTAACTACATGTCATACTTAACTACATGTAATACTTAACTAGTAGAACATACTTAGCTGCATGTAATACTTAACTACAATGTAATACTTAACTACATGTAATACTTAACTAGTAGAACTTACTTAGCTGCATGTAATACTTAACTACAATGTAATACTTAACTACATGTAACACTTAACTAGTAGAACATACTTAACTACATGTAATACTTAACTACATGTAAATCTTAACTACAATGTAATACTTAACTACATGTAATACTTAACTACATGTAATACTTAACTAGTAAAACATACTTAACTACATGTAATACTTAGCTACATGTAATACTTAACTACATGTAATACTTAACTACATGTAATACTTAGCTACATGTAATACTTAACTAGTAGAACATACTTAGCTGCATGTAATACTTAACTAGTAGAACATACTTAGCTGCATGTAATACTTAACTACAATGTAATACTTAACTACATGTAATACTTAACTAGTAGAACATACTTAACTACATGTAATACTTAGCTACATGTAATACTTAACTAGTGTAACATACTTAACTACAATGTAATATTTAACTACATGTAATACTTAACTAGTGTAACATACTTAACTACATGTAATACTTAACTACATGTAATACTTAACTACATGTAATACTTAACTACATGTAATACTTAACTACATTTAATACTTAACTAGTGTAACATACATCGCTAGTATACCAAGTCATGTCATCCCCCATTGTTCGTCGCCGTGTTCCAATTTCAATAATGAGCAAATCATAAACTTTCTTTGCACTAGGTGGATGGACGGGTCTTTCCTCGACCTTGAAGCAGAGTTAATTGAGGGAGAAGTTGATGAATATTGGCGTGAAATCTACAAAATACAGAAAGTCTTTAACCAGAAGTTAAAGAAGATGCAGATAGAGGTCGATGATATCAACCGAGAACGCAAAAAGAAACGCCGCCAGGCCGAGGATGATGGGAATGACTCGAATGTGGAACCTGATGCCAAGTTAACTCCCCCAGCAGCCGTCGGTGTTTGCAACTCTGTGCAAGACAATATGACTGATTTCAAGGTCGGTGGATGTCTTATACAAATTTTTATTTTGATCGATTGAGAAACCAAGTTCTTATAACATTAATTTAATCGCTCTTGAGACCTCCTTACTGATGGAATCCATCGCCACGAGGGAGAGAGAAGAAGCAATGTGGATTTAAGAGTCTTGCCTAAGGACACCACCACCATGGTTCTGACAGGAGCTCGAACTCACAACCCCTTGATTACGTACGGTAGTAGGCATCATATCCATTTCATCAAGGAGGCTCCACCTCAGCAGATGCAAGATGTGCGTAATCATGTAAGTTACCATGGTCACCCATGTCTATTACAGTCGTGGAAGTCGTGATAGCGCAGTGGATGCGCGTTCACGTCAGTTACGAAAGGTCCGGAGTTCGAGCCCCGCTGGAGCTGTTACGATTGTGCCCTTAGGCAAGGCATTTAAATTCCACGTTGCCTCTTCTCTCTCCTTCATGGCGATGGATTCCATCAGGAATGAGGTCTCAAGAGTGATTAATATAAGTTGAAAGAACTTGTTTCGCAATCGAGCTAAAATAAATTTGTATAAACTTGTCATGATAATATTGTTTCCAATGTGCATATGCTGTTAAACTATTGATCATGCTCTGGAACAAACAAATAGCCTCATCCTCTGTACATTAAGCTAGAGTCAACATACATTACCACTACAATAGTTTATATAAAAGTCACCCCTATTTAAAGGGCCAGCCATTTCTGACTTGTGAGACACCTCGTTTTTTATGAACATCAGTACTTCCCGAATCCTATACTTGTATGCCAGGCACCAGGCTGGTAGGCAATCGGGAACCATTATTTAACTAGATGGCGTCTCACCAACCGGCCATATCAGAACGGACCCCTGACTAGATTCGAACCTTTGACCTCCCGCTCCATAGGCCTTAACCACTAGGCCACGGAGATAGTTTTATATTAGAAATGTACCGTTAAGATGCATTTACGAGTAATTTAACCCTTTCCCTCATAGAAGCAACTCTTGATGCCATTACCAATACGACATACATTGACAATGTAGTAGCCAAATCAATGTTCATAATAAAGGCCAGAATCTCGTTTAGTCCCAGTAATATCTATTGAGGTGGGATAGATATGGCAACTACTTATACATGATAGCTAAATGGCTGTCGTTTGTATGGAGATATAATAGTATATTAACCTAAATCTCATGTAGTCCCAGTAATATCTATGGAGGTGGGATAGATATGGCGACTACTTATCCACTGCATGATAGCTAAATGGCTGTCGTTTGTATGGAGATATAATAGTATATTAACCTAAATCTCATGTAGTCCCAGTAATATCTATGGAGGTGGGATAGATATGGCGACTACTTATCCACTGCATGATAGCTAAATGGCTGCCGTTTGTATGGAGATATAATAGTACATTAACCTAAATCTCATGTAGTCCTAGTAATATCTATGGAGGTGGGATACATATGGCGACTACTTATCTGCTGCATGATAGCAAAATGGCTGTCATTTGTATGAAGATATAATAGTATATTAACCTAAATCTCTATGAAGGAAAGGATTAAGAGATGAAGTTCTACATTATGAACAGAACATTCAAGTTTATTCATTGCGTATGTATACATACATGTAAGTCATAATATATACATAAATTATATACAAATAAACAAGTGATCAATAAAGCTGTCGTATCGCTACTGTATTCTAATTTAATATAGGGGATGAACATTCTAGTTGGTGTTTTGGTGTATTTAAGAAGACAAAGCATTCAGTATGGAGTTCCTATGGTTTAAAGCATTCTTAAGAAAACGAGCCAAGCTTAATAACACCTATCTATTATCACTGTTCATTAATATACCAAATTTGTACATGCTTGGTCTCATGTAATAGTACTTATTAATGAGTTCTTTCCTCAAATCTGAGTAACGCGGACAAATAAAAACAAAATGATACTCATCTTCAATGTCTCTAACATTGCAACATTGACAATAACGCTCATTTCTCTGTACTCTGTTATTAGCGAAACTATTTGTATGGATTCTTTGTTCCATAATTTATTTAAAAACAAAATGATACTCATCTTCAATGTCTCCAACATTGCAACATTGGCAATAACGCTCATTTCTCTGTACTCTGTTACATGTATTAGCGAAACTATTTGTATGGATTCTTTGTTCCATAATTTATTGTTTTAAGATGTTATTGAAGTTTATAGCCTTCTCCAACAACTGTATACATGTTATGTCCTCTAAATAAACGTAAAACACACACGCATGTAGTCCTAGTAATATGTATGGAGGTGGGGTAGATATGATGACTGCATATCCACAGTCATTAATTGATAGCTTAATGGCTGTCGTATGTATGAGATATTGTAGTATATTAAGTCACGTCTTTATGTGACAGAGATGAACAGATTTTGGGTCTCTAACATAAATTTGAGAAAATTAATTTTACTTGTACAAAAACGTTGACCTATATTTCAATATGTACGACAGTATGGGTATTGTCATAGTTTCCCCGTTGTAAATGAAACATTGTTGTATTTTTCAGGAATACATCCCCGTTATTGGTATTATGTGTAATCGTGGAATGCGACCACGTCATTGGGAGAAAATGTCAGCGACGGCTGGTTTTGATATGACTCCAGACTCTGGCTCCACTCTGAGAAAGGTGCTCAAACTCAACCTGGAACCATATTTGGAAGAGTTTGAGGGTATCAGTGCCGCTGCAACCAAGGTCAGTCTATATATAGAATGTCGTTTTTAAATAATGCAAGGCTTTTTGATGCTTAGTGATAACAAATTCTAACTATTCATCAAGAGTGATAAATATATCATCCATTGTTGGTGAGGAAATGGCGTGCTCGGAGGTAAAGGAAATGGAATACGGGAATTACCTCCCTTTATAGGTAAAGCAAAACCCACGACCTAATTAGTAATACTTGTATTTGCTTAGTGTTTCTATCCAGCTAGCTTGCAAAAGGTCGGTGGTTCTACTCAGTTGCCCGTCCATGCCTGAACTACTACTGTGAGAGGTCCATCAACAGGTGGAGAGTCGCCAGATTATCTCATCTGTTGGTTCGACTTTAAACCCCAAAACAAACAAACAAATTAATAAATCAAGAATAGACAGAATATTCTCCCTTTATAGGCAAATCAGCAACCATTAGTAATACATTTACGTAGCATTTTATTGTATATAAATAGATATTGCTATAAACACAGCAAAACAGATGGTTCTGTAATCCAGTGGTAACACGCTGGACTGGTAATCCAGGGATCGCAGGTTCGATCCCCCGTCTGACCCTAATACAATTAACAGTCTTTCAGATGGGACGTTAAACCAAGGTCTTGTGTCGGTGTTTCACACCGTGCACGTAAAAGAACCAGAGGAGACTCTGGAATGGGTCTCTGTCTGTATCATTGCACTATCCTTCAAAATCTAAAATGACTAATCTCTTCAGGAGGCGTCGCTCATATGTGCAACCGGTAGCGACGATAAATAAACGTAAAACACACACATGAAAACGAAAACAAAACCAAAAACAGTTGTACTGAAAAAAATTCTACAATTCATCTGACCATCCTAGTTGTATACTAGTTAATCCTGACCATCCTAGTTGTATACTAGTTAATCCTGACCATCCTAGTTGTATACTAGTTAATCCTGACCATCCTAGTTGTATACTAGTTAATCCTGACCATTCTAGTTGTATACTAGTTAATCCTGACCATCCTAGTTGTATACTAGTTAATCCTGACCATCCTAGTTGTATACTAGTTAATCCTGACCATCCTAGTTGTATACTAGTTAATCCTGACCATCCTAGTTGTATACTAGTTAATCCTGACCATCCTAGTTGTATACTAGTTAATCCTGTGTTGACAAGTTTACCATTTCCATGATGTTAGGAACACTCACTTGAGAAGGCCATGACCAAAATGATGGAGGACTGGGATGCCGTGGACTTCAACCTGACGCAGTACCGAGACACCGGGATCAGTATCCTGTCCTCCGTGGACGATATACAGACACAACTTGATGACCAGATTGTGAAGACACAGACCATGAGAGGATCTCCATTCATCAAACCTTTTGATAAAGAAATTAAGGTATGAACTATTTACTTATCAACGTTTTTGATAATGAAACAAAAGAGTCAGCAAACCTCCATGCTGTTAAATGTCGATTTTTGCTCTATCTCTTAAAGCGACATTACATCGCAAAAAGCCAAAAATGCATTGTTCACGTATAAATGCATTGCTACTACAAATTCTTCCGAATACATTCGAACACAAATATTGAATCAATAAACAGTGTGTTTGTGGTCTACAAACTTTCAAAAGTGAATGTAGGATTTCATATACCGGTCATCCACGCTCCTGAATTGACATTTCTTTGTCATTGTAGTCAATACTAAACGCTTGATACTGTCGCTTAGAGATAATAAATTTAACTAAAATTAGGCACATATGTGAGATATAACAGTAAATCTGTACCATAAATCTCGTTATTCGGGATACACAGGTTGTATTACACATGTATGTCGACCCTGTTTACATTATTTTGTTATGTCAACAAACCGCGTATACGACGCTTGTTTATTAGTTGAAATACTCAGTTTTTGAGGCAAATATTTGGGAAAACAATAAAATAGGAAATTACATTCTGTATAAATTTGCGTTTTCACTGATGTAGTGTCGCTTTAAAATATCATAGATTAAGTTTATACAAATTTATTTTAGCTCGATTGCGAAACAAATTTCAGATTCAGATTCGGATCACATCCAAACTATAATAGGTTTGTTAGTTCAGTTTAATCATATTTTATTGCAAATCAATAGTTAATGTTATGCACAGAACGATACAATACATAGTATGAAAATGCAAATGGTTTGGGCCACAAGTTTTGACAACATTAGATAACGGCCAGCACCAGGTTTATTCTTCACCAGGGGCCAACCCGTAGTTTATACAAATTTATTTTAGCTCGATTGCGAAACAAGTTCTTACAACTTATATTAATCACTCTCGAGACACCTCATTCCTGATGGAATCCATCGCCACGAGGGAGAGAGAAGAGGCAACGTGGATTTTAAATGCTTTGCCTTAGTGCACAATCGTAACGGCTCCAGCGGGGCTCGAGTGAGTGCCTTTGGGCAGACAGACATATAAAACTTGGAACACATCCTCCCGTTTCACCAATATGTACTGCCTTACTGCCTCTATGATCAATCACCGTAAGTTAACCCATTCAACACCAAGTAACTGACATGGACTGTTCCTTGATATTATTAGACCAATAAATTAATAAGAAAATTACATTTGGACCAGTTCATTTATCAATATGGGTAATTTTGTCTAAAAATAGTAATATTACTGGCAAAAAGTGTAGATCCTGATGAGACGGCTCGTTACGAGCCGGCTCATCTGGATCTACACTTTTTGTAAGCCTATTTAGAGGTCTGCGGTGTTGAAAGGGTTAACAAAACTTTCTAGGGGCTAACCCCAAATTACCTCATCGAGCCTCAAATTGCACCGTAAATCATTATACAAAAATGTATACAAATGTTTGCCATTGGGTGATCTTATAAACATTCTCTCATATATAGGAATGGGAAGAGCGTCTGATCCGAATCCAGGACACGATAGACGAGTGGTTGAAGGTGCAGGCCCAGTGGCTCTACCTGGAGCCCATTTTCTCCTCGGAGGATATCATGCAACAGATGCCGGAGGAGGGGCGCCTCTTCCTCATTGTCGACAGGAACTGGAAGGAAATAATGAAACACACCGTCCGAGATCCAAAGGTTTATCACTTATGTTCTCTTCCAAAATATTCTAATAAACTTGAAAGATGCCAGATTAGTGCAATGGAGAAAGTGCAGAAACGGTGGTCTCTCACGCTTGAATTGTGCCAAGAATTTATTGACATAAAAAAAATTTATTTATTTTACGGACGATTGCTTTAACAACTTTTTTTTAAATCACTCTCATTGGCGAAAATGAAAATGTATAATTATGTTGTCATTCGTGTGGGAAGAAACCGTAGTAGTCGGAGAAAATCCACATGTCCGATCTGTCGACCACTAGGATGCATTGGTGAAAAGTGAGCATTGTTAACCAATGCGCAAATCGGACAGCCAATTTCTGTGTGTTTTAGGTTTATCGTCGCTACCGGTTGCCCATATGAACGACTCCTCCTGAAGAGATTAGTCATTTTAGATTTTTGGAGGATAGTGCATGATACAAACAGAGACCCATTCCAGAGTCCCCTCTGGTTCTTTTACGTATGGGGGGTATTTTTCAAATGTTTTCGTTAATGCTAATCCACATTGACACAATTTTACAAACATTTACACAATCTGCTAGCAATTATTTTTGAATAACACACGGAAAAAGGTTGTCATGGGTTTGGCATGACGTGTGTTCAGCATTCCCTTTGGTGCTCCTGTGAATTGTGTGTAACCTCCTTATATGAGGACATTCTATCATTTAAGGCCTGCAGTTATTCTTATATTCAAATAATATTGCAAAATTTAAGTTTGTTTTGCAGGACTAGAGCTAGAGATCAATTTGGGAGAAATATTATCCCTGAGCTGCTGGGAGAAATAGTATCCCTGAGCTGCCGGGAGAAATATCCCTGAGCTGCTGGGAGAAACAGTATCCCTTAGCTGCCGGGAGTAAATAGTATCCCTGAGCTGCCGGGAGAAATATTATTCCTGAACTGCCAGGATAAATAGTATCCCTGAGCTGCCAGGAGAAATAGTATCCCTGAACTGCTGGGAGAAATAGTATCCCTTAGCTGCCGGGATAAATAGTATCCCTGAGCTGCCGGGATAAATAGTATCCCTGAGCTGCCAGGAGAAATAGTATCCCTTAGCTGCTGGGAGAAATAGTATCCCTGAACTGCTGGGAGAAATAGTATCCCTGAACTGCTGGGAGAAATAGTATCCCTGAACTGCCGGGATAAATAGTATCCCTGAACTGCCAGGAGAAATAGTATCCCTGAGCTGCTGGGAGAAATAGTATCCCTGAACTGCTGGGAGAAATAGTATCCCTGAACTGCCAGGAGAAATAGTATCCCTGAACTGCCAGGAGAAATAGTATCCCTTAGCTGCCGGGAGAAATAGTATCCCTTAGCTGCTGGGAGTAAATGTATCCCTTAGCTGCTGGGAGAAATAGTATCCCTGAGCTGCTGGGAGTAAATAGTATCCCTGAGCTGCTGGGAGAAATAGTATCCCTTAGCTGCCGGGAGTAAATAGTATCCCTGAGCTGCCAGGAGAAATAGTATCCCTGAGCTGCTGGGAGAAATAGTATCCCTGAACTGCTGGGAGAAATAGTATCCCTGAGCTGCTGGGAGAAATAGTATCCCTGAACTGCCAGGAGAAATAGTATCCTGAACTGCCAGGAGAAATAATATCCCTGAGCTGCTGGGAGAAATAGTATCCCTTAGCTGCTGGGAGAAATAGTATCCCTGAGCTGCTGGGAGAAATAGTATCCTGAACTGCCAGGAGAAATAGTATCCCTGAGCTGCTGGGAGAAATAGTATCCCTGAACTGCTGGGAGAAATAGTATCCTGAACTGCCAGGAGAAATAGTATCCCTGAGCTGCTGGGAGAAATAGTATCCCTGAACTGCTGGGAGAAATAGTATCCCTGAGCTGCTGGGAGAAATAGTATCCCTTAGATGCCAGGAGAAATAGTATCCCTTAGCTACCGGGAGAAATAGTATCCCTTAGCTGCTGGGAGAAATAGTATCCCTGAGCTGCTGGGAGAAATAGTATCCCTGAACTGCTGGGAGAAATAGTATCCCTGAGCTGCTGGGAGAAATAGTATCCCTGAACTGCTGGGATAAATAGTATCCCTGAGCTGCTGGGAGAAATAGTATCCCTGAACTGCTGGGAGAAATAGTATCCCTGAGCTGCTGGGAGAAATAGTATCCCTTAGCTGCCGGGAGTAAATAGTATCCCTTAGCTGCTGGGAGAAATAGTATCCCTTAGCTGCTGGGAGAAATAGTATCCCTTAGCTGCTGGGAGAAATAGTATCCCTGAACTGCTGGGAGAAATAGTATCCCTGAGCTGCCAGGAGAAATAGTATCCCTGAACTGCCAGGAGAAATAGTATCCCTGAGCTGCCAGGAGAAATAGTATCCCTGAACTGCCAGGAGAAATAGTATCCCTGAGCTGCCAGGAGAAATAGTATCCCTGGACTGCTGGGAGAAATAGTATCCCTTAGCTGCCAGGAGAAATAGTATCCCTGAACTGCTGGGAGAAATAGTATCCCTGAACTACCTCATTTCTCCCTATTTTGAATGCAGGGTGAAGTTCTTTCATAAAGAATATTGAGAGATCACTTGGCTGAGTACACAAATTTCTCCTTCATATACCATACATATATTGATAGTCAAGCTTGAGACATGCTTTGGTATTGCAATTGTAGACTTGTGTTCCTCCATTAGTTCCTATAAATACTCTAACATAATTTGCATACATTGCATACAAGCTGATTATGGTAACCTGGATTTCTTATCACGGTTGATGATTTCTATGTACAGTATATGTTCAATATTTGGTTGATTACAGTAGAGAACACATTTCATGCTAAGTTCTTCACATTACACGACTTTGATACACCTCAGCATGTGTACTAGTTTCATTTCTGAAAAAATGTGAATGTCGTCCACTTGTAATGTATTAAGACTGCCAGTAACATGTCCAATAAATGATTCACTTCAGTGTTTTGTGCCCCGACCATGCTTGTATATGGGCTGGCATGTACGTGTAATCGTTTGCCTGTTTGTCTGTTTTATATGTACCATATATACTCTCGTATAAGTCAACCTCAATCATAAGTCAAGGTAGGACTTGAAGACTTGTATATTAAACCTGTGTTAGTGGTCACCTGCATTAAGCAGCCAACCTGTATTAAGCAGCCAGTTTCCAGATTACCAATACGTTGTTTTATTATATATATGACCTCTATTAAGCAGCCACCTGTGCTAAGCAGCCACTTTCTCTGACTCCCTTGGCTGGCTGGTTAAGGCCTTCATGATATATTTCTACGCATAAGAACTTCAAACTCGGGTTATTCTGCGATATACCACGGTTGATACTTATTATTTCTTAAACAAGAGAACCCTAGTCATCCGTCTCGAACATGTACAAAGACAATTAGTCATAGATTCTTCATCTCTTGACGGATGTATTTGATTTTCTCAAAACACTATTCCTAGTCACTAGTGCTCCTCGTTGACCTATAACCTTGACCGTTTTCAAGGTCAAGCGTCTTTCAGCCGAGCTTTGGCACACGTTGACGGTGCTGGTGTGTGTAATTGATGTTGTTAAGTGTACTATAATATTATAAATACAGTTACATGTCATTTTTAGGATGAGAATTGTGCACCGCTTCAGGTTTGTCCAGTGAAGCTTTGTTTATGACTGCTTGCTTTGCTTTAACTATTCTTATATAGGTCATCTATAATTATATAGGTCATGTATAATTATATAGGTCATGCCACTTGCAGGGGTAACTATCTTCACAAGTGATATATGTATATATATATATATAACTCTCGTTGGATTAGACCAGAGTTTCACAATTATGACTTTTACTTTTATCCGCTGTTGTTACGGTTACGGGTAATCAAACAATATGTCTAATAGATTGTCCCACCCAAGCTGCATTTAATTTTTATATGTTTTTTTATTAGTTTCTACAACTTTAATTTAACTCGATTGCGAAACAAGTTCTTGCAACTTGTATTAATCACTCTCTAGACCTCATTCCTGATGGAATCCATCGCCACGAGGGAGAGAGAAGAGGCAACGTGGAATTTAAATGCCTTGCCTAAGGGCACAATCGTAACGTCTCCAGCTGGGGCTCGAACTCCAGGGCTTACGCACCTGAAGCGAATGCTCTACCACTGCGCTATCACGGCTTCCACTTCCGTTTATTTATCATCCCTCTGGTTAATCGGAGTGATGCGTCCTGAAGTATAATTAGTCATTTTACGAGGATTTTGGAGGATAGTGCAAGATACAGACGATGCTCTAATTACAGAAGCATCCCTTGTGATTCTTTTACATGCCTTGTGTATAGCACCGATACACGAGATCTCGGATTTAGAGTCATGGGGTCAAATGGGGGGATCGAACCTGCAATCCATGGATTCTCGGTCCAGCGTGTTAACCAATGGACCACTGACCCGTCTATAAACTTAAATAGAAAACTACTATTGTTATCGGTAAACCAGTTATGTCTGTTGCTGTTGCACCATATAATGCTGTCGGTGAAATACCTGTAACCAATAATATACATTGTCAGTATGTCCATCCACAGGAGCTTCAATGTTTACCCATAGGGCACCAATAAGCCTTGTACCATTATCCTAGCACCCCCCTCCCACTCTAGTATAAAAGTATAAAAATATATAAAATAAAATATGATAAATTAATTTTTATACTAGAGTGGGGGTGGGGTTCTAGGATAGAGGTACAAGGCTTTGGGTGGCTTATTGATAAGTCTTCAAGCTTCTGTGGTCTATCACACACCATATTGTTATCATATTCGTATGACATTGTCTCCTAGACACATATTTTAGTCACCGTTGTCCGCTGTTACGTGATGTCCATAATTACCGGTATATGTTAAACTCGACCTAAGACTGCGTCACAAAATTTTATTTTATGCTAAATTTCTTTAGCTCGATTGCGAACAAAACAAGTTCTTACAATATTTAACCGCTCTTGAGACCTCATTGCTGAAGAAATTCATCGCCATGAGGGAGAGAGAAGAGGCAATGGATTTGAGAGTCTTGCCATAGCACACCATCATTGTGGTTCTGGCAGCAACTCACAGCCATTACGAGGTGGAAACCTTATCCATTTCACCATTGTGTATTGTATTAAATGGAACATAGTCTTATATTTGTAATGGGTGATCCACCTTTATCAAGGCACTAGAGTGTTTTATTGAACCTTGTTTTTGTAGATTGCCACGAAAGAAACTGAAATCTTGTCTTAACCCATTCAACACCAAGTAACTGACATGGACTGGTCCATGATATTTTTAGACCAATAAATTAATAACAAAATTACATTTGGATCAGTTCATTTATCAAAATGGGTAAAAAAAATTCTAAAAATAGTTATATTACTTGAAAAAAGTGCAGATCCTGATGAGACGGCTCATCTGAATCTACACTTTTTTGTAAGCCAATTTAGAGGTCTGTGGTGTTGAAAGGGTTAATTGCTTATAATCACATGTTCAAGAAATAATATATGTATTTGGCCATTTACTGCCTGCGTGGTTAATTCTAACTCTTATGTTTTATTCGCAAATAAATATCATAAAATAATGCAAAATACAAATATTCGATTCTAACATGACTAAAATCCACTCCTGTTTTTGCAGGTTAGGAGTTTATATTACATGTCTGCTAGTTAGAATAAAGTAGAAACCAAGTCAATGCACTAATTGTGAATTTATATTTATTTATGTGTTTCGACAATGGTGTCTTTTTCAAATTACACTGTGTGTTTTACATTTATTTATCGTCGCTAATGGTTGCCCATATCAGCGACGCCTCCTGAAGAAATTAGTCACTTTAGATTGTTGGAGAATAGTGCAATGATACAGACAGAAACCCATTCCAGAGTCTCCTCTGGTTCTTTTACATGCACGGTGTACAGCACCGACACAAGACCTCAGTTTATAGTCCCATCTGAAAGACTGTTAATTTTATTAGGGTCCGACGGGGGATCGAACCTGCAATCCATGGATTACCAGTCGAGCGTGTTACCACTGGACTACAGATCCGTATGTAAACAATGTTAGTTACATATTCTTGTTATATTTTTAGGTGTTAGTTGCTACCAGCATGACGGGACTGCTGGAGAAGCTCCAAGACAGCAACGGGCTCCTGGACAAGATCAACAAAGGATTGAACGCTTACCTCGAAAAGAAACGTCTCTTCTTCCCACGTTTCTTCTTCCTGTCTAACGACGAGATGCTCGAGATCCTGTCCGAGACCAAAGATCCAATGCGCGTACAGCCTCATCTGAAGAAGTGTTTTGAGGGTATAGCGAGACTAGAGTTTGATGCCAAGCTAGACATTCATGCTATGTTCAGTAGTGAGGGCGAGAGAGTACAAATGGTGAACCCGATATCGACGTCGGAAGCACGCGGGGCCGTAGAGAAATGGCTTCTACAGGTGCAGGATATGATGTTGCTGTCGGTCAAAGAAGTCGTCCGAAAAGCGCATACTGTAAGACAATTTTGTACTACTTTACTTTTAATTGCAATAAGACCAGTGTCGAAGATTATAAAAAAAAATCTCAAATCTCAAACTCAGTATAATTGGTTGAGTGTGAGATTTGCTTTTCGCTTAACCAATCAGAAAGCTTGAGATTTGAGAAAAGTTTGATCACATCCAGACCTGGTTTATGTGGAACAGGGTTTATTCTTAAACTTCATTTTTCTTGCTGCATACTGTACATCATCAGTGGGTGGTGTTCGATACCACGCCCATGATTTATGGTAATGCTACATGTTATTTCTTCTACCTCTTCAAGTTGATGTTAGACAGAACTAGTTATTTTTCTTGTTGGTTTGAAGTAGGCAGATCTTTTGGCAGTATAAAGCAGGGTTGTCAGGTTTCTTCCCTATAGGGAAAAAACCGTGGTTTTTTCCCGGTTTTTTCCGATACGGAAGAAATACGTTTCTTCCCAACTACTGGGAAGAAATGGAAGAAACCTCCTTTTTGTCAATTTGTTTAGTAATATATGCGCAAAATATAGATAAAATGTATATATTATGATTAATATTGCTTCAACAATAACATCTTTTGATCAAGTCCAATTGACAGGTGTCAATTAGATTGTATAGTGAAGTCCCATAAGCTGGGTCACACCAACCAACCTGTTATAATTACTAGCTATTGTTATATGTTTCAATTGACAGGTTATTGACTTCTAAAAGTGGCAAACATGTGATATGGCTTCATTTTTGTTCAGGGGTTTCCTATTAAAATACAATACACGACAATGGCATGCCCCTTATTAAACAACTTTTACCATGGCTTCATTTTATTCAAAGGCATCCCATTGATTACATTTTCACTATATAACCAAGCGAGAGAAGTAATTTAAATTCAGAAACTGACAGTGCCTTTGCGTTAAACTGGGAACCATTATCACCAAGTTGACATTTATTTTTCTCATCAGTTCTATTTAAATCAGTGGTACCCGTCCTTACCTGGAATACTGGTGGCGGTAGATGATTCTACAGGGTACCCGTCCTTACCTGGAATACTGGTGGTAGGTAGATGATTCTACAGGGTACCCGTCCTTACCTGGAATACTGGTGGTAGATAGATGATTTTACATGGGTACCCGTCCTTGCCTGGAATACTGGTGGTAGGTAGATGATTCTACCGGGGTACCCGTCCTTGCCTGGAATACTGGTGGTAGGTAGATGATTCTACCGGGGTACCCGTCCTTGTCTGGAATACTGGTGGTAGGTAGATGATTCTACCGGGGTACCCGTCCTTGCCTGGAATACTGGTGGTAGGTAGATGATTCTACCGGGTACCCGTCCTTGCCTGGAATACTGGTGGTAGGTAGATGATTCTACCGGGGTACCCGTCCTTGCCTGGAATACTGGTGGTAGGTAGATGATTCTACCGGGTACCCGTCCTTGCCTGGAATACTGGTGGTAGGTAGATGATTCTACCGGGTACCCGTCCTTACCTGGAATACTGGTGGTAGGTAGATGATTCTACCGGGTACCCGTCCTTACCTGGAATACTGGTGGTATGTAGATGATTCTACCTAGGTACCCGTCCTTACCTGGAATACTGGTGGTAGGTAGATGATTCTACCGGGGTACCCGTCCTTGCCTGGAATACTGGTGGTAGGTAGATGATTCTACCGGGTACCCGTCCTTGCCTGGAATACTGGTGGTAGGTAGATGATTCTACCGGGTACCCGTCCTTACCTGGAATACTGGTGGTAGGTAGATGATTCTACCGGGTACCCGCCCTTACCTGGAATACTGGTGGTATGTAGATGATTCTACCTAGGTAGCCGTCCTTACCTGGAATACTGGTGGTAGGTAGATGATTCTACCGGGGTACCCGTCCTTGCCTGGAATACTGGTGGTAGGTAGATGATTCTACCGGGTACCCGTCCTTGCCTGGAATACTGGTGGTAGGTAGATGATTCTACCGGGGTACCCGTCCTTGCCTGGAATACTGGTGGTAGGTAGATGATTCTACAGGGGTACCCGTCCTTGCCTGGAATACTGGTGGTAGGTAGATGATTCTACCGGGGTACCCGTCCTTGCCTGGAATACTGGTGGTAGGTAGATGATTCTACCGGGTACCCGTCCTTGCCTGGAATACTGGTGGTAGGTAGATGATTCTACCGGGTACCCGTCCTTGCCTGGAATACTGGTGGTAGGTAGATGATTCTACCGGGTACCCGTCCTTACCTGGAATATTGGTGGTAGGTAGATGATTTTACCGGGGTACCCGTCCTTGCCTGGAATACTGGTGGTAGGTAGATGATTCTACCTGGGTACCCGTCCTTACCTGGAATACTGGTGGTAGGTAGATGATTCTACCGGGGTACCCGTCCTTGCCTGGAATACTGGTGGTAGGTAGATGATTCTACGGGGTACCCGTCCTTGCCTGGAATACTGGTGGTAGGTAGATGATTCTACCGGGGTACCCGTCCTTGCCTGGAATACTGGTGGTAGGTAGATGATTCTACCGGGGTACCCGTCCTTGTCTGGAATACTGGTGGTAGGTAGATGATTCTACCGGGGTACCCGTCCTTGCCTGGAATACTGGTGGTAGGTAGATGATTCTACGGGGTACCCGTCCTTACCTGGAATACTGGTGGTAGGTAGATGATTCTACAGGGTACCCGTCCTTGCCTGGAATACTGGTGGTAGGTAGATGATTCTACCGGGGTACCCGTCCTTGCCTGGAATACTGGTGGTAGGTAGATGATTCTACCGGGTACCCGTCCTTGCCTGGAATACTGGTGGTAGGTAGATGATTCTACAGGGTACCCGTCCTTACCTGGAATACTGGTGGTAGGTAGATGATTCTACAGGGTACCCGTCCTTACCTGGAATACTGGTGGTAGGTAGATGATTCTACCGGGGTACCCGTCCTTGCCTGGAATACTGGTGGTAGGTAGATGATTCTACCGGGGTACCCGTCCTTGCCTGGAATACTGGTGGTAGGTAGATGATTCTACCGGGGTACCCGTCCTTACCTGGAATACTGGTGGAGGTAGATGATTCTACAGGGTACCCGTCCTTACCTGGAATACTGGTGGTAGGTAGATGATTCTACAGGGTACCCGTCCTTACCTGGAATACTGGTGGTAGGTAGATGATTCTACCGGGGTACCCGTCCTTGCCTGGAATACTGGTGGTAGGTAGATGATTCTACCGGGTACCCGTCCTTGTCTGGAATACTGGTGGTAGATAGATGATTCTACCGGGGTACCCGTCCTTGCCTGGAATACTGGTGGTAGGTAGATGATTCTACAGGGTACCCGTCCTTACCTGGAATACTGGTGGTAGGTAGATGATTCTACCGTGGTACCCGTCCTTGCCTGGAATACTGGTGGTAGATAGATGATTCTACCGGGGTACCCGTCCTTGCCTGGAATACTGGTGGTAGGTAGATGATTCTACCGGGGTACCCGTCCTTGTCTGGAATAATGGTGGTAGGTAGATGATTCTACCGGGCTACCCGTCCTTGCCTGGAATACTGGTGGTAGGTAGATGATTCTACCGTGGTACCCGTCCTTACCTGGAATACTGGTGGAGGTAGATGATTCTACAGGGTACCCGTCCTTACCTGGAATACTGGTGGTAGGTAGATGATTCTACAGGGTACCCGTCCTTACCTGGAATACTGGTGGTAGATAGATGATTTTACATGGGTACCCGTCCTTGCCTGGAATACTGGTGGTAGGTAGATGATTCTACCGGGGTACCCGTCCTTGCCTGGAATACTGTGGTAGGTAGATAATCTACGGGGTACCCGTCCCCAAACGTGGTAGGTAGATGATTCTACCGGGGTACCCGTCTGCCTGGAATACTGGTGGTAGGTAGATGATTCTACCGTGGTACCCGTCCTTGCCTGGAATACTGGTGGTAGGTAGATGATTCTACCGGGGTACCCGTCCTTGCCTGGAATACTGGTGGTAGGTAGATAATTCTACCGGGGTACCCTCCTTACCTGGATACTGGTGGAGGTAGATGATTCTACGGGGTACCCGTCTTGCCTGGAATACTGGTGGTAGGTAGATGATTCTACTGTGGTACCCGTCCTTGCCTGGAATACTGGTGGTAGGTAGATGATTCTACAGGGTACCCGTCCTTACCTGGAATACTGGTGGTAGGTAGATGATTCTACCGGGGTACCCGTCCTTACCTGGAATACTGGTGGTAGGTAGATGATTCTACCGGGGTACCCGTCCTTGCCTGGAATACTGGTGGTAGGTAGATGATTCTACCGGGGTACCCGTCCTGCCTGGAATACTGGTGGTAGGTAGATGATTCTACCGGGGTACCCGTCCTTGCCTGGAATACTGGTGGTAGGTAGATGATTCTACCGGGTACCCGTCCTTGCCTGGAATACTGGTGGTAGGTAGATGATTCTACCGGGTACCCGTCCTTGCCTGGAATACTGGTGGTAGGTAGATGATTCACGGGGTACCGTCCTTGCCTGAATACTGGTGGTAGGTAGATAATTCATCATATGGTCCGTCACTATCACGACAGTGAAATCATTGTCCGACCGTATAACGTACAAGTGAAATCATTGTCTGACCGTATACATTCACTGTATAAGTACAAGTGAAATCATTGTCCGACCGTATAACGTACAAGTGACATCATTGTCCGACCATATAGCGTTCACTGTATAACATACAAGTGAAATCATTGTCCGACCGTATAGCGTACAAGTGAAATAATTGTCCGACCGTATAATGTTCATTGTATAACATACAAGTGATATCATTGTCCGATCGTATAACATATATGTGAAATCATTGTCCGACCGTATAACGTTCACTGTATAACATACAAGTGAAATCATTGTCCGACCGTATAACGTTCACTGTATAACGTACATGTGAAATCATTGTATTGTCCGACCGTATAACGTACAAATGACATCATTGTCCGACCATATAACGTTCACTGTATAACATACAAGTGAAATCATTGTCCGACCGTATAACGTACAAGTGATATCATTGTCCGACCGTATAACATAATTATATGTGAAATCATTGTCCGACCGTATAACGTACAAGTGAAATCATTGTCCGACCGTATAACGTTCACTGTATAAGGTACAAGTGAAATCATTGTCCGACCGTATAACGTTCACTTTATAATGTACAAGTAAAATCATTGTCCGACTGTATAACATTCACTGTTTAACGTACAAGTGAAATCATTGTCCGACCGTATAACGTTCACTGTATAACGTACAAGTGAAATCATTGTCGGACAGTATAACGTTCACTGTATAACATACAAGTGAAATCATTGTTCGACTGTATAACGTACAAGTGAAATCATTGTCCGACCGTATAACATACAAGTGAAATCATTGTCTGACAGTATAACGTTCACTGTATAACGTACAAGTGAAATCATTGTCCGACCGTATAATGTTCACTTTATAACGGACAAGTGAAATCATTGTCCGACTGTATAACGTTCACTGTATAACATACAAGTGAAATCATTGTTCGACTGTATAACGTACAAGTGAAATCATTGTCCGACAGTATAACGTACAAGTGAAATCATTGTCCGACTGTATAACATACAAGTGAAATCATTGTCCGACCGTATAACATACAAGTGAAATCATTGTCCGACCGTATAACGTTCACTGTATAGCAATACAAGTGAAATCATTGTCCGACCGTATAGCGTACAAGTGAAATAATTGTCCGACCGTATAACGTTCACTGTATAATGTACAAGTGATATCATTGTCCGACCGTATAACATACATGTGAAATCATTGTCCGACCGTATAACGTTCACTGTATAACGTACAAGTGAAATCATTGTCCGATCGTACAACGTTCACTGTATAACGTACATGTGAAATCATTGTCCGACCGTATAACGTTCACTGTATAACGTACAAGTGAAATCATTGTCCGACCGTATAACATTCAAGTGAAATCATTGTCCGACAGTATAACGTTCACTGTATAACGTACAAGTGAAATCATAGTCCGACCGTATAACGTTCACTGTATAACATACAAGTGAAATCATTGTTCGACCGTATAACGTACAAGTGAAATCATTGTCCGACCGTATAACATACAAGTGAAATCATTGTCGGACAGTATAACGTTCACTGTATAACGTACAAGTGAAATCATTGTCCGACCGTATAACGTTCACTGTATAACGTACACGTGAAATCATGTCCGACCGTACAAACGTTCACTGTATAACGTACAAGTGAAATCATTGTCTGACAGTATAACGTTCACTGTATAACGTACAAGTGAAATCATTGTCCGACCGTATAACGTTCACTGTATAACGTACAAGTGAAATCATTGTCCGACCGTATAACGTTCACTGTATAACGTACAAGTGAAATCATTGTCCGACCGTATAACGTTCACTGTATAACGTACAAGTGAAATCATTGTCTGACCGTATAACGTTCACTGTATAACGTACAAGTGAAATCATTGTCTGACCGTATAACGTTCACTGTATAACGTACAAGTGCAATCATTGTCCGACCGTATAACGTTCACTGTAAAACATACAAGTGAACTCATTTTCCGACCGTATAACGTTCACTGTATAACATACAAGTGAAATCATTGTCCGAACGTATAACGTACAAGTGAAATCATTGTACGACCGTATAACGTACAAGTGAAATCATTGTCCGACCGTATAACGTACAAGTGAAATCATTGTCCGACCGTATAACGTTCACTGTATAACGTACAAGTGAAATCATTGTCCGACCGTATAACGTTCACTGTATACATACAAGTGAAATCATTGTCCGACCGTATAACGTACAAGTGAAATCATTGTCCGACCGTATAACGTTCACTGTATAACGTACAAGTGAAATCATTGTCCGACCGTATAACGTTCACTGTATAAATACAAGTGAAATCATTGTCCGACCGTATAGCGTACAAGTGAAATCATTGTCCGACCGTATAACGTTCACTGTATACCGTACAAGTGAAATCATTGTCCGACTGTTTAACGTACCAGTGAAATCATTTTCCGACCGTATAGCATACAAGTGAAATCATTGTCCGACCGTATAACGTTCACTGTATAACGTACAAGTGAAATCATTGTCCGACCGTATAACGTTCACTTTATAACGTACAAGTGAAATCATTGTCCGACTGTATAACGTTCACTGTTTAACGTACAAGTGAAATCATTGTCCGACCGTATAACGTTCACTGTATAACGTACAAGTGAAATCATTGTCGGACCGTATAACGTTCACTGTATAACATACAAGTGAAATCATTGTTCGACTGTATAACGTACAAGTGAAATCATTGTCCGACCGTATAACATACAAGTGAAATCATTGTCTGACAGTATAACGTTCACTGTATAACGTACAAGTGAAATCATTGTCCGACCGTATAACGTTCACTTTATAACGTACAAGTGAAATCATTGTCCGACTGTATAACGTTCACTGTTTAACGTACAAGTGAAATCATTGTCCGACCGTATAACGTTCACTGTATAACGTACAAGTGAAATCATTGTCGGACCGTATAACGTTCACTGTATAACATACAAGTGAAATCATTGTTCGACTGTATAACGTACAAGTGAAATCATTGTCCGACCGTATAACGTACAAGTGAAATCATTGTCCGACCGTATAACGTTCACTGTATAGCAATACAAGTGAAATCATTGTCCGACCGTATAGCGTACAAGTGAAATAATTGTCCGACCGTATAACGTTCACTGTATAATGTACAAGTGAAATCATTGTCCGACCGTATAACGTTCACTGTATAACATACAAGTGAAATCATTGTCCGACCGTATAACGTTCACTGTATAACGTACAAGTGAAATCATTGTCCGACCGTATAACATTCAAGTGAAATCATTGTCCGACAGTATAACGTTCACTGTATAACGTACAAGTGAAATCATTGTCCGACCGTATAACGTTCACTGTATAACGTACAAGTGAAATCATTGTCCGACTGTTTAACGTACCAGTGAAATCATTTTCCGACCGTATAGCATACAAGTGAAATCATTGTCCGACCGTATAACGTTCA
>CM026398.1:31831457-32047255 GCA_014843695.1 Archivesica marissinica
CTGGACCGTGGTAGGTAGATGATTCTACCGGGGTACCCGTCCTTGCCTGGAATACTGGTGGTAGGTAGATGATTCTACCGGGGTACCCGTCCTTGCCTGGAATACTGGTGGTAGGTAGATGATTCTACCGGGGTACCCGTCCTTACCTGGAATACTGGTGGAGGTAGATGATTCTACAGGGTACCCGTCCTTACCTGGAATACTGGTGGTAGGTAGATGATTCTACAGGGTACCCGTCCTTACCTGGAATACTGGTGGTAGGTAGATGATTCTACACGGGGTACCCGTCCTTGCCTGGAATACTGGTGGTAGGTAGATGATTCTACCGGGTACCCGTCCTTGCCTGGAATACTGGTGGTAGGTAGATGATTCTACCGGGGTACCCGTCCTTGCCTGGAATACTGGTGGTAGGTAGATGATTCTACCGGGGTACCCGTCCTTGCCTGGAATACTGGTGGTAGGTAGATGATTCTACCGGGTACCCGTCCTTGCCTGGAATACTGGTGGTAGGTAGATGATTCTATCGTGGTACCCGTCCTTACCTGGAATACTGGTGGTAGGTAGATGATTCTACAGGGTACCCGTCCTTGCCTGGAATACTGGTGGTAGGTAGATGATTCTACAGGGTACCCGTCCTTACCTGGAATACTGGTGGTAGATAGATGATTCTACAGGGGTACCCGTCCTTGCCTGGAATACTGGTGGTAGGTAGATGATTCTACCGGGGTACCCGTCCTTGCCTGGAATACTGGTGGTAGGTAGATGATTCTACCGGGGTACCCGTCCTTGCCTGGAATACTGGTGGTAGGTAGATGATTCTACCGGGGTACCCGTCCTTGCCTGGAATACTGGTGGTAGGTAGATGATTCTACCGGGGTACCCGTCCTTGCCTGGAATACTGGTGGTAGGTAGATGATTCTACCGGGTACCCGTCCTTGCCTGGAATACTGGTGGTAGGTAGATGATTCTACCGGGGTACCCGTCCTTGCCTGGAATACTGGTGGTAGGTAGATGATTCTACCGGGGTACCCGTCCTTGCCTGGAATACTGGTGGTAGGTAGATGATTCTACCGGGGTACCCGTCCTTGCCTGGAATACTGGTGGTAGGTAGATGATTCTACCGGTGTACCCGTCCTTACCTGGAATACTGGTGGTAGATGATTCTACCGGGGTACCCGTCCTTGCCTGGAATACTGGTGGTAGATGATTCTACCGGGGTACCCGTCCTTACCTGGAATACTGGTGGTAGATGATTCTACCGGGGTACCCGTCCTTGTCTGGAATACTGGTGGTAGATAGATGATTCTACCGGGGTACCCGTCCTTACCTGGAATACTTGTGGTAGGTAGATGATTCTACCGGGGTACCCGTCCTTGCCTGGAATACTGGTGGTAGGTAGATGATTCTACCGGGGTACCCGCCCTTACCTGGAATACTGGTGGTATGTAGATGATTCTACCTAGGTAGCCGTCCTTACCTGGAATACTGGTGGTAGGTAGATGATTCTACCGGGGTTCCCGTCCTTGCCTGGAATACTTGTGGTAGGTAGATGATTCTACCGGGTACCCGTCCTTACCTGGAATATTGGTGGTAGGTAGATGATTTTACCGGGGTACCCGTCCTTGCCTGGAATACTGGTGGTAGGTAGATGATTCTACCTGGGTACCCGTCCTTACCTGGAATACTGGTGGTAGGTAGATGATTCTACCGTGGTACCCGTCCTTGCCTGGAATACTGGTGGTAGGTAGATGATTCTACCGGGGTACCCGTCCTTGTCTGGAATACTGGTGGTAGGTAGATGATTCTACCGGGGTACCCGTCCTTGCCTGGAATACTGGTGGTAGGTAGATGATTCTACCGGGGTACCCGTCCTTGCCTGGAATACTGGTGGTAGGTAGATGATTCTACCGGGGTACCCGTCCTTACCTGGAATACTGGTGGTAGGTAGATGATTCTACCGGGTACCCGTCCTTGCCTGGAATACTGGTGGTAGGTAGATAATTCTACCGGGTACCCGTCCTTGCCTGGAATACTGGTGGTAGGTAGATGATTCTACCGGGGTACCCGTCCTTGCCTGGAATACTGGTGGTAGGTAGATAATTCTACCGGGTACCCGTCCTTGCCTTGAATACTGGTGGTAGGTAGATGATTCTACCGGGGTACCCGTCCTTGCCTGGAATACTGGTGGTAGATAGATGATTCTACCGGGGTACCCGTCCTTGCCTGGAATACTGGTGGTAGGTAGATGATTCTACCGGGTACCCGTCCTTGCCTGGAATACTGGTGGTAGGTAGATGATTCTACCGGGGTACCCGTCCTTGCCTGGAATACTGGTGGTAGGTAGATGATTCTACCGGGTTTCTCGTCCTTACCTGGAATACTGGCGGTAGATAGATGATTCTACCTGGGTACCCGTCCTTACCTGGAATACTGTTGGTAGGTAGATGATTCTACAGAGGTACACGTCCTTGTCTGGAATACTGGTGGTAGGTAGATGATTCTACCGGGGTACCCGTCCTTGTCTGGAATACTGGTGGTAGGTAGATGATTCTACCGGGGTACCCGTCCTTGCCTGGAATACTGGTGGTAGGTAGATGATTCTACCGGGTACCCGTCCTTGCCTTGAATACTGGTGGTAGGTAGATGATTCTACCGGGGTACCCGTCCTTGCCTGGAATACTGGTGGTAGGTAGATGATTCTACCGGGGTACCCGTCCTTGCCTGGAATACTGGTGGTAGGTAGATGATTCTACCGGGGTACCCGTCCTTGCCTGGAATACTGGTGGTAGGTAGATGATTCTACCGGGGTACCCGTCCTTGCCTGGAATACTGGTGGTAGGTAGATGATTCTACCGGGGTACCCGTCCTTGCCTGGAATACTGGTGGTAGGTAGATGATTCTACCGGGGTACCCGTCCTTGCCTGGAATACTGGTGGTAGGTAGATGATTCTACCGGGGTACCCGTCCTTGCCTGGAATACTGGTGGTAGGTAGATGATTCTACCGGGGTACCCGTCCTTGCCTGGAATACTGGTGGTAGGTAGATGATTCTACCGGGGTACCCGTCCTTGCCTGGAATACTGGTGGTAGGTAGATGATTCTACCGGGGTACCCGTCCTTACCTGGAATACTGGTGGTAGGTAGATGATTCTACCGGGGTACCCGTCCTTGCCTGGAATACTGGTGGTAGGTAGATGATTCTACCGGGGTACCCGTCCTTGCCTGGAATACTGGTGGTAGGTAGATGATTCTACCGGGGTACCCGTCCTTGCCTGGAATACTGGTGGTAGGTAGATGATTCTACCGGGGTACCCGTCCTTGCCTGGAATACTGGTGGTAGGTAGATGATTCTACCGGGGTACCCGTCCTTGCCTGGAATACTGGTGGTAGGTAGATGATTCTACCGTGGTACCCGTCCTTACCTGGAATACTGGTGGTAGGTAGATGATTCTACAGGGTACCCGTCCTTACCTGGAATACTGGTGGTAGGTAGATGATTCTACAGGGTACCCGTCCTTACCTGGAATACTGGTGGTAGATAGATGATTCTACATGGGTACCCGTCCTTGCCTGGAATACTGGTGGTAGGTAGATGATTCTACCGGGGTACCCGTCCTTGCCTGGAATACTGGTGGTAGGTAGATAATTCTACCGGGTACCCGTCCTTGCCTGGAATACTGGTGGTAGGTAGATAATTCTACCGGGTACCCGTCCTTGCCTGGAATACTGGTGGTAGGTAGATAATTCTACCGGGGTACCCGTCCTTGCCTGGAATACTGGTGGTAGGTAGATAATTCTACCGGGTACCCATCCTTGCCTGGAATACTGGTGGTAGGTAGATGATTATACCGGGGTACCCGTCCTTGCCTGGAATACTGGTGGTAGGTAGATGATTCTACCGGGGTACCCGTCCTTGCCTGGAATACTGGTGGTAGGTAGATGATTCTACAGGGTACCCGTCCTTACCTGGAATACTGGTGGTAGATAGATGATTCTACAGGGGTACCCGTCCTTGCCTGGAATACTGGTGGTAGGTAGATGATTCTACCGGGGTACCCGTCCTTGCCTGGAATACTGGTGGTAGGTAGATGATTCTACATGGGTACCCGTCCTTGCCTGGAATACTGGTGGTAGGTAGATGATTCTACCGGGGTACCCGTCCTTGCCTGGAATACTGGTGGTAGGTAGATAATTCTACCGGGGTACCCGTCCTTGCCTTGAATACTGGTGGTAGATAGATAATTCTACCGGGGTACCCGTCCTTGCCTTGAATACTGGTGGTAGATAGATAATTCTACCGGGGTACCCGTCCTTACCTGGAATACTGGTGGTAGGTAGATGATTCTACCGGGGTACCCGTCCTTACCTGGAATACTGGTGGTAGGTAGATGATTCTACCGGGGTACCCGTCCTTGCCTGGAATACTGGTGGTAGGTAGATGATTCTACCGGGGTACCCGTCCTTGCCTGGAATACTGGTGGTAGGTAGATGATTCTACCGGGGTACCCGTCCTTACCTGGAATACTGGTGGTAGCGACCGTGGTAGGTAGATGATTCTACCGGGGTACCCGTCCTTGCCTGGAATACTGGTGGTAGGTAGATGATTCTACCGGGGTACCCGTCCTTGCCTGGAATACTGGTGGTAGGTAGATGATTCTACCGGGTACCCGTCCTTACCTGGAATACTGGTGGAGGTAGATGATTCTACAGGGTACCCGTCCTTACCTGGAATACTGGTGGTAGGTAGATGATTCTACAGGGTACCCGTCCTTACCTGGAATACTGGTGGTAGGTAGATGATTCTACCGGGGTACCCGTCCTTGCCTGGAATACTGGTGGTAGGTAGATGATTCTACCGGGTACCCGTCCTTGCCTGGAATACTGGTGGTAGGTAGATAATTCTACCGGG
Organism: Archivesica marissinica; assembly: GCA_014843695.1. Taxonomy (NCBI): domain Eukaryota; kingdom Metazoa; phylum Mollusca; class Bivalvia; order Venerida; family Vesicomyidae; genus Archivesica; species Archivesica marissinica. The sequence goes on from CM026398.1 coordinate 31,836,366, forward strand.
TACCCGTCCTTGCCTGGAATACTGGTGGTAGGTAGATGATTCTACCGGGTACCCGTCCTTGCCTGGAATACTGGTGGTAGGTAGATGATTCTACCGGGTACCCGTCCTTGCCTGGAATACTGGTGGTAGGTAGATGATTCTACCGGGGTACCCGTCCTTGCCTGGAATACTGGTGGTAGGTAGATGATTCTACAGGGTACCCGTCCTTACCTGGAATACTGGTGGTAGGTAGATGATTCTACAGGGTACCCGTCCTTGCCTGGAATACTGGTGGTAGGTAGATGATTCTACCGGGGTACCCGTCCTTGCCTGGAATACTGGTGGTAGGTAGATGATTCTACCGGGGTACCCGTCCTTGCCTGGAATACTGGTGGTAGGTAGATGATTCTACCGGGGTACCCGTCCTTACCTGGAATACTGGTGGAGGTAGATGATTCTACAGGGTACCCGTCCTTACCTGGAATACTGGTGGTAGGTAGATGATTCTACAGGGTACCCGTCCTTACCTGGAATACTGGTGGTAGATAGATGATTTTACTGGGTACCCGTCCTTGCCTGGAATACTGGTGGTAGGTAGATGATTCTACCGGGTACCCGTCCTTGCTGGAATACTGGTGGTAGGTAGATGATTCTACCGGGGTACCCGTCCTTGCCTGGAATACTGGTGGTAGGTAGATGATTCTACCGGGGTACCCGTCCTTGCCTGGAATACTGGTGGTAGGTAGATGATTCTACCGGGGTACCCGTCCTTGCCTGGAATACTGGTGGTAGGTAGATGATTCTACCGGGTACCCGTCCTTACCTGGAATACTGGTGGTAGGTAGATGATTCTACCGGGGTACCCGTCCTTGCCTGGAATACTGGTGGTAGGTAGATGATTCTACCGGGGTACCCGTCCTTGCCTGGAATACTGGTGGTAGGTAGATGATTCTACCGGGGTACCCGTCCTTGCCTGGAATACTGGTGGTAGGTAGATGATTCTACCGGGGTACCCGTCCTTGCCTGGAATACTGGTGGTAGGTAGATGATTCTACCGGGGTACCCGTCCTTGCCTGGAATACTGGTGGTAGGTAGATGATTCTACCGGGGTACCCGTCCTTGCCTGGAATACTGGTGGTAGGTAGATGATTCTACCGGGTACCCGTCCTTGCCTGGAATACTGGTGGTAGGTAGATGATTCTACCGGGTACCCGTCCTTGCCTGGAATACTGGTGGTAGGTAGATGATTCTACCGGGGTACCCGTCCTTGCCTGGAATACTGGTGGTAGGTAGATAATTCTACCGGGGTACCCGTCCTTGCCTTGAATACTGGTGGTAGGTAGATGATTCTACCGGGGTACCCGTCCTTGCCTGGAATACTGGTGGTAGATAGATGATTCTACCGGGGTACCCGTCCTTGCCTGGAATACTGGTGATAGGTAGATGATTCTACCGGGTACCCGTCCTTGCCTGGAATACTGGTGATAGGTAGATGATTCTACCGGGGTACCCGTCCTTGCCTGGAATACTGGTGGTAGGTAGATGATTCTACCGGGTTTCTCGTCCTTACCTGGAATACTGGCGGTAGATAGATGATTCTACCTGGGTACCCGTCCTTACCTGGAATACTGTTGGTAGGTAGATGATTCTACAGAGGTACACGTCCTTGTCTGGAATACTGGTGGTAGGTAGATGATTCTACCGGGGTACCCGTCCTTGTCTGGAATACTGGTGGTAGGTAGATGATTCTACAGGGGTACCCGTCCTTGCCTTGAATACTGGTGGTAGGTAGATTATTCTACCGGGGTACCCGTCCTTGCCTTGAATACTGGTGGTAGGTAGATGATTCTACCGGGGTACCCGTCCTTGTCTGGAATACTGGTGGTAGGTAGATGATTCTACAGAGGTACCCGTCCTTGCCTGGAATACTGGTGGTAGGTAGATGATTCTACCGGGTACCCGTCCTTGCCTGGAATACTGGTGGTAGGTAGATGATTCTACCGGGGTACCCGTCCTTGCCTGGAATACTGGTGGTAGGTAGATGATTCTACCGGGGTACCCGTCCTTGCCTGGAATACTGGTGGTAGGTAGATGATTCTACCGGGGTACCCGTCCTTGCCTTGAATACTGGTGGTAGGTAGATGATTCTACCGGGGTACCCGTCCTTGCCTGGAATACTGGTGGTAGGTAGATGATTCTACCGGGGTACCCGTCCTTGCCTGGAATACTGGTGGTAGGTAGATAATTCTACCGGGGTACCCGTCCTTGCCTGGAATACTGGTGGTAGGTAGATGATTCTACCGGGGTACCCGTCCTTACCTGGAATACTGGTGGTAGGTAGATGATTCTACCGTGGTACCCGTCCTTGCCTGGAATACTGGTGGTAGGTAGATGATTCTACCGGGTACCCGTCCTTGCCTGGAATACTGGTGGTAGGTAGATGATTCTACCGGGGTACCCGTCCTTGCCTGGAATACTGGTGGTAGGTAGATGATTCTACCGGGGTACCCGTCCTTGCCTGGAATACTGGTGGTAGGTAGATGATTCTACCGGGGTACCCGTCCTTGCCTGGAATACTGGTGGTAGGTAGATGATTCTACCGGGTACCCGTCCTTACCTGGAATACTGGTGGTAGGTAGATGATTCTACAGGGTACCCGTCCTTACCTGGAATACTGGTGGTAGGTAGATGATTCTACAGGGTACCCGTCCTTACCTGGAATACTGGTGGTAGATAGATGATTCTACATGGGTACCCGTCCTTGCCTGGAATACTGGTGGTAGGTAGATGATTCTACCGGGGTACCCGTCCTTGCCTGGAATACTGGTGGTAGGTAGATAATTCTACCGGGTACCCATCCTTGCCTGGAATACTGGTGGTAGGTAGATAATTCTACCGGGTACCCGTCCTTGCCTGGAATACTGGTGGTAGGTAGATAATTCTACCGGGGTACCCGTCCTTGCCTGGAATACTGGTGGTAGGTAGATAATTCTACCGGGTACCCATCCTTGCCTGGAATACTGGTGGTAGGTAGATGATTATACCGGGGTACCCGTCCTTGCCTGGAATACTGGTGGTAGGTAGATGATTCTACCGGGGTACCCGTCCTTGCCTGGAATACTGGTGGTAGGTAGATGATTCTACAGGGTACCCGTCCTTACCTGGAATACTGGTGGTAGATAGATGATTCTACAGGGGTACCCGTCCTTGCCTGGAATACTGGTGGTAGGTAGATGATTCTACCGGGGTACCCGTCCTTGCCTGGAATACTGGTGGTAGGTAGATGATTCTACATGGGTACCCGTCCTTGCCTGGAATACTGGTGGTAGGTAGATGATTCTACCGGGGTACCCGTCCTTGCCTGGAATACTGGTGGTAGGTAGATAATTCTACCGGGGTACCCGTCCTTGCCTTGAATACTGGTGGTAGATAGATAATTCTACCGGGGTACCCGTCCTTGCCTTGAATACTGGTGGTAGATAGATAATTCTACCGGGGTACCCGTCCTTACCTGGAATACTGGTGGTAGGTAGATGATTCTACCGGGGTACCCGTCCTTACCTGGAATACTGGTGGTAGGTAGATGATTCTACCGGGGTACCCGTCCTTGCCTGGAATACTGGTGGTAGGTAGATGATTCTACCGGGGTACCCGTCCTTGCCTGGAATACTGGTGGTAGGTAGATGATTCTACCGGGGTACCCGTCCTTACCTGGAATACTGGTGGTACTATAAAAGTTTAAACTTTATTTAAATTTATTAATGAATGTATGGTACATATGAAGTATTTTTAAAGTAATTCTATGTATGTTGTATGTGTAAGTGTTATTCTAAACATTGCGATCATTTGGATATGTGAGACTGAGAGGTAGGACTGAGGTCCGACATGTGGGAATGAGATCCCATGGAGAGGTGAGAGAGGTGAGACTGAGGTCCCACTGAGAGGTAGGACTAAGGTCCGAGATGTGGGAATGAGATCCCATGGAGAGGTGAGATGGGTGAGACCGAGGTCCCACTGAGAGGTAGGACTGAGGTCCGAGATGTGGGAATGAGATCCCATGGAGAGGTGAGAGGGGTGAGACCGAGGTCCACTGAGAGGTAGGACTGAGGTCCGAGATGTGGGAATGAGATCCCATGGAGAGGTGAGAGGGGTGAGACCGAGGTCCCACTGAGAGTTAGGATTGATGAGGTCCGAGATGTGGGAATGAGATCCCATGGAGAGGTGAGAGAGGTGAGACCGAGGTCCCACTGAGAGGTAGGACTGAGGTCCGAGATGTGGGAATGAGATCCCATGGAGAGGTGAGAGGGGTGAGACTGAGGTCCCACTGAGAGGTAGGACTGAGGTCCGAGATGTGGGAATGAGATCCCATGGAGAGGTGGGAATGAGAACCCATGGAGAGGTAAGAGGTAGGACTGAGGTCCCATGGAGAGGTGAGACCGAGGTCCCATGGAGAGGTGAGACTGAGGTCCCTCTAAGAGGTAGGACAGATCACATGGATAGGTGAGACCAAGGTCCCATGGAGAGGTGAGACCGAGGTATGATATGTGGGAATGAGATCCCATTGAGAGGTGAGGTGGGACAAACTTACTTTAGTTAGTAAACAATACAAATTTTGTACCTTTTTGCTAAAAATATCACGTTTCATTATCCCATGCTACCATATATTACCGGTCATACGTCAACCTTTTTATGACACGAAAGTGTTGTGTCGTCTTACAGCCGAGAAACAAATTTGAAGATAGTATTATTACTCTTTGTACCAGAATAAAGTGAAACATATTTTGCCATAATGAATGTCATAAGTCGACAAAGTACCCTCGACTTAGAAGGATCCAGCTTATAATCAGCTTTTTCAAGTCAAAACTTAACCTCGACATATGGATGAGATCGTCTTATGGCCTGGAATATACGGTAATGTTTATTTATTGAATTATTATATATTATTGTGAATGTCATTTCTTGATGAAAGGCTTACCCTTTGTATGAAGAAAATGTAAGCCAATAAGATGTCCGTTCAGTGCATTTTGACCACAGTTATCTCCCCACATCATTCATTTGTTGTATGCATCATTTTATCATCATTTCAAAGTCGGGTGGACACCCATTTTCCGGGGGGGGGGGGTTGCAACGAAATCTGATCATGTCTGATCAAACCTGTATTAAGTGTCTGCTTCGGAGAAAAAAGGATATTGAACCAATGAGAGACATCGGTCAGTTATTGCCCCTGAATACTCTCTAAGTGTATGTAAATCCTCTTAACTTGTTTCAGCATGCTATCAATTTTCAACCACTTTCTCATCTTATTGTTATTATTAAATTAGTTTATACAAATTTATTTTAGCTCGATTGCGAAACAAGTTATTTCAACTTTATAAATCACTCTCGAGACCTCATTCCTGATGGAATCCATCGCCACGAGGGAGAGAGAAGAGGCAACATGGAATTTAAATGCCTTGCCTAAGGGCACAATCATAACGGCTCCAGTGGGGCTCGAACTCCGGACCGTTCGCACCTGAAGCGAACGTGCATCCACTGCGCTATCACGACTTCCATTGTTATTATTAAATCTCGACAGATATCCTACAGTATATCCAATGGGTATCTGTAATGATTTGTTATCAATTAACCCATTTCATTCTGGATATATTTAAAGGCTTTTGCAAACAACATAGATCCAGATCAGCAGCAGCGTGACGCTGCGTGCTGATCAGGATCTATGTTGTTTGCTGCATAGCCAAGTGTCTTAGCAAGATCATCTGAATAGCAAACAGCATATATCCTGATCAGACGGCACATTCCGTGGCGGTTGATCTGGCTCTATGTTCTTTGCAGATACCGTTTGAACGGTATCCAGAATGAAATGGGTTAATTAACATGATTTTGATATAATCACATTTATCATACCGCAACATCTTGTTAGGGAGCAAATGTAAAAGAAAAGGATTCCAACTAAAAGGACCGCTATGCATTTTGGGATAAATCGGACTTTATCTGACAAATGATATAATAGAAAAGCCAGCAATGACTCTCATAGTGTTTTCAAGAATCTGGTACCTCTCTGTTTAAGAAAGGTTGTGTGCTGAAGGTTACTGCTAATGCAGGTTTGACATATTATAAAGAGAAAGAGTTTTAATTAGAGGTGCCACGATATACCCGATATGACTATATTTATTGGAATATTGCAATATCACATGTTGTCAAACTGTATTGTACCAAGATTTTCGACGGTATATTTCATATTTCCCACTATCGTGAAGCTATCTTTATAGTTCGATTAAAATAATTTTGGTTTTTGAATTAAAAGAATTTAGTTCCAAACTTTAATTGAATAAATCATCAGGATCACACATGCATTATATTAGTAATATTTCTAGTGATATTACTGGTCAGAAACTGAAAGGAGAATGATGGCTGTTTTGTTTTAGCATATGTTTATGTTATACAGCAGTTCTCAGTTGAATAAAAGTGTTCACACAATAAAACTATCTACAGCAATATATCGTTGGTTTCTTCAAGGAATATCGTGACACCTCTAGTTTTAATGTCAGTTCAATCAAGGAAATCTCATTTAAAAAGGTTGATATAGCTCACAAGACAACTCGAACTGTAGCCAGCTATATATAAATACACATCAAGTGAAACATGGGTGTCAACTTGCATTTTCTTAAACCATTATATTCTTCACTTTTTGTTCCCTTTACTTTCTGATTCTTTGAGTGCCAAATTCTGATCTGCAGTATAGGTGTTTCTTACAATCTTTATAGAACTGAAGTTGAGGGGATATAGAACTGGTTTCCGTTTGGTCCATCCGAAACCAATTTGTGCGGACGTCTATGATTACTTGGCACAAATGTGAACCATATCAAGATTAATGTTCAGAGGGCAGGTTTCAGCTAAGTTGGTCCACTGAAAAATGTTGTCAAAATCCCCGTGGAATTATTTCACCGAACTGGTCACCCATTGAACATAGTTCTGTGCCAGCTTGATTGTTTGCAAAAACAATTTTATATCAAACCAGCACTATTAGGGTTAACATGCATTGCGTAGATTTGTTCAGCTCATAGCTTAGAATCTGATGAAACATGGAATATTGAGAGATATTAGCAATAGCAATGCTTTCTGATTTAATCTGTTAGTGGCGTCATTTATCACATAACTTTGCTTGTATTCAATATAATGCAGCCATCACATATTTTCACATATGTACACATGTGTAATAACACCTGCAAGGATTCTGATTGGTTGAGAAGATAATCCTTGTAAATTGTTTATACAAATTTATTTTACCTCGATTGCGAAACAAGTTATTACCACTTATATTAATCACTCTCGATACCTCATTCCTGATGGAATCCATCGCCACGAGGGAGAGAGAGAAGAGGCAACGTGGAATTTAAAATCCTTGCCTAAGGGCACAATCATAACAGCTCCAGTGGGGTTCGAACTCCGGACCTTTCGCATCTGAAGCGAATGCGCATCCACTGCGCTATCACGACTAACACTTTCAGCTTAAAAATAACAACAGATAATGTATTCGTTTAAAGTGTATGCATAAACGGATATTTCACCCCTGAACATGGAAAGCTACCATTATCACTCATAGCTAGTGCTACCCAAAGTAATATCAATATACATAATGGTGAAGTATAATTCTATCACTCATTGAAGCAAAAAAATATCCCTGTTATATCCGATCCAATCATTTTTTATACTCGCCGGGCCGGCAATGGGCGAGTGAATCCTCTAAGTAGCTTATGTCGATCTAAGTTGCTTGGTTGTCGCATCCTCTCCCTTCACAGGATGACAAGTCCTGTATTTCTTCTTCCGAAACGGTCCTCTTTATGGCCACCCCACTCACTGTTGGTCATCTCGCAGCAGCATAAAAACCGACCATGCACTTAGACATCAGTGCATCGCAAGTCGCTTCCCGGTCTGCACGTGTTGATCTTCTTGATTGCTGGACAATACCGGATAACTGCTGTGAGTGCTCGTATAACTCCAGCAATGTCAAGTCGAAAAGACGATGCGCGCGCGCACCGGAAGAGAGTGTGGCGCACTGAAGATCCATGTGTCCTAGTCTGCTGCTGCGAGATGTGCCCCGACCGCGACGTGCACACCGTGAGTAGATCGGTCGTGTCTATGAAGGAAATCATTTCTCCTGTTGTTATACCCTGTTATTCTCTGTCGGTTGTCACTTCATTGCTTTACTTATTCCTTTCCTGTAGCCAACAACTGTTGACCAAGGCTATTTGTTATGTCATTAATGCACCAGTTACTTGTAGCTTTGGCTCCCCCATGGATAGGTGCACCTTGCCCCCTCGAATGGGATTCGAGAATCTGCGAGAGTAGTATTATTCAAGGATGTATGTGTCTTGTAGATTAATAGAAGATGTTTTACTATTAACCCATTCAACACTAAGTAACTGACATGGACTGGTCCATGATGTTTTTAGACCAATAAATTTATCAGAAAATTACATTTGGACTAGTTCATTTATATCAAAATGGGTAATTTTTACTAAAAATAGTGAAATTACTAGAAAAAAGTACAGATTCTGATGAGACGGGTTGTTACGAGCCCGCTCACCTTATCTACACCTTTTGCAAACCTATTTAGAGGTCTGTAGTGTTGAAAGGGTTAATTAATGAATCTAATTTGTATTTATAGAAACTATGATTGTTAATATGAATAAGACAAAGCCTCAAAGCGAGCTCTCAAGCATATACTAGTATATAGTCATTTGGAGCAGCTAAGACGTATCTAAATAATATGAAATAGATAATACATATCAATAGGGGAAAGCCAATGAGATGTTGAAGTCAAAAGCAGTTACTGAACTAGACAGTATAGGAGGAGCTTAACTAGATCCCCATGATGGATTTGACATCTACGTCATGTTTGCCTGTGCACCCGCATGGCTGTTAAGCATTACACAAACCATTTTTTCTATCGGTTCGATATTAACAGAGGCTCTTTCAATTGCGCTTATTGAAAATAAACTATTTCCAACGTTGTGTTATTATATTCGAACAATTGGCATGTATTTTATTTGCCGAAAATTGTTTACACTGTACTACAATATTGTAGATTTTCTGCTACAAACGGAGCCAAAACCATAATTACCCGCATTAAATTAGAACGGGGAACCCCACTGTGCCTCGTTTTCATTTCTTTGCATCAGTGAATCTCTCCTGTACCTCCGTGTAGGTGACAACTCTTTCCGGCAATCCAAACTTCCGGGAAACGAAAACAAAAAATTAAGATTACGGTAATGTCGACGCTCCTTTCTGAACTTTCGTTACCGTAAAGCTTGCAACGCGGCCCGCTCGCTTAGAGCTCGCTATTACCGATATTCAACGTTTCTAATGACACCTTTGAAAGATCCAATACAGGGATTTTCAATTTTACTGAAGAAATATTGAAAGATCCAATCAAAGATTAGTGATAAATGAGCAATTTATTCTTGACATATCATTTTTGTTTAGTCATGGAGAGGGGTAAACAAAGCACAAAATAAATCTGTTTTCATTTGTCATACATGTGCATATATCTTGATTGAATGTATGTTGTTTTATGATGGTCTTTTTATATTTTGTATGTGTCTTGAAAAAGAATACATATAGTAAACACCAGGGCTTCTAAAACATTCAAAACCTAGCGAGTCCTAATCGCCCATACCCCACCCACAACCTTTAAAGATTATTAATTATCAACACCCCACCCACCATACACACACATAAAGTGTTAGAAAAATTAGTTTTAGACATTTAAAATGTCTTGAATCAAGCGTAGTCAGTGTCATGGATATACAATGTATAACCAACCCATTAGTACTCTGGAACATGCTTAAAATAGTCACTCATCTTTTGGCGGCCATCAAAACAGGCAGGAAAATGCACATGCTATCGCCAAAATGAGTAGACATAGATTCTTCTCGGGAGATCCCCCTCTTTTTTTAGCAATTGAATTGAGAACTACCCCTGACATAATATGTAGTCTTTAACATCTACTGACCTTTACTGGTTCATCGTTAATGCAATCTGTTGTTGAGGACGTCTATTTGTAACAGAGTCCTTTTTACCAAATATTTCCCGTCAGTGTTGTTGTCTGATCTAGCTTTGAAGCTATTGTGACTAATTTCTAATGTTTTTGAACATTTTATAGGTTAATTTTGGAACATTTTTGTTACAGGCTTATCAATATTCAGAGACAAAGCTCTGTGTAGAACTGAAAAACCAGCAGTTTTAGATGCCCTTGTAAAAACTATCTGAAAATCTGGCAATGAATTGTGCATGAATAAGCTTGATAACCCTTTGCACGCTAGCTGCAGATAGAATCACTTTTGCAAACAGCATAGAGCCAGATCAGACGGTACATTTTGTGCCGTCTGATCAGGCTCTATGTTGTTTGCTATTCGGATAGTTGAGCTGAAACACTTTGCTGAGTAGCAAACAACATAGATCCTGATTAGACACGGCGTAATACTGCGGCTGATCTGGATCTATGTAGTTTGCAAATGTGATTTTATGTGCTCAGATGGCAAAGGGTTAATCAAGGCACACAATATTATATTAATTTATCAGTTTCAAAAGCATGATTGGCTTAAAGCGACGCATGTCATTTATTTCATTAACTTTGTGCCTCGTATGTTCAACATTTATGAAAATGGATTTTCACCATCACAATTTACCCAATATTTCGATCCATTTATTGTCATTATTGTGCCAATCCCGCAGTAGGGAGGGTGGCTAATACAGACATAATTGTATTTTTAACCCTTTCCCTCATAGAAGCACCTCTCGACACCATTACCAATACGACATGCATTGACAATGTAGCAGCCAAACCAATGCTCATAATAAAGGGCAGAATCTCATGTATTCCCAGTAATATCTATGGAGGTGGGATAGATATGGTGACTACTTATCCACTGCATGATAGCTAAATGGCTGTCATTTGTATGGAGATATAGTTTATACAAATTTATTTTTAGCTCGATTGCGAAACAAGTTATTTCAACTTATATAAAACACTCTCGAGACCTAATTCCTGATGGAATCCATCGCCACGAGGGAGAGAGAAGAGGCAACGTGGAATTTAAATGCCTTGCCTAAGGGCACAATCGTAACGGCTCCAGTGGGGCTCGAACTCCGGACCTTTCGCACCTGAAGCGAACGCGCATCCACTGCGCTATCACGACTTCCACAAAATGGAGATATAATAGTATATTAACCTAAATCTCTATGTAGTCCCAGTAATATATATGGAAGTGGGATAGATATGGCGACTACTTATACACTGCATGATAGCTAAATGGCTGTCGTTTGTATGGAGATAAAATAGCATATTAACCTAAATCTCTATGAAGGAAAGGGTTAAATTAATGCATGAATGAAATACTGACCCATCAACATCTAGTAGATCGAGAATGAAATGATATTTTGTTAGCCCTACCGTAATATATACTTTAGGACAAAAGGTTTGCATGGGTATTTTTTTATATCAGCAATTAAAGTCAACAAGTAGTACCATATTAAGCCTCCGTGGTCGAGTGGTTAAGGTCGCTGACTTGTATACCACTGTAACCTATCATCACTGATGGTCACGGGTTCGAGCCCCGCTCAGACCGTGTCTCATTTATATGAAAAAGTTGGCAGTTTCTTACAGAGGTTGGTGCACCCAAGTACTGGTTAACCGCTGGAGCCTGCCCAGGAAAGGTGTTGTTAGGTAAACTGCCCGCCGGCGATATAGCCCAAAATGGTGCTGATGCAGGCGTAAAACCTGAAATATAAATATAACATAAGTACCATATTAAATATTGTGTAATCTAACTTGTAAATGTGTCGTACACATTCTCTAAATCTAAAACGTTGGTCAAAAATCAATTTAGATTACATAATATTTAATGTGGTTCTGCTTGTTATTGACTTTAACCCTTTCAACCCCACAGGCCTCTAAATAGGCTTATGAAAAGTGTAGATCCAGATGAGCCGGCTCGTAACGAGCCGTCTCATCAGGATCTGCACTTTTTTGCCAGTAATAATTATTACTATTTTTAGATAAAATTACCCATTTTGATAAATGAACTGGTCCAAATGTAATTTTCTTATTAATTTATTGGTCTAAAAATAGCATGCACCAGTCCATGTCAGTTACTTGGGGTTGAATGGGTGCACCAGTCCATGTCAGTTACTTGGGGTTGAATGGGTGCACCAGTCCATATCAGTTACTTGGGGTTGAATGGGTGCACCAGTCCATGTCAGTTACTTGGGGTTGAATGGGTGCACCAGTCCATGTCAGTTACTTGGGGTTGAATGGGTTAATTGCTGATATAAAAAATACCCGTGCATAACTTTTGTCCGTAAGTATATATTGCTGCCGTATCTTGCCTCAGTAGCTGGTTGAATTAGTATTAGGTGCAAAACATTGCTGCATGAAACAAGATGTAGGGAAATATAGGTGTCTTAAAACAGTTGTCCCCTTTGTAGAAATTTATTTTAGCTCAATTGCGAAACAAGTTCTTACAACTTATATTAATCACTCTCAAGAACTCATTCCTGATGGAATCCATCGCCACGAGGGAGAGAGAAGAGGCAACGTGGAATTTAAATGCCTTGCCTAAGGGCACAATCGTGGGCTCAAACTCCGGACCATTCGCAACTGAAGCGAACGCGCATCCACTGCGCTATCACGACTTCCACTCAATAATAGTTTTTCATTGACCAAAATTATAAACCATTTCTGACATTTCGAATGAAGCTTTCGAATTTGCCTCTACATCAGAGCACAGTTGTCATGAGATCAGTCTCAAGTTCTCTGATTTACTAGTACTGCAGAATAGTGCATTTTTTGTTTAGATTCAAGCTTTCTGATTGTACAGGTCTCGCATTCGATCAGCTACAGAAATCTTGTGAACAGACATTGTGGATAGATAATTTATTCACAGTTCACTAATTCAACACCAGATGGGTCAATAGTCCAATGGTTAACACAAATTCTGACCCTAATAATATTAACAGTCTGTGAGATAGGACTTTAAATTGATGTCTCGTGTCAGTGCTTTATGCCGTGCACGTAACAGAACCAGAGGAGATTCTGGAATGGATCTTTGTCTGTATCATTGCACTATCCTCCACATTGTTAAATGACTTCGCTCTTTAGGGCAACCGGTAGCAACCATAGATAACGGTAAAACACTCACTAATTCAACCAGTCACAAATTGGCGGGAGTCTGAGGGTTGAAATATTGTTTTGTAACCTGAATCCCTGGAATGACAGTATTGTGGAAATAAAAGGGTTCATGCACTTTTCTAGTGTTGCATGTTGTTATTTTAGTTCATCACTATGATGTCTCGGAATGTGCATAATAGTTTTATATTGTTTAACCCTTAAACTGTCAATCATGAAAGTCGCTTTTGCAAACAGCATAAAGCCAGATCAGACGGAACAGAATGGCATTACGCCGCAGCTGATCTGGATCTATGTTGTTTGCACATTCTGTCCAATTTATTCGGCAGGTTGGGTTATGTACAAAAAAATGTAGTCTAAGAAATTTTCAAATTAATCACAAGTAGACTTAGTGTCATTAATTATTTGACAATTTCCTTCCAATATTTCTAGTATTTTACGTAGTTAATGCATTTCTATTTAGTTATATAAGATAAACTTACATCTAGTGCATGTCCAAATTGATATATAAGTTCTACTGTTTTTTCTAAGTTTATTTTAGGTTTAATATATTTAAACATCTCTGTATATGGGACAAATACATTGAACATGTTTATGTTTAATTTGTGTTATTTTAATCTGTTAGATTCGTTCGACAATCCAGATTGTTAGTCTGTGTCGTTAAAACCTGCAAACAAATCTGCTTGTTCGACAGTGAGCGACTAATCAAATTCCGAATCTGAGATTGCAACCTCATGAACGATATCACATATAAATAGATACTTACATTTACTATTAACAATTAGATTGTCTCCTTTGCGTTTCTATTTCAATGTTATATCGTCAGATTCTGGTTTTAGATTTGCTATAGGATTGTTCTGTAATTGTGAATCTTACCCATGTTCAGCTGATGGTGTTGGTGAATCATCCAGCTTCTGATGTTTGCCTCTCTGCAATTGCTTCAAACAACATCTCCTCTGAATCATCTAAACAATGTTTATGAAACTTTGTGTGAAGCATGGAGGCAACTAGTAGATCATATATTTCCTCTGAAATGTCTACATTAATGTTCATGAAACTCGGTGTGATACCTTGGGGCAACTCATAAATCAAATATCTCCTTTGAAGACTCTACATCAATGTTCATGAAACTTGGTGTGCAGCATCAGGGCAACTAGTAGATGATACATCTCCCCTGAAACCTCTCTTGTAATGTTCATGAAACTTGGTGTGCAGCATCAGGGCAACTAGTAGATGAATTATCTCCCCTGATACCTCTCTTGTAATGTTACATGACACTTGGTGTGCAGCATCGGGGCAACTAGTAGATGAATGATCTCCCCTGATACCTCTCTTGTAATGTTACATGAAACTTGGTGTGCAGCATCAGGGCAACTAGTAGATGAATTATCTCCCCTGATACCTCTCTTGTAATGTTACATGACACTTGGTGTGCAGCATCGGGGCAACTAGTAGATGAATTATCTCCCCTGATACCTTCTGTAATGTTCATGAAACTTGGTGTGCAGCATCAGGGCAACTAGTAGATGATACATCTCCCCTGAAACCTCTCTTGTAATGTTCATGAAACTTGGTGTGCAGCATCAGGGCAACTAGTAGATGAATTATCTCCCCTGATACCTCTCTTGTAATGTTACATGACACTTGGTGTGCAGCATCGGGGCAACTAGTAGATGAATGATCTCCCCTGATACCTCTCTTGTAATGTTACATGAAACTTGGTGTGCAGCATCAGGGCAACTAGTAGATGAATTATCTCCCCTGATACCTCTCTTGTAATGTTACATGACACTTGGTGTGCAGCATCGGGGCAACTAGTAGATGAATTATCTCCCCTGATACCTCTCTTGTAATGTTACATGAAACTTGGTGTGCAGCATCGGGGCAACTAGTAGATGAATTATCTCCCCTGATACCTCTCTTGTAATGTTCATGAAACTTGGTGTGCAGCATCTGGGCAACTAGTAGATGAATTATCTTCCCTTGAAACCTCTCTTGTAATGTTCATGAAACTTGGTGTGCAGCATCGGCGCAACTAGTAGATCAAATAAGCCATGCGTCTAAATGCATCACATGCAAGCCATAAATCTACCTAGGTGAGTCTGACGTTCCTTGACAAAATCTTCAAATTTCCTTTCAGTTTGTTAGTTTATACAAATTTATTTTAGCTCGATTGCGAAACAAGTTCTTTCAACTTATATTAATCACTCTCGAGACCTCATTCCTGATGGAATCCATCGCCATGAAGGAGAGAGAAGAGGCAACGTGGAATTTAAATGCCTTGCCTAAGGGCACAATCGTAACGGCTCCAGCGGGGCTCGAACTCCGGACCTTTCAGTTTGTATTGATCGAATGTGAACACATTAAAATAACACAAAAGTATGGTATAGAATTACCACACAGTGAAAAACATTCAGTAATAAATATTATATTTAACAAGTTTTTGTATTCAATGGTTACAGGCTTATGCCATTGAGCCGAGAACCAACTGGGTGATAGACTGGCCAGGTCAGGTTGTATTGTGCGCGTCTCAGGCATACTGGACCCGAGAAGTTCACGAGGCTATACGATCAGCACCAATGGGGCTCAAGGACTACTGGGATAAACTGCAAAAACAGCTAGGAGAAGTGGTAGAGCTTGTACGAGGCAAGCTATCGAAACAGGCTCGAACTACCCTCGGTGCACTCGTGGTCATTGACGTGCACGCCAGGGACGCTGTAACTGAACTCTCAGATAAAGGTGGGTCATTGATTTGAGCTATTTCAGCATGATTATTTCTCTTAAAGTCCCTATTTTCTTTTCTAGAATGTGCAGCAAGTTTTTTATGTTGCAATTTCAAATGCCAATTCTACTCGAACAATTTTCATCTGTACAGTATACAGGTTTAATATATGTAATATTTTATGTTTATTTCGATCATGACCTACTTGAGATTGGTATACATATTTCACTGATCTTTGGCACAAACAAACACCCTGAAAATGCTCCAGAATGCACCAAACGCAATGCTCTACCAAAATTGTTATGGGGGTAGCATGACCCCAGACCCATCTCCCCATCCCCCTACAATGTCAATTCCTGGATATGCTCCAGCATTGCATGATCCGTATTGACATTACATGTATATGTATACAGTCAATCCTGTCTTAAGCAGCCAGCCAAGGGAATCACAAGAAGTGGCTGCTTAACACAGGTGGCTGCTTAATAGAGGTCAAATGTATAATAAAACAAGATATTGGGAATCTGGAAACTGGCTGCTTAATACAGGTTGGCTGCTTAATAGAGGTCAAATGTATAATAAAACAACATATTGGGAATCTGGAAACTGGCTGCTTAATACAGGTTGGCTGCTTAATAGAGGTCAAATGTATAATAAAACAACATATTGGTAATCTGGAAACTGGCTGCTTTAATACCGGTTGGCTGCTTAATAGAGGTGACCACTAACACAAGTTTGACTGTATTATATATTTTGCATGGCAATTGTGAGATATTGAAATTAAGCACAATGAGGCATGCGACATTGAGTGCTGGTATAGCTACCCAATATGCATAATGAACTAAATCAGAATTAGTTATTAATAAGTGACAGTACAATGTTCATATTGGCAATTACGGTAGAAATGCGAACGAAGAATGTCGTTTTGTTTATAGTCGCCTCCGCCGAGGCATGTGGGTGACTTGTTTCTCTAAGATGAGTTGTTACGTCACTTCTTGAGACATCCGGAGTAGGCATCTTCTCTCTGGCCAGGGTGACAAATCCTGAGGGTGTTTTTTTCTTTCGGAAAAAGGTCCTTTTAGGGCAACATTCCTCACTGTTGATCATCCCACAGCAACATATAAACAGACCTGGCTGTTTGACATCTGGTTGTCTAGGTCGCTCCAGGTTATGTCCACTACCTCCACCACTTCTGTAAAAAGTGATGGTTAAGCATGTGTCCCTTGATGTAAGGTCGACAACCAGAAGATCCCAGAATCCTTCGCTGCTGCGAGATGTGCCCCCGACTGCGACGTACATTCCGTGAGGTCAGCCGGGAAGGTACACATTTATTGTGACGTACATCCATTCCGTGAGGTCAGCTGGGAAGGTACACATTTATTGTGACGTACATCCATTCCGTGAGGTCAGCCGGGAAGGTACACATTTATTGTGACGTGCATTCCTTGAGGTCAGCCGGGAAAGTACACATTTATTGTGACGTGCATTCCGTGAGGTCAGCTGGGAAGGTACACATTTATTGTGACGTGCATTCCGTGAGGTCAGCCAGGAAGGTACACATTTATTTATTTATTATTATTGCAAGATTTGATTCTCTTTTCTCTATTATTGAAGGAGTGGTCAGTGAGAATGACTTCAACTGGTTGGCCCATCTCCGGTACTATTGGGAAAACGATAACATGATCGTAAGGATCACAAACGCAACCGTGAAATACTCATACGAATACCTTGGTAACACGACACGTCTCGTAATCACGCCTCTCACTGACAGATGCTACCGGACACTGATTGGTGCATTCCACTTGAATCTAAACGGTGCTCCAGAAGGACCGGCTGGTACTGGTAAAACTGAAACCGTGAAGGATCTGGCCAAGGCTATCGCTGTGCAGTGTGTGGTTTTCAACTGTTCCGATGGTCTCGACTATATTGCTATGGGCAAGGTAAAATAGAATCTTTGTGTCTGTTTTGACGATATTGCTATGGACAAGGTAAAATTAGAATCTTTGTGTCTGTTTTGACGATATTGCTATGGGCAAGGTAAAATTAGAATCTTTTTGTCTGTTTCGATGATATTGCTATGGGCAAGGTAAAATTAGAATCTTTGTGTCTGTTTTGACGATATTGCTATGGGCAAGGTAAAATTAGAATCTTTGTGTCTGTTTTGACGATATTGCTATGGGCAAGGTAAAATTAGAATCTTTGTGTCTGTTTTGACGATATTGCTATGGGTAAGGTAAAATTAGAATCTTTGTGTCTGTTTTGACGATATTGCTATGGGCAAGGTAAAATTAGAATCTTTTTGTCTGTTTCGATGATATTGCTATGGGCAAGGTAAAATTAGAATCTTTGTGTCTGTTTTGACGATATTGCTATGGGCAAGGTAAAATTAGAATCTTTGTGTCTGTTTTGACGATATTGCTATGGGCAAGGTAAAATTAGAATCTTTGTGTCTGTTTTGACGATATTGCTATGGGTAAGGTAAAATTAGAATCTTTGTGTCTGTTTTGACGATATTGCTATGGGCAAGGTAAAATTAGAATCTTTTTGTCTGTTTCGATGATATTGCTATGGGCAAGGTAAAATTAGAATCTTTGTGTCTGTTTTGACGATATTGCTATGGGCAAGGTAAAATTAGAATCTTTTTGTCTGTTTCGATGATATTGCTATGGGCAAGGTAAAATTAGAATCTTTGTGTCTGTTTTGACGATATTGCTATGGGCAAGGTAAAATTAGAATCTTTTTGTCTGTTTCGATGATATTGCTATGGGCAAGGTAAAATTAGAATCTTTGTGTCTGTTTTGACGATATTGCTATGGGCAAGGTAAAATTAGAATCTTTGTGTCTGTTTCGAAGATATTGCAATGGGCAAGGTAAAATTAGAATCTTTGTGTCTGTTTCGACGATATTGCAATGGGCAAGGTAAAATTAGAATCTTTGTGTCTGTTTCGAAGATATTGCAATGGGCAAGGTAAAATTAGAATCTTTGTGTCTGTTTCGATGATATTGCTATGGGCAAGGTAAAATTAGAATCTTTGTGTCTGTTTCGATGATATTGTTATGTAATCTTATTTTGATGATGATAATGCTATTATATAATGCTCTTTCCATAAACTTCTCTATGTAAATAATTAAAGGAAAACCTGAAAAATATAACTCACTAAAACATTAAATGTTGTGAAAGAATTTTGAAAATCACACAACAAATAAAGAATAATATATATTCATTTTTATCAACATACGGTATATGTTTAATTGATGTTTTTCTATTATTTTGGGTAACAGGAAGTCAATTTTTATGTACCTATGATGTCATAAATATCCCTGTACACAAATATGTTCAAAATGGCTGCCATTTGGATCAATATTATCAAATTCCTATAACTGCTTTATTTAAAGTGCGAATTTCATAATAATTTTATTTTATTCTCACAGTCTGGAAAGTTTTTTTCCTTTAATATTAATATTTTATATAGAAATTAATGTTCATAAGTTGCTATTTGCATACTATTTATTAAAATTCCTTGCTTAAAAACTTGTATACATCTTTAAGATCAAGATATATAAAACTTATTGACACTCATGATGTGACGGATCTGTAGTCCAGTGGTAACACGCTGGACTGGTAATCCAGGGATCTCAGGTTCGATCCCCCGTCTGACCCTAATACAATTAACAGTCTTTCAGATGGGACGTTAAACCGAGGTCTCGTGTCGGTGCTTTACACCGTGCATGTAAAAGAACCAGAGGAGATTCTGGAATGGGTCTCTGTCTGTATCATGCACTATCCTCCAAAATCTAAAATAACTAATCTCTTCAGGAGGCGTCGCTCATATGGGCAACTGGTAGCGATGATAAATAAACGTAAAAACACATGATGTGATACAAAAATATTGTTGTATATTTGATTGATTAAAATGTTTTATTTCAGTTTTTCAAAGGTCTTGCATCAGCTGGCGCTTGGGCTTGTTTTGATGAGTTCAACCGAATTGATCTGGAAGTGTTATCTGTCATTGCTCAACAGGTACCGTAATCTCTTGTATATAGATCGCCAGTATAAGATCCAATTAAAATAGCAGAGAAATTCCATTGAAAAAAGCTCATTTTCATAGACTTTATTCTGGAGTGGAAAACAGAGCAGTGTGGGTCAAAAAAGGGGCTGGATGAGTCAGAAAAGATTGTGTCCATTATGAGTTCTAGCGGTTGTTTAAGTTGCGTTTGTGGAAGTCGTGGATGCGCGTTCGCTTCAGGTGCGAACGGTCGAGCCCCACTGTTACGATTGTGCCCTTAGGCAAGGCATTTAAATTCCACATTGCCTCTTCTTTCTCCTTCATGGTGATGGATTCCATCAGGAATGAGGTCTCGAGAGTGAGCTAAAATAAAATTGTATAAGCGGTTGTTTATTTGGTTCTTATTTTTCAGATTTTGTGTATCATCCGTGCTGTGCAGGGAGGTCTGGACGTATTTATCTTTGAAGGAACAGAGTTAAGCCTGAACCCACAGTGCTATGTGAATATTACCATGAACCCAGGATATGCTGGCCGCTCTGAACTACCTGACAATCTCAAAGTACTGTTCAGAACAGTCGCTATGATGGTACCAGATTACGCTATGATCGCCGAAATCTCGCTGTACTCATTCGGCTTCCTGGAAGCTAAGGCGCTCTCTGTGAAGATCGTAACGGTCTACAGATTGTGCTCAGAGCAGCTGTCATCTCAGTTTCACTACGATTATGGTATGCGGGCTGTGAAAGCTGTGCTGTCGGCAGCCGGTAATTTGAAACTGAAGTACCCAAATGAGGAGGAAAATATATTGGTATGTTGGTTATCTCCCTTTTGATATTTGATTAGTTATATCCCTTGGATGGATACTTTTACGGTTAGTTGTCTCCTGCTAGATTCCCGGAATGTTATCTCTGCCTGGATACTTGATTCGGTAGTTATCTCTCCATGGATATATTTAAGGTCATAGATACTTTTTGAGTTAGTTATCTCCCTGGTAACTGTATAGTTAGTTGTCTCCCCTGGATTCTTGAGTTAGTTATCTCCCCTGGGTACTCTATAAGTTAGTTGTTTCCCCTGGATACTTTGAATTATTTTTCCCCCTTGGTAACTATATAGTTATTTGTCTTCCCTGGTTTCGTGAGTTTAGTATCATCACTGGGTACTGTATAAGTTAGTTGTTTCCCCTGGATACTTTGAATTAGTTGTCCCCCCTAGTAACTGTATAAGTTAGTTGTTTCCCCTGGATACTTTGAATTAGTTGTCCCCCCTGGTACCTGTATAAGATAGTTACCTCCCTAGATAGATGGTATGTTGGTTACCGCCAAGTATTGTTTGTAAATCAATTATCTCTCCTAAATGGAAGTGTGCCAACGCCCTGTTAACCAGTTTGAGAGTTCTGCCACTCACAGGGGCCACGGGTAGCCCACCCACCAAACATAAAAGTTGTAATATATATCAATGTCATAATTGGGTTTCCAATACCTAGAAATAAAATGTTCTTTTTTCAATTCCGAAAACAAATGAATGGGTAGTAAGTAAGATGTGGTAGTAAGTAAGATTGGCTTAAACATATTTATTCGACATTATATAACATAATCTACAACGAATAATAATGTTTAAATATGTTCAAGACAAAATGTAAATTATGGATACAACAACTTTTTAATCGGTAGACACTAGAAAGTTGTATATATAATGATTGTCATTCAATATTCTCATGTCGTTTTGTATTTCGTTAACATTACCTGATTTGTTTAAGTTCCATTGTACAACATTATACATGTATATTGCATGGCGTAACTGTGTACTTTGGTTATAATTATTGTGTATATGCATTAATGCTATAGTGTTAAGAAATTTAAGAGGGCCCTAAAGGAAGATTAGTTCAGAACTAATTAGGGCACCCTCTATAAATCTATCTATCATGTACACAGTAGATACATGTGGATTGAAATGAAAGCTAAATCCTTATTGCATTTCTCTCCACGTAAGTATAATTTAAATGCATATCTCTCCACGTAAGTATAATTTAAATGCATATCTCTCCACGTAAGTATAATTTAAATGCATTTCTCTCCGCGTAAGTATAATTTAAATGCATTTCTCTCCACGTAAGTATAATTTAAATGCATATCTCTCCACGTAAGTATAATTTAAATGCATTTCTCTCCGCGTAAGTATAATTTAAATGCATTTCTCTCCGCGTAAGTATAATGTAAATGCATATCTCTCCACGTAAGTATAATTTAAATGCATTTCTCTCCGCGTAAGTATAATTTAAATGCATTTCTCTCCGCGTAAGTATAATTTAAATGCATTTCTCTCCACGTAAGTATAATTTAAATGCATTTCTCTCCACGTAAGTATAATTTAAATGCATTTCTCTCCGCGTAAGTATAATTTAAATGCATTTCTCTCCACGTAAGTATAATTTAAATGCATTTCTCTCCGCGTAAGTATAATTTAAATGCATTTCTCTCCGCGTAGGTATAATTTAAATGCATTTCTCTCCGCGTAAGTATAATTTAAATGCATTTCTCTCCGCGTAAGTATAATTTAAATGCATTTCTCTCCGCGTAAGTATAATGTAAATGCATATCTCTCCACGTAAGTATAATTTAAATGCATTTCTCTCCGCGTAAGTATAATTTAAATGCATTTCTCTCCGCGTAAGTATAATTTAAATGCATTTCTCTCCACGTAAGTATAATTTAAATGCATTTCTCTCCGCGTAAGTATAATTTAAATGCATTTCTCTCCACGTAAGTATAATTTAAATGCATTTCTCTCCGCGTAAGTATAATTTAAATGCATTTCTCTCCGCGTAGGTATAATTTAAATGCATTTCTCTCCGCGTAAGTATAATTTAAATGCATTTCTCTCCGCGTAAGTATAATTTAAATGCATTTCTCTCCGCGTAAGTATAATGTAAATGCATATCTCTCCACGTAAGTATAATTTAAATCCATTTCTCTCCGCGTAAGTATAATTTAAATGCATTTCTCTCCGCGTAAGTATAATTTAAATGCATTTCTCTCCACGTAAGTATAATTTAAATGCATTTCTCTCCACGTAAGTATAATTTAAATGCATTTCTCTCCGCGTAAGTATAATTTAAATGCATTTCTCTCCGCGTAAGTATAATTTAAATGCATTTCTCTCCGCGTAGGTATAATTTAAATGCATATCTCTCCACGTAAGTATAATTTAAATGCATTTCTCTCCGCGTAAGTATAATTTAAATGCATTTCTCTCCGCGTAAGTATAATTTAAATGCATATCTCTCCGCGTAAGTATAATTTAAATGCATTTCTCTCCGCGTAAGTATAATTTAAATGCATTTCTCTCCGCGTAAGTATAATTTAAATGCATTTCTCTCCGCGTAAGTATAATTTAAATGCATATCTCTCCGCGTAAGTATAATTTAAATGCATTTCTCTCCGCGTAAGTATAATTTAAATGCATTTCTCTCCGCGTAAGTATAATTTAAATGCATTTCTCTCTGCGTAAGTATAATTTAAATGCATTTCTCTCCACGTAAGTATAATTTAAATGCATTTCTCTCCGCGTAAGTATAATTTAAATGCATTTCTCTCCGCGTAAGTATAATTTAAATGCATTTCTCTCCGCGTAAGTATAATTTAAATGCAGCTTGATCATATTTACCCAAGATGTCCTAATTACGGATTTTGTTTACACTTGACAGCTGCTGAGATCCATCATCGACGTCAACTTGCCAAAGTTCTTGTCCCACGATATCCCGCTGTTCAATGGTATCATCGCTGACTTGTTTCCGGGACTCACGCTGCCAGAAGCCGACTACGATATCTTCATGACTGCCATGGAAACCATCTCTGACAAGAAAAACCTGCAGTTTGTTAGCTTCTTCAAGGAAAAGATTATCCAGACCTACGAGATGATGATAGTCAGACACGGGTAAGTTAATCTTCCCGAGGAGGGGTGTGGGTATGTTAATATATCCAGAGAGGGTAAGTTAATCTTCCCGAGGAGGGGTGTGGGTATGTTAATATATCCAGAGAGGGTAAGTTAATCTTCCCAAGGAGGGGTGTGGGTATGTTAATATATCCAGAGAGGGTAAGTTAATCTTCCCGAGGAGGGGTGTGTTAATATATCCAGAGGGGGTAAGTTAATCTTACCGAGGAGGAGGGGGTATGTTAATATATCCAGAGGGGGTAAGTTAATATTCCCTGGGAGGAGGGGTATGTTAATATATCCAGAGGAGGTAAGTTAATCTTCCCGGGGAGGGATGGGGGTATGTTAATCTTACCGAGGAGGAGGGGGTATGTTAATATATCCAGAGGGGGTAAGTTAATATTCCCTGGGAGGAGGGGTATGTTAATATATCCAGAGGAGGTAAGTTAATATTCCCTGGGAGGAGGGGTATGTTAATATATTCTGAGGAGGTAAGTTAATCTTACCGAGGAGGAATGGGAGTATGTTAATCTGGGAGTATGTTAATCTATCCAGAGGGTGTAGTAGGGACTGTAGGGGATGGACATCTGCTGTTCTGAGGGGGGGAGATGGTAATGATCACCTTGAGTGATAGTTTAAGTTCTACTTCAGCCGAGTCAGTGGTCCAGTGTTGAACATGGTGTACTGCGAATCCCGGGATCGCAGGTCATGGGATCGCAAGTTCGATCCCCCGTCTGATCCTAATATTATTTACAGTCTTTACAGGGACGTGTATCGGTGCTTTGCGTCTGGCATGTAAACAAACCAGTTATGTTTCTGGAATTGTTTCTGTATCATGCACTATCCTCAAATAAATAAAATCACTAAATATACTTCTGGCGACATCGTCCTGACTAACCAGCAGGCAGCGATAAATAAACGATAAATTACAGTAATAACAAATTCTGGAAGTCGTGATAGCGCAGTGGATGCGTGTTCGCTTCAAGTGCGAAAGGTCCGGAGTTCGAGCCCCGCTGGAGCCGTTACGATTGTGCCCTTAGGCAAGGCATTTAAATTCCACATTGCCTCTTCTCTCTCCCTCATGGCGATGGATTCCATCAGGAATGAGGTCTTGAGAGTGATTAATATAAGTTGTAAGAACTTGTTTCACAATCGAGCTAAAATAAATTTGTATAAACTAACAAATTCTGCCTTTGTTTGATACAGTTTTATGTTGGTGGGTGATCCGTTTGGTTGCAAGACAATGGTGATTGAGACCCTGTGTGAGGGAATGACCTTGCTGAATGAACAAGGTCACACAGAAGATTACGAGAAGGTGAAATATCGTACCATCAGTCCGAAGTCTGTGACCATGGGTCAGTTGTTTGGTTGTTTTGACCCCGTCTCACATGAGGTAAGATATATCTGTAATTTTATTTTGAACGAAAACAAATTTGCCACTGTCAGTTGGCTTGTGGAATGTTGGTTGGTTGTTTATTTCAGTTGGCTTGTGGAATGTTGGTTGGTGGTTCTACCTGGGTGTCTAGGTCTTGCAGGAGCACCCGGAGTCTTCCTTCACAAATAAAAGCTAAATAGTTACCATATATCCAAATATGTCAATACTATCTTAAACCCGAATACAGACAAAACCTCTGGAGGTCTCGAATCTTTTTGTTAAACCCGAATACAGACATAAACCTCTGGTCTCGAATCTTTTTGTTAAACCCGAATACAGACAAAACCTCTGGAGGTCTCGAATCTTTTTGTTAAACCCGAATACAGACATAAACCTCTGGTCTCGAATCTTTTTGTTAAACCCGAATACAGACAAAACCTCTGGAGGTCTCGAATCTTTTTGTTAAACCCGAATACAGACATAAACCTCTGGTCTCGAATCTTTTTGTTAAACCCGAATACAGACAAAACCTCTGGAGGTCTCGAATCTTTTTGTTAAACCCGAATACAGACATAAACCTCTGGTCTCGAATCTTTTTGTTAAACCCGAATACAGACAAAACCTCTGGAGGTCTCGAATCTTTTCGTCACCCTAGGAACCCTGGCGTCTCCCCCTGCCCCCCCCCCCTACTTCTTCCAAAAAATAGTTTATATCTATTTTATTTTACAATTTTCATAGAAAATTTTGTCCAGTAAGCTACACTGGGTCTTCTTCTATTCAAATGTTGTATTTAATGGTCATATTGTGCATTTTAACCATATTTTGTTGAAATTTATTAAATAACACAATTTAAAGACGCGCTCGCACGCTTTCTCACATCTCTCAAAAATTCTGACCTAGAATGAGCCGTGCCTCTCACTGCTGCAGGATCGAATCCCACTCAGGGTGTAGATTGTTTCATGTAAGAAAGCTCTCTAGCTGGCTTGCATTAGGTCAGTGGTTCTACTAGTGCTCCTGCCAATACCTATATTCTTTCCTGAGTTGAAGACATTGAATGGGTGCGACTTTAATCCCCATAGCAAAATACGATCAAGCATTAACAAACAATTTTGACAATACATAGTACCCACGGCCTGTGAAACACTATGAAAATAGTCAAAAACACTGATAAGATCTTATCTTGGCAGCCATTTTGTTTGGCAAGTTTTATACATGGCAATTTCATGATTTTTCTAGTAATTCTTTAATTGCAATAACTTTATTAATTCTGGTTTCTTAATATAAAATTTAGTATGATTTTAAAGGTATTGAAATGTACTTTTTAAATATTTATTTATTTTTTGACAATGATGTAAGGATTATAAATTATATTATATATAATATCTGATCAACTTTGCCAATCAAAATGGCAGCCACAGTAGGAATGATGACATCACACGGAAACTATGTATAGCATTTCTTTCAATGTATTACCATCTATGCGACTTCTTACAGTGGACAGATGGTATTGTTGCCAACACTTTCCGTGAATTTGCCTCCACGGACACGCCAGATAGAAAATGGGTGATTTTTGACGGGCCAATTGATGCCTTGTGGATAGAAAACATGAATACAGTGCTGGATGACAACAAGAAACTGTGTTTGATGAGTGGAGAAATCATTCAGATGTCCAATCCCATGTCACTGATCTTTGAAACCATGGATCTGTCACAGGCTTCTGTAAGTGTTTTCAATTGTGTTTCAAATTGTGACCAAGTGAAAATGAAATAATTATTTGTACGCAGTAATTTTTTGTAGCCACTCGCATGTATTTTACGTTTATTTATCGTCGCTACTGGTTGCCATATGAGCGACGCCTCCTGAAGATATTAGTCATTTTAGATTTTTGGAGGATAGTGCAATGATACAGAGAGAGACCCATTCCAGAGTCTCCTCTCGTTCTTTTACGTGCACGGTGTACAGCACCGACACGAGACCTCGGTTTAAAGTCCCATCTGAAAGACTGTTAATTTTATTAGGGTCAGACGGGGGATCGAACCATTTGTAGCCACTCGCATTCAGGTCACATGATCGTAATTTTAAAAAATTCTAAAAATAGCGCACTGTATGCAAATAAGTACCACTTATCGTTTCCGAGCTTGTCATGGTCGGGGTTTAATTAGAAAATTCTACAGAATGTAATTTCTTATTTTATGATATAACTTTTTTTAGACTCCAATAACAAAACAAACGTCAATTCAAGAGCATGATTGACCATTATATGAAATCCTACTTTCACTTTTGAGAGTTTGTAGGCCTCTAAGACACTGTTTATTGATTGAAAGTTCAAATTATTTCAGAAGAATTTATAGTAGCAATGCTATCATCACGTAAAAAATGCCTTTATCTGCTTTTTTTTGCAATGTAATGTCACTTTAATGTTATGGAAAATATACTTATCTAAAATAATTGTTATGAAATTGTTTAATTATGACACTTTCAGCCTGCCACCGTGAGCCGTTGTGGTATGATCTACCTGGAGCCGGCAACACTGGGTTGGAGGCCCATCATGAAGTCCTGGCTCCATCAACAAAACGAGGTGTTGAAGAGGGAGGCTGGAGAGATCATAGAGATCATGTTCGAATGGCTCGTCGACCCTTGCTTCGATTATGTCAGAAAATACTGCAAAGTATGAAACTACGTGTATTGTTTTCTTTTTTATTGATTTCTGAGCATGATAGATGCCATGTTCGAATGGCTTGTCGACCCTTGCGTCAACATGGGCCGAAAAAACTGCAAAGTATGAAGCTATATATTTGGTTTTCTTTTTTATTAATTTCCGAGCAGGATAGAGGTCATGTTTGAATGGCTCATCGACACTTGCTTCAACTTTGGCAGAAAAACTGCAAAGTATGAAATTACATTTTTTTTCTTTTTTATTAATTCCCAATTTGACCAATGCCTACATGCTTACACGATCATGGCCATCGCAACAACCAAAACAAAGGTAGCCCGAATTATGTTGTTGTTTACCTGTACACAAGACAATTTTGTTGTTTACCGGTACACAAGACAATAGTGGTACTTTTTAGCTGTACTATCATTATTTTTTGTCTCTGATTTGAGACTGTGCATGTCCTTGGATTGGTACCTGGTGTCTTCTGCCATCTATTGACGGGAAGAAGCCGCCAGAATGTGTACCTGATGTCTCCTGTCACCGAATAATGCAGTAACGTCTCTGTGCACAGCATGATTGTTGTTCTGATATCACCTAGATTATTTACTTTGTTGCAGGAATATATACCATCAAAGCCATCGAGTGTGGCTCGATCCCTGATGTACATGATTGACATGTTACTGGCAGAGCCTCTGAGCTCACCCGATATAGAACACAATAAGGCGCTGAGGAGCTGGGTTATTGTAAGTCTCACCCATTTGTTATTCAAAGTAAAACTGATATTTGTTGACAACATCTGTCCAACACATACAGTAAATGTTTATCACTTAGTGCAAGCTGAGGAGCTGAGTTATTGTAAGTCTCACCCATTTGTTATTCAAAGTAAAACTGATATTTGTTGACAACATCTGTCCAACACTTACAGTAAATGTTTATCACTTAGTGCAAATGATTGATGCAATTTTATAACACATGCTAGTTGTACCCAGTAAACCATACGAAATGGATTCCATCAGGAATGAGGTCTAGTGAGCGATTAAACTAATGTTGTAAGAACTTGTTTCGCAATCAAGCTAAAATAAATTGGTATAAATTAATCATCCACCAAAACAGTTTTCAATCTTATTTATTAATTATTAGATTATTATTTAATCTTAATTAATTATCCAACTCGACACAAGGTATTTAAATTCCACAATGCCTCTTCTCTCTCCCTCGTTGCGATGAATTCCATCAGGAATGAGGTCTCGAGAGTAATTAATATAAGTTGTAAGAACTTGTTTCGCAATGGAGCTAAAATAAATTTGTATAAACTAACTCGACATAATTAAAACTCAACACAATTGATGACCAAAGTCAACAATCATTGTAAATTGATAAGATGCATGTATATATGGCAATTTACTGAAAGGCAAACAGATGAAGCAAATTTGTTTCTAGTGTTTCGTGTGGAGCAACCATGATGCAATGGATGCAGTGTTTGCCATCGTACCTAAGGCGTTATGGGTTCGAACCCTGTCGTAACCACGGCGGTGGTGTCCTTAGACAAGACACATTGCCTTTCTACCTCATGGTCATGGATTCTTTCAGAGATGCAGGCTCGTGAGCGACTAAACTAATGTTGTAAGAACTTGTTTCACAATCAATCTAGCATAATGTAACCTTGACGTGGTTAGGTTATACAAATTTATTTTAGTTTGATTGCGAAACAAGTTCTTCCAATTTATATTAATCACTCTCGAGACCTCATTCCTGTTGAAATCCATCGCCACGAGGGTGAGAGAAGAGGCAATGTGGGATTTAAATGCCTTGCCTAAGGGCACAATTGTAACGGCTCCAGCGGGGCTCGAACTCCAGACCTTTCACACATGAAGCGACCGCTCATCCACTGCGCTATCACGACTTGACACTGTTAATACCTCGTTACTTCTGCTGCAATACATATAACAATATGACATGTTGAATTTCAGTGTATTATACTGTTTGCCATACCCTGGACTATTGGAGCCGTCGTTGACGTAGACGGCCGACTCAAGTTTGACGCCTATTACAAGGAGATCCTCGGTGGGAAGATAGAACTGGCCCCTGTACCAAAAGCTGTTGGCAAGTTTGACGTGCCACTACCACCTGAGCATTCAGTCTATGATGTGTTTTTTGAGGTATGGAACTTAGGTCCAGTCTGATTACAGAATTATAGAGTACAGTCAAACCTGTATTAATGGTCACCTTTATTAAGCAGCCAGTTTCCAGATTCCCAATATGTTGTTTTATTATACATTTTGTCCTCTTATTAAGCAGCCTACTGTGTTAAGCTGCCAGTTTCTCTGTGATTCCCGTGGCTGGCTGCTTAACCCTTTCAACACCACAGACCTCTCAATAGGTATATAAAAAGTGTAGATCCAGATGAGCCGGCTCGTGACGAGCCGTCTCATCAGGATCTGCACTTTTTGCCAGTAATATTACTATTTGTAGACAAAAATTACCCATTTTGATAAATGAACTGGTCCAAATGTAATTTCCTTATTAATTTATTGGTCTGAAAATATCATGCACCAGTCCATGTCAGTTACTTGGTGTTGAATGGGTTAAGATAGAAGAGGCGGTTTATTCATTTCATCGCAGTACGGCTGATTAGTAATAGGATCACTGTCCTACATACTGTTACAGAGTAGTTAACCCTAAACCTGCTGAATAAATTCTACATAATGTGCAAATAACGTAGATCCAGATCAGCTGCGGTGTAATGCCGCATCTGATTAGGATCTATGATGTTTGCTATTGAGATAAGTATTTTAGCTCCACTATCCAAATAGCAAACAACATAGATCCTGATCAGAAGAATGTGCCGTCTGATCTAGCTCTATGCTGTTTGCGAAAGCGACTTTAGTTGTGATTGGCAGGTTACGGGTTAATATTACTGAATAAAAAACCAAATCCGTTAGAATTCTACCAAATGAATTGTCTTAATGGGTGTTATATTGGTATTTTATTAATACTATTCTCATGTTGGAAATGTTGAAACAAATGTCAAAATTGCGTAACAAATAAAGGGATGTAACAATTTCTGTATATTTTTACCAATTGCAAATTTCGGTGTTTCCATTTATGAAATATATAAGAATATGATCCATGTTTATTGAATACTTTGGTCTAACAGAGATATATAAATTGATATATATCTTTTTGTCTAATTAGCAAATAACATATATGTAATTACAATAAATATAAATTGCATGTTGCACTAGTTTGTATTTTACCTGTTATAACGTTTTATGCTCATGATTTGTAGCGGCAGAATGGAGATGGGAAGGTAGGGTTAATATTGGTTGTTGATACATGTATAGTGTTCAGTATATTTTCTATGCTTCAAGTGGTGAAATTGTGCTTGTGAAGTCATCAATTATTGTATATTTTGAGTTATTTCCAGGAAAGAAACCATGGTGGGTTGAATAACTGATTTATTTATTTTTTTGGAACATGCACCCTCAATCCCCCACTCTGAATATTAACCCTTTCCTTCATAGAGATTTAGGTTAATATACTATTATATCTCCATACAAACGACAGCCATTTAGCTATCATGCAGTGGATAAGTAGTCGCCATATCTATCCCACCTCCATAGATATTACTGGGACTACATGAGATCCTGGCCTTTATTATGAACATTGGTTTGGCTACTACATTGTCAATGTATGTCGTATTGGTAATGGCATCATATTGGCTTCTATGAGGGAAACGGCTAATTTGTTGGTGTTCCTCCCTTGGTATTTTTTTTCATCTTGAATGAATAGTTATATATGTATGGTTTTGTAATGCACGCTAATTACTCTATGATGTGTTTAAGAAATGTATTCAACAAGATTATGCATAATTTTGTTTTGGGCAATCAAGTTAAAGAAAATATTAAAGTAAACTTTCTGAAATGAAACAGTAATAATACTAATCTACACTAAAAATTATATGCGTGTATGTGGCCATGCAAAAGTACATTTTCCAAAACTTTATTCGATTGTGAATAAATTCTTGCCAAAAAGAAATGCAATCCAAGATTTCTAATATTGTTACAGATAAAAGGACGCGGAAATTGGAAGCACTGGAACGAGATACTGAAAGGTGTGGAGCCAAAGTCCAAGAAGATACGCGAGATGCTTGTACCCACCATGGATACAGCCAGGTACCGGTTCATCATGGAACTCTGCATCGATCATAGCAGGTATGCACAATTATTATTGTCAAATCATTTGTCTCTCGTCGTTGTAGGGTTCGCATCCCGTCGGGGTTGTCGGATTCTTTCATGCGAGTAAGAGGAAGTTATCCAGCTACTTTGTGGACAGTTGGTGGTTCTACCTGGGTACTGTACACAAGGCGCCTGGGATTCTCCTTCAAATTAACTCCTTGATCCCAGATGTCCTTGCGATAATAAACTCGTAGGCAAATAAATAAACAAAATAATATATTAACCCTTAACCTGCCGAATAAATTGGACAGAAAGTGCACACAATATAGATCCAGATCGTCCGCAGCGTCATGCCGCATCTGATCAGGATCTATGTTGTTTGCTATTGAGACAAGTGATTTAGCTCCACTATCCGAATAGCAAACAGCATAGAGCCTGATCAGACAGCACTCGTCTGATCTGGCTCTATGTTGTTTGCAAAAGCGACTTTAGTCGTGATTGGCAGGTTACAAGTTAACCCTTTACTCCACATAAACGCCATACAACACCATTTATCGCTTCCCACATATAGCCGCCATTCCACGCCGTTATATATTCCCATAGTTACTGATTATTGGGTATGTAGGAAAGTGTGCCTATTGCTTATCAGCAGTATGTAGTAGGGTGTGCCTATTGCTTATCAGCAGTATAGAAATAAAATGAATAATTGATCTCTTCTGTTCTGGAGTAAACTGTTAATTATATAAATACATTAGATTGATTTGGTTGAGAAATTAATAATTATAGATCATATTCTGTTACAGCTTATGTGACTTAAATCTTACAATGTTTAGAAATAACAGTGTAATGCAAGTTCTGGAATTTTGTATTCTAACCATTATCAAACTTACCTCTTTTGTTTGGTAACCATTATCAAACTTACCTCTTTTTTTTGGTAACCATGATCAAACTTACCTCTTTTTTTGGTAACCATTATCAAACTTACCTCTTTTTGGTAACCATTATCAAACTTACCTCTTTTTGGTAACCATTATCAAACTTACCTCTTTTTGGTAACCATTATCAAACTTACCTCTTTTTGGTAACCATTATCAAACTTACCTCTTTTATTGGTAACCATTATCAAACTTACCTCTTTTTGTAACCATTATAAAACTTACCTCTTTTTTTGGTAACCATTATCAAACTTACCTCTTTTTGGTAACCATTATCAAACTTACCTCTTTTTTTGGTAACCATTATCAAACTTACCTCTTTTTTTGGTAACCATTATCAAACTTACCTCTTTTTGGTAACCATTATCAAACTTACCTCTTTTTTTGGTAACCATTATCAAACTTACCTCTTTTTTTGGTAACCATTATCAAACTTACCTCCTTTTTTGGGTAACCATTATCAAACTTACCTCCTTTTTTGGGTAACCATTATCAAACTTACCTCTTGTTTGGTAACCATTATCAAACTTACCTCTTTTTTTGGGTAACCATTATCAAACTTACCTCTTTTTTTTGGTAACCATTATCAAACTTACCTCCTTTTTTGGGTAACCATTATCAAACTTACCTCCTTTTTTTGGTAACCATTATCAAACTTACCTCTTTTTTTGGTAACCATTATCAAACTTACCTCCTTTTTTTTGGTAACCATTATCAAACTTACCTCTTTTTTTCTCAATTTGAGCATGTCGTTTTGGACTAATATGACATGACCAACTTAATCCAATTTATTTATATTGAATGGTTTGTTGGTATACAATTGGTCAAAATAGCAAATTTGATTTATTTGTATTATTGATTTTTTAAATTGACATATGAATAAATGTGTTATAGAAAGGTGAAGGACATATACAGGTAAAATGGCTAGCAACTTGTGTAAACAATTGCACCTGAATATAGTTATATCTAAATGCACGGTAGATACGGTACTGAATGTCATCTACTCCATGTCTTATCGCGTCTGCTCTTATATCTTATATGTTATATGCATAATCTGTCTATATGCATGTATATGTCTTTATCGATCTACTGTATTTACATGTATTTTCTCATATATTCGGTGCCGGGTCAAGTTATTGTGGTGGCTGTTTTCTACCATGCCGTGTTAATGCCGTGAATGCATTATAAATAAATTTATTCAGTTTTCATGCCCCCCCCCTTTTCCATAAAAAACGCAACAAATTTTACTCATAAGAAAATATTTATAACAACTGTCGTATTCCTTTGTAATTGGCATGGGGACTCTGTAGCCAAGTTGTTATGACCCTGTTAACTTCAATTCACTTGCCCCTTATCGCTGCATGTTCGAATCCCACTGCCGGTAACAAATACTTTCAATTGAGGAAGCCATCAAGCTGACTTGTGGAAGGTCGGTTGTTATATCCGGGTGCCTGCTCGTGCATTAAGCACTGCTCGGAGGGGCCCGGTGTCTCCACCAATAATAGCTAGAGTCACCATTTGCCTTATAATGTTGTTGCGACTTTCAACTCCAAAACAAACAATATTGGCCCACTATTTTGTGAGTTACGGTGGAGCCTCCATTGTGTGCTGGATGTGGTGTCCTCCTCATCACCAAGGGGTTGTATGGTTTTCCCCTGCCAAAACCTCTGTGACAGTTAAATCCACATTGCCTCTTCTCTCTATTTCTTGGCGATGGAAATCATGAGGAATGAGGCCTCGAGAGCGACAAATCACACTAGAACTTGTTTCGCAATCAATCTAATCGAAACGTCTATAAAACAAGTGGCATGGTAAAACGTAGCTACCACAGTAATTTAGTTTAGCAACTTTGTAGACAGTATGCACAAACGTGACGTGTATGTTTCGTGGATTCTGCGTGTTTTATCTGTTGTAAGAACACGTGTGAGCTCACAGTTGTTACATCATCAGAGAGTGCTTTAGATACATTTTGTTTACTTCTGCAATCATTAAAGGAAAACCAGCAACAAGATTTGTGTTAATCTTAAAAAATAAAGCTTATTAAGATATAAAACGCAGTGAAGGAATTTTGAAAATCGCTCTGCAAATAAAAGAAATTAAAGACTGTTTGATTATCTTAAATAGAAACTAATGGAGGCGGCCATCTTGGATTAACCAAGTCACATGATAATATCAAATAATAATCAATTTTATGAACACAAATATTTGATTTAGCATTTGTATTAGAGCTATTTGTAACTACATATTTATTATTTAACAAGTTTAATTATTTTTTGTGTCGGTTGAATATGTTTCCATTAATTTGGCTTATAGGAAGTCAATTTTATGTAGTTATGATGTCATTACTACTCATAAATAGTTCAAATTTTCAAATTTCTACAACGGCTTTATTTGAAGTACGATTTTCATAATTTCTTCAATATTATCACACATTTCCAATTAGATAGTGCTTAAATGGACAAACAGTCTGTCGAAGAATGGTTTCGGTGTTTTCATGCTTCATTCTCCTGTGAATAAAGTTAGCACATTTTGCTCTGTATGCAGAGTTGTACATACATGACTGCATAAATACAGAATGGGGCTATGTGCCTACATGCAGTTTTAGACAAATATGACTGCATAAATACAGAATGGGGCTATGTGCCTACATGCAGTTTTAGACAAATATGACTGCATAAATACAGACTGGGGCTATGTGCCGCTATGCAGTTTTAGGTATACATGACTGCTTAAATACAGAGATAGAATTAGAGTTGAACTATGCAGTTTTAGACAAATATGACTGCATAAATACAGACTGGGGCTATGTGCCTACATGCAGTTTTAGACAAATATGACTGCATAAATACAGACTGGGGCTATGTGCCTACATGCAGTTTTAGACAAATATGACTGCATAAATACAGAATGGGGCTATGTGCCTACATGCAGTTTTAGACAAATATGACTGCATAAATACAGAATGGGGCTATGTGCCTACATGCAGTTTTAGACAAATATGACTGCATAAATACAGACTGGGGCTATGTGCCGCTATGCAGTTTTAGGTATACATGACTGCTTAAATACAGAGATAGAATTAGAGTGAACTATGCAGTTTTAGACAAATATGACTGCATAAATACAGAATGGGGCTATGTGCCTACATGCAGTTTTAGACAAATATGACTGCATAAATACAGACTGGGGCTATGTGCCTACATGCAGTTTTAGACAAATATGACTGCATAAATACAGAATGGGGCTATGTGCCTACATGCAGTTTTAGACAAATATGACTGCATAAATACAGACTGGGGCTATGTGCCGCTATGCAGTTTTAGGTATACATGACTGCTTAAATACAGAGATAGAATTAGAGTTGAACTATGCAGTTTTAGACAAATATGACTGCATAAATACAGACTGGGGCTATGTGCCTACATGCAGTTTTAGACAAATATGACTGCATAAATACAGAATGGGGCTATGTGCCTACATGCAGTTTTAGACAAATATGACTGCATAAATACAGACTGGGGCTATGTGCCTACATGCAGTTTTAGACAAATATGACTGCATAAATACAGAATGGGGCTATGTGCCTACATGCAGTTTTAGACACACATGACTGCATAACTACAGAATGGGGCTATGTGCCTACATGCAGTTTTAGACAAATATGACTGCATAAATACAGACTGGGGCTATGTGCCTACATGCAGTTTTAGACAAATATGACTGCATAAATACAGAATGGGGCTATGTGCCTACATGCAGTTTTAGACAAATATGACTGCATAAATACAGACTGGGGCTATGTGCCTACATGCAGTTTTAGACAAATATGACTGCATAAATACAGAATGGGGCTATGTGCCGCTATGCAGTTTTAGACAAATATGACTGCATAAATACAGACTGGGGCTATGTGCCTACATGCAGTTTTAGACAAATATGACTGCATAAATACAGACTGGGGCTATGTGCCTACATGCAGTTTTAGACAATATGACTGCATAAATACAGAATGGGGCTATGTGCCTACATGCAGTTTTAGACAAATATGACTGCATAAATACAGACTGGGGCTATGTGCCTACATGCAGTTTTAGACAAATATGACTGCATAAATACAGAACTGGGGCTATGTGCCTACATGCAGTTTTAGACAAATATGACTGCATAAATACAGAATGGGGCTATGTGCCTACATGCAGTTTTAGACAAATATGACTGCATAAATACAGACTGGGGCTATGTGCCTACATGCAGTTTTAGACAAATATGACTGCATAAATACAGAATGGGGCTATGTGCCTACATGCAGTTTTAGACACACATGACTGCATAAATACAGAATGGGGCTATGTGCCTACATGCAGTTTTAGACAAATATGACTGCATAAATACAGACTGGGGCTATGTGCCTACATGCAGTTTTAGACAAATATGACTGCATAAATACAGAATGGGGCTATGTGCCTACATGCAGTTTTAGACAAATATGACTGCATAAATACAGACTGGGGCTATGTGCCTACATGCAGTTTTAGACAAATATGACTGCATAAATACAGAATGGGGCTATGTGCCTACATGCAGTTTTAGACAAATATGACTGCATAAATACAGACTGGGGCTATGTGCCTGTATACAGTTTTAGACACACATGACTGCATAAATACAGACTGGGGCTATGTGCCTGTATTAGACACACATGACTGCATAAATACAGACTGGGGCTATGTGCCTGTATGCAGTTTTAGACACACATGACTGCATAAATACAGAATGGGGCTATGTGCCTGTATACAGTTTTAGACACACATGACTGCATAAATACAGACTGGGGCTATGTGCCTGTATGCAGTTTTAGACACACATGACTGCATAAATACAGACTGGGGCTATGTGCCTGTATGCAGTTTTAGACACACATGACTGCATAAATACAGAATGGGGCTATGTGCCTGTATTAGACACACATGACTGCATAAATACAGAATGGGGCTATGTGCCTGTATACAGTTTTAGACACACATGACTGCATAAATACAGAATGGGGCTATGTGCCTGTATGTAGTTTTAGACACTCATGACTGCATACATACAGAATGGGGCTATGTGCCTGTATGCAGTTTTAGACATACATGACTGCATACATACAGACTGGGGCTATGTGCCTGTATGCAGTTTTAGACACACATGACTGCATACATACAAAATGGGGCTATGTGCCTGTATGTAGTTTTAGACACTCATGACTGCATACATACAGAATGGGGCTATGTGCCTGTATGTAGTTTTAGACACACATGACTGCATAAATACAGACTGGGGCTATGTGCCTGTATGTAGTTTTAGACACACATGACTGCATACATACAGACTGGGGCTATGTGCCTGTATGTAGTTTTAGACACACATGACTGCATACATACAGACTGGGGCTATGTGCCTGTATGTAGTTTTAGACACACATGACTGCATAAATACAGACTGGGGCTATGTGCCTGTATTAGACACACATGACTGCATAAATACAGAATGGGGCTATGTGCCTGTATGTAGTTTTAGACACACATGACTGCATACATACAGAATGGGGCTATGTGCCTGTATGTAGTTTTAGACACACATGACTGCATAAATACAGAATGGGGCTATGTGCCTGTATACAGTTTTAGACACACATGACTGCATAAATACAGACTGGGGCTATGTGCCTGTACATTAGACACACATGACTGCATAAATACAGACTGGGGCTATGTGCAATGTATTAGACACACATGACTGCATAAATACAGAATGGGGCTATGTGCCTGTATACAGTTTTAGACACACATGACTGCATAAATACAGACTGGGGCTATGTGCCTGTATGCAGTTTTAGACACACATGACTGCATACATACAGACTGGGGCTATGTGCTTATATGTAGTTTTAGACACACATGACTGCATAAATACAGAATGGGGCTATGTGCCTGTATACAGTTTTAGACACACATGACTGCATAAATACAGACTGGGGCTATGTGCCTGTATGCAGTTTTAGACACACATGACTGCATACATACAGACTGGGGCTATGTGCTTATATGTAGTTTTAGACACACATGACTGCATAAATACAGAATGGGGCTATGTGCCTGTATGTAGTTTTAGACACACATGACTGCATACATACAGACTGGGGCTATGTGCCTGTATGCAGTTTTAGACATACATGACTGCATAAATACAGACTGGGGCTATGTGCCTGTATGCAGTTTTAGACACACATGACTGCATAAATACAGACTGGGGCTATGTGCCTGTATGCAGTTTTAGACATACGTGACTGCATACATACAGACTGGGGCTATGTGCCTGTATTAGACACACATGACTGCATACATACAGAATGGGGCTATGTGCCTGTATACATGTACATGTACCCATACCCAGGGATGACTTTGGAATCTTCTGTATCTTGCACTATCCTACAAACAATAAAATGACTGGTATGCTTCTTGAGACGGTGCCCCGTTAGCCAGTGGGGTGACGATAAATAAACATATAAAAAAATTAATTTAAATTACCATATATAGCTATAGTCAAACCTATGTTAGTCATCACCTCTATTATAGCAACCAACCTGTAATAAGCAGCCAGTTACAACATACCCATTGTGGCAAATTGTTCAACAATCAACCTCTATTGAGTAGCTACCTTGGTTAAGCAGCCATTTTTCATCACTACAGTGGCTGGCTGCTTAAGACAGGTTTGACTGTATATTTATACAATGCATAGAGTTGAGATTACATGTATATGCTTGTGTTGTAATCAACACGTACTAGTCTACAGTTCACTTCATATGTGCGAGTATCTCTGATAAAATGGGGCAAAATACGGTAAAATGTTGAGATATATTGTGTCATTGCACATTAATGAAGAATAGGCTATGTTTCCGAATGCATTTTTTATGGACATGCCCATATGATATTGATTGCCTATCCCATATACAACAAGAGCAATCCGATATAGCAACCTCCGCCACACAGTCTTTCAGATGGGACTTTAAACCGAGGTCTTGTGTCGGTGCTGTACACGTGCATGTAAAAGAACCAGAGGAGACTCTGGAATGGGTCTCTGTCTGTATCATTGTACTATCCTCCAAAAATCTAAAATGACTAATCTCTTCAGGAGGCGTCACTCATATGGGCAACCGGTAGCGACGATAAATAAACATAAAAACAAAGACAAGATTTTGGATGAAAACACCTGCATCTTGTATATAAACGATTATGGTATTTGCATACGGTTGTAATCATTTTTAAGAGGAGCGTCGAATTTGGTTTTCATGACGTAAAAATTTTACATTGTAATGTTGGAAATGTGGCAGATTGGAATCGTGTGCTTGTTTATTGCTGTAGATATCTGTTTGACATTTGGACGTTGTATAATTAGGAATGGCTAGACATGTAGAAAATACTACAATATTGAGATATAAGTTTTGCCCCATTT
The DNA here is from genome assembly GCA_014843695.1 of Archivesica marissinica. NCBI lineage: Eukaryota > Metazoa > Mollusca > Bivalvia > Venerida > Vesicomyidae > Archivesica > Archivesica marissinica. The sequence continues at coordinate 31,876,825 of CM026398.1, forward strand.
TGTCAGTATCTGTACATAGAAACATCATAAGTCATTCAATCGAAAAAACATTCCCAGATCTTCTGGTTTTAATCATTTCGTGCTTCATTCACAAATTTTCTTGTTTTTAATAATTTGATGCTTCATTCTCAAATGTTCATGTTTTAATAAGTGCGTGCTTATATACTGCTTCCTTTTAGTTGCTTTTCCTTTAAGCCATTGTTTTCTAGTTTCATTTCATTCATTTATTTTAAAATTATATTATGATATCATTTGAGAAACAGTTTGAAATAATCAAGGTTTGCACTCAAGTTATATATATAAACTTATGCGTATCATGATTTCAGGCCGTTGTTGTTTGTTGGGCCGACTGGTACTGGCAAGTCGGTGTATGTCCAGGATAAACTGATGCATGACCTGCCAAAGGATAAATTCCTGCCCGCTTTCGTCAACTTTTCAGCCCAGACTAGTGCCAATCAGACACAGGTATATCTAACATTCACTACTAAGTGATGTGTGTATGAGAGAATGGGTATTTGTGGCCGCCCCACCAGAATCCTGTGGTGAATCCACTTTGCCTCTTCTCTGATGGATTCCATCAGGAATGAGGTCTTGGGAGCCATTCAACTAAATCGTGGAAGTCGTGATAGCGCAGTGGATGCGCGTTCGCTACAGGTGCGAAAGATCCGGAGTTTGAGCCTCGCTGGAGCCATTACAATTGTGTCCTTAGGCAAGGCATTTAAATTCCACGTTGCCTCTTCTCTCTTCCTTGTGGCGATGGATTCCATCAGGAATGAAGTCTTGAGAGTGATTAATATAAGTTGTAAGAACTTGCGGGGCTCAAACTCCGGACCTTTTGCATCTGAAGCGAACACACATCCACTGCGCTATCACGACTTCCAGCATAGTTTACTGTAGAAGTCACTGGGAATGGACACTTCACTGACTGCCCTAACCGAATGGACACATCACTGACTGCCCTAACCGAATGGACACTTCACTGACTGCCCTAACCGAATGGACACTTCACTGACTGCCCTAACCGAATGGACACATCACTGACTGCCCTAACCGAATAGACACTTCACTGACTGCCCTAACCGAATAGACACTTCACTGACTGCCCTAACCGAATAGACACTTCACTGACTGCCCTAACCGAATGGACACTTCACTGACTGCCCTAACCGAATAGACACTTCACTGACTGCCCTAACCGAATAGACACTTCACTGACTGCCCTAACCGAATAGACACTTCACTGACTGCCCTAAATGAATAGACACTTCACTGACTGCCCTAACCGAATGGACTCACTGACTGCCCTAACCGAATGGACACTTCACTGACTGCCCTAACCGAATGGACACATCACTGACTGCCCTAACCGAATAGACACTTCACTGACTGCCCTAACCGAATAGACACTTCACTGACTGCCCTAACCGAATAGACACTTCACTGACTGCCCTAACCGAATGGACACTTCACTGACTGCCCTAACCGAATAGACACTTCACTGACTGCCCTAACCGAATAGACACTTCACTGACTGCCCTAACCGAATAGACACTTCACTGACTGCCCTAAATGAATAGACACTTCACTGACTGCCCTAACCGAATGGACGCTTCACTGACTGCCCTAACCACAGGCATTGACCGATTTATCCAAAAATCACTTTATCCTTGACCTAACCTCTATATATCCACAAAGCTGCATAAACAACTTTTTCGCTTCTCACCAATGCGACTCGGGTTCGATCCTCGGACCGGTAAGTATGTGAGATGGTACGGTGGTCGCCAGATCGGACAGGTGGGTTTTCTCCAGGTACTCCGGTTTCATCCCACACGAATGACCACATATACGCTTTCATCCGCGCCAACGAGATTGATATAAGTTGTTAAAACTTGTGCAATCATTGTAAAATAAATAAAGTTAAAAAAAAAATGTTTAAGTTATCCTGTACGCACACAAAACACATACACAGACACACATCTATATAATCTATACAGATGCAGCCAAATACAATAACCCTCGTTCATAATGGCAGAGGAGGGGGGGAGAAGAGGGGTTTACAAACGAAATCAACATAGTGGTCAAATACACATGTAACTTGTGATACATTAACATTGGTATACATAAGTTATCCTGTACGCACACAAAACACATACACAGACACACATCTATATAATCTATACAGATACAGCCAAATACAATAACCCTCGTTCATAATGGCAGAGGAGGGGGGGAGGAGGGGCTTACAAACGAAATCAACATAGTGGTCAAATACACATGTAACTTGTGATACATTAACCTTGGTATACATAGTAATCTAGGTTAATTATACTTGTGTTTGGTGTCCATTTTATCAACCCGTGTTTTATGCATGTCAAAATCCACAGATTTCAGGACCAAAGTAGGAGGGGGTCATCTTATAGGCGTGTATTGACGGTATGTGGTTACTGTATGTCCGTATGAATATAATACATGTTTACAGAGCATCATTATGTCGCGTCTGGATAAGAGAAGGAAGGGCGTGTACGGTCCACAGATGGGAAAGAGAGCCATTATCTTCGTTGATGACTTAAACATGCCACAGAAGGAGGTGTATGGAGCACAGCCACCGATCGAACTTCTTAGACAATATATCGATCACGGAAACTGGTAAGCACTAACTTGAAACACATTTATTGTCAGCCAGACCAAAGTTTTGCCTCCGTAGAAACTAAATTATATGTGTATGTGTTTTACGTTTATTTATCGTCGCTACCAGTTGCCCATATGAGCGACACCTTCTGAAGAGATTAGTCATTTTAGATTTTTGGAGGATAGTGCAATGATACAGACAGAGACCCATTCCAGAGTCTCCTCTGGTTTTTACGTGCATGGTGTAAAGCACCGACACGAGACCTCGGTTTAAAGCCCCATCTGAAAGATTGTTAATTTTGTTATCACAGGATTACTAGTCCAGTGTGTTACCACCGGACTACATATCCGTCTGTAACTAAATTATAACGGCAGTCCGAGATATAAAAACTTCCGCCACGCTGCTTGCTAAATCTCCAGTCATTTACAATGATGAAGAATCCATTTTAAACATTATCCAGATCACTTAAAAAATCTAGTGGGTTCGTATTTACTCGAGGCACACATTTCCACCAAATTTCGTTAAAATCTGTCCTTATCATTTTGTGTAATACTGCTAACAGGTAAACATACAAACAAATAAATGGAGACAAAAACCTGGTTTGGCGGAGATAATTGTTTTCTATGAAATGAGTGAACAGAATTCAAATTGGTTCTGTCTAATTGATTGTCATGTGGCTTTCGAAATCAGGAATACATAGGCCCAAGGGGAATTTTATCTACATATATTTTTAACTATCTTGTATACAATATACTTAACAGGGCGCGATATAGTCTGAACTGTGCTGAAGCGCCGTTAAACCAAACACTCACTCAAGGGGAATTTGCGACTGAAATCGTGGAAAATATTTGTTGGTGAAGGGAATTGGCCCCAATAACGAACCCAACTTTGTCCTATTAAAAACACTGCAAAGACTTCTTCAGTTGTAAATAGGACTTGTTACAAACTGATTAACTGTATTCATGTGTATTGAAATTTCTGTAGGTATGACTTAAAAGATACCACTAAGATCACCCTCCAGGACATGCAGTTCTTCTGTGCCATGGGACCTCCAGGTGGAGGCCGGAACGATGTGACACCGCGGTTCCTCCGCCATTTCAACATCATCGGAATGAACCAGTTCAGCGATGAGACCATGACCAAGATCTTCTCCGTCATCATCTCCACCTATCTCAGGGTTAGTTAATATTATATACGTCGAGACTCAATATGGAGACACTGTAGTGTAAGTGTCTGCCTTGTAACCTACAGGTTCGAGCCCCGTGGTGTCCTTCGGCAAGACACTTAAATCCACATTGCCTCTTCTCACACTCATGATGAGTTATTGAGAGCGATTAATCTAATGTTGTTTAAGACTTGTTTCGTAATCATGCTAAAATAAAATTGTATAGACTGAATGGTTTTAGCCTGCCGAAATACCGAGCATTTAGTGATAAATCGTCAGCAGCCATTATAGACACAATGTGAAATTTTAATGATAATCCGATTTTCTCTCTCACGAATAATCACATAATTATGCGCTTTCATCCAGGCTAATAACAGTGATTTATTTCATAGTTTGTTTCGCAATCATTGTAAAACAAATAAAGTTTATACTTTTAATTAAAATTAAATGTTCTTTCAGTCTCAAGAATTCCCGTCAGATTACCATGCACTGGGCAACCAGATCGTGGCGGCAACATCGGAGATGTACAAGCAGGCCATAGCGAACCTGTTGCCGACGCCCGCCAAGTCTCACTACGTGTTTAACCTGCGGGATTTCTCTAGGATTATTCTTGGAGTTTGTCTTATCAGGAAACCTCAAGTAGAAAACAAACGAATCATGGTCAGGTTAGTATATATATATATAGGAGCTTACAGCGAGCCTTTGGCAAGCTTAATAGCTAAATTCCAATGGTCCACTGGTTCTTTTATGTGCACAGTGTAAAGCACCGACACGAGACCTTGGTTTAAAGTCCCATCTGATAGTGTTCATTTTATTAGGGTTAGACGGGGGATCGAACCTGCGATCCCTGGATTACCTGTCCAGTGTGTTACCACTGGACTACAGATCCGTCTACATTCTTATCGAGGTCTTTGTGTATTCTGCTAATATCATACCGTAAATACTCGGCCATAACTCGACCAAAATCACATTCAAATATGTATCCTGACTTCATGCGATTGTTAATAATTTTATTATACATAATTATGTTAAAGACCAAAAATTGTTATAGTTTATGTTTAATAAAATGACATCAGGGATGAGGTTTCGAAAGAGATGAAACTAATCTTCTTAGAACTTGTTTCGCAATCAAGATTTTAAAAATTGTATATGGTTGTTTATTTTCCTCCAGATTATGGGTGCATGAAGTGATGCGAGTGTTCTATGATCGTCTCACTAATGATGGTGACAGACAATGGCTGTTTCAGTAAGTCTAAAGCATTTCATTTTACTATCAATTTCTAGTTATGTTCAGTGTGAGCTATGGTTTCTTGCTCAGTGATCCGACGGAGCCAGAAATTCAGGAAGAAACCGTGAATTTGAAATATCATTTTCCCAATCTGGAAAAGGTCTTGAATTCTCAACAGTGTTTGGCCATAGCAGGGATAATGAAACGGAACGTGAAATTAAATATTAAAAGATCATTAAAATCTCTTTGATTCATCTGTCGTATGATGTCTGTTCAGTTTGCTCCAAATGACACATCTGCATGATCAGTTTGACAGTAGATGTTATCATTGGATAATGTGGTTTGAACTTTGGATCTTCAAAATTTGGAGAAGTTTAACTCTTAACCCGACGAACAAATTGGACGGAATATGCAAACAACATAGATCCAGATCAGCCACGGCGTAATGCCACGTCTGATCAGGATCTATGTTGTTTGCTATTCAGACAAGTGATTTAGCTCCCCTATCCGAATAGCAAACAGTATAGAGCCTGATCAGACGACACGTTTTGTGCCGTCTGATCTGACTCTATACTGTTTGCAAAACGACTTTAGTCTTGATTAGCAAGTTATGAGTTATGAGTGTAAAAAGTGGAGAAATTTGTTGCTTTAGCCATATGTCCTCTTTATGCATGATTTGAATAAAAACTCCACCTTTAGCTGAAAGTATGGAGTAATGTTTCATCTCCGGGAGAATATCCTCCCAAATCTCTCTTCCTCAAGCACTGGGTCCTTTAGTTTTGTTTATACAAATTTATTTTAGCTCGATTGCAATATTTTCTTACAACTTATATTAATCACTCTCGAGACCTCATTCCTGATGGAATCCATCGCTACGAGGGAGAGAGAAGAGACAGTGTGGAATTTAAATGCCTTGCCCAAGGGCACACTCGTAACGGCTACAGCTGAGTTCGAACTTGAGGCCTTTCGCACCTGAAGCGAACGCACTACCACTGCGTTATAGCGACTTCCACTGAGTCCTTGACCAACTGAGCTAAAGCATCAGGTATGCATAAACCATCAACTGACATAGTTTGTTCTGAATTAATATTTATTGATCAACCAAGAGAAAATAATGGTCCTATCTAGTGAGTCAAGAAAACATGTAGCATAAATATGTAGATTCCTTTTTGTGTGTGTTTTACGTTTATTTATCGTCGCTACCGGTTGCCCATATGAGCAACGCCTCCTGAAGATATTAGTAATTTTAGATTTTGGAGGATAGTGCATGATACAGACAGAGACCCATTCCAGAGTCTCCTCTGGTTCTTTTACTTGCACGGTGTAAAGCACCGACACGAGACCTCGGTTTAACGTCCCATCTGAAAGACTGTTAATTTTATTATGGTCAGGTGGGGGATCGAACCTGCGATCCCTGGATTACCAGTCCAGCGTGTTACCACTGGACTACAAATCTGTCTGTAGATTCCTTTAAACTCTAGTGTGTTATAAATAGATCTTCCTCAACATTACTTTGCAGAGCTGTAAAGACCTCATCCAAGGACTTCTTCAAGGAGACTTTTGATTCCCTGTTTGAGCACCTGGTACCAGACGGAGGACAGGTTTGTCATTGAAATAAACGTGTTTATTCTCTTTTTTTCTCTTTTTTATTTTCTTCTCTTTTTTCACTTTTTTTTAGGGATGTCAACGAGTATTCGAGTACTCGAGTACTCGAGTACTCGATCGAACGTCCGAGTATCGAATACTTTTCAGATAATCGAGTACTCGGTTAAAATAAAATCAACAAATCTTTATTTTGCGCAAATACGGAGTTGCCTGTGAACAAATCGTGATCAGTGGGATTAGCGAAACTTCCGCTGTACCAAACAATGCAATATACAGCATGTCATGGTGATTAACAATACCTGTATATCACACACAGCTGGCCACAGTGACCGAATAATTAACGTGTTGATTCAACTTGATTGGGAAGCGTAAGCTTGATGCAAATTGTTTTATCATTGTCGTCACTACTGAGGCAGGTCGTCCGATTGTCTGTCGTGTGATTCGGTGAATGACATCTTTTGTCTGGTGGTCGGAACTTGTTTTGATGTTATAATTGACACTTAATTGATTACTCAATTTAGAACTTTAAGCAGCTACCCATAGCAGGGCAATACCGAAAATAGTTGTTAAATAATAAATATCGTAACTTTTGCCATTAACGTTAACGCTGTTAAACTGTGAAGAGATCTTTAGAATATAATAGTAGTATAGTAATATAAGTGAATTGTGAGAATGCCTCCACCTGAATCTGTGGTATGGAAGTACTTTGAAAGACTTGACAAGACTGTTTCTTGCAAGTTGTGCGATGCCAGTCTGACATTTACTGGTGGCACTACCAACCTGCATAATCATCTGAGGTTGAAGCATCCAGCAGAAGGCCTCACCTCTGATTGACGAGACAAGAAGCATAATCCACTGTAACGGTAACCGAGTACTCGAGTACTCGATCGAATACCTTTCCGAGTACTCGAGTACCAAAATCACTACTCGTTGACATCCCTACTTTTTTTTCTTCTCTTAGTTTAGTTTATACAAATTTATTTTAGCTTGATTGCGAAACAAGTTCTTACAACTTATATTAATCACTCTCGAGACCTCATTCCTGATGGAATCCATCGCCACGAGGGAGAGAGAAGAGGCAACATGGAATTTAAATGACTTGCCTAAGGGAACTCCGGACCTTTCGCACCTGAAGCGAACGCGCATCCACTGCGCTATCAAGACTTCCACTTCTCTTCTTAACGGGAATGTATAATTATCCTTCCTCTAGCAGGAACTTCAGAAATAGACTAATTATCTTCTTACAGATTTCATATTCATGTTTATTATCATTTGGACTGACGTTTCTTGCTGTAAATTGTGGGCAGCTCTTCATCGAAAGAACATGATTCTAAGAAAGCGTGTAATGAGGCTTTAACCCTTTCAACACCACAGACCTCTATATAGGCTTACAAAAAGTGTAGATCCAGATGAGCCGGCTCAGGATCTGGATCAGGATCAGGATCTGCACTTTTTGCAAGTAGTATTACTAATTTTAGACAAAATTACCCATCTTGATAAATGAACTGGTCCGAATGTAATTTTCTTATTCATTTATTGGTCTAAGAATATCATGGACCAGTCCATGTCAGTTACTTGGTGTTGAAAGAGTTAAGCTTTAACTATTAACAAAAATGGGCAAACAGGTGATGGATGTTATATATAAATATTGTCCTCTATTATGAATCAATACCAGTGCAACAATATATATCTAATTACGCGTAATAATATTGTACCTTGTGGAATTCTCATTCGGACTACTTTTTTCATGTAAAATGTACATGCAGTGATTTCTGTTCTATTTTTAGTATTTCGCACATTATTGTGCTGTGTGTGTAACACATGATTGGTTTTGGGTTGTTCTTATTGTTCTGTACCCATAATGCATTGCTTATTGTTCTGTAGTCATAATGCATTGCTTATTGTTATGTACCCATAATGCATTGCTTATTGTAGGTGAAAGAAGAAGATTTGCGAAGTTTGATGTTTGGTGACTACATGAACCCCGACGCAGTAAGCGAAGAACGGGTATACGACGAGGTTCGCTCCCTTGATGAAATGTACACGATCATAGAGCAGTGTCTCGATGAATATAACAACACACACAAGAACAGAATGAACCTCGTTATCTTCAGGTATGTCTTGTTCTAAGGATGCTGTTTACATATATGTCTTCAGTGGGATACTCCCACACATGCATGGGTGGCCTTGATGCACACCTGCACAATTAACGTTCTACCTAACTCTATAGCCTGGATGGAATGAATGCAAGGGACGATATATAGTGTATTTTCGGTAAGTATTATGGCCACAGAGTTAGCTTTCCTCTCACCGCTGTTGAAGCCTTGTTGACATTTTATCAGTAGTAGTTTTCTTTATAGTCGCCTCCGGCGAGGCACATGGGCGACTGGTTTCTCTAAGGAGTTTATGTAGACATCTAAGTTGTTTATGAAGACAACTGGGAAGGCATCTTCGTTCTTCGCAGGGTGACAAGTCCTGTATCCTCTTTCGAAGTGGTCCCTTGTAGGGCCACATCCTCCACGATTTGTCAGCTCACAACAGCAATAATGGTTCCAGTTCCTTCGCTGGGGTCCTCACGCCATCAAGAAGTCTGCGTCCCACCGTCTTCCTTGAAGGAGATCGCTCCCCTTGAAGGAGCCGGCTAAAAAAATCCAGCTATCCGTCGTCTCCAGCACTAAGTGGTGCTGTCTCGCCAAGTAGGTAAGTTAGTCGAAAAGTACTCTGTATGTATATGTACAGAGTCACGCGATTCCAATGGCGCGTCTTCCGTCAGCGAAATCCTTGAACCATATTCCTGTTGTGAGCTGTGCCTAGGTAGTGGAGGAAAGACCTGCAGGCCCCGAGGTTATAAAACTTTTCTCAGATCTCAAACTCAAGCTCAAGTGATCTGATTGGTTGATTCTGAGTGTTACTGTCAGCTGAACCAATCAGACGCTTGAGAATGAGTTTTGAGATTGGTGAAAAGTTTTATAACCTCAGGGCCTTTGCAGCAGGTAGACATTTTATCACCCATGTAGTGTCACTTTAATATAAGTTTGTGAGAACAAAATTGTGTTTTAGTTTTAAGCATATTTTATTTCCCAATCTAATACATATTGAACATGCATACATGACACATATCAAAATACAGAAAAAGGATTTGAATGAAAGACACAGAGTCTTATATAATTCTTCTCCTCGTGTACAGAAATTGCGTTTTGAAGCTGTAATAGAAGCAAGGTTGAATAGATTTAGTTCCCAGAGCACTGATGTATTTCCCTCACACGACAATCGGAGAATCAATTTATTGTCATGCTTTATCCAATCATCTTACATTTATAGATACGTACTGGAGCATCTGTCCCGTATCAGTCGTGTGTTACGAGTGCCTGGCGGTAACGCCCTCCTTGTTGGTGTGGGTGGTAGTGGAAGGCAATCCCTGACTCGTCTAGTCACTGCTACGGCAGGATATGGTCTGTTTCAGCCAGAAATCTCCAAGAACTACGGGAAACCAGAATGGCGGGAAGACCTCAAGGTAATAACGACTTATGACGCAGAAACAATTTATTTTATCTCACAAAACAACAGAAAGATTTGGGTAGGACAAAAACCAATAGATTTGTTATAGTCGAATAACTTAAAATAATGTTTTCGGTAGATTTTAATAATCATTGGTGTCAATATTTAAAAGGGCAGTGAATCTTCCTTTTCTTAGAGAATTTCCTATTTTTGTGTCAAAATCTTGAAAAATAAACATTGTCAGATTTGGTCTAAGCTGTTTTTTAAACAGTAACACATTTTAAGTGATCCTATTTTTTTCGGTATTTTGGCATATTTCATCCATTTTCACTATTTTCCATTCATAGCCCTGTACATAGATAGGTACATGTGAGATTCCTCACACCACATATGCTCACAATAAAATTAGAGTAACTTCCCTTGAATATTTGGAAATTTGCAGTAACTGTTATAATGACAAATAATGACAAATTATCTTTACATATATTTCGAAATTCAAATATTGTGCAAGGTTTGATATCTGACATCTTATTATCCCCCCCCCCCCTCCAAAGCATTTGTTTCACACATATCAATTTAGAATTGAATTGTAGCAAAATATACTTCATTAATCATCATTCTTATTTTGCCCTACAGAAAGTTATACGAATTGCTGGGGCCGGAGACCCGGAGGTAAATTGTGATGCGAAGTGTCTCCATTGTTCACAGAATGTTCAGTCATGCATGCTAGATATATCTGTTGTATGTTCCGCCATACACACAATTATTATACAAAATGATTGTCGTACACATTTATATGGCAAACTTTTCAGATGTACATAATTGTGATATTTATTTATGTTCTGTCGTACACAGTATCTGATATATGTTGTATATTCTGTCGTACACAGTATCTGATATATGTTGTATGTTCTGTCGTACACAGTATCTGATATATGTTGTATGTTCTGTCATACACAGTATCTGATATATATTGTATGTTCATGTCGTACACAGTATCTGATATATGTTGTATGTTCTGTCATACACAGTATCGGATATATGTTCTGTCGTACACAGTATCTGATATATGTTGTATGTTCTGTCATACACAGTATCTGATATATGTTCTGTCGTACACAGTATCTGATATATGTTGTATGTTCTGTCGTACACAGTATCTGATATATGTTGTATGTTCTGTCATACACAGTATCTGATATATGTTGTATATTCTGTCGTACACAGTATCTGATATATGTTCTGTCATACACAGTATCTGATATATGTTGTATGTTCTGTCATACACAGTATCTGATATATGTTGTATGTTCTGTCGTACACAGTATCTGATATATGTTGTATGTTCTGTCATACACATTATCTGATATATGTTGTATGTTCTGTCGTACACAGTATCTGATATATGTTGTATGTTCTGTCGTACACAGTATCTGATATATGTTGTATGTTCTGTCATACACAGTATCTGATATATGTTCTGTCGTACACAGTATCTGATATATGTTGTATGTTCTGTTGTACACAGTATCTGATATATGTTCTGTCGTACACAGTATCTGATATATGTTGTATGTTCTGTCGTACACAGTATCTGATATATGTTGTATGTTCTGTCATACACAGTATCTGATATATGTTGTATATTCTGTCGTACACAGTATCTGATATATGTTCTGTCATACACAGTATCTGATATATGTTGTATGTTCTGTCATACACAGTATCTGATATATGTTGTATGTTCTGTCGTACACAGTATCTGATATATGTTGTATGTTCTGTCATACACAGTATCTGATATATGTTGTATGTTCTGTCGTACACAGTATCTGATATATGTTGTATGTTCTGTCGTACACAGTATCTGATATATGTTCTGTCGTACACAGTATCTGATATATGTTGTATGTTCTGTTGTACACAGTATCTGATATATGTTCTGTCGTACACAGTATCTGATATATGTTGTATGTTCTGTCGTACACAGTATCTGATATATGTTCTGTCGTACACAGTATCTGATATATGTTGTATGTTCTGTCGTACACAGTATCTGATATATGTTGTATGTTCTGTCGTACACAGTATCGGATATATGTTCTGTCGTACACAGTATCTGATATATGTTGTATGTTCTGTCATGCACAGTATCTGATATATGTTGTATGTTCTGTCATACACAGTATCTGATATATGTTGTATGTTCTGTCATACACAGTATCTGATATATGTTGTATGTTCTGTCGTACACAGTATCGGATATATGTTCTGTCGTACACAGTATCTGATATATGTTGTATGTTCTGTCATACACAGTATCTGATATATGTTGTATGTTCTGTCATACACAGTATCTGATATATGTTGTATGTTCTGTCGTACACAGTATCGGATATATGTTCTGTCGTACACAGTATCTGATATATGTTGTATGTTCCGTCATACACAGTATCTGATATATGTTGTATGTTCTGTCATACACAGTATCTGATATATGTTGTATGTTCTGTTGTACACAGTATCTGATATATGATCTGTCGTACACAGTATCTGATATATGTTGTATGTTCTGTCGTACACAGTATCTGATATATGTTGTATGTTCTGTCATACACAGTATCTGATATATGTTCTGTCGTACACAGTATCGGATATATGTTCTGTCGTACACAGTATCTGATATATGTTGTATGTTCTGTCGTACACAGTATCTGATATATGTTGTATGTTCTGTCATACACAGTATCTGATATATGTTCTGTCGTACACAGTATCTGATATATGTTGTATGTTCTGTCGTACACAGTATCGGATATATGTTCTGTCGTACACAGTATCTGATATATGTTGTATGTTCTGTCATACACAGTATCTGATATATGTTGTATGTTCTGTCATACACAGTATCTGATATATGTTGTATGTTCTGTCGTACACAGTATCGGATATATGTTCTGTCGTACACAGTATCTGATATATGTTGTATGTTCTGTCATACACAGTATCTGATATATGTTGTATGTTCTGTCATACACAGTATCTGATATATGTTGTATGTTCTGTCGTACACAGTATCGGATATATGTTCTGTCGTACACAGTATCTGATATATGTTGTATGTTCTGTCATACACAGTATCTGATATATGTTGTATGTTCTGTCATACACAGTATCTGATATATGTTGTATGTTCTGTTGTACACAGTATCTGATATATGTTCTGTCGTACACAGTATCTGATATATGTTGTATGTTCTGTCGTACACAGTATCTGATATATGTTGTATGTTCTGTCATACACAGTATCGGATATATGTTCTGTCGTACACAGTATCTGATATATGTTGTATGTTCTGTCGTACACAGTATCTGATATATGTTGTATGTTCTGTCATACACAGTATCTGATATATGTTCTGTCGTACACAGTATCTGATATATGTTGTATGTTCTGTCGTACACAGTATCGGATATATGTTCTGTCGTACACAGTATCTGATATATGTTGTATGTTCTGTCATACACAGTATCTGATATATGTTGTATGTTCTGTCATACACAGTATCTGATATATGTTGTATGTTCTGTCGTACACAGTATTGGATATATGTTCTGTCGTACACAGTATCTGATATATGTTGTATGTTCTGTCATACACAGTATCTGATATATGTTGTATGTTCTGTCATACACAGTATCTGATATATGTTGTATGTTCTGTCGTACACAGTATCGGATATATGTTGTATGTTCTGTCGTACACAGTATCGGATATATGTTCTGTCGTACACAGTATCTGATATATGTTGTATGTTCTGTCATACACAGTATCTGATATATGTTGTATGTTCTGTCATACACAGTATCTGATATATGTTGTATGTTCTGTTGTACACAGTATCTGATATATGTTCTGTCATACACAGTATCTGATATATGTTGTATGTTCTGTCGTACACAGTATCTGATATATGTTGTATGTTCTGTCATACACAGTATCTGATATATGTTCTGTCGTACACAGTATCGGATATATGTTCTGTCGTACACAGTATCTGATATATGTTGTATGTTCTGTCGTACACAGTATCTGATATATGTTGTATGTTCTGTCATACACAGTATCTGATATATGTTCTGTCGTACACAGTATCTGATATATGTTGTATGTTCTGTCGTACACAGTATCGGATATATGTTCTGTCGTACACAGTATCTGATATATGTTGTATGTTCTGTCATACACAGTATCTGATATATGTTGTATGTTCTGTCATACACAGTATCTGATATATGTTGTATGTTCTGTCGTACACAGTATTGGATATATGTTCTGTCATACACAGTATCTGATATATGTTGTATGTTCTGTCATACACAGTATCTGATATATGTTGTATGTTCTGTCATACACAGTATCTGATATATGTTGTATGTTCTGTCGTACACAGTATCTGATATATGTTCTGTCGTACACAGTATCTGATATATGTTGTATGTTCTGTCATACACAGTATCTGATATATGTTCTGTCTCACAGTATCGATATATGTTCTGTCGTACACAGTATCTGATATATGTTGTATGTTCTGTCGTACACAGTATCTGATATATGTTGTATGTTCTGTCATACACAGTATCTGATATATGTTCTGTCTACACAGTATCTGATATATGTTGTATGTTCTGTTGTACACAGTATCTGATATATGTTCTGTCGTACACAGTATCTGATATATGTTGTATGTTCTGTCGTACACAGTATCTGATATATGTTGTATGTTCTGTCATACACAGTATCTGATATATGTTCTGTCGTACACAGTATCGGATATATGTTCTGTCGTACACAGTATCTGATATATGTTGTATGTTCTGTCGTACACAGTATCTGATATATGTTGTATGTTCTGTCATACACAGTATCTGATATATGTTCTGTCGTACACAGTATCTGATATATGTTGTATGTTCTGTCGTACACAGTATCGGATATATGTTCTGTCGTACACAGTATCTGATATATGTTGTATGTTCTGTCATACACAGTATCTGATATATGTTGTATGTTCTGTCATACACAGTATCTGATATATGTTGTATGTTCTGTCGTACACAGTATTGGATATATGTTCTGTCGTACACAGTATCTGATATATGTTGTATGTTCTGTCATACACAGTATCTGATATATGTTGTATGTTCTGTCATACACAGTATCTGATATATGTTGTATGTTCTGTCGTACACAGTATCTGATATATGTTGTATGTTCTGTCGTGCACAGTATCGGATATATGTTCTGTCGTACACAGTATCTGATATATGTTGTATGTTCTGTCATACACAGTATCTGATATATGTTGTATGTTCTGTCATACACAGTATCTGATATATGTTGTATGTTCTGTCGTACACAGTATCTGATATATGTTGTATGTTCTGTCATACACAGTATCGGATATATGTTCTGTCGTACACAGTATCTGATATATGTTGTATGTTCTGTCATACACAGTATCTGATATATGTTGTATGTTCTGTCATACACAGTATCTGATATATGTTGTATGTTCTGTCGTACACAGTATCTGATATATGTTGTATGTTCTGTCGTACACAGTATCTGATATATGTTGTATGTTCTGTCGTACACAGTATCTGATATATGTTGTATGTTCTGTCGTACACAGTGTCTGATATATGTTATATGTTCTGTCGTACACAGTATCAGATATATGTTGTATGTTCTGTCGTACACAGTATCTGATATATGTTGTATGTTCTGTCGTACACAGTGTCTGATATATGTTATATGTTCTGTCGTACACAGTATCTGATATATGTTGTATGTTCTGTCGTACACAGTATCGGATATATGTTCTGTCGTACACAGTATCTGATATATGTTGTATGTTCTGTCGTACACAGTGTCTGATATATGTTGTATGTTCTGTCATACACAGTATCTGATATATGTTGTATGTTCTGTCGTACACAGTGTCTGATATATGTTGTATGTTCTGTCATACACAGTATCTGATATATGTTGTATGTTCTGTCATACACAGTATCTGATATATGTTGTATGTTCTGTCGTACACAGTATCTGATATATATTATGTCATACACAGTATCTGATATATGTTGTATGTTCTGTTGTACACAGTATCTGATATATGTTGTATGTTCTGTCGTACACAGTATCGGATATATGTTGTATGTTCTGTCATACACAGTATCTGATATATGTTGTATGTTCTGTCATACACAGTATCTGATATATGTTGTATGTTCTGTCATACACAGTATCTGATATATGTTGTATGTTCTGTCATACACAGTATCTGATATATGTTGTATGTTCTGTCATACACAGTATCTGATATATGTTCTGTCGTACACAGTATCGGATATATGTTCTGTCGTACACAGTATCTGATATATGTTGTATGTTCTGTCGTACACAGTATCTGATATATGTTGTATGTTCTGTCATACACAGTATCTGATATATGTTCTGTCGTACACAGTATCTGATATATGTTGTATGTTCTGTCGTACACAGTATCTGATATATGTTCTGTCGTACACAGTATCTGATATATGTTGTATGTTCTGTCATACACAGTATCTGATATATGTTCTGTCGTACACAGTATCTGATATATGTTGTATGTTCTGTCATACACAGTATCGGATATATGTTCTGTCGTACACAGTATCTGATATATGTTGTATGTTCTGTCATACACAGTATCGGATATATGTTCTGTTGTACACAGTATCTGATATATGTTGTATGTTCTGTCGTACACAGTATCTGATATATGTTATATGTTCTGTCGTACACAGTGTCTGATATATGTTCTGTCGTACACAGTATCTGATATATGTTGTATGTTCTGTCGTACACAGTATCTGATATATGTTATATGTTCTGTCATACACAGTATCTGATATATGTTGTATGTTCTGTCGTACACAGTATCTGATATATGTTGTATGTTCTGTCGTACACAGTATCTGATATATGTTGTATGTTCTGTCATACACAGTATCTGATATATGTTGTATGTTCTGTCATACACAGTATCTGATATATGTTGTATGTTCTGTCATACACAGTATCTGATATATGTTATATGTTCTGTCGTACACAGTGTCTGATATATGTTCTGTCGTACACAGTATCTGATATATGTTGTATGTTCTGTCGTACACAGTATCTGATATATGTTATATGTTCTGTCATACACAGTATCTGATATATGTTGTATGTTCTGTCGTACACAGTATCTGATATATGTTGTATGTTCTGTCGTACACAGTATCTGATATATGTTGTATGTTCTGTCGTACACAGTATCTGATATATGTTGTATGTTCTGTCGTACACAGTATCTGATATATGTTGTATGTTCTGTCGTACACAGTATCTGATATATGTTGTATGTTCTGTCGTACACAGTATCTGATATATGTTGTATGTTCTGTCGAACACAGTATCTGATATATGTTGTATGTTCTGTCGTACACAGTATCTGATATATGTTGTATGTTCTGTCGTACACAGTATCTGATATATGTTGTATGTTCTGTCGTACACAGTATCTGATATATGTTGTATGTTCTGTCATTCATGACATTACTAGTAGGTATTTGTTTCTTTGCACCAAATTAATATTGTATTGTTTGTTGTAATCTAGAAATGAAATGGGGCATTAAAAAGAAAGGACAGTTATTTAAGTTTTACTGGGGAGAATATGTCAAAATAAATTTAGTCTTCAACCAGAAATAAACGAGATCAGAGAATGAAAGTGTGTAGTTAACATGTATCTTTTCATGTTTTGAAATTTGATTTTATAAAAATGTAAAAAAGAATTCGGGGGGCACCGCCTCCAGAAGTATATACCATATATACTTGGCCATAAGTCGCTCTCTACCATAAGCTGAATCCTTCCATAACTTGAGGGTTTTTTGTGGGGGTAATATACAAGTTTGTTATTTCATAAAAACAATTTATTTTTTTGTGTGCAGTTCTTCAAATTGTTTATTACAATCTGATTTTATTATAATTGAATATAAACAGACAGATCTGTAGTCCAGTGGTTAACACACTAGACTGTCGATCCCCCGTCTGACCCTAATAAAAGTAACAGTCTTTCAGATGGACTTTAAACCGAGAACTCGTGTCGGTGCTTTACACCGTGCACGTAAAAGAACCAGAGGAGACTCTGTAATGTGTCTCTGTCTGTATCATTGCACTATCCTCCAAAAATCTAAAATGACTAATCTCTTCAGGAGGCGTCGCTCAAATGGGCAACCGGTAGCGACGATAAATAAACGTAAAACACACACTCAAATAAAATATGATTAACCTACATTCTAGGCCTTTTCACAGATATAAACAGAATCTGTTGAAGACGACGGTTTCTTGTAAAGATGATGGTGTCAACGATAATCGAACACACAGAGTGGTGTTGCATGTTTGTGGTGTTACATGTTTATATTTAACATATATCACAGAATCTGTTGAAGCAAACGGGTGCCGGTAAGACGATAGTGTTCCTGATCACAGACACTCAAATCAAGGAAGAGTCATTCCTAGAGGACATTGACAATCTGCTGAACACTGGAGAGGTCCCTAACATCTTCGCTACTGATGAAAAGGCAGAGATAATGGAGGTAATAGAGATCACATTCTCTGACGTGTGTTAACAATGCTTGACTATAACTTCTTCATCTATTGCCATATTTCGCCAGTGTCCACACATTGGTATATATAAATATCATGACCATGGACTAATGTTTTCAAGGTCAAAGGTGTGTTACCATGCTTGGCCAGAACGTCTTCAAATCTTGCCATATTTCGCAAGTGTCGACACATTGGTATATATATATACGAAGCGAGAGGTCGAATATTCGAATCTCGTCTGGGGTTCGTTCTGATATAGCCTGTTTGTGAGCTGCCAACTACTTAAATAGTGGTTACCGATTGCCTACCAGCCTGGCGCCTGGCATACAAGCATAGGATTCAGGAAGTATTGATGTTCTTAAAAAAGAGGTACCTCATAAGTCAGAAATGGCTGGCCCTTTAAATACGGGTGACACTAATAAACAAACACACACTTTACTTTTATATATATCATGACTATGGAGCAAAGTTTTCAAGGTCAAAGATTTGTTAACCAATGTCTTCATCTATTGTCAGATTTAGTGGATATTCACACATAATGCTGATAGTGACTAGTTACCCACATTAACACTTTTTGCACTAAGTATTGACCCTGTGAGCAGCTCTTGTTGTATAGTTATATCCCTAAATAACATTGTTGGTCTTAAATGGAGTTGGACTGTGGTTATATATATTGAATTTTCCAATTGGACTGTGGTTATATATATTGAATTTTGATGATGATGATTGAGCTTATTTACCCTCGCCGCCGGCGAACCATATGGGCGAGCTTATATTGAATTTTCCAGATGGACTGTGGTTATATATATATTGAATTTTCCAGATGGACTGTGGTTATATATATATTGAATTCTCCAGTTGGACTGTGGTTATATATATATTAAATTCTCCAGTTGGACTGTGGTTATATATATTGAATTCTCCAGTTGGACTGTGGTTATATATATTGAATTCTCCAGTTGGACTGTGGTTATATATATTGAATTCTCCAGATGGACTGTGGTTATATATATTGAATTCTCCAGTTGGACTGTGGTTATATATATATTGAATTCTCCAGTTGGACTGTGGTTATATATATATTGAATTCTCCAGTTGGACTGTGGTTATATATATTGAATTCTCCAGATGGACTGTGGTTATATATATTGAATTCTCCAGATGGACTGTGGTTATATATATATTGAATTCTCCAGTTGGACTGTGGTTATATATATATTGAATTCTCCAGTTGGACTGTGGTTATATATATTGAATTCTCCAGTTGGACTGTGGTTATATATATTGAATTTTCCATGTTACTTTGTCGTATGTGTCCCTCTATATGTGCTTAGATGGAGTTACTCTAGTCTTCACGAAACTTTACCAGAATATATCTGACACAGATCAAATAAATGATTAAAATGAAATTTAAAAATGAAATTTATTTTGTCGGACCGGAAGAATTTTTGTCAGACGGTTCATCTGATTAGTTTAAACATAGTTTATTTCAAACAATGATACAACATATACAAATGTACAATTTACACAAATATTTACATACATGATTTTGGGAAGGATATTTTGTTGTACATTGTATATATCCATCCATATTTCATGGAGCTCAAATGGAGTTGGACTGTTGTGTTTAAATATATTGAGTTTTCAATAATATTATGTTTTAGAGTATACGTCCAGCTATGCAGGCCCAGATGGAGTTGGAAGGAAAAGGTGGGGATGATTTCTCTCCCCTTGCTATGTTTGCGTTTTTCGTGAATCGTGTGAAGGAGAATCTGCATATCATCATTGCCTTCAGTCCGATCGGCAACGCCTTCAGGACCCGTATGCGCCAGTTTCCCTCACTCATCAACTGCTGTACCATTGATTGGTTCCAGGTAAGAAATCCCACACATGATTGTATCTCAAATTCTGTGATATCCCAATGGGAGTCGTTTATCCCCAATATTTGTTAATGATTTCCCTAGCAGTGATGTTGAAAATATACTTTTAATAGTCCATAGCAGTGATGTTGAAAATATACTTTTAATAGTCCCTAGCAGTCATGTTGAAAATATACTTTTAATAGTCCCTAGCAGTGATGTTGAAAATATACTTTTAATAGTCCCTAGCAGTCATGTTGAAAATATACTTTTAATAGTCCCTAGCAGTCATGTTGAAAATATACTTTTAATAGTCCCTAGCAGTCATGTTGAAAATGTGCCTTTAATATAATATTCCCTAGCAGTCATGTTGAAAATAGACTTAATATTCCATTCCATAGCAGTCATGTTGAAAATGTACCTTTAATATAATATTCCCTAGCAGTCATGTTGAAAATGTGCCTTTAATATAATATTCCCTAGCAGTCATGTTGAAAATGTGCCTTTAATATAATATTCCCTAGCAGTCATGTTGAAAATATACTTTTCATATACCGGTAGTCCATGTTGAAAATATGCCTTTACTATATTCCCTAGCAGTCATATTGAAAATGTGCCTTTAATATAGTCCATAGCAGTCGTGTTGAAAATAGGCCTTTTATATAGTCCATAGCAGTCATATTGAAACTGTGCCTTTAATATAGTCCATAGCAGTCGTGTTGAAAATATGCCTTTACTATATTCCCTAGCAGTCATATTGAAAATGTTCCTTTAATATAGTCGATAGCAGTCATATTGAAAATGTGCCTTTAATATAGTCGATAGCAGTCATATTGAAAATGTGCCTTTAATATAGTCCATAGCAGTCATATTGAAAATGTGCCTTTAATATAGTCCATAGCAGTCGTGTTGAAAATGTGCCTTTAATATAGTCCATAGCAGTCATGTTGAAATGTGCTTGCAATATAGTCCATAGCAGTCATGTTGAAATGTGCTTGCAATATATTCCCTAGCAGTCATATTGAAAATGTGCCTTTAACATATTCCATAGCAGTCATGTTGAAATGTGCTTGTAATATATTTCCTAGCAGTCATGTTCATATTGTGCCTTTAATATATTCCCTAGCAGTCATGTTGAAAATGTGCCTTTAATATAATATTCCCTAGCAGTCATGTTGAAAATATACTTTTCATATACCGGTAGTCCATGTTGAAAATATGCCTTTACTATATTCCCTAGCAGTCATTTTGAAAATGTGCCTTTAATATAGTCCATAGCAGTTGTGTTGAAATGTGCCTTTAATATATTCCCTAGCAGTCATATTGAAAATGTGCCTTTAATATAGTCCATAGCAGTCATATTGAAAATGTGCCTTTAATATAGTCCATAGCAGTCATATTGAAAATGTGCCTTTAATATAGTCCATAGCAGTCATGTTGAAAATGTGCCTTTAATATAGTCCATAGCAGTCATATTGAAAATGTGCCTTTAATATAGTCCATAGCAGTCATATTGAAAATGTGCCTTTAATATAGTCCATAGCAGTCATATTGAAAATGTGCCTTTAATATAGTCCATAGCAGTCATATTGAAAATGTGCCTTTAATATAGTCCATAGCAGTCATATTGAAAATGTGCCTTTAATATAGTCCATAGCAGTCATATTGAAAATGTGCCTTTAATATAGTCCATAGCAGTCATATTGAAAATGTGCCTTTAATATAGTCCATAGCAGTCATATTGAAAATGTGCCTTTAATATAGTCCATAGCAGTCATATTGAAAATGTGCCTTTAATATAGTCCATAGCAGTCATATTGAAAATGTGCCTTTAATATAGTCCATAGCAGTCATATTGAAAATATGCCTTTAATATAGTCCATAGCAGTCATATTGAAAATGTGCCTTTAATATAGTCCATAGCAGTCATATTGAAAATGTGCTTTTAATATAGTCCATAGCAGTCATATTGAAAATGTGCCTTTAATATAGTCCATAGCAGTCGTGTTGAAATGTGCTTGCAATATATTCCCTAGCAGTCATGGTGATTATATCATTGCAACAAGATACTTTATAAAATGTGCTGTTTGTTTAGGCTTGGCCAGATGATGCATTGGAGAGAGTAGCCAACAAGTTTCTGGAGCAGCTCGACATAGAAGATGACCAGAAAGTCGAGACTGTTATAATCTGCAAGCACTTCCACCAGAGTACAGTCTCCTTGTCGACGTCTTATCTGCTGGAACTGGGACGACATAATTATGTGACACCGACATCATACTTAGAACTGATTAATTCTTTCAAAATACTGCTAGGGTCAAAGCAACAGGAGACAATAAAAGCAAAGAGAAGATACATTGTAGGACTTGAGAAACTTGCCTTTGCTGCAAGTCAGGTACGGTCAATAGGACATTTTTGAATTGCGACTGAGGTCATGACTTTGTTGATTGTTACTAAGTATGTTCCCAATATTCATTTTTCTATAACAAATAAGCACTTTATAAAATCTTCATGTACAATTTCAAAATAATTTGACGTTTAGATAGATTTATTTATTTATAGAGGATGACCTAATTTGTTCTCAACTGATCCTTATTTGGGCCCTCGATAGTCAGCGTGTACCAGTTTTATAAAAAACGTGTGTGGATTTGTCACAGAAAAAACACAATAATATCGATGGACGGAGCTTTAACTAGTGTGAGAATAAAAGCTTGATAGTAAGTAGGTACAGTATACTGAACTTTTCACTTGCAGGTGGCTGACATGCAGAAGGAGTTGGAGGAACTACAGCCTCAGTTGGTTGTGTCAGCTCGGGAAAACTCTGAGATGTTGATCGTGATCGAGAAAGAGTCATGCGAGGTGGAAGCAACAAGCAAGCTTGTGAAATCTGATGAACAGGTCGCAAATGAACAGGCTGCGCAGTCCCAGGCATTGAAGGACGAATGTGAAGCTGATCTGGCCGAAGCTATTCCAGCACTCGAGGCTGCTCTTACTGCTCTCAACACTTTGAAGGTAACATTGAGTGTTTTGTCCTACATTTCTAAATGCATTCTAGCTGCACACTTTGTCATTTGTAGGGAGGTTGTTCGAGTTTATATGTAGGTTGTATGGTAGTTGTAGGGAGATTATAGAGTTTTGTAGGGAAGTTGTAAAAATGTATTTGTTTTACAACAATTACAAAACAAGCTTTAGCAATTTATAATAATCACTCTCATTGGCACGGATGAAGACGTTTGTTGGGAGGTTGTAGGGAGGTGGCAGAGAGATTGTAGGGAGTTGGTTATAAGGGATTGTAGGAAAGTTGTAAGAGGTTGTAGGGAGTTTGTATGTAGCTTGAAAGGGCTTGTAGGGAGGTGGTTGGACAGCTCAGAGGGGGTTGTTGGGAGATAGTTGGGAGGTTGTTGGGTGGTTGAAGAGAGGTTGTATGGAGGTTGTAAGGAGTTTGTAGAGTTTGTTTGTTAACGTATCAAAATAAAACAACAACTGCACATCATGCAATTATTTCAGCCTTCTGATATTACCATTGTGAAATCGATGAAGAATCCTCCAGCCGGTGTGAAGATTGTCATGGCCGCCGTCTGTGTTATGAAGGACGTCAAGCCAGACAAGATCAATGATCCAGACAAGCCAGGACAGAAGATCGTAGATTACTGGGGACCGTCAAAGAAATTGTTGGGAGACATGAGTTTCCTGAGCATGCTTAAAGAGTATGACAAAGATAATATTCCCGTAAGTACCACAAAGATAATATTCCTGTAAGTACCACAAAGATAATATGCCCATAAGTACCACAAAGATAATATTCCCGTAAGTACAACAAAGATAATATTCCTGTAAGTACCACAAAGATAATATTCCTGTAAGTACCACAAAGATAATATTCCTGTAAGTTTGACGAAGACATTGTTTGACCTTCATTGCATGCAGCCCTATTTATTCATTTCTTTTGTCTTCAGGTTCATGTAATGCAGAAGATCCGTAAGGAATATATCGGTAATCCAGATTTTGATCCTGTTAAGGCTGCCAATGCCTCATCTGCAGCTGAAGGTCTGTGCAAATGGATCATGGCTATGGAAATCTATGACCGTGTTGCCAAAGTTGTTGCGCCCAAGAAAGCACGTTTGGCAGAAGCCGAATCTGAACTCAGTGTTACAATGAAAACTTTGAATGCCAAGCGAGCAGAGTTGGTTGCAGTTGAAAAACGTTTGGCTGACCTGCAGGCTACATTTAGTGAGATGACGAACAAGAAGGAACAATTAGAGTTCCAGGTGGATCTTTGCGGCAAGAAATTGATTCGTGCAGAGAAGCTGATCGGTGGTCTTGGAGGCGAGAAGAGTAGATGGACAAAAGCTGCCGAACTGTTACAGAATACATACGACAACCTGACTGGAGATGTGCTCATCGCCGCTGGTGTCATTGCTTACCTCGGTCCATTCACGTCAGCATTTAGAGAACGGGCGGCGACAGATTGGGTCAACGAATGCACTGTAAGCTTACTATGTACATTAGATTCTATAGTCAGAATTGAAGGTCTACTTCTTTTGTAGCCAATGCATCATCCTCAGTGTCAACATCAGTGTGATTATTATCATAATCTGTATCACTATCATCGTTTTCATCAACATTGTCATCATTTGCATCATGATCACTTTTATCGTGATTGTCATCATTCATCATCATTATCATCATTGGCAACATCATTAGTGTTATCATGATTGTCATGATCATTCATCATCATCAATGTGATCAGTATATTCATCATCATCATTGTTGTTGTCATTATCAGTGTCATAATTGTCATCATCATCATCAAGGTCATCTTTCATCATCATCATCACCTTTGACCAATTTCATTTGTCAGTGTCGGTCAACCTTGAACCAGAACTTTTGTGTATATATTCTCCTCCATACAATGAAAGATGAAAATGCTATTTCTTTTTTTATCCAGAAACGAAATATCCCATGTTCAAAGGAGTTCTCCCTGAGCAAATGTCTTGGGGAACCTATCAAGATCCAGGCATGGAACATCTTTGGTCTACCAAGAGATGCATTCTCTATCGATAACGGTGTAATTGTGGCTAACTCCAGGAGATGGTAAGGGAATTTCGCTTGTTTTTCATTCAGATAATTGTTGGCAGCAATTCCACCCAACCGAAGCATTAAAATAGTTGATCATATTTTATTTACAATTTCACATTATATGAGTCGTGGTGTAGGACAACCAACATCATGGACACGACACCACATAACTTGGCAACCAGTAATGATAAAATGTTAACTTTGGTATCAAATTCAAGGGTATTTTCTAGAATACCACCAAGTTTCAAATGGCAAACAACTACAAGGGAGCTAATTTACATAAATTGCATATGCATAAATATTACAGCAAAATGTTGTTATAGGGAAAATGCAAGGGAGCTAATTTACATAAATTGCATATGCATAAATATTACAGCAAACTGTTGTTATAGGGAAAATGCAAAATGGATTGGCCAAGCGTTCTAGCAACATTATTACAAACCAATACCCATTTTGACAAAGCTTTGTATGTCTTCATTTTATTTAGGCCATTGATGATTGATCCACAAGGCCAGGCGAACAAATGGGTGAAGAATATGGAGAAAGAATTCAAACTGTCAGTAATCAAGCTGACCGACTCAGACTACATGAGAACACTGGAGAACTGTATCACATTCGGTAATCCGCTGATTCTGGAAAATGTGGCAGAAGAACTAGATCCTTCCCTAGAACCATTACTCTTGAAGCAGACGTTTAAGCAAGGTGAGTTGTGTTTCATGTGAAATGTTGAGATTTAAAACAACTTATTCTGAGTTGTTATTCTTGTGAAATGTGGGGCTTTTAAACATCTAATTTCAAATTATTGTTCTTGTGAAATGTGGGGTTTTGAAATAACTTATTCAGAGTTATTGTTCTTGTGAAATGTTGGGTTATGAAACAACTTATTCTGAGTTATTGTTCTTGTGAAATGTGGGGTTTTAAAATAACTTATTTGGAGTTGTTGCTCTTGGGAAATGTGGTGTTTTGAAGAAACATGTGATGGTAAATTTGAAAGATATTGGAAGTTTTCTGTGACAATAAAACTCCTGGTATTTGGCACAGTGTTTGAAACGGAGTAATATTTTGGCATGTTGTTGGTAAATGTTGCACACAACATGAAACTAGTACAATAACTGAAGCACATGATGTTTTCCGTGAGCCTACTATTCAGATGTTTCTATTTATAGATTGTTTGCTGGCGGAATATATTTTCTTGCAAAATATCTAGCAGGCTGATTCTGTGTTCTAACAACTCGCTTTCACAATAACAAATCCTATCATATGTTATTCTATTATCTAAACATTAACTTTTTATATTATAATGGAGTTCATGAAGTTTCTTCCATGTTGATGATGCATGTGTGCCTAACCAAAATGTGTGAATGTAATGTTGTGAATATCATTATGGATTATATTAATTTTGTGTAACTTCTATGTATTTTATATCCTATGTTAGAAATGCCATTATGAAATGTACATTCTGTTCAGAACTGCTGAGAAGTCGTGTATTGCTGAATTAACATTTTTTTTTAACCCATTCAACACCAAGTATCTGACATGGACTGGTCCATGATATTTTTAGACCAATAAATTAATAACAAAATTACATTTGGATCAGTTCATTTATCAAAATGGATAAAAAAAATTCTAAAAATAGTTATATTACTTGAAAAAAGTGCAGATCCTGATGAGACGGCTCGTCACGAGCCGGCTCATCTGGATCTACACTTTTTTGTAAGCCTATATAGAGGTCTGTGGTGTTGAAAGGGTTAAAGTATAAGATTTTACTGGAGCTTTCGAAAATCATAGACAAATAATTTGCTATGTAATTAAGCATGTGACAGTGTGATATTTCTTGGCGGCATTTGTTCGTACTTATTCCTCAGAACATTTCTTCAATAGCAAGTACGGTAATAATTTGTTTCTCAGGTCATCTCAGGTTTTCATACTATGATGTAGGCAGCTAACAATTTTTTTTTAAACATAATTTCCTGCTAAGTTCATGTAACCGATGTTTGTTTAACTCTTTCAGCGCATGTGCAAACAACATAGATCCAGATCAGCTATGTCTGATCAGGATCTATGTTGTTTGCTATTCTGACAGGTGGTTCAGCTCCACTGTCTGAAGAGCAACCGGCATATAGCCTGATCCGACGGCACATTCTGTTCTGTCTGATCGTGTTCTCTGCTTTTTGCAAAGTCGTTTTTATACAACATTGGCAGCGAAAGAGTTAAACTGTGAAGTGGTAATTATGATATTAAAGCATTTTGAAATGAAATAAGAAATGTTGACATTTTATTTTATTTATCTATCAACAGAGTTATCCGTTTCTAACTTGAATGTTCTTGTTTGTATAAAATACGTATATGAGGGATCATTAGAACTCGGATGTTATGTTACCTGAGAAATCTAATCACTAGTTTTATGTCACCTTAAGGTATTGACTTACTCTCCATATAAGACGACCTCCCCAACTTTCGTACTAAAATCTGTGGGTTTTGGCATGCACTCGCATATAAGACGGGTTGATAAAATGGACACAAGTATAAATTGCATGTTTGAGCAATGCAAGTTGAAGAAACTTTCAGTGTCAGTGTGCTGTCTTTTCTAAAACATAATTATGGAGGCTATTTAACACATTTTTTTTTAAAAAGAGTAGTACTCATTTATAAAACGGGAAGGCACTTTGAGGCCATAATCTTGTGATAAAAAACCCATCTTATAGATGAGTGGGATGGTAATTTGAAAAATTGATTTCTCAGCAGAAAAAGAACCAAAATTTGAAGCATGTATCATTCATTTCATATAAACCTTGTGTTATTTTATACAGCTGGAATGGGTAGGTGTAACTGCAAGATTACCATAGTTCCTTCTACAGCATTATACCTCTGTGTACCTATTTATATATATACCGTATCTAACCTTTTATCCGTATATTGCATGCTGGTTTTAGTATTTAGCATTTCCTTACCTTTCTGCTTCTCTCATAGCAAGTATCTGTTGTTATAACTTGATTCTATTTAGAAGATAATACTTGCTTTTAGAAGTATGTTCATACTCAACATTAGTTTTAGAAGAGTATAGAAGAGTATAGAAGAACAAGTGACCATCACTGAATGGGTTTTAACCCATAACATACTGAGCGAGAAATATGTCGTCTGCTGATTTTCAATATTTTTCAACATATGTTGGTTGCACAGTAGAATAATTGCTTCTCATCAATGCGACCCGAGTTCGATCCTCGGACCAGGAAGTATGTGAGATGGTACGATGGTCGCCAGATCGGACAGGTGGGTTTTCTCCGGGTACTCCTGTTTCCTCCCACACGAATGACCACATTTACGCTTTCATCCGAGCCAACGAGAGTGATTATTATAAGTTGTTAAAACTTGCTAATCGTTGTAAAACAAATAAAGTTTTTTTTTAAAAAGTAGAATAATCTCCATACAGTTGCTGTCAAAACATTCTTCTCACCATGTCTACTTACCTGTACAGCGCAACTATACAGTGAGCAAACTCCACCATGGAAAAGAATTTATATAAGCATTCTCTTTGCTTGTTTTCCGATCCAAATTCATTTGTTTGATGTATATGTATTCCAACGTTTACTATCATCTGACTGAATAAAATATGCTTAAACTAAGAGAAAAAAGAATAATATTTAAAACCAACAGACGACCTTTTTTGTTTCCATAGTTACGTTTTATTCGTGACTGACTTTTCTTAAGAATTCAAGTAGAACATTGTTCATCAAAATGCTCTGCACAGGGAGCAGTTTTGGATGCTGTTTGATACTTGTAGTTGGATTTTGATGTAAATGATATGTAGCAATGAGTTTCGATCATGTTTGGCAGTGTATGCAACATGTACAGAAAACCAGACCCAACAATGACAACTAACATAGTCAATATATATCAGCAATTCTATGACAGTTGTGTTTATGTATGTCACTTGGAGTGTTCTATCTACCAGTTTTTACAGTATTGTCCGGAACGTCGGTCTGTGGTGACTTACTATATCACTTGGAGTGTTCTATCTACCAGTTTTTACAGTATTGTCCGGAAGGTCGGTCGGTGGTGACTTACTATATCACTTGGACTGTTCTATCTACCAGTTTTTACAGTATTGTCCGGAAGGTCGGTCGGTGGTGACTTACTATATCACTTGGAGTGTTCTATCTACCAGTTTTTACAGTATTGTCCGGAACGTCGGTCTGTGGTGACTTACTATATCACTTGGAGTGTTCTATCTACCAGTTTTTACAGTATTGTCCGGAAGGTCGGTCGGTGGTGACTTACTATATCACTTGGACTGTTCTATCTACCAGTTTTTACAGTATTGTCCGGAAGGTCGGTCGGTGGTGACTTACTATATCACTTGGGGTGTTCTATCTACCAGTTTTTACAGTATTGTCCGGAAGGTCGGTCGGTGGTGACTTACTATATCACTTGGAGTGTTCTATCTACCAGTTTTTACAGTATTGTCCGGAAGGTCGGTCGGTGGTGACTCATTAATAATAAAGTTAATGTAATTCAAATAAAGTCGTGAAATGTATAATGGTGATATTCTCAGTTCGCGATTTCATATTCTTCAAATAAAATTGTAGAACTACAACCACGAATTGTGATCTACGAAATACGATTTCACGATCATAATTATGAATTGTGAAGCAATGAAGTTACCACCAGGCTTCCGTAATATTGTCATATAACTTCAGTTAGACAACGACTAAGTCACATGGTCCAATGAAAAAGCCACATTTCTCGCTTCTAAATCGCATAGAAGCGACCTACTTATGTACGTTGTCTAAGTCAGATAGATCAACTCATTGGCCCGTCTTAACGAAATATACACCGTTCGCTCGGTATATTTCATTAAGATGGGCCAATTCGTGATCTATCCTATATGTTCATAGGACATTTAAAAAACATTTGCTGATTGTCATATCTGGCATTATAGGATTTTATTCCAAAGTGTTAACCCTTAACCTGAGTAACAAATTGGACATTCTGTGCCATCAGAACGCGCTGTCTGATCTGGGTGTATGCTGTTTGCAAAAGTGATTTTAGTTGTGGTTGGCAGGTTACGGGTTAAGACATTAGAGATACCAGAGAAGAGCACTCGCAGAGATACACCCCCGCGCTGCTATTTGACACTTTCTGTGTACAGGATAACTGTTGTTGACAGATTTTGGTGAAACTTTGTGGATATATAGATGGTTGATTGGGGAGTAAGTGACTTGATTTTTGGTAGAAATTGGTCAATACCTGTGATCAGGGCAATCAGCAAAGTGTCCACTACTGGTGTAGTCATATTGTTCCCACTTATATAAAATTAGATAAAAACGGGTGTGGGAATAAGAGGATTTGTGTTGCAGTGTGTTTAAGAGTGTTTAAGATCAAATACAATCAAACGGACGGACAGACACGCAGACAGACAGCAACTATATATATACATACCATGAACCTGTAACCACCAACAACAAGACTTTGTCCACCGCGTTTGTTGCGGACAAACTCAATTTGAACTTGTGCATTCGCCAAAAATTTGGAATGGTCATTTACCTATGAAGTGGGAATAAGAGTACTACTGGACAACAGCAAGTGGGAATAAAAGGATTAAACCCCACTACTGTAGAAGTCAATGTCAATGGGAGTGTATACTTCGCTGACCACCTGAAAGGTTGCCATATGATATTAGCTGTCTGTTAAAATTAATGTTATTTAGTTCATCCTCTATAGCAATAATACTAGCGTAGTTCAATTATTCCATCCAATCTCTATTTTTATTTTTTATCATATATTATAAATGTTTTGCACTGTGAAATTAGATTTCTGATTTTAAAATTTAAATATTATTATCCCTGGATAGTATAATCATATAGAATGTAGTAGCCCCTTTGTCATTCCAACCATCTGTAACTCTGTCATCCGTCACACTGTCTCATCATTCCAACCATCTGTATCTCTGTCATCCGTCACACTGTCTCATCATTCCAACCATCTGTAACTCTGTCATCCTTCACACTGTCTCATCATTCCAACCATCTGTAACTCTGTCATCCGTCACACTGTCTTATCATTCCAACCATCTGTAACTCTGTCATCCATCACACTGTCTCATCATTCCAACCATCTGTATCTCTGTCATCCATCACACTGTCTCATCATTCCAACCATCTGTATCTCTGTCATCCATCACACTGTCTCATCATTCCAACCATCTGTAACTCTGTCATCCGTCACACTGTCTTATCATTCCAACCATCTGTAACTCTCTAATCCGTCACACTGTCTTATCATTCCAACCATCTGTATCTCTGTCATCCATCACACTGTCTCATCATTCCAACCATCTGTATCTCTGTCATCCGTCACACTGTCTTATCATTCCAACCATCTGTAACTCTGTCATCCGTCACACTGTCTTATCATTCCAACCATCTGTAACTCTCTAATCCGTCACACTGTCTTATCATTCCAACCATCTGTATCTCTGTCATCCATCACACTGTCTTATCATTCCAACCATCTGTAACTCTCTAATCCGTCACACTGTCTTATCATTCCAACCATCTGTATCTCTGTCATCCATCACACTGTCTCATCATTCCAACCATCTGTATCTCTGTCATCCATCACACTGTCTCATCATTCCAACCATCTGTATCTCTGTCATCCATCACACTGTCTCATCATTCTAGCCATCTGTATCTCTGTCATCCGTCACACTGTTTTATCATTCCACCCATCTGTATCTCGGTCATCCATCACACTGACTCATCATTCCAACCATATGTAACTTTTTCATCCGTCACACTGACTCATCATTCCATCCATCTGTAACTCTGGTCATCCGTCACACTGTCTTATCATTCCAACCATCTGTAACTCTTTCATCCGTCACACTGTCTTATCATTCCAACCATCTGTAACTCTTTCATCCATCACACTGTCTTATCATTCCATCCATCTGTCATCCGTGACACTCTCTCGTCTTGGGTACGTAAATTGAACCATTTATCATAAGAATATGAAACTTGGCACATATAGATATTGGATTATAGCCTGGATCAGTAATCTCTCTGTAATAGCTTTTACCATTATAAGGCATTAACTCTGTTGATCATTAGTTGTGTTTATCAGTTGATATACCACAATTTATCTACATTAGAAGTATTTAACAAAGTTAATCATTTTCTAAGTTTGTTTATCATTGAATTATTTAGTGTTTTATCAGTACTAGAATATTATTTTATGTTTATCATTATTAGAGTATTCATTATATATGTTTATCAGTGATTTATAAACACTGACTGGTTTATCATTTGAGTTTATCATAATTCAGTTTATCATTAATTATTTCAACAATAACTGTATCATTTGAGTTTATCATTAAATCAGTTATATATCACGAAGTTCATCTGTTTATATAGTCTATCAGTATCTTTTGAGTTTGTTTACGAGTAATTGAAGTTATTGGTAATTGAGTTTTTCTACCAGTAATTGAAGTTATTGGTGATTGAGTTTTTCTACCAGTAATTGAAATTATTGGTAATTGAGTTTTTCTACCAGTAATTGACTGAGGTTATCTGTAATATAGTTTTTCAATGAATATTTGAAGATATCCGGAATTTAGTTTGTCTACCAGTAATTAAAGTTATCAGTAATTGAGTTTATCTACCAGTAATTGAAGTTATCAGTAATTGAGTTTGTGTTTCTGTTACTAGAGGATTTAGAGCCGGATGGTAAGAAACACATTATAGTTGTTGTTCAAGTAAAAATGTATTCAATATGTAACAGTTATGTGCCATATTTAAATTCATATATAAGAAAGAAATTTTACTAGAATGAGTACATTAAATTTTTGTTATAAAAACAAACACTAAGAAACGTTTGTTTTTATTTTAATAAAGAAATTATCAATTTAATATAATAGTACATACTGTATCAATATGTTCGTAAAAAGCACTATTACTTACTGTAAATGCACACTGATTATTGCTTTCATTGTGTCAAATTAACAGCACTATCGTTACTTTCAAAATGTGTTCTAGTATGTATTTAATATGAAATTATGTACAAAACAGCCTTTATGTGTTAGATAGCTAAATATATTTCATATTTTGATTTCTATGTGAACTATGATGTTAAAGCACTTAAATAATATCATCATTTATTTCTATATATGTATTAATTAATAGAGCTGGACAAAATTGGTAAGATAATTGATTATTGTACTGTAGATATGGTTCAGAAATGTGGGGATGCATAATCGTTGCAATACATTATATCATTTTTAATAAATGCATTAATCATCTTGAATCAGGGTTCCAGTTTTAAGGTTTGTGGTATCTCCATGGAGTAATGTCTGCCGCAGAGCCAAGGTGTTGTCAGATTGGACCCCATCACAACCATGGCGGTGTGTTGTCCTTTAGCAAGACACTTACCATACTCCACATTGCCTGTTCTCTCTCCCTCATTGCGATAGATTTCATCAGGGCTAAGGTCTCGAGAATGATTAGTCTATACCGGTAGTTGTATGAACTTGTTTCGTAATCAAGCTATAATAAGTTTGTATAAGCTAAATTAAAGAGTTGAAATAGCTGTTGTCTTAGAAGTACATGTAATATAGACAATATCAATATGACCTCACACAATTAAAGGTACCTCCAGAGTAAAACAATGATGTCGTAATGTAATGCTATAAAATCATGTGGAAAACAGTGACTTGTAACAGTAACGAGACTAACCGGTAATGTAGGCCGGTGAAGCTAACGGAGCTTGCAGTAGGCCGGTGAAGCTAACGGAGCTTGCAGTAGGCCGGTGAAGCTAACGGAGCTTGCAGTAGGCCGGTAAAGCTAACAAGAATTGCAGAAGGCCTGTGAAGCTAACGAGACTTACAGTATGCCGGTGAAGCTAACGGAGCTTGCAGTAGGCCGGTAAAGCTAACGGAACTTGCAGTAGGCCGGTGAAGCTAACAGAGCTTGCAGTAGGCCGGTAAAGCTAACAAGAATTGCAGAAGGCCTGTGAAGCTAACGAGACTTACAGTATGCCGGTGAAGCTAACTAGACTTGCAGAAGGCCTGTGAAGTTAATGAGACTTACAGAAGGCCTGTGAAGTTAACGAGACTTACAGTAGGCCGGTGAAGCTAACGGAACTTGCAGTAGGCCGGTGAAGCTAACGGAGCTTGCAGTAGGCCGGTAAAGCTAACTAGAATTGCAGAAGGCCGGTGAAGCTAACTAGACTTGCAGAAGGCCTGTGAAGTTAACGAGACTTACAGTAGGCCGGTGAAGCTAACGGAGCTTGCAGTAGGCCGGTGAAGCTAACGGAGCTTGCAGTAGGCCGGTAAAGCTAACTAGAATTGCAGAAGGCCGGTGAAGCTAACGAGACTTACAGTATGCCGGTGAAGCTAACTAGACTTGCAGAAGGCTGGTAAAGCTAACTAGAATTGCAGAAGGCCGGTAAAGCTAACTAGACTTGCAGAAGGCCTGTGAAGTTAACGAGACTTACAGTAGGCCGGTGAAGCCAACGGAGCTTGCAGTAGGCTGATGAAGCTAACGGAGCTTGCAGTAGGCCGGTAAAGCTAACTAGACTTGCAGAAGGCCGGTGAAGCTAACAAGACTTACAGTATGCCGGTGAAGCTAACTAGACTTGCAGAAGGCCAGTAAAGCTAACTAGACTTGCAGTAGGCCTGTGAAGTTAACGAGACTTACAGTAGGCCGGTGAAGCTAACGGAGCTTGCAGAAGGCCTGTGAAGTTCACAAGATTTACAGTATGCCGGTGAAGCTAACGGAGCTTACAGTATGCCGGTGAAGCTAACCTAACTAGACTTGCAGAAGGCCGGTAACGCTAACTAGACTTGCAGAAGGCCTGTAAAGTTAACGAGACTTACAGTAGGCCGGTGAAGCTAACGGAGCTTGCAGTAGGCCGGTAAAGCTAACTAGACTTGCAGAAGGCCTGTGAAGCTAACGAGACCTGCAGAAGGCCTGTGAAGTTAACGAGACTTACAGTATGCCGGTGAAGCTAACGGAGCTTGCAGTATGCCGGTAAAGCTAACTAGACTTGCAGAAGGCCTGTGAAGTTAACGAGACATACAGTATGCCGGTGAAGCTAACGGAGCTTGCAGTATGCCGGTAAAGCTAACTAGACTTGCAGAAGGCCTGTGAAGTTAACGAGACTTGCAGAAAGCCTGTGAAGTTAACGAGACTTACAGTATGCCGGTGAAGCTAACGGAGCTTGCAGTATGCCGGTAAAGCTAACTAGACTTGCAGAAGGCCTGTGAAGCTAACGAGACATGCAGAAGGCCTATGAAGTTAGCGAGACTTACAGTATGGTGGTGAAGCTAACGGAGCTTGCAGTAGGCTGGTAAAGCTAACTAGACTTGCAGACGGCCGGTGAAGCTAACGAGGCTTACAGTATGCCGGTGAAGCTAACTAGACTTGCAGAAGGCCGGTATATCTAACTAGACTTGCAGTATGCCGGTGAAGCTAACTAGACTTGCAGAAGGCATGTGAAGCTAACGAGACTTATGTAGTCCGGTGAAGCTAACGGAGCTTGCAGTAGGCTGGTAAAGCTAACTAGACTTGCAGAAGGCCGGTAAAGCTAACTAGACTTGCAGAAGGCCTGTGAAGTTAACGAGACTTACAGTACGCCGGTGAAGCTAACGGAGCTTGCAGTATGCTGGTAAAGCTAACGAGACTTACAGTAGTACAGTGCCCATGTCTAAAACAATGTCTGGAGAGGTGCGTGATATCTTCCTCTTCCTCAAAAAGATACCTGCAATATGACTCTACCAGTACATTGTATATCATAAATTTGTATTGTTTAGCACTCTTCACAAACCTAAAGCAGAACTATTTAATCTATCACATAGCACAAGTGCTTCTTATTCCATTTAATGTACTTTCTTACAATAATCATATAAAATGTTAATATTTACCGATAAATAAACCTCATATGTTAAATATAATAGATATATATTATCCTTATCTCATGAAAGTGATATCATTTATTTAGTTTATATTTATATAATAAATTCATTATTATGTATTTTTATGTAAAGTTATACCTACATCTCTTGACAGTAAGTATTAATGCTATTGTTTAGTGAATAATACTATTGTATTGTGACTTTGTTATAGTTAGTTTAAGCAATATTTTATTCAAGAATATTTTTAGGAATATTTATTGTAAGTCATATAATTCTGTATATTTTTTTCATTTTGAGGCCTTTATGTGTAATTTATTCTATGCAGGTTGTTATCGTGTAATTTTACTCATTATAAAACCATATCACCTGTGTATGAGTAACGAAATGCAATCAAAGATATTTAAAATGTACTCGAAAAAATAAAATCTTTTCTAACCGCAACCCCTCGCATTCTAGTCATGTGAGCGTACTTTAAATAAGTTCTAGTAAAGCACACTATAGCACCGATCATTTCCGAACTTTCCCCAGGGGCTTGTCAATAATGGTGGGGGTTTCAAAATTTCACTTTTTTTTTATCCAGTTCAATCCGCATAGTAAATCACAATAGCAAAGAACTGAGTGTGCGTAAATCGAAAAACGGGGCCCCTCGCATACATAATATCGTCTTTCTGGGCAGGAATATGACTTTAAAGTAGGATGAGAGAAACGTGTAATTTGAGTAAAATTTATATAAAGAAATAGTGCAATATAAGGCTATTATTATAGGTCTGCATCATTCATACAGTCGTGGTATGACCCATAGAAATTGAGTACTTATTTAATGGCTATGGATATTTATACTAGTATAAATATAAAATCCATCTTCCTACTAAGCTAGCCCTATTGTAAATGTAATACTTGTGTGTTTTTATGTTTATTTATCGTCGCTATCGATTGCCCATATGAGCGACGCCTCCTGGAGAGATTAGTCATTTTAGATTTTTGGAGGATAGTGTAATGATACAGACAGAGACCCATTCCAGAGTCTCCTCTGGTTCTTTTACATGCACAGTGTAAAGCACCGACATGAGACCTCGGTTTAAAGTCCCATCTGAAAGAATGTTAATTTTATTAGTGTCAGACGGGGGATCGAACCTGCGATCCCTGGATTACCAGTCCAGCGTGTTACCACTGGACTACAGATCCGTCTGTAATGTGATACTTGGCAACAAAATGTCACTATTATATGTCTACAGGAGACAAGCCAAACTAACAAAATGTTTGTATTATTTCAGTATGATGTTGTCGGATTCAGGGTCCGATTACTCTAATAAGAATAGAAACATTCAAGCATCATTTATCACTGTATGTTCACCACATACATGTACAGCAATGCCTGTGTGGTTTCTAATGGCCGTGTGCTTACTAAGAGTGTCATGTAATGAAAAACATTTGTCAGTTACTGCCCCTGAATACTCCTAAAAGAAGATTGGTCCTTGTAATTGATTTCCTCTGTTTTTATCGTTGTTTCCTTTGCACCACATGCTATCCATTTTCATCCATTTTCCCATCTTATGATAATTAGATTATTTAATCGCAGGTATCCTACAGCATATCCAATGGGTACGTTACTGTAACAATTGGTTATCAATTAATTAGGCTATTAACCCATTCAACACCAAGTAACTCACATGGACTGGTCCATGATATTCATAGACCAATAAATGAATCAGAAAATCACATTTGGACAAGTTCATTTATCAAAATGGGTAATTATGTCTAAAAATAGTAATATCACTGGCAAAAAGTGCAGATCCTGATGAGACGGCTCGTCACGAGCCGGCTCATCTGGATCTACACTTTTTGTAAGCCTATTTAGAGGTCTGTGGTGTTGAAAGGGTTAATTAACATATATTTTTATAAAATTACATTTATCATACCGCCACATCTGGTTAGGGAACAACAGTAAAAACAAAGGATTCCAACTAAAAGGACCGATATACATTTCGGGATATATCGGACTGAATCTACCAAGGGAGGTAATAGACAAACCAGTAGTGTCTCTCACTCAGACATCTGCATTTCCCTTGAATGCTGGTAAGAGTCAATGTATATGTATATACATGTAGATTGGCTTGCCCCACCTGGTCAAATAAATCGGACAATAATCCTACATGTCTTCTATTTCAGGGTAGTTTGAGAAACATTATAAATACAGTCTACATCCGTTACGTCGAATTCCGTCGGACCGAACAAAATACTTCGACATAACCGAAATTTGACTTAGCGAAATTAGATTTAAACGGAGCCAGTTATATGTACAATGATAGTGTCCGATATGGAACTTTGATCCAACTTCAAGATAACGGGATAATTCGACATAACAGACTTTGACATAACGGTTGTTGACTGTATATGTATTTATGTATGAGGAACAGGGTGTGATAGATAGACATATTTGTTTGAGCATCTATCACACCTTCAAGGTCATGAATCGGAGAAATTCAAATCCTATTTTTGGATGAGAATAGTTTTCCTGTTTTGATTTTTGATTTTTGATTTTTTTGGAATTGTGCAATAATTAATTATTTCTAATATAACTTGTTTTATCTACTTGCATAATTTCAGATGGTAAGAATACTTTTCAACTTTCTTGTTTCTATTCATTAAAATTTCTTCTCTTCATTTCATTGATTATGATTTTGTTTTTCAGTTATCTTTTCCCCCCAAGTTTTGGAATTCATTTCATGACTATTTCACTATGTTTGAAGTGTTTGACGTTTGAAAAAGAGTGTCACAATATCATAAATGCATGAATTCTTCCGTCACCATGACTACTATGCGGCACAAAATATTTGGTCAATTTTTAAGAACATGATTCATTTTGCATGCTTTGAATGTGCATAACTCTGAGAAAAAGAATTACACTTGGCTTTTTTCTATCCCAAATTATGGATTTACTTAATATACCATCAGATATTGTATTTACTTACCATAATATACCATCAGATATTGGATTTCATTACCATAATATACCATCAGATATTGGATTTACTTACCATAATATACCATCAGATATTGGATTTCATTACCATAATATACCATCAGATATTGGATTTCATTACCATAATATACCATCAGATATTGGATTTACTTACCGTAATATACCATCAGATATTGGATTTACTTACCATAATATACCATCAGATATTGGATTTACTTACCGTAATATACCATCAGATATTGGATTTCATTACCATAATATACCATCAGATATTGGATTTACTTACCATAATATACCATCAGATATTGGATTTTATTACCATAATATACCATCAGATATTGGATTTACTTACCATAATATACCATCAGATATTGGATTTACTTACCATAATATACCATCAGATATTGGATTTACTTACCATAATATACCATCAGATATTGGATTTACTTACCATAATATACCATCAGATATTGGATTTACTTACCATAATATACCATCAGATATTGGATTTACTTACCATAATATACCATCAGATATTGGATTTACTTACCATAATATACCATCAGATATTGGATTTACTTACCATAATATACCATCAGATATTGGATTTACTTACCGTAATATACCATCAGATATTGGATTTCATTACCGTAATATACCATCAGATATTGGATTTACTTACCATAATATACCATCAGATATTGGATTTCCTTACCATAATATACCATCAGATATTGGATTTCATTACCATAATATACCATCAGATATTGGATTTCATTACCGTAATATACCATCAGATATTGGATTTCCTTACCATAATATACCATCAGATATTGGATTTCATTACCATAATATACCATCAGATATTGGATTTCATTACCATAATATACCATCAGATATTGGATTTCATTACCATAATATACTACCAGATATTGGATTTCCTTACCATAATATACCATCAGATATTGAAAACATTTTATTATTTTGTTCACCGTAAAAGAATTTTGTTAAATTATTTCGTCATAAAACATGAAGAAGTCTGTACAGAAACTTCTTGCTAAGTTTGCTTTGTTGCTTAATAAAGGTAGCTACCGACCCTCACACGATCTTGTTAATGAGCTGTTTTTATTGTTACCATGTTAATTTGTGTTATACATTTATTTATCGTCGCTACCGGTTACCCATATGAGCGACGCCTCCTGAAGAGATTAGTCATTTTAGATTTTTGGAGGATAGTGCAATGATACAGACAGACTCATTCCAGAGTCTCCTCTGGTTCTTTTACGTGCACGGTGTAAAGCACCGACACATGACCTCGATTTAACGTCCCATCTGAAAGACTGTTAATTTTATTAGGGTCAGACAGGGGATCGAACCTGCAATCCCTGGATTACCAGTCCAGCATGTTAACCACTGGGCTACAGATCCGTCTGTTAAAATTAATAAGGACTGTCCTTATTATAGCCTGTTGGTTCTTTAACTCTTTGCATGCTGGGTAAAATAAAGGCTATAATGTAATGTACAAATAATTGTAGCAGACGACAATTCATTAATGTAATTTTGTTATTTTCTTACCCTGGCAATATGTCTTGGAATGTTATTAGAATTGTGTCGTGACATATATTTGACTGTTATTTTCACTCAATGAGTCAGGTAGCGTGCAAAGAGTTAAATTAAATATTCATTATTATATTTAATAACAGTTTTAACATTTGCAACTAAGTTCTTTCCTGTGCTTGCGTTGCCTTTGAGTTTATTAACAAGTGTTGCATTCTTGATACTAATAAAATGGAATAATTCTTCACACTTTGCAATTTTGAGACTTTTGAAGTTGATTTGTTTATTTGGAATGTTTGCAGGCGGTGTTGAGATGATCCGACTTGGTGAGAACGTGATTGAGTACAGCAAGGACTTCCGCTTTTACATCACAACCAAGCTGCGTAACCCGCACTACTTGCCCGAGGTGGCAGTCAAGGTGTCCCTCCTCAACTTCATGATCACCCCGGAGGGCCTAGAGGACCAGCTGCTGGGAATTGTTGTGGCGAAGGAAAGGTCAGTTGGGTGTTGTTTTTTTTCTCTCCCGTAATTTTAATGTGACATTTTACACTCTAATACAATATAATAGTATTGTCTTCATTTAGATAAGTTGACAATGTACAGAAAACTACTCTAAACCGAATGGCCACCGGGGTCGGTTCAGAGGGGTTTTTCATAGTGGGTGTCGTAACGAGCCGTCTCATCAGGATCTGCACTTTTTTGCCAGTAATAATTATTACTATTTTTAGATAAAATTACCCATTTTGATAAATGAACTGGTCCAAATGTAATTTTCTTATTAATTTATTGGTCTAAAAATAGCATGCACCAGTCCATGTCAGATACTTGGGGTTGAATGGGTTAAAGGTGTGTTATATGGGTTACGTATTATGTTTAAACTACTACACGATTGTTGTCTGATGAAAATTTATGTCTGCTTCAGTAGATTAAACGCTTTTTGGTATTTTTAAGTATTCAAGATTTCCAACCAAGTGTATGCACTTGCGTATTTGCGTATTGCCAGGCACGCCCCTGTATCTAACAACTGAATGTTACAGTAACAACTATACACATACAGTCAAACCTTAAGCAGCCAGCCAAGGGAATCATTGAAAGTGGCTGCATAGCAGGTGGCTGCTTAATAGAGGTCAACTGTATAATAAAACAACATATTGGGAATCTGGAAACTGGCTGCTTAATACAGGTTGGCTGCTTCATAGAGGTGACCATTAACACAGGTTTGACTGTAGTCAACTTGGACTTGATGATGCATTATAAATTCTTTTTAAGTAATAAGATGCACCGGTTAATAAATTCACCCAGTCTTCCTCCGAATGTCACTAACGCACATTCATGTGTGGGTGTAAGTGGGATGTGGGTGTAAGTCGGATGTGGGTGGGTGTAAGTCGGGTGTGGGTGTAAGTGGGATGTGGGTGTAAGTCAGATGTGGGTGTAAGTCGGATGTGGGTGTAAGTCGGATGTGGGTGTAAGTCTGATGTATGGAAACCTAGCACATACTGACGATTACAGCAGCCCACATAGCCCTCTAAGCATCCAATAGTTTATACAAATTTATTTTAGCTCGATTGCGAAACAAGTACTGACAACTTATAGTAATCACTTTCGCGATCTCATTCCTAATGGAATCCATCGCCACGAGGGAGAGAGAGAGAAGATGCATGTAGAATTTAAATGCCTTGCTTAAGGGCACAATCGTAACAGCTCCAGCGGGGCACAAACTCCGTGCCTTTCACACCTGAAGCGAACCCGCTACCACTACGCTATCACGACTTACAATTATTATAATTATAGTAGGCGAAAATTCATAATTAGTCCAGAAACTAATGCATTTATAAGGTGGCGACTTAAAATAAAGTTATTTAGTTAGTTAACAAGGGACTATTATTGAAGCCTCGTCACATTACCTACCATTGTGTTTGTTCAGGCCGGAGTTGGAAGAAGAGCGACAGGCGTTGATTATACAGAGCGCCCAGAACCGCAAGCAGTTGAAGGAGATTGAGGACAAAATCCTGCACACGCTCTCGGCCTCTGAAGGAAATATCCTCGAGGATGAATCTGCCATCCAGGTCCTCGACTCCTCTAAGATCCTCTCAGACGAAATCTCAAAGAAACAACAGGTAAAGAGATGGTGCTAAAGCAGTTTATACAGACCCTATTTCAACCAGGCATTATGAATTGCAAAGAAACAAAAGGTAAAGAGATGGTGCTAGAGCAGTTTATACAGACCCTATTTCAACCAGGCATTATGATTTGCATGATAAATGCCATTGATAATAAGAATAGAAATACAACAAACAGTCAAACCTGTCTTAAACAGCCCGCCAAGGGAATCACAGATAGTGGCTGCTTAGCACAGGTGGCTGCTTAATAGAGGTGAAATGTATAAGAAAACATTTTGGGAATCTGGAAACTGGTTAACTGCTTAATGCAGGTTGACTGCTTAATAGAGGTGACCACTAACACAGGTTTGCCTGTAGTTAAATTTTGATAAGAAAGTTACTGTTAGTAAATGAATATCGTTACACTTCATCTGGCCACACTATTGTCCAATGGCCATCTACTCACCATAGACTAAATGATGTTAAAAACTCTGAAGACAAAATGTTCATCAAATTATTGAAGCATAATTGCAGATTTAAAAAAAGTGTAACGTGTTTGTTTTTTATAGCGTCACCCCTATTTAAAGGGCCAGCCATTTCTGACTTATGAGACACCTCTTTTTTTATGAACATCAGTACTTCCCGAATCCTATGCTTGTATGCCAGGCTGGTAGGCAATTGGTAACCATTATTTAACTAGCTGGCGGCTCACCAACCGGCCATATCAGAACGGATCCCTGACGAAATTCGAACCTTCGACCGCCCGCTCCGTAGGTGGATGCCTTAACCACTAGGCCACGGAGACGGTAATTTAATAGCTGAGAACATCAAAAACTGTGAAAACTCTACCATCAGAGGGCGAGTGAGCAATCACACTCATTCTCAACCAATGAAGGGTTCTACGTGTGGTGCAAAAATGCACCGTTTTATGTTGTTTTAGTGACGCCATTATGACCTCCCAGCATTGACGGCCTCAGACAGTACTTTCCTTAAGGCTTTGACAATTGAGACCCAATTCGTATAGAAAAAAATCAATACTTCTCTCAATCTATTGATTTTTTTTCTGTATGAATATTGAAATAATAATAATAATATGTTCCATTATGAATGCTTTTGATAGATGATTGT
This sequence comes from Archivesica marissinica, assembly GCA_014843695.1. NCBI lineage: Eukaryota > Metazoa > Mollusca > Bivalvia > Venerida > Vesicomyidae > Archivesica > Archivesica marissinica. The sequence continues at coordinate 31,921,265 of CM026398.1, forward strand.
AAAATGTTTACGCCAGTACTTCTGTTGCCCATCAGGTTGTTGGCACCGATATGAAAGGGGTGTAGCCCTGTACATTAAATGTGCATTAAATGTAAATTGTTAACTTGTGTCCAGAATGTTTTGGAGGTGAATTACAATGTTCAGTTTCTATGCACTATCAGATCCAGGCTTGTACAGATTGGGGAGGAGTTATGCTAATTGACTGTTCTACGTCAAACAATTATTTGATGACATTGAATTGAGTGTATGCTGTTGTATTTTTGGATGGGACACCTGGTTCATCACCCACTGTTTTTTAGATGGGACACCTGGTTCATCACCCACTGTTTTTTAGATGGGACACCCAGTTCATCACCCACTGTTTTTTAGATGGGACACCCAGTTCATCACCCACTGTTTTTAGATGGGACACCTGGTTCATCACCCACTGTTTTTTAGATGGGACACCCAGTTCATCACCCACTGTTTTTTAGATGGGACACCCAGTTCATCACCCACTGTTTTTTAGATGGGACACCTGGTTCATCACCCACTGTTTTTTAGATGGGACACTTTTGGATGGGACACCCAGTTCATCACCCACTGTTTTTTGGAGAGGACACCTGGTTCATCACCCACTGTTTTTAATGGGACACCCAGTTCATCACCAACTGTTTTTAATGGGACATCTGGTTCATCACCCACTGTTTTTAATGGGACACCCAGTTCATCACCAACTGTTCTTAATGTGACACCTGGTTCATCACCCACTGTTTTAATGGGACACCTGGTTCATCACCCACTGTTTTTAATGGGACACCCAGTTCATCACCAACTGTTTTTTAATGGGACACCTGGTTCATCACCCACTGTTAGGTGGATGATGGATGCACTGCCACCACCCACCAAATTAACTAGTGCTGTAGAGATATATTTTATGTTTAACAGATAGCCGAGGAGACGGAGGAGAAGATAGAAGCGAGTCGTATGGGATACCGTCCCATCGCTAAACATTCATCCATTCTCTTTTTCTCCATCGCCGACCTGCCCAACATCGATCCTATGTACCAGTACTCCCTGACCTGGTTCGTCAACTTGTACGTCATGTCGATACACGACAGGTATGTATTCATGATCAAACTTTCTTTTGTTTTTCTAATCATTAATTACTTAAAATCTCTTCCATACGGCCACACTCCCAAAATAAACCAAATAGTGTCTTGTGTGCCATCTACACTCATTCTTATCGTCACACCGGTAAACCGACATTCCTGCAAAACATCAAACCAAACTAGACCTAACTGTATTCTATGTGCAATCTACACTCATCCTTAAGGCCACACCGGTAAACCGGCATCTGCAAAACATCAAACCAAACTCGACCTAACTGTATTTTATGTGCAATCTACACTCATCCTTAAGGCCACACCGGTAACCGGCATACCTGGGAACATCAAACCAATATTGACCTAACTGTTTTGTGTACGATCTACATTCATCCTTAAGGTCACACCCGCCGGCTTATTGGCATTCCTGGACACATCCAATCAAAATAGACCTAACTCTTGTCTTGTTCCATCAACATTCATGTGCACTTGTTTACCGATCTGTATAGCAATGGATTTAATAATTATTATGCTCATCAGTTCATTATGACGGCCATCTGTTGAAGAATCATTTTACATTCATGAGGTTAGTCAATTTTAGGTGTTCGATTATTGTTTATTCTAACACGACCCAGCTAATAACATACATAATGGTAGAGTAAAATCTACCTCGGGTTATTCTGCGATATACCTACCTTGAACTATGCTGCGCGCGCACAGTGTTTTGGCTATTCCATTTATACAATGCGTGTAAAGTTTTATGAATAAAAGTCACGTGATGTTTGTAAATACTACCGTGGGAATTCGCGGAAGTGAGCTATTTTTAGAATCAGATAATCTCTTGTCCGTCTTGTTTTTCTGTTAAGTAACGTTTCAGTTACTATTCTGTACAGTTTTATTTGACAAAATAAATAAAATTATTAATCAATTACAACTTTTGTTCATTTATGCACTAGATTGATATTTTCCATAAAAAATAACGTCATCACCCCACCCCTTACGCGGAAGGAAATTTCGAAAGCCAAATGCAGCGGAGTAGCACCGCGTTTGAAGAAAATACTCCTTTGATTCTCGTCTAAAATTATTAGAAGTAAGTCGTGTTAGAATCGAAATAATAAGTATCAACCGTTGTATATCGCAGAATAACCCGAGTTTGAAGTTCTTATGTGTAGAAATATATATCAGGAAGGCCGAAGTGATTTATTGAATTTATCAACAAAATAAGTATTTCACTGTTCAGTTTTATTGCCACTGTCTTGTGCTTTAGAACCCATTACAACAAATTACTCATCCTGTACACCCTAATACAGCAAGTTACTCACTCTGTACAACCCGATACAACAAATTACTCACTCTGTACAACGCATTACAGCAAATTACTCACTCTGTACAACCCGATACAACAAATTACTCACTCTGTACAATGCATTACAGCAAATTACTCACTCTGTACAACCCGATACAACAAATTACTCACTCTGTACAACCCGATACAACAAATTACTCACTGTACAACGCATTACAGCAAATTACTCACTCTGTACAACCCGATACAACAAATTACTCACTCTGTACAACCCGATACAACAAATTACTCACTCTGTACAATGCATTACAGCAAATTACTCACTCTGTACAACCCGATACAACAAATTACTCACTGTACAACCCGATACAACAAATTACTCACTCTGTACAACCCAATACAACAAATTACTCACTCTGTACAACCCGATACAACAAATTACTCACTCTGTACAACCCGATACAACAAATTACTCACTCTGTACAACCCGATACAGCAAATTACTCACTCTGTACAACCCAATACAGCAAATTACTCGCTCTGTACAACCCGATACAACAAATTACTCACTCTGTACAACCCGATACAACAAATTACTCACTCTGTACAACCCGATACTACAAATTACTCACTCTGTACAACCCGATACAACAAATTACTCACTCTGTACAACACATTACAGCAAATTACTCACTCTGTACAACCCGATACAACAAATTACTCACTCTGTACAAGCCGATACAACATATTATTCACTCTGTACAACCCGATACAACAAATTACTCATCCTCTGTAACGCGATGCAACAAATTGTCTTTTTCTTTGAAGGTTGATACAATAGAACAGCAAAAACTAGTGATTAAATGATAACCAATTACATAGACAATACCATTTATTTACATAGACAATACCGTTTATTTACATAGACAATACCGATTATTTACATAGACAATACCAATTATTTACATAGACAATACCATTTATTTACATAGACAATACCGATTATTTACATAGACAATACCGTTTATTTACATAGACAATACCGTTTATTTACATAGACAATACCGATTATTTACATAGACAATACCAATTATTTACATAGACAATACCGTTTATTTACATAGACAATACCTATTATTTACATAGACAATATCAATTATTTACATAGACAATACCAATTATTTACATAGACAATACCGTTTATTTACATAGACAATACCGATTATTTACATAGACAATTCCGATTATTTACATATACAATACCAAGTATTTACATATACAATACCGATTATTTACATAGACAATACCGATTATTTACATAGACAATACTGATTATTTACATATACAATACCGATTATTTACATAGACAATACCGATTATTTACATATACAATACCAATTATTTACATAGACAATACCGATTATTTACATATACAATACCAATTATTTACATAGACAATTCCGATGCTGATTCATATCATTATGGTTCCTACACTTTTATGCATAGCATATTGATTTTTATAACAATAGCACATCAATCTCACTATTCAAACAGGTAGTAATATTTCCCCCCAACAATTGTAGAAACCGATGCTGAAGTGGCCATTGCTGTTGTCATCCGATGCATGAAAAGGTACCGCTTCCGATTGCCTGCTCAGTTGTTCCGTTGATCACTAGCATAAACCAGCAGTCTCTTTCAGTGTAATAGCTTCTCAAAGTAAATACAATTACTTGTATCGAGTTGCACATGATGTTACTTTACATAATATGAATTTTCATGTATACTAGTAATTTAAAATATAAACTATGCTAACTTTAGACATGTATATTACAGCAATAAATCGAAGATCTTGGAACGACGACTGCGATACCTCACCGATCATTTTAGCTATCTCTTGTATGATAATGTGACACGATCGTTGTTTGCCAAGCATAAAGTTGTGTTCGCATTCCTACTGTGTACTAATCTGTTACTGTGAGTAATGAGGAAATGGTACAACCAAATATCATACCCCACCCACTAGCTACAGCATGCCGTAGAGCAGAATCTATATTTACCTGTATCCAGATTATAGATTTAATTTGCATGTATATACAGGTAATACTGACATTTCACAGCAGGGATTTATTTCACTTTCTTGCATGGGATGTTTGCTTTTAGTCAAAAGTGGAACATTGACAAATTAACCCATTCAACACCAAGTAACTGACATGGACTGGTCCATAATATTTTTAGAGCAATAAATTGATCAGAAAATTGCATTTGAACTAGTTCATTTATACCAAAATTGGTAATTTTTACTAAATATAGTAAAATGACTAGCAAAAAGTGCAGATCCTGATGAGATGATTCACCAAGATCTGGATCTACACTTTTTGTAAGCCTGTTTAGAGGTCTGTAGTGTTGAAAGGGTTAAGGGATTTTGATCTGAAAAACTGGACACTTTCTAGTGGCATATCTTAAACTCGCAAAGGGACTTCATAACAATATTGAAATGTGGACAGTGTTATTCACTTTCATTTCTGATTCTGTCATTTTGTAAACAAATAAATTGGAATGTTTATTTAATCTCGACCCCTGGTTAACCCTTTCAACCCCACAGGCCTCTAAATAGGCTTATGAATAGTGTAGATCCAGATGAGCCGGCTCGTAACGAGCCGTCTCATCAGGATCTGCACTTTTTTGCCAGTAATAATTATTACTATTTTTAGATACAATTACCCATTTTGATAAATGAACTGGTCCAAATGTAATTTTCTTATTAATTTATTGGTCTAAAAATAGCATGCACCAGTCCATGTCAGTTACTTGGGGTTGAAAGGGTTAATCAAGGTAACACTCCAATGAGAGACAACTCTAATTTTCTATTACCTCCCTTGGCAGATAAAGACCGACTTATTTCAAAATGTGAATAGGTCCTTTTAGTTAGAATCCTTTGTTTTTACTGTTGTTCCCTAACCAGATGTTGCGGTATGATAATTGTGATTTTATCAAAATCGTGTTAATTAACTGATAGCATTGTTTTACAAATAAGTACTCATTGCATATACTGTAGGAGATATGTCGAAATATAATCATATAAAGAGATAGTGGAATAAAATTGCTAACATGATTGTGAAAAGGAAACAACGATAAAAACAGAGAAAAACACTTAATAGGACCTATCTACTTTTAGGGAGTATTCAGGGGCAGTAACTGACCGATGTCTCTCATCCCAAAAGGATCTATGGTTCCTGCTGGTTTCTGGTTCTTTTACATGCCCCGTATATAAGATAGAAACAAATTGAAATGTCGGTATTGCATGAACTGGTAAGCTTTGAACTGAACAGTTCTTTCACTGCGGAAACTGGTTTCATATATTGAATAATATGCCGTGTGTATGCAGTACGCTCCAGTATACTTTGATATATGGGCTCTGTACGATATCGTATACTTGATACAGTCTACATCTGTTATGTCAAAGTCGGTTATGCCGAATTATCCGGTCATCTCGAAGTCGGATCAAAGTCCAGTTTCAGACACTATCATGTTACATATAACCTCTGTTTATATTGAATTTCATTAAGTTAAATTTCAGTTTTGTTCGGTCTGACGGAATTCGGCATAGCGGATGTAGATGGATGGATTTTCCATATACTTTGATATACAAGATATGTAAAGTACTTGGATATACATGGTCTGTACGATACCATTTACTCGTATATACACGGTCCGTATGATACTGTATATATGAACCCATTATCCGCAGTGTTTAGTGTTGTTTTATTAGAGTGGTGGAACCTATGCTCGGCGTAAATCCTACATATCATAGCCTATAAAAAAAGTTAAATGCACTTGCCGTATATTATTATTTTCTTAAGTCGTGAACACAACTTTCAAAAAAATGTTGTTGAAAATGTTAGCTTCATTACGTGACCATGTGCCTCAATTAACTAACAATATTACAACTCATAAGAAACTTTTTTTCTGGTTATTTGTACATTTCCCCCCCAATTCGGATAGCTACCTGAAATGCTCATAAACCGCATCATTTCGGTGAAAACAATTTTCCCAACAACTTGTCTGTTATATTCGGCTACTGAACCAGTCAGGTGACAGTTGCATTAGGCTACCGGTACATACAACAGAATGCTATTGAATCATGTCAGCGAAAATAGGTTTAAACTATTTAAATATTTTAAATACGGATGTAAATGGAAAAAATACGACGAGCATAGGAATATGCCGAGCATAGGTTCCACCACTCTATATTGTTCATAACTTTTCAGATTTGATATTTTAGATCTAGCTAATTATTCACAAGGATTATTTTTATGTTGCCCATTTTATTTGTGATACCAGATGAAACAATAGATACTCTTCATTTGCTGAATAATGTAAACACAATCAAGGTCAGGGAAATATAGGAAAAGTTCTACTGAAATTTGATATTATGATATGATATAATATGAAAATGCAGCTGAAATTTGGAAATAAAAGTGAATTTTGAAAATTGTGCTGAAATTTTGAAATATGCCTGTAAAATTTGAAAATGCCACTGAAATTTCCAATGTGCGAACACAATACCACTGATTTAAGACCAAAGTTTGGGAGATCTTCTTATAGTCGAGATCGTCTTATAGACGAGTATTTACAGTATGCCTGTGAAATTGGAAAATGTGACTGAATTTTGGAAATAATATAATTATGCCTGTGAAATTGGAAAATGCCATTGAAATTTGGAAATATGCCCGTGAAATTTGAAAATAATGGTTGTGTGGCAGAACAAGGGAATTTTGTGATTTCAGGAGTCATGTTATACCAAATGTTGACATTTCAATTACAATATTAATTTTAGTTTTCTAAAAAAAATCAAGCTAAGAATTATTACTGCGCCAGGCATGTCGGGAAGTTTAACATCTCAGGGGAATTATGTGTGGGAACCTTTTTCTGAGTATGTGGAACTGACCTTTTTATCAGCACGACCATAATTATATGGTACAACATAATAAAAAATTAAAATTTTAAATTTTTTTAAAAATATTACATGGTCTAACAAACCACAGATATTTCAAATCAGAAATTATTGTAATCTGGCATACAGGGATACATAATATGTCCTTGTGTTAATTAGCTTATTCAGTTAGATACAACAGAGAACTCTGCTGGGGGTGTAGCGCTAGAATCAGATACACCAGAGAACTCTGCTGACATTGTAGTGCTAGGATCAGTTACACCAGAGAACTCTGATGGTGGTGTAGCGCTAGAATCAGATACACCAGAGAACTCTGCTGACATTGTAGTGCTAGGATCAGTTACACCAGAGAACTCTGCTGACATTGTAGTGCTAGGATCAGTTACACCAGAGAACTCTGCTGACATTGTAGTGCTAGGATCAGTTACACCAGAGAACTCTGATGGTGGTGTAGCGCTAGAATCAGTTACACCAGAGAACTCTGATGGTGGGGAAGTGCTACACTCAGATACACCAGAGAACTCTGATGGCAGTGTAGCACTACACTCAGATACACCAGAGAACTCTGATGGCAGTGTAGTGCTAGAATCAGTTACACCAGAGAACTCTGATGGCGGTGTAATGCTAGGCTCGTTTAGTTTCGCTGCCTATTTATAACCTCCTATTTTGCTATCTTATTCCTATTTTTTCAGCAATCGCTCAAAGAATCTGGATCGTCGTTTACGCTATCTGTGTGACCATTTTACATATAGTCTCTATTGTAACGTGTGTAGATCCCTTTTTGAGAAAGATAAGACCCTTTTCTCGTTTGTGCTCTGTGCGAACATTCTCCTGTAAGTATTAAACTCACACAGTGCGATGTTAGTTTGTGCGTTTTAGAAAAATTACATTGTTTTGAAAAGTTTGTCACCACGATGTTTTTTATTCCGTTATTTTCAGCAACCGCTCCAAGATACTGGAGAGACGATTGCGCTACCTGTCTGACCATTTTACTTACAATCTCTATAGTAACGTGTGTCGGTCTCTCTTCGAGAAAGACAAACTTCTTTTCTCGTTCTTGCTTTGTTCAAATATGCTTTTGTAAGTATGAAATGATCAGGTTTGATGGTGTTTGGAATGGTGTGATTCACTTGACTCGAATACTCATCATGATTTGTCTAATATCCTAACATTGGTGTGCGTGTGTGTATTTTTATTGATTGATTAACCCCAAAGTCTTTCCTCCCTAACCTTGCATTGTCTTAGCTCCTGCTATAAGTTCTTATTTGTATTGTTTGACTAAGAAACTTAGCTTAAACAATTATTTAAGATGGTTTGTGTACATTTGTATTTGGACATTGCCCTTTAGACAACTGGATGTTTCAAATAAGTTTGCCATCATTTCAAGACAGCATTGTTAACACTTAAAATGAATAAATTGGAAGGAATGTGCAAACAACATGGATCCAGATCAGCTGCGGCATAGCTCCGCATCTGATCAGGATCTATGTTGTTTGCTATTCACCCAAAGTGTTTTAGCTGCAATATCCAAAAACAGCATATAGCCTGAACAGATGGCACAGTCTATGCACGTTCGTTCAGTGCCATCTGATCCGACTCTTATGCCATTTGCCAAAACGAATATACTCGTTTCCAGCAGAGCAAGTGTTTAAATACTGTATCTTCTATGCTATTTTGCCATGCTTGTGAAGAGCCCACCATTTCCTTTAATTTTGTTATAACCTTAAAACACAAAATAAACTTGCATGCATCAAAAGAAACTTGTTTGCTTTACTTGCTGCGTCTGCTTCTTTACAAAATAATTATATGCTAATTAGCTTCTGGCTGAGCTATGCTAGTTAATAATTAAATGACCTATATAGCATTGATATTATGATGTAATAAAATTAAGCATACTGAGACGTGTATAGTGTCGAGACTAGTTGTAATTTTATTCCGAATAATTAAATGCAATATATAGCTTGTATCAGAGATAAGAAAGTGCACCCATTGACCTGAAAACTGATTGGTGTCCAGCCCACTGTTTGTGATTGGCTTAATTTGCATGATGTAATAAACACTTTTTTTTTTCTTTTTATAACATGATGGGCATAAAGCATTGTTTGATTAGTCTGTCAATAAATATTTAGTAAGTTTGCATGGCTATTCTGTGAGTTCTGTCATGTATTCTTATCCGGCACAGTTTAAACAGTTTCCTTCGTAGAGATTTAGGTTAATAGCCTATTATATCTCCATACAAACGACAGCCATTTAACTATCATGCATTGGATAAGTAGTCGCCATATCTATCCCATCTCCATAGATATTACTTGGACTACATGAGATTCTGACCTTTATTATGAACATTGGTTAGGCTACTACATTGTCAATGTATGTCGTATTGGTAATGGCGTCAAGAGGTGCTTCTATGAGAGAAAGGGTTAAATGAAGCACTTATACAGGAAATAAATAAATAAATAATTGTAGTTGTAACAGTAAAGACTGATTGTATTGCATTTGTACCTACAATTCACATGAATGAACCTATGCATTTAACTGGATACTCCGCTGATAGTTAATGTACTAACATAGGCTACACAGGCATAGGCTCCACCCTCCACTGGCATAGGCTCCACCCTCCACTGACAGGCTCCACCCTCCACTGGCATAGGCTCCACCCTTCACTGGCATAGGCTCCACCCTCCACTGGCATGGGCTCCACCATCCACTGGCATAGGCTCCACCATCCACTGGCATAGGCTCAACTGGATCCACTGACAGGCTCCACCCTCCACTGGTATAGGCTCCATCTTCCACTGGCATAGGCTCCACCCTCCACTGACATAGGCTCCACCCTCCACTGGCATACGCTCCACCATCCACTGGCATAGACTCCACCATCCACTGGCATAAACTCAACTGGATCCACTGACAGGCTCCACCCTCCACTGGTATAGGCTCCATCTTCCACTGGCATAGGCTCCACCCTCCACTGACATAGGCTCCACCCTCCACTGGCATACGCTCCACCATCCACTGGCATAGACTCCACCATCCACTGGCATAAACTCAACTGGATCCACTGACAGGCTCCACCCTCCACTGGTATAGGCTCCATCTTCCACTGGCATAGGCTCCACCCTCCACTGACATAGACTCCACCCTCCACTGGCATACGCTCAACTGGCTCCACTGACAGGCTCCACCATCCACTGGCATAGGCTCCACCCTCCACTGGCATACGCTCCACCATCCACTGGCATAGACTCCACCATCCACTGGCATAGGCTCCACCATCCACTGGCATAGGCTCCACCCTCCACTGGCATAGGCTCCACCCTCCACTGGCATAGGCTCAACTGGCTCCACTGGCATACACTTCACCCTCCACTTGCATAGGCTCAACTGGCTCCACTATCCACTGGCATAGGCTCCACCATCAACTGGCTCCACTATCCACTGGCATAGGCTCCACCCTCAACTGGCTCCACTATCCACTGGCATAAGCTCCACCATCAACTGGCTCCACTATCCACTGGCATAGGCTCCACCCTCAACTGGCTCCACTATCCACTGGCATTGGCTCCACCATCCACTTGCATAGGCTCCACCCTTTCAGTTATTCTGGTGTATATCGTTTATCTTTACAGTTCTTATATTAACTCTGCACTCTTGTTGTGAAAGTAAATATGTTATGAAATTTCATTAGAATTGTGCTGTAGCGATGGCTACAAATAAGAAAAACACGTTAATTAATTGTTGTCTGTTGCCTTTATTTTACCCAGCATGCAAAGAGTTGAAGAGTACTCCATCTATGATTTGTGACTGACTGACACTGAATATATTTTTAACTCTTTGCACGCTAGCATTGAAAATAAAAGTCAAATATGTCGTCGAATTTCATTAGAATTGGGTCGACACAATTCCATGACATATTTCCAGTTTTCAGTTAAAAATAAGAAAATCACGTTAATTAATTGTCGTCTGCTGCATTGATTTGGACTATTTATGGCCTTTATTTTACCCAGCATGCAAACAGTTAATTAATACGTTCTGACGTAGTCGGCTGACTATCAGTTGATGACATCACAGTTTAAAAACATGTCAGAGATATTAATTTGCATTCCATTTGGCTAAAATTACTTTGAAAATGCAATATTTAATCAAAGATCTTCTGGAACCATTTCTTGCTCAAGCGTTACATATTGTGTCATTGCCAAGTATATGAATCCCCTAATTCTTGACAACACACTCTATGGGCAGCCTTCCAGGAACTGCTCCGTATAACATACCTCTTTATACGTAATGGGTTACATGTTATTAATTCTCATACTTTATGACAATATATTTTGTTACTTCCTATCTTCACACTTTTTACTTGTCTTCTGTCGTCTGCTGTATGCTAAATACACGTTACCCGACCATAGCTATATGCTAAATACACATTACCCGACCATAACTATATGCTAAATACACGTTACACGACCACAGCTATATGCTAAATACACGTTACCCGACCATAGCTATATGCTAAATACACGTTACCCGACCATAGCTGTATGCTAAATACACGTTGCCCGACCATAACTATATGCTAAATACACGTTACCCAACCATAACTATATGCTAAATACACGTTACCCGACCATAACTATATGCTAAATACACGTTACCCGACCATAGCTATATGCTAAATACACGTTACCTGACCATAGCTATATGCTAAATACACATTACCTGACCATAGCTATATGCTAAATACACATTACCCGACCATAGCTATATGCTAAATACATGTTACCTGACCATAGCTATATGCTAAATACACGTTACCTGACCATAGCTATATGCTAAATACACGTTACCCGATCATATATGTATGCTGAATACATGTTACCCGACCATATATGTATGCTGAATACATGTTACCCGACCATAGCTATATGCTAAATACACGTTACCTGACCATAGCTATATGCTAAATACACGTTACCCGATCATAGATGTATGCTGAATACATGTTACCCGACCATAGCTGTATGCTGAATGCATTGTTAGCCTGACCATAGCTGTATGCTGAATGCATTGTTAACCCGACCATAGCTGTATGCTGAATACATGTTACCCGACCATAGCTGTATGCTGAATGCATTGTTAGCCTGACCATAGCTGTATGCTGAATGCATTGTTAACCCGACTATAGCTGTATGCTGAATACACATTACCCAACCATAGCTATATGCTGAATGCATTGTTAGCCCGACCATAGCTGTATGCTGAATGCATTGTTAGCCCGACCATAGCTATATGCTGAATGCATTGTTAGCCCGACCATAGCTATATGCTGAATGCATTGTTAGCCCGACCATAGCTATATGCTGAATGCATTGTTAGCCCGACCATAGCTATATGCTGAATACATTGTTAGCCCGACCATAGCTATATGCTGAATGCATTGTTAGCCCGACCATAGCTATATGCTGAATGCATTGTTAGCCCGACCATAGCTATATGCTGAATGCATTGTTAGCCCGACCATAGCTATATGCTGAATGCATTGTTAGCCCGACCATAGCTATATGCTGAATGCATTGTTAGCCCGACCATAGCTATATGCTGAATGCATTGTTAGCCCGACCATAGCTATATGCTGAATACATTGTTAGCCCGACCATAGCTATATGCTGAATGCATTGTTAGCCCGACCATAGCTATATGCTGAATACATTGTTAGCCCGACCATAGCTACTGTATACCCATATGCTGAATGCACGTTAACCCGGCCCTGACTTGTTTGACTGAGACTAGATAATGGCAATATCGTCTTTAAACCTCCATGTTTGATGTTATATATCATGAAATTGATAATTGATACAAGTTTTACACTATTGTAACATTTCTTCTAGTTGATTGTAAGCATGATACAATTAAGAAACATAAGGTTTATTTGATTGCGTACGGTGAGATGTAACTGAGATGCTAGTGTTCAATCTTTGTAATCTCACAATGGGGAAAAATCCTGTTCAAAAACAAAATCCTCGATCCTCCATTGATCACCTCCAAAGTGTAATGGGCTCAACCTTGACTGGCACACCCTTCCACCAAATTTCATGAAATCCATCCGTAACTTGTTTACTGTAATCCTGCTAAGAGATACATGTAAATAAACGTGGAAGTCGTGATAGCGCAGTGGATGCGCGTTCGGTTCAGGTGCGAACGGTCCGGAGTTCGAGCCCCCCTGGAGCCGTTACGATTGTACCCTTAGGCAAGGCATTTAAATTCCACATTGCTTCTTCTCTCTCCCTCGTGGCGATGGATCCCATCAGGAATGAGGTCTCGAGAGTGATTAATATAAGTTGAAAGAACTTGTTTCGCAATCAAGCTAACATAAATTTGTATAAACTAAGCTGCTGTTAGTCTCAGAAACTACCTTATGGAATTGCATGAAAATGTAATATGCTTCAAAGTGACAGTCAACATGTATTCAGCATCAACAAATAACTATTGAGTAAATTATCTCCCTTTGGAGAAGAAACATGGAGGATTGTCTCATTCGATTCACTTTTTGTGATTTATTTAAGAAACAGCTTAATTATACAAGCAACCAGTCCATTAAAAAGCAGCAGTCCATTAAGAACAACTCAGTCCATTAAAATTCAAACTTGCGCGGGTTATTTAATGACAGTAAATAGTATCTTGCGTCTGCTGCATGACGTCAATTTCTGGACTTGTGGACATCCGTGGATCTGCAAATTAAAGCCATATAGCTCCGTTTCTCTGTAGCAAATCATAACAACAATAAAATTAATAATAAATTCCTGATAAAATAGCGGGACACTCGCATACATTGTCATTTTTATTTTTAACAGGAATATAAACAAGATTTGATTTTTTTTTTAAAAACAACACCAATACAACCTAAAAAACCCCACAAATTTCTAAGTTTGAACACTCGCATCTCTTGTTTTATTTCACATTTCCAAGCTTCCCATTGTTAACCTAATGTTCTGTGTTATTTGTTAGACGGTTTCGGTTTAAGTATATTCCACTGGACCTTGAGGGTGATGACTTCACAGTAGAAGGATTTGATTGGACGAAAATGACCGGGTCTGGTCTAATTGTTGTCACAAATTGTGCACAATGTGGTGCATGTAAATCGTGTTTGAGTGAAGCTTTTTAGACCGTGGCAGTTAGCACCATTCTGTAATGTAACAGGAATGCAGTTATTATTAAATTTTGTACTTTCTAATTATGATATAAAAAAAAAAAAATTTAAATTTGGAAAACTAAAAGCTGCATTTTTGTCTTAATAGAACACTGTACCGCTGTTGCAACATGTCATACATATTGTGTTCCCTGTAACAGATAGCGTAAGAAATGTTGTCGTGTTTCGTAAGTAGTAAAATGTAATAATCATTTTGTATTTAACTCTTTGCATAAAACAATATTTCTATGTGGAATAATTCCTGTTTAGCCCTTTGCACGCTGAGTAAATAAAATCACTTTTTAAACAATATAGATCCAGATCAGGATATATGTTGTTTGCTATTCAGCAAGTGCTTTAGCTTCGCTATCCAAATAGCATAGAGTCTGATCAGACGGTACGTTCTGTGTCGTCTGATCTGGCTCTATGCTGTTTGCAAAAGTGATTTTATCTGCCGCTAGCGTGCAAAGGGTTAATCGTTAAATACATTGTTTGTAGTATGTGTAATTCTATATGCTTAAATGAGATTTGTCGTAATGATTTATATAATAAGTTTATATTTATAATCAAAATGATTTAATAAGTTTATATTTAGTTTATATTATACTGTTTAAAATAAGTACAGATTTATGTTTTGACAAACACTTATTTAAAAGAAACAAACAATTTATTCCTTCTTTTTAATATTCTCATTTCATTAAATTAAAACATTTACAGTCAAGTAATACTTTTTAGTTAACAAGCTTCATGGAATATTTGTATTGAATTAAACATGGAATTATTTTTAATTTTCTTGTGTAAGATTGTGTTTAATATTAGTAATTTCTTAACCCTTTCAACACCACAGACCTCTATTTATAGGCTTACAAAAAGTGTAGATCCAGATGAGCCGGCTCGTGACGAGCCGTCTCTCATCAGGATCTGCACTTTTTGCAAGTAGTATTACTAATTTTAGACAAAATTACCCATCTTGATAAATGAACTGGTCCGAATGTAATTTTCTTATTCATGGACCAGTCCTTGTCAGTTACTTGGTGTTGAAAGAGTTAACTCTGTTTATAAACCTTTCCACCCTATTTTTAGCTCACATGATCACCCAATGATCGTCCATCAACAATTACTTCGAGCAACACCTCCTCCTAAACAGCTTCTCTGATTGTGAAATAATTTTACATAAATCTTCCTTTGTGTCACCCTCTAATAAAGTGGCTAAAAAATTTCCAATTCGTCAAAACAAATGGCCACCAGAGTTAAAAATCTTTGAATAGCATCTCCATCTAAATGCCAGTATGATCATTTCAAAGAAATGTTTCTTGGATGACCCTCTACCAAAATTGCTAAAACATGTTCGGTCCATCAAAAAACATGGCCTCAAAGCAGCTGGGCCAATATTCCCTTTCTTGCCTACAGAATACTTCCCACGGGTTCGAGCCCCGCTCAGACCGTGTCTCATTTATATGAAAAAGTTGGCAGTTTCTTATGGAGGTTGGTGCACCCAAGTACTGGTTAACCGTTGGAGCCTGCCCAGGAAAGGTGTTGTTAGGTAAACTGCCCGCCGGCGATATAGCCCAAAATGGTGCTGATGCAGGCGTAAAACCCGAAATATAACATATAACAGAATACTTTAAAAATCTTATCAAAAACTGCAAGCACATAGCTTAGACATGTGGTGTGTAGCATTGTCTAGTGAGGTCGAACGTCTAAAACATTCCTTATATGGATGAACGTCAGGGGAGGTAACTAGAGCCACAGAGCGGGGCTATGTCTAATTATCCTCTACCAAGTTATTCTAATTGTGCTCTTGGGGTCAAAATGGGCCCCGCCCTTTGAATCAGTTGTTGTGCATAGGTGTGAAAGGGTTTGTGAACTATTTAATGTTGTTACTCCACCTGATTGTTACATATTTCACTGAACTTCATTGTTTTTTTCTCGTGCACCAACAGGTCAAAGCATGAATTGGACCGTGAGGAGTTCATGTTCTTTCTGACGGGCGGCATAGGTCTAGAGAACAAGCTTGTCAACCCAGCACCCTCCTGGCTCACGGACAAGAGCTGGGACGAGATATGCAGAGCATCGGAATTGAAGTCCCTAAAAAAATTGAGGTAACTGTGCACATGTACAGTCAAACCTGTGTTAGTGGTCACCTCTATTAAGCAGCCAACCTGTATTAAGCAGCCAGATTCCCAATATGTTGTTTTACTATACATTTGACCTCTATTAAGCAGTCACCTGTGCTAAGCAGCCACTTTCTATGATTCCCTTGGCTGGCTGCTTAAGACAGGTTTGACTGTACTCAGTTAATAGAATGAGTTTTTCTATTACCTCCCTTGTTGGATTACTATTACCTCCCTTGACAGATAGTCTCATTTGTTCAGTAATGTATATTGATACTGTTAGTTGGAATCCTTTGTTTTTACTGTTGTTTTCTAACCAGATATTGTGGTATGATAAATGTGATTTTATCAAAATCATGTTACCGGTAATTACTTGATAACAAATATTTGCAATGAAGTATTCATTGGATATACTGTATGATATCTGTTGAGATTTAATAACTTAATATGTCGTGATAGCGCAGTGGTAGCGTGTTCGCTTTAGGGTTGAAAGGCCCGGAGTTCAAGCCCCGCTGGAGCGTTACGACAACAACAACAACGTTTATTTAGTAAATCAACATAATAAATACGAGTGTGCCCTTAGGCAAGACATTTAAATCCTACGTTGCCTCTTCTCTCTCCCTCGTGGCGATGGATTCCATCAGGAATGAGGTCTCGATAGTGATTAATATAAGTTGTAAAAACTTGTTTCGCAATCGAGCTAAAATATATTTGTATAGACTTAATAATTATAAGATGAGAAAACGAATGAATATGGATAGCATATGGTACAAAGGAATCCACTTTTAGGAGTATTCAGGGGCAGTAACTCACTAATGCTTCACATGCTACCATGCATGTGTGTATTAAATATAAAATTATAGTCTAACATGTGCAAAAAACCATCCAGTGGTAACACACTGGACTGGTAATCCAGGGATCGCAGGTTTGATCCCCCGTCTGACCCTACTAAAATTAACAGTCTTTCAGATGGGACGGTAAACCGAGGTCTTGTGTCGGTGCTTTACACCGTGCACGTAAAAGAACCAGAGGAGATTCTGAAATGGGTCTCTGTCTGTATCATGCACTATCCTCCAAAATAACTAATCTCTTCAGTAGGTGTCGCTCATATGGGCAACCGGTAGCGACGATAAATAAATGTAAAACACAAACCATCCAAACACAGCTCTTCCTGTCTGGTGACCACCGGTTTAGAGCAGTTGCACTGTACAATTTATAAAACTTCATTAAATTTTATGATTTTAGCTAAAACATAATGCACAATATTAATTACATGTATAATTCATAAATTTGCTGCCATGTATCATTCATGATTTTAATGGTTTGTATAATTCATGATTTTATCATTATGTCGTGATTTTAATGTATAATTCATGATTTTAATGTCATGTATAATTCATGATTTTAACGTCATGTATAATTCATGATTTTAACGTCATGTATAATTCATGATTTTAACGTCATGTAAAATTCATGATTTTAACAACATGTCATGATTTTGACAACATATGTGATTCATGATTTTAACAACATGTCATTTAAAGTAGAATAGCTTAGTGTGTAAGTTCATGTAGGTCTTTAGCATAATAATTGTTTAGCTACAATTTGATGCATAATTTGTCTGCCTCCGTGGTCGAGTGGTTAAGGTCGCTGACTTGTATACCACTATAATCTATCATCACTGATGGTCACGGGTTCGAGCCCCGCTCAGGCCGTGTCTCATTTATATGAAAAAGTTGGCAGTTTCTTACGGAGGTTGGTGCACCCAAGTACTGGTTAACCGCTGGAGCCTGCCCAGGAAATGTGTTGTTAAGTAAACTGCCCGCCGGCGATATAGCCCGAAATTGTGCTGATGCAGGCGTAAAACCTGAAATATAACATATAACATATTGATGCATAATTTATGATTTTTTTCATATTTTAGGGACAGTATTGCAAAGAATTTGAAGAATTGGGCTGAGTATTACAATGCCAAGGAGCCGCACAATGAGCCTCTTCCTGCTCCATACAACGAAGAACTTAACGATTTCCAGAAGATGATCGTGCTGCGTGTCATCCGCCCTGATAAGGTTATTTTTATCGCCATTATTTTACAGACGGATCTGTAGTCCAGTGGTAACACACTCGACTGGTAATCCAGGGATCACAGGTTCGATCCCCCATCTGACCCTAATAAAATTAACAGTCTTTCAGATGGGACATTAAATCGAGGTCTTGTGTCGGTGCTTTACACGGTGCACGTAAAAGAACCAGAGGAGACTCTGGAATGGGTCTCTGTCTGTATCATTGCACTATCCTCCAAAAATCTAAAATGACTAATCTCTTCAGGAGGCGTCGCTCATATGGCCAACCAGTAGCGACGCTAAATAAATGTAAAACACACACACCATTATTTTTTTAAAGTATAGAGTTTATTTATCGTGACACAATCTTTAACAACTTATATTAATCACTCTTGGTGGCATGCATAAAAGCGTATAATTATGCGGTCAATCATGTGGGTGGAAACAGGAGTACCCGGAGAAAATCCACCTGTCCGATCTGGCGACCGCCGTACCATCTCACATACTTCCCTGTCCGAGGATTGAACCCGGGTTGCATTGGTGAGAAGCGAGTGTTCTAACCACTGCGCTAATCCGACAGCCATTAACAACCTAGTGAGAATGCCTGTTCGTTTGTTTGCCCGTTTGTTTACCCACTCTTCTGAGATATACATTGTTAGTTATAACTTAATTGTACGTGTCAAGGAAGTATTTTCTGTTCTAACCATTTCTACCACTGTCATGACACTTTCTTTGGCTTTCCAACACCGATTAACAACCCCTAACCCAATCCTCCCTCTCAGGGGACCCTTTCCCTCTCAGGGGACCCTTTCTATCGGTTTGGGAACAAAATTGATCTTATGCTCTGGCCACTAACCCGTGAAGTTGCTTGAGACATTACAGCCTGTTAATCACAGGTCTGTATTGATTTATATTAGGGATAGCAACGAATATTCGCTGGGACAACCGAATAATTATCCAGTATTCGCATATTCGGAAAAAATATTATATAATTTGCAAACATGAAATACCGGTAACTGTCAGATACGTTGTTTTCTTTTGAAACCATCATAAAACATTCCAATACAAAAGAAATCGCTGCAGGATGTGTGAATAAATCATGTTAATTGACACTCTGCAATATAATCGGATAATTACAGTAGGTGCTAAGGTAGGTAGTGTTTAATTATGATGTCAAATCTGTTTAGATAAGAAAATTCCTTTGAAATATTACAGACAGTTTGCAATAACATACATCCCCATGTATCTTAAATTTTTAATTAAATGCTCAATATTACCAAAAAGTACTATTTAAAGTACTATTTATATTGTATTGTCCTAAAAAAAATGGAAATTTGAGTGATTTTGAGTTTTTGATAGAATGATATCGAATATTCGAATACCTTCCCCACCGAATATTCGAATACCTTCCCCACCGAATATTCGAATAGTAAATTCGCTATTCGTTGCCATCCCTAATTTATATCCGCTTCTGAAAGTCCTATGTACACATATATAAATCATTGTTTATCCAAATGTGTTTGCCTTGTAGGTGACAGCTGCTATAACGTTGTTTGTAACTAGCAAGCTTGGCAAGAAGTTCATAGAGCCGCCGCCATTCGACCTCACAAAATCCTACACTGATTCAAACTGCACAGCGCCATTGATCTTTGTGCTGTCCCCGGGAGCTGACCCCACCATGGCCCTTCTCAAGTTTGCTGAGGACAAGGGATTCACCGGAGATAGATTCAACTCTATATCACTTGGTCAAGGGCAGGTAATATTGAGTTGTCTCATCTTTACTGGGTAGTTGTGTTTTATATAGTTTTATAGTTTCGTTATATTGCTGTAATATTTATTCTAACATGGCTCAGCATTTTGTCTGTATACGCAAAGAAGGAAACATTGTTTAGCGAGTAACGTCAAACCTGGTGTCATTTTTCTAGAATTGTTGTAGTTTTGTAACGTCGTTTACGCATTCTAAATAATAACACCAAATATTTTTGCGCTTTTGAGATATTTTGGTCATATTTGGAATCGAAATAATATTTTTGTTTGCGTTACGGCCTACGATGTTAATTCCTACTTGTAAGAACTCCAAACAATAAATATTAGTCGAATATCGGGTGAATGACTGCCAGTTTTAGATGTCAGTTAATAGAATCTGTCTGAGTCGAATATCGTGTAAATAACTGCCAGTTTTAGAATCTGTCTTCTGAGTCGAATATCGTGTAAATAACTGTCAGTTTATAGAATCTGTCTTCTGAGTCGAATATCGTGTAAATAACTGTCAGTTTATAGAATCTGTCTTCTGAGTCGAATATCGTGTAAATAACTGCCAGTTTTAGAATCTGTCTTCTGAGTCGAATATTGTGTAAATAAATGTCAGTTTATAGAATCTGTCTTCTGAGTTGAATATCGTGTAAATAAATGCCAGTTTTAGAATCTGTCTTCTGAGTCGAATATCGTGTAAATAACTGCCAGTTTTAGAATCTGTCTTCTGAGTCGAATATCGTGTAAATAAATGTCAGTTTATAGAATCTGTCTTCTGAGTCGAATATCGTGTAAATAACTGCCAGTTTTAGAATCTGTCTTCTGAGTCGAATATCGTGTAAATAAATGTCAGTTTATAGAATCTGTCTTCTGAGTCGAATATCGTGTAAATAACTGCCAGTTTTAGAATCTGTCTTCTGAGTCGAATATCGTGTAAATAAATGTCAGTTTATAGAATCTGTCTTCTGAGTCGAATATCGTGTAAATAACTGCCAGTTTTAGAATCTGTCTTCTGAGTCGAATATCGTGTAAATAAATGTCAGTTTATAGAATCTGTCTTCTGAGTCGAATATCGTGTAAATAACTGCCAGTTTTAGAATCTGTCTTCTGAGTCGAATATCGTGTAAATAAATGTCAGTTTATAGAATCTGTCTTCTGAGTCGAATATCGTGTAAATAAATGTCAGTTTATAGAATCTGTCTTCTGAGTCGAATATCGTGTAAATAACTGCCAGTTTTAGAATCTGTCTTCTGAGTCGAATATCGTGTAAATAACTGGCAGTTTATAGAATCTGTCTTCTGAGTCGAATATCGTGTAAATAACTGTCAGTTTATAGAATCTGTCTTCTGAGTCGAATATCGTGTAAATAACTGCCAGTTTTAGAATCTGTCTTCTGAGTCGAATATCGTGTAAATAAATGTCAGTTTATAGAATCTGTCTTCTGAGTCGAATATCGTGTAAATAACTGCCAGTTTTAGAATCTGTCTTCTGAGTCGAATATCGTGTAAATAACTGCCAGTTTTAGAATCTGTCTTCTGAGTCGAATATCGTGTAAATAACGGTCAGTTTATAGAATCTGTCTTCTGAGTCGAATATCGTGTAAATAACTGTCAGTTTATAGAATCTGTCTTCTGAGTCGAATATCATGTAAATAACTGGCAGTTTATAGAATCTGTCTTCTGAGTCGAATATCGTGTAAATAACTGTCAGTTTATAGAATCTGTCTTCTGAGTCGAATATCGTGTAAATAACTGTCAGTTTATAGAATCTGTCTTCTGAGTCGAATATCGTGTAAATAACTGCCAGTTTATAGAATCTGTCTTCCTAGTCGAATATCGTGTAAATAACTGTCAGTTTATAGAATCTGTCTTCTGAGTCGAATATCGGGTTAATAACTGGCAGTTTTAGAATCGGTCTTTTGTTGCTGTACCGACCGTTTTTCATTAGTTTCTTTGTCGGTAAAAAAAGTCTAAGCAGACATCATACAGACTGATGGAAAAAAACTGTGTGATCTGATGTCTCGTCGGCTCAAGTTTGAATAAAAGCAATCATCTAAATTGGTAGCATGATTTATTATTGTCGTGTAGATGCTTGTACAACGCTTCGTTATGCAGATCAATATTCAGTCACGCTATCAAATAATTGCATTATGGAAAATGCACTTACTAATTAATTTACACTGGCCATTGTAAAACTCTCATCTATTCTGATGGTGTATTTTATAGTCAAGATTATGTATGTTAGTATGTTAGTATGTTATGTATGTCAAGATTAAGTGTCTTAGCAAGATCATCTGAATAACAGCTGAATGTGCGTACTGATCAGGATCTATGTTATTTGCAAATACTGTTTAAAACGGTATCCAGAATAAAATGACTTACAGGTTTTCATCATGCGGTTTCTCACTCCTCCCATAATTTATTACCTAGAATGAGCCCCAAGTGTATGTCATTATGTTACACTGTTACGTGATGATTGCTTTCAGGGTCCAATTGCATCTCGTATGATTGAGAAGGCTCGGCAGGAAGGCACCTGGGTCATGCTGCAGAACTGTCATTTAGCCGTGTCCTGGATGACACCGCTAGAGAAATTTTGCGAGGACTTTAATGTAGATAATTGCCATTCGGAGTTCCGGCTGTGGCTGACTAGCTATCCTTCTGACAAGGTATAATGTTATGATCTGCCAGATTTAATCAAATTTGCTTACTTTTGCATTGATTGCGAAATAAGTTGTTACAACTTTTTGCCTGATTTGGTATTGTATTAGACAATAGCATGTTTTATCATAGTGTGTGTAATTTAATTCATGATTTTTATCTTCCATAGCTGTTTTATTGTTGTTATTCCTATACACTCATTCCTGTGTTAGTTGTCACCTCCTTTAATCAGCCAATCTATGTTAAGCAGCCAGTTTCCAGATTCCAAATATGTTGTGTTATTAAAAAATCGACCTATTTGTGCAGCAACCTGTGATAAGCAGCCACTTTCTGCAACTCCATTGGCTGGCTGCTTAAGACAGGTTTGACTGTACATATGTTGTATATAGTCGGTTATAAAAGCTCATCAGAGCTTATGTTAGTTGTAAAAAGTTTTGCCGACTCAAAATACAAATTATCTTATCTTAATCAGAGGCGACCAATCAATGAAGAGTTCCTTAAGAACTCCCAAGCAACCTGCTGCATAATCTGACAATGGATACAATAACAGTTATTTAAAAACATTGTGGAAGTCATGATAGTGCAGTGGTAGCACGTCCGCTTCACGTGCGAAAGGCCGGGATTTCTCGCCCAGCTGTAACCGTTATGATTGTGCCCTTAGTAAGGCATTTAAGTTCCACATTGCCTCTTCTCTTTCCTTCATGGCGATGGATTCCATCAGGAATGACGCCTCGAGAGTGATTAATATAAAGTTGTAAGACATTGCTTTGCAATCTAGCCAAAATAAATTTGTATTAACTAAAAACATTGAAATTTCTCAGTTACTGACTTTTCTAAAAGTTGATGCTTTGGCCAATGGGCCATGTTTCCAAAATAGCGGGAAATAATCCTGTGCAGTATATAATAATCGTTGATATTTTTCTTCTTAACCCTTTCAACCCCACAGGCCTCTAAATAGGCTTATGAAAAGTGTAGATCCAGATGAGCCGGCTCGTGACCAGCCGTCTCATCAGGATCTGCACTTTTTTGCCAGTAATAATTATTACTATTTTTAGATAAAATTACCCATTTTGATAAATGAACTGGTCCAAAGGTAATTTTCTTATTAATTTATTGGTCTGAAAATATCACGCACCAGTCCATGTCAGTTATTTGGGGTTGAATGGGTTAATATATATCAATACACAAATTTATCCTACCTTCATACGTAATAATGGTTAAACACGGCTTGCCTTATAAACTTTGTTTTATTATTATTAATCAGTGGCTAATAAAGCTTTCGTGATGTCATAACGCCGCATGTATGACGTCATATGTTCACTGATGATATGATCAACTTCAGGTCCTCTCTAAAACTTCTTTTTTTTATCAGAAGATAGGATAAATAGATCAGATGGAACAGAATCTGATCAGGCTCTATGCTGTTTGCATATTAGCTCCACTATCCGAATAGCAAACAATATAGATCCTGATCAAATGCAGCGTTACGCGGTGGTAGTTCTTCATATATTCTATGTTGTTTGCATATTCCTCCCAATTTATTCGGCAGGTTACGAGTTAAGACAGGTGTAACTATATTTATCATACCAGTGTAATAAACATGTTTTTCAGTATGTGTTCTTTAACAGTTCCCAGTGATGGTGTAATAAACATGTTTTTCTGTATGTGTCCATTAACAGTTCCCAGTGATGGTGTAATACATATGTTTTTCTGTATGTGTCCATTAACAGTTCCCAGTGATGGTGTAATACACATGTTTTACTGTATGTGTTTCATTAACAGTTCCCAGTGATGGTGTAATAAACATGTGTTTCTGTATGTGTCCATTAACAGTTCCCAGTGATGGTGTAATAAACATGTTTTTCTGTATGTGTCCATTAACAGTTCCCAGTGATGGTGTAATAAACATGTTTTTCTGTATGTGTTCATTAACAGTTCCCAGTGATGGTGTAATAAACATGTTTTTCAGTATGTGTTTCTTTAACAGTTCCCAGTGATGGTGTAATAAACATGTTTTTCTGTATGTGTCCATTAACAGTTCCCAGTGATGGTGTAATAAACATGTTTTTCAGTATGTGTTTCTTTAACAGTTCCCAGTGATGATGTAATAAACATGTTTTTCAGTATGTGTTTCTTTAACAGTTCCCAGTGATGGTGTAATAAACATGTTTTTCTGTATGTGTCCATTAACAGTTCCCAGTGATGGTGTAATAAACATGTTTTTCAGTATGTGTTTCTTTAACAGTTCCCAGTGATGGTGTAATAAACATGTTTTTCAGTATGTGTTCATTAACAGTTCCCAGTGATGGTGTAATAAACATGTTTTTCTGTATGTGTTCCATTAACAGTTCCCAGTGATGGTGTAATACACATGTTTTTCTGTATGTGTTTCATTAACAGTTCCCAGTGATGGTGTAATAAACACGTTTTTCTGTATGTGTTCATTAACAGTTCCCAGTGATGGTGTAATAAACATGTTTTTCTGTATGTGTTCATTAACAGTTCCCAGTGATGGTGTAATAAACATGTTTTACTGTATGTGTCCATTAACAGTTCCCAGTGATGGTGTAATAAACATGTTTTACTGTATGTGTTCATTAACAGTTCCCAGTGATGGTGTAATAAACATGTTTTACTGTATGTGTTCCATTAACAGTTCCCAGTGATGGTGTAATACACATGTTTTACTGTATGTGTTTCATTAACAGTTCCCAGTGATGGTGTAATAAACATGTTTTTCTGTATGTGTTCATTAACAGTTCCCAGTGATGGTGTAATAAACATGTTTTTCTGTATGTGTTCATTAACAGTTCCCAGTGATGGTGTAATAAACATGTGTTACTGTATGTGTTCCATTAACAGTTCCCAGTGATGGTGTAATAAACATGTTTTACTGTATGTGTTCATTAACAGTTCCCAATGATGGTGTAATAAACATGTTTTACTGTATGTGTTCCATTAACAGTTCCCAGTGATGGTGTAATACACATGTTTTACTGTATGTGTTTCATTAACAGTTCCCAGTGATGGTGTAATAAACATGTTTTTCAGTATGTGTTCTTTAACAGTTCCCAGTGATGGTGTAATAAACATGTTTTACTGTATGTGTCCATTAACAGTTCCCAGTGATGGTGTAATAAACATGTTTTACTGTATGTGTTTCATTAACAGTTCCCAGTGATGGTGTAATACACATGTTTTTCTGTATGTGTTTCATTAACAGTTCCCAGTGATGGTGTAATAAACATGTTTTTCTGTATGTGTCCATTAACAGTTCCCAGTGATGGTGTAATAAACATGTTTTTCTGTATGTGTTCATTAACAGTTCCCAGTGATGGTGTAATAAACATGTTTTACTGTATGTGTTCCATTAACAGTTCCCAGTGATGGTGTAATAAACATGTTTTACTGTATGTGTTCATTAACAGTTCCCAGTGATGGTGTAATAAACATGTTTTACTGTATGTGTTTCATTAACAGTTCCCAGTGATGGTGTAATACACATGTTTTACTGTATGTGTCCATTAACAGTTCCCAGTGATGGTGTAATAAACATGTTTTTCTGTATGTGTTCATTAACAGTTCCCAGTGATGGTGTAATAAACATGTTTTTCTGTATGTGTTCATTAACAGTTCCCAGTGATGGTGTAATAAACATGTTTTTCAGTATGTGTTCTTTAACAGTTCCCAGTGATGGTGTAATACACATGTTTTACTGTATGTGTTCATTAACAGTTCCCAGTGATGGTGTAATAAACATGTTTTTCTGTATGTGTTCATTAACAGTTCCCAGTGATGGTGTAATAAACATGTTTTTCTGTATGTGTCCATTAACAGTTCCCAGTGACAGTACTACAGAATGGAGTGAAGATGACCAATGAGCCGCCGACAGGGCTGCGTCAGAACCTACTGCAGTCTTTCCTGAACGACCCAATTTCTGACAAAGAATTCTTCTCCGGATGTCCTGGGAAGGAATCGGTAGGTTCAGATACTCATTCATTAGAAGCTTCACGATGACACTGCTGTATCTACATATGAATAAATGAGGAAATACAATAGTTTGAAGCCCCAATATGTAACGTTTATGTTTTGATACCCTGATATGGCCTTCCTTCCAAGGGGTGTTTAATACATATAATGTCACATGTGACTGACCATCGCCGACCACAGTTTTTATGACAAAAATGTCCCTGTTGTTTTCACACACAAATTATGGGTTATATTTTTTTTTAAATATAGCAGTATTTATCAGTAACATATCTGGTTATTAATTTGAAAATCTGTCGCATTCAGTGTGATTCTGTAGCCAATGCTGGCTTCTCTGGCGGCCAACAACCGCGCAGTCACAAAAGAAACACACAAAACATCAAATGACCTTGTACCTGCAGCGCAATAATTATTGCAGTTTCAGTATTATCGCGAAGAACAATATGCATTATGGGAGATTTTATTATGTGTTCATAAGCCGTGTTTTGAACTTGCAATGTTTCAGATCAGTGATTCAGCGATTCAGCGATTAAGACATTGAACTGCAAATCCAGGCGATTCAACTTTTATCCCCTATCCCACTTGTCAATATCATTTGTAGTCTTTCGGATGAGACTATAAACCGAGGCACCATGTATTGCTATGTAGTGTGCATGTTAAAGAGCAAGTGATACTTCCACTTTCCTCCTTCTGGAGGTGTTACCCTGTTGGCACCCTGGAAACCTTTTAAGAATGATTTAGTTTTAAAGCGGCATTACATACAATGCATTTTTTCACGTATAAATGCATTGCTACTACAAATTCTTCTGAATACATTCAGGCACTTACATTGAATCAATAAACAGTGTTTTTGTTGTCTATAAACTTTCAAAATTTATTTATTAAATTTTATATAACTGTGATCCATGCTCCTGAATTGCCGTTTGTTTGTCATCGGAGTCAATACTAAGCGTGAGATAGTGTCGTTTAGAGATAAAATAACTAAGATTAGTCTACAAATATATATGCACAAATGTGAGATATAATGGTAAATCTGTACCATAAATCGTGATATTCAGGATACACGAGTTACATTATGCATGGATATTGACCTTATGACAAACCGCATATACAACGTTTGTTTATTTGTTGAAATACTTTGAAATTATACCATATAATAGGAAAATACATTATGTAAAAATTTGCATTTTCACTGATAGAGTGTCGCTTTAAGAATTATTTAGTTTTAAGCAAAATGTTATAACGGATGATATCTGTTTTAGATTCATCCCATTGGCACCCGGGACCACCTTTTAGGAATTATTTAGTTTTAAGTAAAATGTTATGACGGATGATATCTGTTTTAGAACTTTGAGAAGCTGTTGTTCGGTCTATGTTTCTTCCACGGCCTCGTACAGGAGCGCAGAAAGTTTGGACCTCTCGGATGGAATATTGCGTATGGCTTCAATGAGTCGGATCTCCGTATCTCGTGCAGACAGTTACAGGTTGGTTCATAATTTCAAGCAGTTGTAAGCTTTACTTTTGACAGGTTTTGAATGAGAATAAATACATATATTGGACATAGGCCATGATATGGTAGCTAGAAATTAAATAGTATTCAAACAATGATCTCAACAACTTGTGTCCGAATTTACATAAGTCAAGCTGTTCAAATATCAGCAGATTCAAGCGAGCGATCTAGAACCAATGTAACCCACTTAGGTCAAGATGGCTGGCCCCTTGATGACACTCTGGTGTGAGCCGTTGTCTAATGTTGTTAAAACTTGTGGCCCAAACCATTTGTATTTTCATGCTATGTATTGTATCGTTATGTGTATGACATTATGTACTATTGATTTGCAATAAAATATGATTAAATAAAAAAAATTTAAAAAAGACAACACTCATGGAGCCAAGATGGCCCCTTTGTTTAGTGTGCTCCTCAACAATCTGGGGTCATGCTGACACTCTTGCAAGTAAGACGGCCGGCCCCTTTGCTTAGTGTGTTCCTCAACAATCTGGGGTCATTCCGACACTCTTGCAAGTAAGACGGCCGGCCCCATTGCTTAGTGTGCTCCTCAACAATCTGGTGTCATTCTGACACTCTTGCAAGTAAGACAGCCGACCCCTTTGTTTAGTGTGCTCCTCAACAACCTGGGGTCATTCTGACACACTTGCAAGTAAGACGGCCGGCCCCTTTGTTTAGTGTGCTCCTCAACAATCTGGGGTCATGCTGACACTCTTGCAAGTAAGACGGCCAGCCCCTTTGCTTAGTGTGCTCCTCAACAATCTGGGGTCATGCTGACACTCTTGCAAGTAAGACGGCCAGCCCCTTTGCTTAGTGTGCTCCTCAACAATCTGGGGTCATGCTGACACTCTTGCAAGTAAGACGGCCAGCCCCTTTGCTTAGTGTGCTCCTCAACAATCTGGGGTCATGCTGACACTCT
The DNA here is from genome assembly GCA_014843695.1 of Archivesica marissinica. Taxonomy (NCBI): domain Eukaryota; kingdom Metazoa; phylum Mollusca; class Bivalvia; order Venerida; family Vesicomyidae; genus Archivesica; species Archivesica marissinica. The sequence continues at coordinate 31,950,792 of CM026398.1, forward strand.
TGCAAGTAAGACTGCCGGCCCCTTTGCTTAGTGTGCTCCTCAACAATCTGGGGTCATGCTGACACTCTTGCAAGTAAGACGGCCGGCCTCTTTGTTTAGTTTAAACATTATTTATTTCAGTATTTGTACATGTAATCAAAAAATGAATATTTTACATATAATTTAACAGCAGTAGGCTGAAAGGGATTAGAACGAAAGAAAACTTATATAGTTCTTCTCCCTATCAATTGATTGATATAGAATAGGCAGGAGAATAATATATATATATATAACAATGAAAATACGTGAAATCTATTCTATGTATATGCTAAAGAATTTCAGAACTTATTGTATTAGTGAGTCAATAGTTTTGGATGTAAAAAAGAAAATGGTTAATATTTAAATGAATATTTTGTTTAGTGTTCACTGTATACTTACTTGTTACACTTAATGATATACAGATGTTCATCAATGAGTATGACGATGTGCCGTTTGATGCGATCGTCTACATGACAGGGGAATGTAACTACGGGGGGAGAGTAACGGACGATTGGGATCGTCGCTGTCTCCGGACCATGCTGCTCGACTTCTACAACCCGAGCCTCTGTTCCGATCCAAAGTTCAAGTTCTCCCCCAGTGGCCTCTATTTCTGTCCACCCAAGGGCAAATATGAAGATTACATAGAGTTTATCAAGGTATATATTAGGAATAAAGTAGAGTTATTCAAACTGTTCAACCGATTCATTCTTCAGCTTCGCGTCTACATCACACCTTACAAATACACTCATATCTCTCAATCTGCACAATGATGCGTGGAAGTCGTGATAGCGCAGTGGATGCGCGTTCGCTACAGGTGCGAAAGGTCCAGAGTTCGAGCCCTGCTGGAGCCATTACGATTGTGCCCTTAGGCAAGGCATTTAAATTCCACATTGCCTCTTCTCTCTCCCTCGTGGCGATGGATTCCATCAGGAATGAGGTCTCGAGAGTGATTAATATAAGTTGAAAGAACTTGTTTCGTAATCAAGCTAACATAAATTTGTATAAACTAATGAAGCTTCAAAAAAGTTTAAACTTTATTTATTTTACAACGATTGCGAAGCAAGTTCTAACAACTTATATTAATCACTCTCGTTGGCGCGGATGAAATGGTATATGTGATCATTAGTGTGGGAAGAAACTAGAGTACCCGTAGAAAAACCACCTGTCCGATCTGGTGACCACCGTACCATCTCACATACTTCCCAGTCCGAGGATCGAACCCTGGTTGCATTTGTGAGATGCGAGTGCGCTATTCGGAAGCTACATACATGTATTTGTCATACAATTGGTAAGATTCTCGTCCAAATATTATCCAAATTTTAGATGTGGTGATCTGTTATTTTATTGTTTGGAATTTTGGAAATACATGTACACCATAGCTTCCTATGATTGCTGGTCTGTCGGTCATTGGATGATTTTGAAATCTGAAGACCAATTCTAAAAACGAAAAACAAAATACGACCTCTGGAGCGATTTTGAAATAACTTGGCACAAATGTTCACCATAATGATATGACATGCAAAGTTCAGCCATGGTCAAGGTCACACTTAGAGGTCGAATGTCGGCATATATTTCACATTCGCTTCATATCTCTTGAAGTCCAGTGTAGTCCAGTGTAGTCCAGTGGTAACACGCTGGACTGGTAATCCAGGGATCACAGGTTTGATCCCCCGTCTGACCCTAATAAAATTAACAGACTTTCAGATGGGACGTTAAACCGAGGTCTCGTGTCGGTGCTTTACACCGTGCACGTAAAAGAACCAGAGGAGACTCTGGAATGGGTCTCTGACTGTATCATGCACTATCCTCCAAAAATCTAAAATAACTAATCTCTTCAGGAGGCGTCGCTCATATGGGCAACCGGTAGCGACGATAAATAAACGTAAAACACACACATATTTCTTGAATCATTAGAGTGATTGTGAAACAACTTCTACAACTTAATTTAATCACTCTCCACTTAGTTTTTTGGATCACCCAGTACTACAAGTAAGCAATATGGACAAATGTTCTTGCCCAATGGAAAATCAGCAGGTCCTAACCGGCTTCTCATTACAAGTGATCAACATTACTAACTGACATATTATTTATATTTGGGTGATGAGATTAAGTTTGATCTATATTAAATCAAATATTTTTAGATTCACACCCAAAGCACTGAGTTGCCAGTCTTTTTGTACAAGATCTTTGCCAAGTGCAAATGGGTTGACACCTGTCAAACCTGTCTTAAGCAGCCATTCAAGTGAATCACAGAAAGTGGCTGCTAAGCACAGGTGGCTACCTAATATAGGTCAAATGTATAATAAAACAACATACCGGTATTGGGAATCTGAAAACCGGCTGGTTAATTGCTGAATGGAGGTGACCACTAACACAGGTTTGAATGTACATGTTTACGTTATAAAATCAATCTTCTAATTATAATGTTGTTTTCAGAACCTTCCACAAAGTCAGATGCCCGAGATATTTGGTATGCACGACAACACAGACATTTCGAAAGAGTTGCAGGAAACCAGGCTTCTGTTTGACTCAGTGTTGCTCACTCAGGGTCGTACAGGTGGTGGCGGAGGAGGTGATACAGATGAACAGCTGAACGCTATTTCAGGCGACATCCTAAACAAGGTACTTGTACTCAGTTATTTACATTGTAAAATAATAAGTGTCCGCCTCCGTGGTCGAGTGGTTACGGTCGCTGACTTGTATACCACTGTAACCTATCATCACTGATGGTCACGGGTTCGAGCCCCGCTCAGGTCGTGTCTCATTTATATGAAAAAGTTGGCAGTTTCTTACGGAGGTTGGTGCACCCAAGTACTGGTTAACCGCTGGAACCTGCCCAGGAAAGGTGTTGTTAAGTAAACTGCCCGTCGGCGATATAGCCCGAAATGGTGCTGATGCAGGCGTAAAACCCGAAATATAACATAACATAAAAAATAATAAGTTATTTGTTGTTATGTAAATGGTAGCATCACCATCCATGCTGGCCTATAAGACGAGTTTTTCACCCTCAAATTAATAGTCTCAAAGTTGCTTATAAGTCAGTGCTAAAGTTTCCTCCCACACGAATGACCACATTTACGCTTTCATCCGCGCCAACGAGAGTGATTAATATAAGTTGTTAAAACTTGCTTTGCAATATTGCTTTGCAATCGTTGTAAAATAAGTAAGTTAAAAACAAAAGTGCTAAAATAATTGTATGTCTTAAATGGTATCCATAATTACGTTTTAGGAAAGAAAGCACTCTGACACTGAAAATGTCTTCACTGGTCAGACATACAATTTATGCTTGTGTCTGGTTTCCTTTTTATCTACCTGCCTTATATGCATGCTAAAATGCACAGAATTCAGGACCAAAGTTACTGTAGTGGAGGTGGTCATATAGAGTATGAACGGTTCCTAGGGCATTAATAAAGGGAGTTGAAGAATCGAGGGCTCCCACATACATTCATTAAAATGATTTGGAGAATCAGCCGGCTAACCCCGGGCACTAACGTAGGGATTTGGAGAATCAGCCGGCTAACCTTGGGCACTAACGAATGGATTTGGAGAATCAGCCGACTAACCCCGGACACTAACGAAGGGATTTGGAGAATCAGCCAACTAACCCCGGACACTAACGAATGGATTTGGAGAATCAGCCGACTAACCACGGGCACTAACGAAGGGATTTGGAGAATCAGCCGACTAACCCCAGGCACTAACGAAGGGATTTGGAGAATCAGCCGACTAACCCCGGGCACTAACGAAGGGATTTGGAGAATCAGCCGGCCGGCTACCCCCAGGCACTAACAAAGGGATTTGGAGAATCAGCCGGCTAACCCCGGGCACTAACGAAGGTATTTGGAGAATCAGCCCGCTACCCCCAGGCACTAACGAAGGGATTTGGAGAATCAGCCAACTAACCCCGGACACTAACGAATGGATTTGGAGAATCAGCCGACTAACCACGGGCACTAACGAAGAGATTTGGAGAATCAGCCAGCCGGCTACCCCCAGGCACTAACGAAGGGAATTGGAGAATCAGCCAGCCGGCTACCCCCAGGCACTAACGAAGGGAATTGGGGAATCAGCCAGCCGACTACCCCCAGGCACTAACGAAGGGAATTGGAGAATCAGCCAGCCGGCTACCCCCAGGCACTAACGAAGGGAATTGGAGAATCAGCCAGCCGGCTACCCCCAGGCACTAACGAAGGGAATTGGAGAATCAGCCAGCCGGCTACCCCCAGGCACTAATGAAGGGAATTGGAGAATCAGCCGGCCGGCTACCCCCAGGCACTAACAAAGGGATTTGGTTGTTCAGAATATAGCTTATTAACTGGCTTACGGTTACTTTAAATAACACTACCGGATGTCAATATATTTTCAATGTAATTTGTGTATATTACATTTTTTTTATGTCACGTCATATTCAATATTGTGTACCGGTATGTACATTGTATTGTCACAGGCTTTGTGTTAATGCCAATTTTGCATTAAAATATGTTCTGTTCTGTTTTAATGTGCGATAGCTAATTTAGAATTGTAATTTTAAGTGTATATACATGTGTTTCAGCTGCCAAAGGACTTTGATATTGAGGAAGCCACTGTGAAGTATCCAGTAGACTACAGCGAGAGTATGAACACGGTACTTGTCCAGGAGATGGAGAGATTCAACAGGTTTCTACCTTCCCTTTCTCAAATATACCCGGTAGACAGGCATTTCGCGCCCGTTTTTGGAGGTGTGAGATAAATCTATCTCAATGGGTAGACAAGGGAACTACTTTATGCTAATTAGATATCACGAAGAAATCCGGTAGTTTCCGTTTATTTCGGCGTGCAAATTGATATCATTTCATTGGATAATGGTAAAATCCGAACACTGCCGTGAGGTTACATCATTATAACAAACAGTAATACGTCATCGATAACGCAATGAATGACATATCGCTAGCATTCATGCGTTGTTCACGTGCCTACTATTACCATTTGACCCACAATGCACTTGCATTGTTTGTAAGCATCTGCCTCTAATCACAGTGCGACTGATCTCCCTTTAAATCTTATTTATTAGTTCCTTTTAGTATGATGACTAAAGTCATACATTGTTTGAATCTTTACCGGTGTTGTATTATCCTCCAAAAATCTAACGGTTTAGCATTAAATAAGTGAAACCGTTTAACTTAACATGTACGTGGTGTTTACTTTTAAATGACAATCAACATCAATGTGAGTAAATTACCAGTCAAATTACCTTAGGCAAGGCATTTAAATTCCACGTTGCCTCTTCTCTCTCCCTCGTGGAGATGGATTCCATCAGGAATGAGGTCTCGAGAGTGGTTAATATAAGTTGTAAGAACTTGTTTCGCAATCGAGCTAAAATAAATTTGTATAAACTAATGTGAGTAAATTGTCACATTCCAATGACCTCATCACTTTATTGTAAATTGATGCGCCATTTATGCGTGTATATAGGCTGGCAATATTCGTAAAGTGCATATTAAGTATATTAAGAAAGGTGAGAAAATACTAGTAAACCAGACTGAAGATGTGTGCAAAGAACTCGGGTGGGACTTCCTTATCTGCAACTCTTCGAGGTGCTAAATTCACTTTATCTCAGTGGCTGAGTAGTTAGCAATGGTGCACCAATTCGAATGTCGTGTATTTAATCCACAATCCGCAGCCACACTTGATTTGACAGACGGATCTGTAGTCCAATGGTAACACGCTGGACTAGTAATCCAGGGATCGCAGGTTCGATCTCCCCGTCTGACCCTAATAAAATTAACAGACTTTCAGATATGACGTTAAACCGAGGTCTTGTTTCGGTGATGTACACCATGCACGTAAAAGAACCAGAGGAGATTCTGGAATGGGTCTCTGTCTGTATCATTGCACTACCCTCCAAAAAATCTAAAATGACTAATCTCTTCAGGAGGCATCGCTCATATGGGCAACCGGTAGCGACGATAAATAAATGTAAAGCGGTTTAAAAAAGTATTAAGAAAGTGGGGGCATTTAAAAAGAGTTCCAGATGTATTTTGCAACAAAATGCATAGTCCCCAGGGGCGTTTAAATGGTGATATGCGGTATACGTGCGAATTTCTTCTGCAAAATTTTTCCACAAGGCAGATACTGATAAAAGAACTCCCAGTTTCTCTCACTCTATTCAGAACGGCTTTCATCTGGGATTTAGATATAACCACCAAATTGACCTCCATTTTGAAAACTACTACGCATTTGCTTTCATGTTGTAAATATTGACGGTAAGTTAAGATGCAATATAGGGCGAGGCTTAGATTTGGCGGAATCGTTACTGACCGCCAATATAGCCGAAATAAAACCTCCGCCAATATATCTACTTATACAGTAGGCGAAGAAGACTAGCATAATAGTTCATTCTTCTATTATAGGTTGACTGAAATAGTACGCAGCAGTTTGATTAACATACAGAAGGCTATCAAGGGTTTGGTGGTCATGTCTACTGATCTGGAACAACTTGCAGGAAGTCTGCTAATTGGCAAGCTGCCAGCCATGTGGGCCAAACGATCCTACCCATCACTGAAACCGCTTGGCAGCTACATCAATGACTTGTTGGAAAGACTCAAATTTTTGCAGGTAAACTGACTTAAGATATATTGAGGGTTCGTCACGAAACAGAAACAAATAGCTCTGTAAATGTTGTACAGATTTCAATACCGTAACAGCTTAAAGCAGCATTACATCATATGAAATAAAAGATATTTGAAAAATTCAATTTTTACGTATGGATAGCAATGCTGCTGCACATTCTAACATTATACTTTGTATGCTGTTGTTCATTTGGTAAACAGTATTTTTTTGCGATAAAACAAACTCGAAACCGAAAGTAGGACTTTCCGAGTCGATCGGTCACGCACTTGTTTACAACCGTAACGCATCGCCCGCACTTGTTTACATTTGGAATGCATCGTCTCCATTTGTCCCACGTTGTCTTTTTTAATTAAATTACTTGATATGTTGATTCATACCTCTGTTAGCTAAGTCTATTAGGGACATTTCTACATCCCCGCGAGGGGTTCAACATTAGAGGAAGATAGATAGATAGTATTTCATGTTCAAAATATATACGTTGTTTTCTACATCCTCTGTTGTTTCACGCATACGCGCTGTGCGTGTTTATATTTCGTGTGTTGATCAACAAATTCGCGTATACGACGGTTTAAATTTATTGGAATTTTATCGTTTCTGAGCGACTATTTCGATTTTTGTAAACACACACATATTAGTATTTATATTTTACCCAAAACATCCTTTATTACGATGTAATGCTGCTTTAATCTGCATGTTTGAATTACAAGGATCTATGAAGTTGACAAGGAACCAATCGCAGCAGTTTTCGTTGTGGACTGTTCCACTATTTGTACATTGTTCATGAATATCTTTTTTTACGCCGGAGGAGAGGGTAAATAAGCTCATATCATCTTCTTTTTTTTTTAACTTTATTTATTTTATGATTTCGAAACAAGCTTTAACAATTTATATTAATCACTCTCATTTGCGCAGATGAAAGCGTAAATGTGGTCCTTCATATGGGAGGAAACCGGAGTAGCCGGAGAAAACCCACCTGTCCAATCTGGCAGCCACCGTTCCATCTCATATACTTCCCAGTCCGAGGATCGAACCCGGGTTGCATTGGTGAGAAGCGGGTGTGCTAACCACTGCGCTAATCGGATAGCCATTTTTGAAGTGTATACATGTAATTATATAAGCAAATTTCTTTTTATGATGAAAGAAATAAATTCTTTTTATCCAGGAGGTAAATGTTTAAATGCAACTAATAATGTGAGGGTATTACGTGGTTACATTCATATCAGCCTAGGTATCGGGCTGATATCAAGTTACCTTGTGTTGATACCTAGGCTGATATGAAACTAGCCACGTAATAACGTCTTTATTACTTTGATATGATATGAATTAGATACAAAAACGATTGAAATATTACAACGAAACTACAAACATCTTTATATCTGTCAAATTTAACACCAGAGATGCTACAGGAAGTAAACAAACTAGCACTGAGTGTGCTTGCATTGTTTTCTCAGGAGCTGGTTCATTACGGGCACAAGCCGTATCAGATACACGAACATGTACTATCAGACTGGAAAACACAGCGTATCAACCTGGGTGGTAGACAGTATTGTGGTAGGCAAATAACGACAAAAAACAGGCTAAAATTCATATCTGAGTAATAATTTGATTTATCCCATTTTAAGTGAAACATCACAGTTATGTTATTTTCCCCAGATCCGTCGTGTGTGTATGTTCGTCTCTAACTTCTGCTGGTTGTTGAATTCCATGTCATGTCATTAATATCACTTTCATTTCATTTCTGGAATATCAGGGGCTTGTTCCAGATTCCAGCCCTATCATCATATATGGTTTGTATGTGAGATAGCTTGTATCTGAAATAAATGTTTAATTACAGTTTTCAATACATGTCTTCTGCTTGTAGACTTGGTATGATACCGGCAAGCCACCTGTGTTTTGGATTTCTGGATTCTTCTTCACACAAGCTTTCTTGACGGGCGTGATGCAGAACTATGCTAGGAGGTACACAATTCCCATAGACACACTGGCATTCGACTATGATATCCAGACACTCGGTGTGGAGATGTTTACGGAGACTCCGGAAAATGGAGCCTATGTCCATGGCCTCTACCTGGATGGTGCTAGATGGGATAAAAAGAAGTATGCGTTTGTTCTGCTTCTGTTTTTATCATGTACATGGTTATTTACAACAATTGAAATAAGGAATTGGACAAAATGTGTATTTAATTACAAATATGTTTTATTTTTTGCATATGCACATGTCATAGTGATTTACAATAGAATGCATAAAAATGCACAATTCTTACAACTAGAAATAATGTGGCTGCCTCGAGAATGTGCCACAGTTAACATGGATGGGGTTCATGTTGAAATGTTGTCAAAGCGAATGTATTCCGACTCAAGCCGTTAGTAACATTATTAAAAGCATGACGAGCTAGCTAACTCAAGCCGTTCATAACGTTATTAAAAGCATGACGATCTAGCTAACTCAAGCCGTTAGTAACGTTATTTAAAGCATGACAATCTAGCTAACTCAAGCCGTTAGTAATGTTATTTAAAGCATGATGTTCTAGCTAACTCAAGCCGTTAGTAACGTTATTTAAAGCATGATGTTCTAGCTAACTCAAGCCGTTAGTAACGTTATTTAAAGCATGACGATCTAGCTAACTCAAGCCGTTAGTAACGTTATTTAAAGCATGACAATCTAGCTAACTCAAGCCGTTAGTAATGTTATTTAAAGCATGATGTTCTAGCTAACTCAAGCCGTTAGTAACGTTATTTAAAGCATGACGATCTAGCTAACTCAAGCCGTTAGTAACGTTATTTAAACATGACGATCTAGCTAACTCAAGCCGTTAGTAACGTTATTTAAAGCATGATGTTCTAGCTAACTCAAGCCGTTAGTAACGTTATTTAAAGCATGACGATCTAGCTAACTCAAGCCGTTAGTAACGTTATTTAAAGCATGACGATCTAGCTAACTCAAGCCGTTCATAACGTTATTAAAAGCATGACGATCTAGCTAACTCAAGCCGTTAGTAACGTTATTAAAAGCATGACGATCTAGCTAACTCAAGCCGTTAGTAACGTTATTTAAAGCATGACGATTTAGCTAACTCAAGCCGTTAGTAACGTTATTAAAAGCATGACGATCTAGCTAACTCAAGCCGTTAGTAACGTTATTTAAAGCATGACGATCTAGCTAACTCAAGCCGTTAGTAACGTTATTTAAACATGACGATCTAGCTAACTCAAGCCGTTAGTAACGTTATTTAAAGCATGATGTTCTAGCTAACTCAAGCCGTTAGTAACGTTATTTAAAGCATGACGATCTAGCTAACTCAAGCCGTTAGTAACGTTATTTAAAGCATGACGATCTAGCTAACTCAAGCCGTTCATAACGTTATTAAAAGCATGACGATCTAGCTAACTCAAGCCGTTAGTAACGTTATTAAAAGCATGACGATCTAGCTAACTCAAGCCGTTAGTAACGTTATTTAAAGCATGACGATTTAGCTAACTCAAGCCGTTAGTAACGTTATTAAAAGCATGACGATCTAGCTAACTCAAGCCGTTAGTAACGTTATTTAAAGCATGACGATCGAGCTAACTCAAGCCGTTAGTAACGTTATTTAAAGCATGATGATCTAGCTAACTCAAGCCGTTAGTAACGTTATTTAAAGCATGACGATCGAGCTAACTCAAGCCGTTAGTAACGTTATTTAAAGCATGACGATCTAGCTAACTCAAGCCGTTAGTAACGTTATTTAAAGCATGACGATCGAGCTAACTCAAGCCGTTAGTAACGTTATTTAAAGCATGACGATCTAGCTAACTCAAGCCGTTAGTAACGTTATTTAAAGCATGACGATCTAGCTAACTCAAGCCGTTAGTAACGTTATTTAAAGCATGATGATCTAGCTAACTCAAGCCGTTAGTAACGTTATTTAAAGCATGACGATCTAGCTAACTCAAGCCGTTAGTAACGTTATTTAAAGCATGACGATCTAGCTAACTCAAGCCGTTAGTAACGTTATTTAAAGCATGACGATCTAGCTAACTCAAGCCGTTAGTAACGTTATTTAAAGCATGACGATCTAGCTAACTCAAGCCGTTAGTAACGTTATTTAAAGCATGACGATCTAGCTAACTCAAGCCGTTAGTAACGTTATTTAAAGCATGACGATCTAGCTAACTCAAGCCGTTAGTAACGTTATTTAAAGCATGACGATCTAGCTAACTCAAGCCATTCATAACGTTATTAAAAGCATGACGATCTAGCTAACTCAAGCCGTTCATAACGTTATTAAAAGCATGACGATCTAGCTAACTCAAGCCGTTAATAATGTTATTAAAAGCATGACGATCTAGCTAACTCAAGCCGTTAGTAACGTTATTTAAAGCATGACGTTCTAGCTAACTCAAGCCGTTAGTAACGTTATTTAAAGCATGACGATCTAGCTAACTCAAGCCGTTAGTAACGTTATTTAAAGCATGACGATCTAGCTAACTCAAGCCGTTAGTAACGTTATTTAAAGCATGACGATCTAGCTAACTCAAGCCATTCATAACGTTATTAAAAGCATGACGATCTAGCTAACTCAAGCCGTTCATAACGTTATTAAAAGCATGACGATCTAGCTAACTCAAGCCGTTAATAATGTTATTAAAAGCATGACGATCTAGCTAACTCAAGCCGTTAGTAACGTTATTTAAAGCATGACGTTCTAGCTAACTCAAGCCGTTAGTAACGTTATTTAAAGCATGACGATCTAGCTAACTCAAGCCGTTAGTAACGTTATTTAAAGCATGACGATCTAGCTAACTCAAGCCGTTAGTAACGTTATTTAAAGCATGACGATCTAGCTAACTCAAGCCGTTAGTAACGTTATTTAAAGCATGACGATCTAGCTAACTCAAGCCGTTAGTAACGTTATTTAAAGCATGACAATCTAGCTAACTCAAGCCATTAGTAACGTTATTTAAAGCATGACGATCTAGCTAACTCAAGCCGTTAGTAACGTTATTTAAAGCATGACGATCTAGCTAACTCAAGCCGTTAGTAACGTTATTTAAAGCATGACGATCTAGCTAACTCAAGCCGTTAGTAACGTTATTTAAAGCATGACGATCTAGCTAACTCAAGCCGTTAGTAACATTATTTAAAGCATGACGTTCTAGCTAACTCAAGCTGTTAGTAACGTTATTAAAAGCATGACGATCTAGCTAACTCAAGCCGTTCATAACGTTATTAAAAGCATGACGATCTAGCTAACTCAAGCCGTTAGTAACGTTATTAAAAGCATGACGATCTAGCTAACTCAAGCCGTTAGTAACGTTATTTAAAGCATGATGATCTAGCTAACTCAAGCCGTTAGTAACGTTATTTAAAGCATGACGATCTAGCTAACTCAAGCCGTTAGTAACGTTATTTAAAGCATGACGATCTAGCTAACTCAAGCCGTTAGTAACGTTATTTAAAGCATGACGATCTAGCTAACTCAAGCCGTTAGTAACATTATTTAAAGCATGATGTTCTAGCTAACTCAAGCCGTTAGTAACGTTATTAAAAGCATGACGATCTAGCTAACTCAAGCCGTTAGTAACGTTATTTAAAGCATGACGATCTAGCTAACTCAAGCCGTTAGTAACGTTATTTAAAGCATGACGATCTAGCTAACTCAAGCCGTTAGTAACGTTATTTAAAGCATGACGATCTAGCTAACTCAAGCCGTTAGTAACATTATTTAAAGCATGATGTTCTAGCTAACTCAAGCCGTTAGTAACGTTATTAAAAGCATGACGATCTAGCTAACTCAAGCCGTTAGTAACGTTATTTAAGGCATGACGTTCTAGCTAACTCAAGCCGTTAGTAACGTTATTTAAAGCATGACGATCTAGCTAACTCAAGCCGTTAGTAACGTTATTTAAAGCATGACGATCTAGCTAACTCAAGCCGTTAGTAACGTTATTTAAAGCATGACGATCTAGCTAACTCAAGCCGTTAGTAACGTTATTTAAAGCATGACGATCTAGCTAACTCAAGCCGTTAGTAACATTATTTAAAGCATGATGTTCTAGCTAACTCAAGCCGTTAGTAACGTTATTAAAAGCATGACGATCTAGCTAACTCAAGCCGTTCATAACGTTATTTAAAGCATGACGATCTAGCTAACTCAAGCCGTTAGTAACGTTATTTAAAGCATGACGATCTAGCTAACTCAAGCCGTTAGTAACGTTATTTAAGGCATGACGTTCTAGCTAACTCAAGCCGTTAGTAACGTTATTTAAAGCATGACGATCTAGCTATCTCAAGCCGTTAGTAACGTTATTTAAAGCATGACGATCTAGCTAACTCAAGCCGTTAGTAACGTTATTTAAAGCATGACGATCTAGCTAACTCAAGCCGTTAGTAACGTTATTTAAAGCATGACGTTCTAGCTAACTCAAGCCGTTAGTAACGTTATTTAAAGCATGACGATCTAGCTAACTCAAGCCGTTAGTAACGTTATTTAAAGCATGACGATCTAGCTAACTCAAGCCGTTAGTAACGTTATTTAAAGCATGACGATCGAGCTAACTCAAGCCGTTAGTAACGTTATTTAAAGCATGACGATCTAGCTAACTCAAGCCGTTAGTAACGTTATTTAAAGCATGACGATCTAGCTAACTCAAGCCGTTAGTAACGTTATTTAAAGCATGACGATCTAGCTAACTCAAGCCGTTAGTAACGTTATTTAAAGCATGACGTTCTAGCTAACTCAAGCCGTTAGTAACGTTATTTAAAGCATGACGATCTAGCTAACTCAAGCCGTTAGTAACGTTATTTAAAGCATGACGATCTAGCTAACTCAAGCCGTTAGTAACGTTATTTAAAGCATGACGATCTAGCTAACTCAAGCCGTTAGTAACGTTATTTAACGTTATTTTATTTCTATGTTCATGAGTAAAACAAGCCTGTGTTAGTGGTCACCTCTATTAAACAGCCAATCTGCATTAAGCAGCCAGTTTTCAAATTCCCAAAATGTTACTCTGTTATATATTTGACCTCTATTAAGCAGCCACCTGTGCTAAGCAGCCACTTTCTGTTATTCCCTTAGCTGGCTGCTTAACACAGGCTTGATTGTACACTAAAACACAATCGGAATCCTTCCAGGTGTTATTAAGCGTTTTGACATATAAGAATTTATGGCATGGCTGTATTACACTGAATACAAGCAGTTATGTGATAAACATGTATATTTATTTCACAGGAAGTGTATTGGAGAGCAATTGCCAAGGGTCCTAAACGATCCTGTGCCTACCATCTGGTTGAGACCCAATACGCGAGATAAAATTGACGAGTCGGACAAACGTTACCGATGCCCTGTGTACAAGACGAGCGAAAGGAAGGGCGTGCTGTCGACGACCGGGCACTCCACCAACTTCGTGGTGGCCATGCTGTTGAACACTGATAGACCCATTGATCACTGGATTAAACGTGGATGTGCTATGTTATGTCAGTTAGACGACTAAATCTATAAATAGAACTCTGTATTTCCTGTGTGATGAATCAACTAAATCTATAAATAAAACTGTTTAACTCCTGTGTGATGAATCAACTAACTCTATAAATAGAACTTTTTATGTCCTGTGTGATGAATCAACTAAATCTATAAATAGAACACTTGTCTCCTGTGTGATGAATCAACTAAATCTATAAATAGAACCCTTTATTCCTGAATGATGAATCAACTAAATCTATAAATAGAACCCTTTATTCCTGAATGATGAATCAACTAAATCTATAAATAGATCACTATCTCCTGTGTGATGAATTGCTACACAAGTAGCATCTTCTACCCAGAAAATGTTTGTGGTTTTCTCCAGCCACCACAACAGACTGACTTATATACAACAATGCTCCAGAGTGAGCCCTGTACAGACATCAAAGGGAGAAAGAAACAAATAATCTTGTATTTTCATCATTCAGCATCGACTGAATGTATTTGTCATAGATATATAATGTCTCAAATTAGTTCCCTTTGTTTAATTGAAACACGAATGAAACTGTGTTTCAGATGTATATATATTGATCAATGTTAACTTTGGCAAACCACTGGTTAGAACGTAATTACTGAGTTTGTCAACAATTATAAAGGGAGGTAATTCACAAACAATTTTATTCAAATGTACAAACTAATTCATTATTGAACTATTGTTCAACTGAAAAAGTTTCTAATGAAAGATTGGAAATAGATAGCTAATGTCTCAATCTGAAATTGTCCAGTGTTTTATAAATTGAGGTGGGACATTATTGAGAAATGTACATCTTACATAATGTGTGTGTAATCAGCTATATAACCCCTGTCTCGACACACTCCTGATATAACATAGGAACGTGTACATTTGCTGTGTCTGACTACTTTGTCATCTCAGGTATGAGAAATCGTGCTACTTTGTGACAGAATGTTTACACATAATAATTATTTCAAAATTCATGGGAATGAATGTGAAAACATCACGATTTATCTCCCTTACTGTTTAGAAAAATATCTGTGTGGCAAATGTTTTATTTTTGATTGCGGAAAAAACGTGATGAACACCGATTTTCAAGACACTGTAGTTGATGCACAAAAACTAAATTTGTTTTTATAGCATACTATAGTAAATAATTAACAATTGGTTGAAGTTGTCAAATTGGTTTATTTATAATTAATGTTTATATTCACTGATATATACTAGAGCAATAACATTCCTAATTTCCTATTAAACTGCTGTTTAAATGTACATGTATTTACAAACATATTTAGATCGTTTGCAGGACAGTGGGTCATCATAAATTGCCATTTGTCTCATTTACTACTGGTTCAGTGGAGTCTCAAACATTCCACAATTAAATTTTTTGTATTGATTCTACAAATAAATATTCATAGACTTACGTGAAATGTGAGTCAGGTATATTTATGTCTGTATGCAAACTCACAATTGAACTGATTGTCTGTATGCAAACTCACAATTGAACTGAAAGTCAGGTATATTTATGTCTGTATGCAAACTCACAATTGAACTGAAAGTCAGGTATATTTATGTCTGTATGCAAACTCACAATTGAACTGAAAGTCAGGTATATTTATGTCTGTATGCAAACTCACAATTGAACTGAAAGTCAGGTATATTTATGTCTGTATGCAAACTCACAATTGAACTGAAAGTCAGGTATATTTATGTCTGTATGCAAACTCACAATTGAACTGAAAGTCAGGTATATTTATGTCTGTATGCAAACTCACAATTGAACTGAAAGTCAGGTATATTTATGTCTGTATGCAAACTCACAATTGAACTGAAAGTCAGGTATATTTATGTCTGTATGCAAACTCACAATTGAACTGAAAGTCAGGTATATTTATGTCTGTATGCAAACTCACAATTGAACTGATTGTCTGTATGCAAACTCACAATTGAACTGAGTCAGGTATATTTATGTCTGTATGCAAACTCACAATTGAACTGATGAACGATTTATCATTTCCCACTGCATTGTAATAGATCTGTAAGATTTATGCATCGAGTATTAGCAGTTTGAAATACCGTCCGAGTTTTAAATTTATTTTATATTTTTATTGTTGATGTAAATATTTGTTGACTTTTGTGATGTTTCCTGAAATATGCACCTTTTTGTATAAATTTAAAGATGTATCTAATATAACAGTTATGGTATTTAAATTTATTTGCATGTATATGTATTACTTATCAGAAAATCCGTCCTAGAGTAATTTGATGAACTCACATTTATTTGTATAGTGCCCTATTGAATAACAACTGCTATTTTAAGGTATCTGATTTAAACAGTATTTATTCCAATAAATTTACATGTATAACACAAAAAAATGTTACAAATTACATAAATTGTGAATGGTTTGGATTGTAAAACAAGTTTTCAGAAAACTTATATTAATTCCTCTATTTACAAAGCATTCTGCATTTCCAGTGCTTAAGGTTCCAATGCTGCTGTATCTTAAAATACTTGTACTTGGTCCAATGCCACAGTACTTGACGTTCCAATCCTGCAGTATTTTCAGTACTTGACTTTCCAATCCTGCAGTATTTTCAGTACTTGACGTTCCAATCCTGCAGTATTTTCAGTACTTGACGTTCCAATCCTGCAGTATTTTCAGTACTTGACGTTCCAATCCTGCAGTATTTTCAGTACTTGACATTCCAATCCTGCAGTATTTTCAGTACTTGACGTTCCAATGCCGCAGTATTTATGTATAAAACAGAACTGTGATACAAATAAAGTTTTTTGCTATTGTGAAATATTTTCTTGTTTTATTTGTCCATTTACAGTCACATTTGGTGGTTGGATTGGCTTCTTGTCTTGATTGATCAATGTGGTGTGAGATGTATTGTTTGTTTTTACCCGGTCTAACCGTCTCTCTTGTCTCTGTCACACTTTTATTCTGCTCAATAACTTGAGGCATGTATCACCAACATTCTTAAAACTAGGTTTGTAATAGTCGGATCTGTAGTCCAGTGGTAACACGCTGGACTGGTAATCCAGGGATCACAGGTTCTGACCCTAATAAAATTAACAGTCTTTCAGATGGGGACTTTAAACCAAGGTCTAGTGTCGGTGATTTACACCGTGCACGTAAAAGAACCAGAGGAGACTCTGGAATGGGTCTCTGTCTGTATCATTGCACTATCCTCCAAAAATCTAAAATGACTAATCTCTTCAGGAGGTGTCGCTCATATGGGCAACCGGTAACGACGATAAATAAACGTAACACACACACCTAGGTTTGTAAATGAACCAGGTTGATTTTGGGGTCAAAGCTTAAGATTGCAGTGATCTTTCATCAACTTGTTCTTGTCAGTGATGGCATTACACTCCTCGAGTCATATAGACATATTGATATTGTCTGTTGATTAAACGAGTGGTCATTGACTTCAAATCACTTTGCCAATCACAGCTATATGTTCGAATCACCTTTGGGGTGTGTGTCTTGTGGAAGGTTGGTGGTTCTATCATTGTGCCTGAAATGGTGCTCAAAGGGGAACCCAGGATCTTCCTCCACCAAAATGTCTGTGTCGTGTTTCAACATATCAGCAGAGGTATATTGCCAAGTTAGTGCAATTCTGATACACTGGTTTCAAATGAGCACTTTTCACGAATCACTTCAGCAAGTTTCGGATATTCTTGTCGTGTATCTGAACTGCAATACACAGCCTGTCAGATCAGAGACGACGGACAGTCGTCTATCATATGCTGGAAATCACCTGAGATGATACAAGACGAAACTTTTCTCAGGGACTTTTCGTCTAATACCATACTAATTTGAGAAATTACCTGTGACGTCACAAAAGGAAGTGGCCGCCATTTTGGAGGCTTTCTTCGATAAATCCGTCTCCGTCAATTATACGCACACAAATTTACTATTTTTAGCAAAATGGTGTGATAAAATGTTCAATATTTGGTTGTACAAATCGAAAAGACAGAGAGGGTGACCTCGAATTGTATCGATTGCCAGCAGATGTACAACCCATACGAGTCTTGTTAATAAGTGTGTACATATATATTATTTTGATAATAATGGCGGTAGTATATCAGCCAGCGTTTTCTTATGGTAATTGGGTATTTGGATCGCTTTGTTGATGTCCCTGTATCAATGCAGATTTAAACCTTAGCAGAACCAGACTTGTTAATTTCTACCATGCTATTAGCATGCGTTGTTGGTGTAGCTATATATGCATAACTTCGTTACAATACTGCCTTTTCCATGTGGTTGTTCAAGTTCGTTCACTACTTTGATGCGTATGACAATCGGTACTCACCCATGTGGATTCCCTACTCAGCCGTAGCAAATGAGTTGTCAGAGTTATATAAACCAAAACGTTTGATGAACTGTAGATTAAATTCACCAGGATGCTTTTTCCTGAGCACTTTAAGCAGCAATTTCTCCTGCATTTTTCCCACCAATTTACCATCCCCACTCCCCCACCACCATCCATTTGGGGGGCACAATCCCGTAATGCGCATTCCACGAAAAATGCCGTGATTGAATGCCACCAAACTCTCTGTACGGGACATACGCCAAACACCAACCGGAACCGGATGGTGCACTTTTGCACAATGTGTAAAATTGCCCCAACCAATATCCATTTTGGGGCCAAATCCCACAATGCGTAAAATTGCCCCAACATCCATTTTGGGCCAAATCCCACAATGCGTAAAATTGCCCCGAGCACACCAACACAATCTCCGTACAGTTCACCTTGCCAAACACCAACCGGAACCGAATGGTGCACTTTTCCACAATGCGTAAAATTGCCCCAGCATCCATTGTGTGGCCAAATCCCACAATGCGCACAATTGACCCAACATCCATTTTGGGGGGAAATCCCACAATGCGTAAAATTTCCCCAATAGTATACATGTATCACCCTCGGGGTTGGTGTTATTTTGTAGGTACATGAATGCTCCAGCTATACAAGCTGTATGTATGACCAATATATATTATTGAAATGTTTGTTATTTTGATGGGCATAGTTATGTTTGTTCCGACTGTTGGTTATGAAATTTATAGAATTAACAAGTTTCCGTCACAATCGTCAACTTTGTGAACGCTAGCTAATTACTTAGTACTACAATATCGTAGCCAATCAAATTGTGCATGACCGTAACGAACGATTTCGTTTTCGTCTACGACCCCTCCGGGGTAAACTGACAATGACAGTAACACTGACACCTTCTAAAAAGGCGTCCGTTATTAAGAATATTGGCGCGAGAATTTTTGAAATTAAATATTTGGCGGGGAAATATAATGATATGTGACGTTTTCATTACGTCACAAAATAAACAACTCAAATCATATAAAAGAACGGATTTTCAAATTTCAAATCATCGTACGAAATTCATTTGCATGGACAACCCACGTTTCGTTCTAGTAAATAATAAGAATAATAAACAATATTAATCTGTTAAATATAGTGTATATATAAATAATAAAGTGTATTCAACGAATAGTCTACATTATTCAAGATTTGAAAAGTGTTATAATAAACAACATAGCTTGCTTAAATTCTATAACAAAAAATACAAGAATTGCAACAAATCCAGATATCTACTACAGAACACCCCGGATACAATAAGGTATTTATTATGACAGATAATCTAGAGAAAGTAGTTTCCAATACAGATGGACAAGCCATATTAGGACATTAGATGGAGTTTCAGGAACACAAGGTAATTATCAAGATTATACGAAGAGCGAAGCATCCGGATCTTCGAAGACTAAAAACTTCAGCTACACCTACATCCACTTCATGGGACCAGGAACAGAATACGCCGGAGCCAGTATCGAGACGAATGCTGATGATGAGCTTTGTTTTTCTTATGATTGGGGGGGGGGCTAGTATTATTCCATTTAATTATGTAAAAGCTAAAAGTAGATAAAAACTGTAGCAGGAGACGAAACTGCCATAATAGTTAAAGAAAGTCGAGATATAAAATCTCGCGTATCTGGACAAAAACACCCTGAATTTTCACAAACTTACATGAAGAACATGGGAATAATAGATTCAGAAATTGACCTATTTAATAGTCTAACATCATCAGTACATGCTGCCGATGTGATACCACCTACTCCTACTGAATACGGCATTAGGAAAAATACTAACATTATGGTAGAAACAACATCAAATAAACCTATATTACCAATAACTGTTAATTTTGAAGGAAATGATGATCATTATGATATGAATGTAACAAATACTAGAGGTATGAATCCAACAGATGCTTGGAAAACTATAGATCTTAAACCACCTGTATGGACCAGAAGAGGTAACAGAGGTAATTATGTACCATGGCCAAAGTTATGAGGATATGGTAAGGTTACGAAGGATGGATTGTTTATGAATAACCAGGACAAATAAAAAAAGTTGAACGAGGGCATACTCGGCAAGATGAAAGCTGTAAATAGAGTAGAAACACTAAAACGTAGACAGCATCATTTGGGAGATTGGATGGCAACTTGGAGAACATGGACAAATGTTCATCAGCGCACACGAAATATTGCCATTGTACTTAACAGGGGCTGCTGTTGGTCCTAATCTTCCTGTAGTGCCTGAAATATATGAGGCAACAAGAGTATCCAATATTAATGATTTGCCATTATCTTTTAATTTTGTATTAAATACTCAAACCGACTGGAACCAGTTTGATGCTCAAAATCAATTTCAGGAAAGCCAACCTCCCTCCAAAAAAAGAAAAGTAGAGCCTGAAGACTCCCAACAGCCTGGACCATCGAAACAACCTGACAATTGAAGATGACTAATCAAATGTTGTACTGGTCAGCGAAATGAGTACGATTCAGTTTGGTGTTATTCATGATAGCTTGGAGTTGTGCAATAATCTTGAATATAAAGATGGTGTTCGCATGTACAATTTCACATTATTACGAGTGATTGAATTGTTTGTTAATCATGGAGAAGGAATATCAACTTTTATCCGAACAATTGATGATAATAATTATTTGCATTTTTTATATAACAATAACACAAGTACTTCTATTTTTAACAATAATATACAAGACAAATCATATGAGCAGATTATGGTCATGATCATCCCAAGACAGTGTGAATCATATATGATACCATCAATAATAGATATACAAAACGATGATACAATTCATCATAAACTATTACATTTATTTACACAACAAACTGAAAAAAGCAGACTATCCATAGATACTAATTATTTTAGTCAACAACATGTGACATTAAAAACTGACCTTAAAGAGACAGATGATAACTTTGAATTTATTGTTTGTAATTTACCATATATAGTAAAAGGTATTAAATTCGGTGTCCATAAATTAACAAGATTAAAACCAGTACAATATGCAGGCGAATATGTGTTTCAAATAGAAACAAAATCTGCTTTTTATAATGGATATTGGGTAACTAATGTATTTCATAATAGCGACTATTTAGATAATTATCCAGGAATACCATTAGTTTAATATGTTACTAAAGATTACATACCAGTTGACTTGTCAGTTGCACCAAGTACTGATTCTAAATTATATTTGTGGAAAGGACAAAATAGAACATTAACTGATATCATCGGTAAATTGAATAATTTCACACAAAATATAGACTTTAAAATAAATAGAGTTATAAACGAAATAATAACTGGGGTTAATAGAAAAGAAATTTAAAAACCTACAGATTTAAACACATGGGTAATTCCTCCTGAACCAAGATCACAGGATACGGATATAGCTGAAATATATGTAACCCATGTCATATTTATGTTAAAGGGAACTAATTATTGATATTTAGTACATGTACATTATAATGTTTCCAAACCCTGCTGCAAGCGTACCACCCAATAGTTTCCCTATATGGCCTAATAAAATCACTGGTCTGAATCATATAATTATATAGCCTGGTCCCATACTATGTCTTTGTATAATATATACTAGTCTTCACTACTATTGTGTATAAAGTATTATGGGTGAGTGATTGTGAGTGACAATCAGGTCAGATGTGTGAATGAGTGAACTAACTCAACTAATTAGGTGCACTTTCCAACTAACTTGTTCAAGACCCTTATCCCACACTCTATCTCTACTAGTCAAACGGATACGTTGCAAAGCTATCCTGTTTACGTTAATATATACTATACTAGTAACTTTATACATATATATAATATATGTATCAGCTGATAGCCGGACTCTGGCTCTTTATATCCATATATACGAAAATACGAAAACAACCAGAGTTTGTCATATCTATAAACTCCCCGGTCTACATATATATGTATAAAAACATGATGAAATAGTAAGGGAAACTATAGTAATACCAGACGAATCTTCTGACTCTGATGATGACACATCATTAAATATAAATATAACACATATTAATAAACCTGGTAGTGATACTGCACCTACAGCAATTACGCCAGCAGCCCCCACCACAAATATAACAACAGATACTGCTTCAACTTTCTGGGATGTATTGGGTGAAGTAGCGGCTTCGGCTGGGGATGTAGCAAGTGAATGTGTTGATGCTAGCGGGGATGTAGTATCACAAGTAGTTGACTCTGGTGGTAAAGTGGCAGAAAAGAAAATAGAGGGTCAAGACAAATTTAAAACACAAATAGTTAATCAATTGCAGATATTACAGGTCATATAGCCGATACTGTTCCAACCGGTCCTATTCCGGATGATGATACTAATACACATACAGTTGTAACAACTGTTCCCAGTGCTCCTACATTCGATTTTGGATCAATACATAGAGAAATATTAAATGTTGCTAATAGATCTAATGATGTTGATAGCGACATAGTAGAAAAATGGCTGAGCTAGCATTTGATATTCAAAGTTTACGATTTGATATAAATACATTACAAAATGAAAATAAAGTAGAGCATACAAATCCTGTTCATATGGAAACAGTTGTTCCAGAAACTCCTATTGTACCAGATCAATCAATGGAAGAAATTGAATCACCTCCAATAACAGATAATCCATCACAAGAAGATCCATTAGAATATCATACGGATCCTAGAGTCACAGAACTAGTTAATTTAACAATACCGTCTATAAATAGGGACATTGATAATTTATGGGCAGATCATACTATATTAAGCACTGCAATGGAAAAAAAATGTACATAAAAGCACATCACTAAATGCCAGATATATACGTAATTATTATTAATTTTAGAGTATGGACCGGAATCGCCAGACGCTTAAAACCTTTAGAGATATTAGAAAAAGATGTTGGGGATACATCAAAATTCAAAGCGTATTCAGTTGTAGTGTCCGATATGAAGGGATCATTACACCGGCTGCAATACAGTCCAGATTATATTCGCTAGATTCAAATCAGAAAACGTCAACCCGCTAGGAGAGTATGCTACTTCAAAAGTATTTAGTGAGAACAAGATTAGAGAGCGCCCAGTGTTATCTTTCTCGACTCCCATTGATATCTACAATGGATGTTCGGAAAAAGACCAAAAATGTAACAATGCTGTTAAGAATGTGTTCAATAGTGCCCCTTCAGTATTCATCTGGCATAATGGATCTGACAGTAGATGATGTGTGCCAGTTCCATGGCTTGCATATACACAGAGTAATTTATGCTCCATACGAAACCCCCATTTCCCAATTACAGTTCTTTCGGAAAACAAAAATGGTTCTAAAGGAATTCGGAATATCACTGAGATCAGAAGCTATCAGAAATGAAACGGCGATCCTCGTTCATTTACAGCAGCAACCACGTGTAGTAATGGGCTGCACCAATGCCAAGTTATGTGGCAAATTAGTTAAAACAATGGGACTTAACAATACTATTAAACAATTTTCGATGGATGATGAACCCAATGCATCTACATCAAATGCTAATTCGGATTTTATGTCAGAAATGTTAAAGTATAATCCAACAGAAGAACCGACCAATAATATGCAAGACATGATTAATAGGTTAGCCAATGATAACGTCACATTTCGCGATGTATTAAAGGATCGGCCAGATATGGGAGGTGATATAATGATCCCAACTACCAAGACGGCCAATAAAGTTGACATTGTTATGCGTTACATGCAGAAATATGGAACAACAAATATGGACTCCATAGTTAAAGCAATAATTGATATCGGTTACACCGATGAGCTTAATGAAATCAGATCGTTTAATGTTGGTGAATAATTTCACCGCTATTCGCAACCAGACAATGCTTGAGTTGGACATAGTGAATCGTCTTAATGGAGGTGACTACACTAGGAAACTGGTTGAAGGAAACTGGTTGAAGAATGTCCTTCAGTCGATGGTAGTTTATCGATTGACCAAACAGCCTCTGTCTTCAAGCAATGGTGTGCCGAGCAAAAAATTGACATTGGCGAATTTCTGCTTAAATTGTATATTGTTCTTTCAAAGAAGGATGCGAAACGTAATACCTTCATATTACAATGTGCTTCGAATGCTGGTAAAACCTACTGGACGCATGCGTTGACGCCCTTTCCGGATTGTATAGGGGGTACAACTCAATCAGCTGAGTTCGCATGTATGAAGTGTCTGGGGAAAGATATTATAGTTATCCCGGAACTAACACTCACAAAGCCAGAGAGTGTCGAAGAACTCAAGCAAGTGATGGAGGGGTTCCGAAAATGACGTTGTTCCTATGATTACGACGTCTTATATTCAAACGTCGTAATACTATTTAGTTCAAGAGCAATATTATATTAAAACTAAAATGGGAGGTTATATAGGCAGTGAACGTAAAAACAAGAGAGATGATCTGACACCCGCAATGGTAAGACAGTTAAATTTAAACATTTCACTTTAGCAGAAAATTAAAAACAATAAAATATTACTTAATTGAACTGTATTAATCATTTGCTAAAATTGCTTTTCTGTATTTTGCAAAACAGATCCGTTACACAGCAGGGGATAGACCGATCGTAGCGATAATGATGAGACGAGAAGGTATCGGTAGTAGCAGAGACCAAATCATGCATAGACGTGTTAGAGATCTAAAGAAAGATGGTGCCCATGCTAGGAGGCGCTCGGTAAGACATTGGTTTAAACTCATAATGTTAATTTTAATAGCGAGAAATAATCACGATTAAATAGATTTTATGAATAATTATGTATATACTAATTGCAATTTCGCATGAAGAAAGGTTTATGGCTAAATAAATATCTTTTCTCGGATCAGAGTGGTTGAGCGTTCGCTTCAGGTGCGAAAGCCCCGTGTGTTCCGGCCCAGCTGTAGCCGTTACGATGGTCACCTTAGACAAGGCATTTATAGTCCACACTTCATTAAATAAATGTGTCTCATAAGTCAGAAATATATGGCCGTTTCAATAGGAATCACACTATACTAAACAATACTTTACTTTACGTTTACTTCCCGCACCGAGAATCGAACCCAGGCTGCATTGGTGAGGAGCGTCCTAACCTCTTCGCTAATCGGACATGGAGCTAATCAGAGCTTTTTAAATCGACACGAACGATACTGTTTAATGAGAAATATAATGTGATTTTTGTTTCTTTAACAGATAAACAGAGTGGCTACCATATGCAAAGAGCTACGGGTTTCACCGTTGGTTTGGAATGAGTTTGCTAGTTATTAATAATAATGTTATATTTAAGTTGCACTACTTCTGTTGTCATTCATTCCCAGTAAATAAACAAGCATGCCCCTGTATTATTAGTAGATAGTATCATACTATACACTATGTAACTCGACACTTTACAACATGTTGTATGTGCAAAGTTGATACAATGGAACTCAAAAATTGCTTGATGCGTAGAATTGCAGTTGTTCATTCGATATTTGTGTTTTGTTGTATCAACTATTCACAGTAAAGACAGATTGTTGTATATGGGTGGATGTGGTTGGATATTTGGGACGTATCACTTAGCATTATCAAAGTACTCTAAGTCTAATCGAGTTACATCTAAGCAATTTACTATAATATACTTATGATATTCGTCCGTTAGCATCTGTGCCATTTAGCTATTAGGAATGCTTACATGTTGTGGCATGTATGACAGACAGGCCCGGAGTTCGCGCCCAGCTGTAGCCACGTTTGAGCTGCTATGCAAGGCTAGTAATTCCGTATTCCCTCTTTCTTGCTGGGTGGGTTACAACGTAGAATAGAAATAAACATAAAATCAAATTGTATTGACTTCCGGTATTCGATCCCATTCAAGTTGTAGACGCACATTATATGCAAACTTACCCCCACCCACCCCGACCAAACCTGTATAGTACCGGAGACATTTGTTAATGTTTGCATATAAAGTACTGTGCTATGGAGGGCTGGGATGTATGTCGAACATTTTACAAACTTTAAGCATTTCAAAAAGCTAAATGGTAAAGATACTAATAATAATTGTTTTATCAATTGTCTGTGGATACATTTACTGCAAGCGGACTCTGGTCGTTTACAAATCACTAGTCATGGCACTTACCACTGTATATTCGGATCCCATTTGGGGGTATCGAATTATTTCGTGTGAGAGCCAGCTGGCTTGTAGAAGGTCGGTGGTTCTGTGCGGGTGACTGTAATACTGTTCGTAAGATCATCCGAGGTCTTCCTCTAACAATAATAGATGGAAAGTCATACGACATGAAGCCCAACACTGTTATAGCCATAATTAGCAAGACTTAGAGACAAACCAAAGCTTACACGAACCCTGGCGGACCTTGCATGCTATAGTCACATATACATATTGTCCATGTTAATAATTGCACAATGCTCCCCAAATTCCTTCTCCCCCACCCCGACACACACAAAGTGTATTAGACATGAAGATACAAGGAACAAAACACTTAATTAACCGTCATGACAATTCGAACCTTGGGATCGATTCCCTATTAAATTCGCTTATATTGAGTTGAGTGTCGGACATTTTTTTGGAATGTCACAATTAAAAGAACTGAAACGAGAAAACATCAACCGGGGGGAAAAAAGTGTTTTAAAAATTAATTCTCCTTTCATTCAATAGCAACATTCAAACATGCCTTCGCACACATTCTCATCAGGTGCTATGCTAACACGAAGCGGATCCTACAGATTAATGAAGACCAACATTTAAATAATTGAGTCTGAACAACTAATCCAAAAAGTAGGCAAATATTCGGCAAACAAACGAAGCAGATCATTTTTCTAAATGGAGAGGGATGCGCACCCGCGGTTCAAGCCCCGCCAGTTGTAGCAAATGAGTTAGTGCAGAGGGGTGCGCACTCGGTTCGAGTCGTAGCAAATGAGTTGTCAGAGTTAGTGGAGAGGGGTGCGCACTCGGTTCGAGTCCCGCCAGTCGTAGCAAATGAGTTATCAGAGTTAGTGGAGAGGGTTGCGCACTCGGTTAGAGCCCCGCCAGTCGTAGCAAATGAGTTGTCAAAAGTTAGTGGAGAGGGGTGCGCACTCGGTTCGAGACTCGCCAGTCGTAGCAAATGAGTTATCAGAGTTAGTGGAGAGGGGTGCGCACTCGGTTCGAGACTCGCCAGTCGTAGCAAATGAGTTATCAGAGTTAGTGGAGAGGGTTGCGCACTCGGTTAGAGCTCCGCCAGTCGTAGCAAATGAGTTGTCAGAGTTAGTGGAATGGGTTGTCAGAATCATTGTCGTTAGGCAAGACACTAAACAGTTGTAACAATTGTGAATTATGGGCCTTGTAGCCCAATCCTTTTGCACTTTGAAAATGTCATGTATATGAATAGTATTAGGTTTTATATATGAGTATGTTGGAAATGTGACAGTAAT
Source organism: Archivesica marissinica (assembly GCA_014843695.1). NCBI lineage: Eukaryota > Metazoa > Mollusca > Bivalvia > Venerida > Vesicomyidae > Archivesica > Archivesica marissinica. Next base: position 31,978,645 of record CM026398.1, read on the forward strand.
GCTATTGTGATATATAATTGCAAATTGTTATCCTCGTTGTGAAAAAGTTGCAATAAAAAAAATATTAAAAAGATTATGGGCCATATTTTGTCTGTTTCTTTGGCCACGTTTCTCACACTCTACACGAGATCCTTTGTGAAACATATGTGCACAATTTGTGTGTTTTACGTTTATTTATCGTCGCTACCGGTTGCCCATATGAGCGACGCCTCCTGAAGGATAGTACAATGATACAGACAGAGACCCATTCCAGAGTCTCCTCTGGTTCGTTTACGTGCCCGGTGTAAAGCACCGACGCGAGACCTCGGTTTAACGTCCCATCTGAAAGACTGTTAATTTTATTAGGGTCAGATGAGGGAAATCTTCAGAGGAATACACATTTATAAGGTCTAGGCACGTCTAAAGCTAAATGACAAAAACACTGTTAAGTTGATAGGTGAAACAATAGACAAGTATTCTCAACTAATCTTTCAGAGATTACAAGCAGATGCTGAAGATATTTCAACACTATTTAGGTATGGTCTCAGTAGCCTTCCATCAACTTTGCTTAAAAATAATGGATTACCTCGAGTACCCCAGAGACAAGTCTAGCAGACGCTATTTGGGTACTTGGAGATTGCAGAATCATCAATGAAAAATTCTAAAGAGCGTTCTGATTGGATTATTAGAATGTAACAAGATGTTTTTTTATATATGAAGAATAATCACAATCCAATCAGAACGCTCGTTAATATAATAGAATTTTGAAGATTACTTTTTTTAGTAAAAATCATTAATACCTTATTATTTATATACAAGAGACTATGAATGGGTAAAATAAAATTATGATATTCTTCATAAAAAAAAACAACATCTAATTACATTCTAATTATCCCATCAGAACGCTCATTTCAACGCAAACTGCGCCACTTGAGAAATTTTCAAAACAAATTGAAAAATTCTACGAAATCTCTTTTTGACGTACATTTTTGCCGAATAAACCTACATGTTAGTGGAAACACATTTTATTGATAATGTTATTCACTGTAAAAACTCTCGCGTCGAAGATTTTTTTTTGTTGCTGACAGAACCCGTGTCCTAGTATGGAAATGTGACCTGCTATGGCCAATGTCTGTGGCAATTGTTTGCAAAGTATACATGCACGCAGCTTAAAGTTGTGTTTTATTTGAAGAACAATATAAAGACTCGGGATAGGCGTTATATTCGGATAGATGTGTACAAAATTGTTTCAGATAGGGCCATTTTACTGATCGATGCGAAATCTGACATCCAACAGAGTAGAATCCCTGTACTTAAATATATATACTAGTACCCCCAAATGTGCCGAATCCCTGTGTATCCGATATGGTCATGCTGGCTGGGTAGCTGCGATAAGTGCCACCGTTGGAATCATCGAAAATGCGGAATGATTTATTTATTCTCCCCCATTCACTTTAATTAATCTTGATTAGTGGCCTGAAACCTAGATAGATAATCACTCCTGGTATGGCAAACACACGGCTACATAGTCCCATTCATAATTGTGTCTAATTACCTAAATAGCTAATAATAGCATTATTATAATGGGCCTGTATAGTGCAGTACTATATATATAAAATACGAACCTGTGATTATACGAATGCACTAGTATACGAAACTACCATTAGACGAACAAGGGATTATACGAAATCACCTGAATTCACCTAAAACCCTTGCCTTCTTGCTTTCAACGAGATATTCTTATCTGGGTGAAATAAAACCGAGAAATTCGACGGAATTTTATCTAGATTAACTCGATGCAGGTCTGCATTAGACGCCACTTTGTTAGATAGCTTGTCTCGCGTGGTTACAGCGAGCACCTGTATCTATGGGGGGCGTGCCTAAGTAGCGTTTGCAGAAAGGTCATCCTGTCTAGACTACAAACATGTGCTGTGTCAGAAACATATTGGGTGGTGTAAACAGCTCACTAATGTCGTGTATTCTAAGGCATTCCGGATATAGTGGTAGTTAGCGACCGATAATAATTCGTAGTTCTAATTGAGATTATATTCCTGGAAAATGTGTGACAACAGTGCTGTAACACTATGCTTCTGACCCGAGTTCCAACGGCTGTAAAGAAAATGGAAGAAGATTTGAAGACGAAATACTACGGGTTCCCAAATACTACGAAGACCCCGACTGTCCAATTAGACCTACCCTGAATAGTAGTGCAGTATAATATGTATAGAAAGGCACAAGCTACATCACACTTATACATGTAGAGTGATGGAACCTATGCTCGGCATAAATCCCACATATAATGACCAGTATACAATGTTAATTGCACTTGCCGTATATTATTATTTTCTTAAGTCATGAAAACATCATTCAAAACACTCTTGTTGACAGTTTTAGCTTCATCACGTGATCTTGCTGCTCAATACAGCTATCGCAACGGTGTCGGTTGGCACCCGTTTATATAGGGAACTCAAGACTTCAGGGCACCTATGCACGGCGTACTTGTTATTTTTTATTTATCCACCAAAACTTGTTGAATAACTACCTATAGTGCTCATACACCGTATTAGTTTCGGTGGGAATATTCTCTCAATGATTTGTTTGTATATATTCGTCTGCTGGATCAGTCACGTGGTAGTTGCATCAACCTAACGATACACACAACGGAATGCTATTGGATCATGCTTCAGCTCTGTCAACTATATTATGTATTTTAAATAGGGATGAAAATAGAAAATGCGCCGAGCATAGGTTCCACCACTCTAGTAGTATGTGTATGTGGGGCAATTTATCTTATCTTAAGAGTAAACAATTCGGTTAATAGAATCTAACCGATTCCCACCGTTTCGTACATTGTCAACACCTGCGCATGCGTGTAGCGCTTCGTCCTTCGTGTTTGGAAACATGGCCACAAATATGCTGAAAGTGGCGAATACTGTCGCTCGAGCGTTGCCAGTTGTGAAAAATGTAATGTAGTTCGTTTTGATCATTTAGTTAATCTAATCTTCACCAATTGATATTCATTCAGCACGCATCAGCTGTATTTGATATATGTTTTGGTCATATAAACATACATGACATGTACCCCACCCACACATTTACAATGAGATTGAGATATTCATAAACAAATAAACGTAACTACCCTCAAGTGTAATGCACCTTTATTGAATTCAGCCATGTTAGATTGGTCATTACCACATCTATTGTAGCAGGGTTGAACAATGTTTGTGCAAAGTGGTTTGTCAGAAACAAGTGACCCTGGTTGGTAAATTTACCCTTGTACCAATGTCAATTTGACTTGTCTCATCAGTATGCCATTTATCCATCCAAGTAACAACACCATCGTGTTCTATTAGGGTGAGCTGTCCTACTAATGTTTGGGAGGTCTTGGGTTTGCCCTACAAACTTCCTTGTACCAATGTCAATTTGACTTGTCTGAACAGTATGCCATTTATCCATCCAAGTAACAACTTACTTATTAAATGGAGAGAGATGTAGTGTATTTCGACTTAGGTATAACATCATGTTCAATTGGAGTGAGCTGTCCGACTAATGTTCGCGAGGTCTTGGGTTTGCCCTACAAACTTGGAGATTCCGAACAAACGAAAGGGGAAAAGAAAAGCATGTGTCGGAAAAACAAAATGTCCATGATAAAGCAAAAAGACAACGATAAATGAAAGAATCCTGGCATTTTGAATTTAATTTGGCCCAATATGACGAACACGAAGTCCATTATTGCGGCTTCTTGTTAGTTATGTAGTTGGATAAAAATTTGAACATTAATTAGACCTCATCATTATCAGGACGAGTAGGTTATCGATAAGGACAATTGTAGATCATTAGTCCTACACGACAAGCTTTTAAAAAAAAATTCCAACTACATTCTGACTTACCTGGCGATATTAATGTCAATGACTTGTAAAAAGCCTGTGTCCACCTCATGACTCCTTGTTACTACAGCTCTCTTTGTTTAAATGAGTCTTCACGAAAAACTTTTTGAGACACTTGCCCTGGCTTGAAAAATTTACTTGCCCGAATGAACTTCTAGGTGCCAATATATTTGCAGAATTTTACCCGCTTATTGGCGGTTAAATGTATAGTAGTATATGTAATATAATGTGGCATATCATGCATTTATTAGTAATACTTATAATATGGCCATATGAGTAAACAAAGTATAAAGACAAACTAATGTTTTATTATTATTAATGTGACAGGGGCCAATATAAAGTAGGCACTCTGGCGTAGGTTCGTTATATCTTTATTTACTGTTTCCGTATATGGAAAAAGGCCTAAAACATAAATAAATACATACAAGAGCATATAAAAACAAAGTATAAAACATTTCAATCATTTCATAAAACCAGACATATACCTGTAGAAAACCGATATTAATATAATACAAAACTTACCACAGTGTCTGTATACAACTACTCAATATCTATTGATATTGATAGACAATTTAGTATTATAATTGCTCTATAACTTTTAACATGTTACTCGTAAGAGTTCTTCTGGGTTATGACCAAGCACGGAGGTATAGTTGTTGAAAGAAATACATTAGTAACCAATCCATGCAGAGCTCTCATCCACGTTCATACAATCTTTCATTCATACAAATACAACAAACAAAACGATTGGACACCGTACAAACATAGACTGACAAGTGTTCACGAGACAAAACACGTGCACGGCAAATTGCCCCGGGAAACATCTCTAATTTCCGTCTCCGAAGTAGATTGTCGAATATCCCCGATTCAATTCCGTTGCATATGACATAAAGAACGAAGATACACGAATTTAAAAGGCGGTAAACGCATGTGCGATGTTTAAGCAGTTTTATATATTAAGCTACGCCGTTCACGGTAAAACACGATTGTACTCGTATAGTATAACCTGTGACATTAATATTTTACGATTATTGATAATATTCACAGTTACTCCATGTATATTCATGAAAAGGATTTTTCTTGGTGAATACAATGTCTCAGATGGATTTCACCAAGGAAAAAATATTGTCTTCTGTCATCTCGTTGTCCTCATCATCAGCACTAGAGTCATCATCAGTATCGTCACTGTCATCCAATTCAATAGGACTAGTTGTAGGGATCTCTGTCTCAGTCACGACAGTGGATGTCGATGGTTGTGGCGCAGGCTGTACTGTCTGTGTCACTTTAGCCCCAGGCTCTACTTGGTTATATTGAAGACGCCTCTTCCTGCCTGATGGTGTTACCTGTCGGATAAAATAAATATTACTGTTCAATTACATTTTTTGCTATGAATAGTTAATACTAAACTTGCAGTTCACCAGACAAACAACAATATATAAAATATGTTCAGATTTTTGATGGAAGTGATTACTAAAGTGAAGATGGTTGGAAACATAATAAACAACTAACCATCCAATCCTTAATGGCTTGTTCAGGATCAAACCCTTCAATGTCTGGTGACATCATCATCAGATTATTGAGTCTCCTTGTAGATAATCGACCACGTCGTTTGGTTTTCAACAATTTTCTTTTTGCTTCATACTCTGTTTTGATGACGCCTGTCGTTCAGATGGCCGTTTCTTTCCCGGCTTTGCGCCCTCGACATATCGCAAGAAACCCGACATGTTTCCATGCAGTTGTTTTCATTTGTTAACAGGAAATGACCTAAGCGGTATCGGATCGTTTCGCCCTAATTCCCGTTCGCACCGGGTTGTTTCGCCATAAACATAGATATCGGGCAGAATGTGTGAAAATAGTCCGGAGGTGGGTCGTTTCACCTCAGAATTATAGATTTCGTACTGAGCAACACGACACGTGATTTTTTTTACCAAATTTGGTGATATAATGCATCGATCGGCCGAGATGTCAGTAAGCGAAAACGCGAATTTACACCTGTCCGCTTCACAGGGATTCGGCACATTTGGGGGTACTAGTATATATATTTAAGAACAGGGATTCTACTCTGTGGGATGTCAGATTTCGCATCGATCAGTAAAATGGTCCTATCTGAAACAATTTTGTACAAATCTGTCCAAATATAACGTCTATCCCGAGTCTTTATATTGTTTCTTCAAATAAAACACAACTTTAAGCTGCGTGCATGTATACTTTGCAAACAATTGCCACAGACATTGGCCATAGCAGGTCACATTTCCATACTAGGACACTGGTTCTGTCTGCAACAAAAAAAATCTTCGACGGGATAGTTTTAACAGTGAATAACATTACCAATAAAATGTGTTTCCACTAACGTGTAGGTTTATTCGGAAACACATTTTATGCACGCAGCTTAAAGTTGTGTTTTATTTGAAGAACAATATAAAGACTCTGGATAGGCGATATATTTGGACATATTTGTACAAAATTGTTTCAGATAGGGCCATTTTACTGATCGATGCGAAATCTGACATCCCACAGAGTAGAATCCCTGTACTTAAATATATATACTAGTACACCAAACGTGCCGAATCCCTGTGGTCCGCTTCTAGACGACTTTCAATTCCGGTGTAAACAATTCGTAATTGTAAAGAATTTAGAAAAACATTTCTACTGTCCAGTTTATTACAGTGGTCTAAAGCGCTGGCTGTGAGATCACTAACCTCTCACCGCGGTGGTTCGAGTCCCGGGCATGTGAGATTGCAAAATTTACAAGTCCGTCCCGATTTCTACACGTCTCGGGCACCCGGCTAATTTCGCAGACTGATTTCACAGTACAACCTATAAATGTTTGTTTTTCCAGGCTCCAGCTTCAATTGCAGTGTGGAACAAGAGATGGTGCTCCACCAGTTACAAACAGGCTTTGTTGAATGTTCCCGAGACTCAAGTTAGCACATTGAATAATGGATTCAGAATTGCCTCTGAAGACTCTGGGTCTCCTACTTGCACTGTAAGTTTCATCTCTATCATTGTGGAACCAGTCCTTGATGTGTAATTGTTTAGCCAGTCATACGTGTGTAATTGTTAAGCCAGTCATACGTGTGTAATTGTTAAACCGCCTGTCCTTAGTGTGGAATTGTAGAAGCAGCCATGGGTATAATGTAATTCATGAACCAGTCTGAAGTGTGTCATTATTGAACCAGTCTGGATATAACGTAATCATAAATGTATAGTTGTAGAACATGCAAATTATTTTTGAACATTTTCAGGTGGGACTGTGGATAAATGCAGGAAGTCGATATGAAACTGATTCTAACAATGGAGTGGCACATTTCCTGGAACATATGATATTCAAGGTATTATTTTCTAATGGTACCAGGTAACTAGTAACAGATTATCATTTATTGAAGCGACACATGCGCCAAATACATAGCATTTATATAGCGCAAAAATTAAATATTATTCTATTGCGCTTCACAATTACAGATGCAATTTTAAACATTTACACATGACAATAATAAATGGAAATATAAATAAAAATTTATACATATATAGATATAACTAGGATTCTAGTAATTGGATAAGAACATATTTTATCATGATATCTACACTATTACAGTATATAAGTGAGTGATTGGATTAGCGATAAAAGTGGCAATATGAACCATAAACCCAAGTCAAACACAATGAAGGTTTCTTTCAGTATTAACGAGAATATTGTTTTGTTAAAGTTGCAAGTTGTTCAACATCTGATGTGTCGATTAAAACTATTATATGATACTGAACTTAAGACGGCTTCAATACAGAACAAATTATTTGAATTTGATGAAATATGGAAGCAATATGCTAAAAAGTTTTAATTTAAAATTATATTGAAAATAATTGTCATCAATCACTTGGTAGAATGTAGGCTGCAGACCACTTTTCTCTTCTTCTTTTTTTCTAAGTGTAACTGAACATTTTTTCAGCACTTTAAGGCCAACATGATAATGACTTGATATATTTATATACACTATTATTCATGCCGTTTGTTTATTCTACTCGTTAAAAAATGTACATTATTGTAAGGTGCTTGTGGGATGCCCTCGACCCACAGGTCACCTATGACGAGGAAAATAAACGGGCCTTAAACGTGGTTAAAAAAAAGAAAAAAAAGACTGATTATCATCGACACATTTTCACAATCGATTATCGCCGATGTCCATGCCATGATTGTTGGTGACTTAGCGATAATCGGTTTATCACTAGTTGCAACGAAGCAAAATCATCAAACCCTGCCTTAAACACTTCTCAGAAATTCAAGAAATAGAGGATATTTGTTAGTTTCAATGTATGATTTATTATAATTCACCAAATGTGTAAAGCAATATTTTTATTAAGCTATGTTCGCGAGTGAAATATAATTTTATCATACAAAGAAATAAATGTTCTGTTTATTTTAGACTGGATAGTGTTTTTATAATTAGACAATCTGTATGTCCGTCACAAATCCAGGGTTCCCACAATAGCAGCAATTGCGACAAAAATCGAATACTGGCGCTAAATATTTTGGCACATTTTTTGTCAAATTCATGACTTCAAATATTTATCTGAACTATATGGCTCTTAGTTGGCTCCAAGTTTTTCAAATTTGCGACAGAAATGGTGCAGACAAAACTTCAGACAGAGGGAACCCTGAGATCGTATCCACTCCAAAATGTTTGTTTTTGGTTCAAATACAAGCTTGTAGTTTGGACAGATGTAGCTGTATTGAGATGTTGGAGATTTATTGTACACTATTGATCGATAGGGTACATCAAAGAGATCACAGACCGACCTTGAACTGGAGGTGGAGAACATGGGAGCACATCTAAACGCTTATACTTCTAGAGAACAGACCGTATACTATGCCAAATGTTTTTCAAAAGATGTAGAAAAAGGTACATGCTAAATATAGTTGTGAGGTTTGGTTACACGTAGAGAAGAAGAAATAACTTGAGAAATGTATGACTATTCATCTGTCTGTGTTTAGCCCCACTGTTTTTTGGGGGAAATGAAAATAATTACTGTGATGGTTTGGTCTCAAAGCTGCCGTCGACGTCTCGTCTCATAAGCTCATATCTTATTAATTTCAACATATTTAACCAATAGTAAAATACCCTAGTGACTAGTGAAGCCTCCGTAGTCGAGTGAAGCCTCTGTAGCCGAGTGAAGCCTCCGTAGTCGAGTGAAGCCTCCGTAGCCAAGTGATTACAGTCGTTGACTTCAAATCACTTGCCCATCACCGCTGTAGGTTAGAATTCAAATTATTCCAAGGGAGGAATCTATCCAGATGGCTTTTGGAAGGTTGATGGTTCTACCTAGGTGTCCGTCTTGTGTATGAAATACTGCTCGAAGGCGCCTGGGTTCTTCCTCCATCAATATTAGCTGAATAGTCGCCAGATGACTTAAGTTGTTGGTGCAAATTTATAAGTGCTCCACGTTTAATAAAATATCATAGGAACGCTCAAGGATTCCAATAAGCACTTTTCGTAATTCATATAATAATTTCCGTGTATTTCCATTGCTTTTCAGCCATTGAAATTTTAGCCGACATCACACAAAACAGCACATTGGGGGAGAAAGAGATTGAACGAGAACGGGGAGTTATTCTGAGGGAAATGCAGGTACAAACATTACCGTCTGTCTCAAGTCTGTACTGTGCTTGAAAATTAATATAAATTATAAAAACAACCAGAAAAGCGTAGCATCAAGTTCTTAAAAAATGAGTGGAAACGTATGTCAATGGTAGCAGGACCTCAAATTAAAGCAAGATTTCTGCTCAATAGCTTGTTAAAATATGTTTGTGTACAGTAAAATGTGTGTTAGAGGTCACCTCTATTGAGCAACCAATAAGCAGTCACTTCCTGTAATTCCCTTGGCTGGCGGCATAAGACAAGATTGAATGTATTGTCTTTGTTCTATATATAGGTACATTGACCATGGGGTCAGTAGACGGGTACTATTTAATTTGGGGTAAGTAGGCCAAATGTTGTGGGAACGGCGATATTGCATTGACAGCATATAATATACTCCCAGTTAATTGTACAAAAGCGTGTGAGGAAATTTATATATGGTATTTTCTCAGAAAACAATTTTCTATTCTAGTCACTTGATTTGTATAAAGCGAGGGAGGAAATTTAAATTTATGCTTTACTCTGGAAAAAATTCTAGTCAAACATGTGTGATTATTTTCAGGAGGTGGACACTAACTTACAGGAAGTTGTGTTTGATCATCTACATACTACAGCCTATCAAGGTGCCCAGTTGTCGCGTACCATCCTCGGACCCACAGAAAACATCATGTAAATAATTGTCTTCATTGCTGCTCTTTGTTTTATTTAGTCGTGCATCTTGGGCTGTAGCAGGGTTCCTGCTGTCGCTAAATTTAGTGATTTGACGCAACACTTTTTTTTTAGCACATATTTATCTGTCTTTGTTGGCTCCAGTTTTTCTCAATTGGTGACAGAAGTGGCGCGGACAGAGGGAATCCTGCTTTAGTATTAAAATATACATTACAGAGGGTGTAATACTAATGGACTAACTAATCAAACGTTTAAATAGAATCATGCTTGTACAAAATAAACGCATGAAGATAGTACTGCGTGTCCACGTGACGTCCATATTGCCTGTACTGCCTGGAATGATCGAGATGTTTGAAGTGGGAAGGCGATATGAAGCAGAAAAGACATTTGAGGATCGTACTAAAAGTATTTCTTCGAAAAATAATGTGTTTGGTATATGCGTGCATACAGTTTGTATATGCGTGCATACAGTTTGTATATGCGTGCATACAGTTTGTATATGCATGCATACATGTAGGGTGTAATTGCTTGATCTGACATTCTGCAGTGACAAAAGGGGGGTATGATTCCATTGGACACCTTTACTAATACTATAGATACAGACCAATAGGGCGTTCACTAGACTTTGAAAGTCCAAGAGTCAATGACCCTTCAGGTCAAAATCTCAAGAGTCAAGTTGGATTTCTCCATTTGACAGGCAGATTAGGATAATTACACTGTTGAGAAAATGTTCGATGACGCTTGACCACTCATCGTCCCGGGTCAAAGTTGACCCACTACTCATTTTCACCAAGAGTCGAACAAGCGTCTTTACTGATTTTCATGCGCCTAAGCCCAGGAGTTCGGGTCAAATGAACGCCCTGGACCACTATTGTCTCTTAACCGTTTACCATATAGAAGCACCTCATGACACTGTTTCCCAATACACAGTCACTACATTGACGTATCAACAAACAACCACCTATTATAGAGGATTGTCCGCCTCCGTGGTCGAGTGATTACGGTCGCTGACTTGTATACCACTGTAACCAATGATCACTGATGGGCACGGGTTCGAGCCCCGCTCAGGCTGTATGTCATTTATATGAAAAAGCTGGCAGTTTCTTACGGAGGTTTGTGCACCAAGTACTGGTTAACCGCTGGCGCCTGTCCAGGAAAGATGTTGTTAGGTAAACTGCCCATCTGCGGTATAGCCCAAAATGGTGTTGATGCAGGCGAAAACCCGAACAAACGATAGAATAACCGACGACACAACGCATAATCTATTTGGTGGTGCGATAGATCTGCCGACTGCTTATCTGTTATTATATGGATGAAGATATAACAGCAAATAAGTCTCGACATGGGAGAGGGTCAACGGTCTTATAGCCGTCTCCTGTGACCCCAATACTGCTGATTCATTGCGTATTATGGTGTATTAAATATTTGATTAAATACTAACTTATGTGTTTGTAGGTCAATGAAGCGTGATGACCTTGTCAAGTATGTCAATCAACACTATAAAGGAAACAGAATGGTACTGGCTGCTGCAGGAGGTAAGCAACCATATACAGGAGACCAAAGTCTCATACTGGAAGCGGCCTCCGTCACCGTTACCAGTTCAATCACTTGCCACTCGCTGCTGTAGGGTCATACCCACCATGGCACGTTTGGGTGTGTGAGGAAACTATCAAGCAAGCTTGTGGAAGTTTATCCCCCACCCTAAAGCTTGAAATATTGCATGGATGGTCTTCTTCGACTAATATAATCTAGAATGTAATCATAATACCCAAGAGGGGACAGGGCCTCCATTGCAGGTTGGTATTCCACTTGCGGTGTCAAATGAAGAAGCTATCCAGCTTGTGTAGGTCGGTGTTTCTATCTGGGTGCCCGTTCATGCCTGAAATACTGCTCGGAGGGGCACCTGAGGTCTTCCTCCACCAACAATAGCTGGAGTCGCTGTATGACCTAAGCTAAATAATTCAAACATTAACTTTCAATCAATAAACTATTTCTGCGATCTACAAACTCTCAAATGTTAAAGTAGATTTTCATATAACGGCCAGTCACTCTATTGGGTTATTGGCGAGATTTGTCTGAAAAAATAAATAAATATGCATAGGCACAAATGTGAGATATTACGATAAATCTGTACGATAAATGTTGTTATTTAGGATACACGCGTGTTGTATTACGCATGGATGTTGACGATATTTACATTATTTTGTTATGTCAACGAATGTCGTATACGACATTTGTTTATTAATTGAAATACTCAGATGTAGGGGGCCCGAGTGATTACTGCAGGCGACTTTAAATCACCTGTCCCTCACCGCTGTACATTCAAATCATACTTGGTGTGTCAAATTCTTTCATGCGAGCTGTCCAGCTTACTTGCAGAAGGTCGGTTGTTATAGCAGGGCATCCGGGTCTTTCTACCTCAATAATAGCTGTAGTCGTCCTATGACCTAAGCTGTTTTAAGCGGCATTAAACCCCAAACACAAATGATTCATTCAGTCTACTGCAACTCACTGAAATGTCTCGAGTTTACTTACTTTTGCTAATGATGATGACGGTCATGTGACAATATGTGTGAAGAATACGGTCATGTGACAATATGTGTGAAGAATACGGTCATGTGACAATATGTGTGAAGAATACGGGTCATGTGGAGATATGTGTGAAGAATATGGTCTTGTGACCATATGTGTGAAGAATACGGGTCATGTGGAGATATGTGTGAAGAATATGGTCTTGTGACAATATGTGTGAAGAATACGGGTCATGCGGAGATATGTGTGAAGAATATGGTCTTGTGACAATATGTGTGAAGAATATGGTATTGTGACAATATGTGTGAAGAATATGGTATTGTGACAATATGTGTGAAGAATATGGTATTGTGACAATATGTGTGAAGAATATGGTATTGTGACAATATGTGTGAAGAATACGGTATTGTGACAATATGTGTGAAGAATACGGTCATGTGCTAGTATGTGTGAAAAATACGGTCATGTGCTGGTATGTGTGAAGAATACGGTCATGTGCTAGTATGTGTGAAGAATACGGTCGTGTGCTGGTATGTGTGAAGAATATGGTCATGTGCTGGTATGTGTGAAGAATACGGTCATGTGCTGGTGTGTGAAGAATACGGTCATGTGCTGGTATGTGTGAAGAATACGGTCATGTGCTGGTATGTGCTAAGAATACAGTCATGTGCTGGTATGTGTGAAGAATACGGTCATGTGCTGGTATGTGTGAAGAATACGGTCGTGTGATAATAGGTGTGAAGAATACTTGTTAGAATAGTTGTTGTATTTTGTAGGTGTGGATCATCAGATGTTGACCGAGCTTGGCGAGAAATATTTTGGTAAAGTGGATAATGGTTACGATACAGATATACCTACCACGTTCCCCACCCGATACACCGGTAGTGATGTAAGTATAGTGTGGTCATGTTGTATCCTCAGTTGTATAATGCACCATCTACACAAAGCCATAGTAATGCCAGGGATCATTCTAGAGGGCGATATGGGCGAAGTATGGTCGAAGTAGTCGCCCTAAGGACCCTGACTAAGCTCTCTGGGGGGCCCTACCTCGCCCTAAACACATTTATTATTACAATTTTCATACAAAATTGTGTCCAGTAAGATACATTGGCCCATTATAAAGCACTCCTATTCAAATGTTGTATTTAATGGCATACTGTGCATTTGAACCATATTTTGTTGAAATTTATTAAATAACACCATTTCTCACTTCTCCCAAAAATTCTGACCTAGAATAAACCCAGTAATGCCCCATCTTGCGGCACCATGTATACCAATGTGCGTTAAAGTCCCATCCTGTGGAACAGTGTAAACCAAGCTGTGTTAAAGTGCAATCATGCGGCACCATATACACAAAGCCGTGTTTATGTCACATCCTGTGAAGATAGTTCAGTAATAAGAAACATTAGTCAGTTACTGCCCCTGAAAACTCCAAAAGTAGATTTGTGCTATTAATTGGTGTCCTCTGTTTTTATCGTTGTTTTCTTTGCATCACATGTGTCGATAAACTCATTCGTCATTTTGACCGATAGTACATATGTACTGCCTGTTTGATCGAGCCTAGTTAGCTGTCAATCACTATAAGTTAGAAATATTGTCTGGGCGTTTCCCATAAGTTAGCAATATTGTCTAGGCGTTTCCCATAAGTTAGCAATATTGTCTGGGCGTTTCCCATAAGTTAGCAATATTGTCTAGGCGTTTCCCATAAGTTAGCAATATTGTCTAGGCGTTTCCCATAAGTTAGCAATATTGTCTGGGCGTTTCCCATATGTTAGCAATATTGTCTGGGTGTTTCCCATATGTTAGCAATATTGTCTGGGTGTTTCCCATATGTTAGCAATATTGTCTGGGTGTTTCCCATAAGTTAGCAATATTGTCTGGGTGTTTCCCATAAGTTAGCAATATTGTCTAGGTGTTTCCCATATGTTAGCAATATTGTCTGGGTGTTTCCCATATGTTAGCAATATTGTCTGGGTGTTTCCCATAAGTTAGCAATATTGTCTGGGTGTTTCCCATAAGTTAGCAATATTGTCTAGGTGTTTCCCATATGTTAGCAATATTGTCTGGGTGTTTCCCATATGTTAGCAATATTGTCTGGGTGTTTCCCATAAGTTAGCAATATTGTCTGGGTGTTTCCCATAAGTTAGCAATATTGTCTAGGTGTTTCCCATATGTTAGCAATATTGTCTGGGTGTTTCCCATAAGTTAGCAATATTGTCTAGGCGTTTCCCCAAACTACTCCCTGAAAGCATCTACTGTCAAACCTGTCTTAAGCAGCCAGTCAAGGGAATCACAGAAAGTGGCTGCTTAGCACAGGTGGCTGCTTAATACATGTCAAATGTATAATAAAACAGCATATTGGGAATCTGAAAACTGCTTAATACAGGTTGGCTGCTTAATAGAGGTGACCACTAACACATGTTTGACTGTACTCCCTTTGCCATGCAAAATGCACCCTGCATCTTTCCTGCCCTTTTTCCACTCTAGAATAAACCATATATAGCCGCATATAAGTTGAAGTTTATGTTGCAAAGGGATAAAGCGTTGCTCTATTGTAGTAATGATATTCATGATTCATAAGAAAACTACTGCATGTCCGTCTCCCAATTATCCTTCCTTTCAGTTGTATTGTCTGCTATTTTGTTTTATCAGATGCGTGTGCGTGAAGATGACATGCCTCTTGCCCATGTAGCCATCGCAGTGCAGGGAGCGCCGTGGGAAAATTCCGACAACTTGGCTCTTATGGTAGCAAACACAGCCATGGGCAGCTGGGACCGATCGTTTGGTGGACCATCTAACCTGATGAATCAGCTTGCGGCTAGATGCTCAAAGTATCAGTTCTGTCATAGTTACCAAGCATTCAACACATGCTATACGGACACTGGTCTTTGGTATGTAGCATTAACAAATTATCAATCTGAAAATATATGTACTAATAAAAAGTGTTTCTCTGTACCACAGTAGGAATAATTTGTCTCCCCATAATGGCGGGAGACATATTGCTGTTGCCTTTGTCGTCTGTCCACTTTAGCTTGTTACCCCTTGTAGTATTTTCAGTCACCAAACTTGGAAGGAAGTATCTGTACGATGTCTAGTTATGCATATTGTAACCCTGTTTCGGTTGGATGATTTTTTGAACATTTTTATAATTCAAAGATTGTCCCTGCCGCCTCATCTCCAAAACCCGTTGTTGGATTTTTACCAAACTTGGCAGGAAGCATTGGTATGATATCTAGTTATGCATATTGTAACACTGTTTCGGTTGGATGATATTCGAATGTACGGCCATTTTAACATTTTTATAACACAAAGCTTGTCCATGCTTCAACTCTAAAACATCATAATACTACATATGACTTTATTGCTATGACTTCTCATATATTTATATCTATCTATCTATGTAGATATATATATATCTATCTATGTAGATATATATCTATCTATCTATCTATCTATCTATGTAGATATATATATATCTATCTATCTATCTATGTAGATATATATATATCTATCTATCTATGTAGATATCTATCTATGTAGATATATATATATCTATCTATCTATGTAGATATATATATATCTATGTAGATATATATATATCTATCTATCTATGTAGATATATATATATCTATCTATCTATGTAGATATATATCTATCTATCTATCTATGTAGATATATATATATCTATCTATCTATCTATGTAGATATATATCTATCTATCTATGTAGATATATATATATATCTATCTATCTATGTAGATATATATCTATCTATCTATCTATGTAGATATATATCTATCTATCTATCTATGTAGATATATATCTATCTATCTATCTATGTAGATATATATCTATCTATCTATGTAGATATATCTATCTATCTATCTATCTATCTATGTAGATATATATATTATTACTCCACTGAAGCAACAGTGAGTTGGGAGACATACGTTTTGTCAAAGGTAGATATTGTTGAATGGTAATATTATAAATAATTGGAACAGGTAGATATTGTTGAATGGTAATATTATAAATAATTGGAACAGTTGGATATTGTTCAATGGTAATATTATAAATAATTGGAACAGTTGGATATTGTTCAATGGTAATATTATAAATAATTGGAACAGTTGGATATTGTTCAATGGTAATATTATAAATAATTGGAACAGGTAGATATTGTTGAATGGTAATATTATAAATAATTGGAACAGTTGGATATTGTTCAATGGTAATATTATAAATAATTGGAACAGGTGGATATTGTTGAATGGTAATATTATAAATAATTGGAACAGGTAGATATTGTTGAATGGTAATATTATAAATAATTGGAACAGTTGGATATTGTTCAATGGTAATATTATAAATAATTGGAACAGTTGGATATTGTTCAATGGTAATATTATAAATAATTGGAACAGTTGGATATTGTTCAATGGTAATATTATAAATAATTGGAACAGGTAGATATTGTTGAATGGTAATATTATAAATAATTGGAACAGTTGGATATTGTTCAATGGTAATATTATAAATAATTGGAACAGGTGGATATTGTTGAATGGTAATATTATAAATAATTGGAACAGGTAGATATTGTTGAATGGTAATATTATAAATAATTGGAACAGTTGGATATTGTTCAATGGTAATATTATAAATAATTGGAACAGTTGGATATTGTTCAATGGTAATATTATAAATAATTGGAACAGGTGGATATTGTTGAATGGTAATATTATAAATAATTGGAACAGGTAGATATTGTTGAATGGTAATATTATAAATAATTGGAACAGTTGGATATTGTTCAATGGTAATATTATAAATAATTGGAACAGTTGGATATTGTTCAATGGTAATATTATAAATAATTGGAACAGTTGGATATTGTTCAATGGTAATATTATAAATAATTGGAACAGGTAGATATTGTTCAATGGTAATATTATAAATAATTGGAACAGGTAGATATTGTTGAATGGTAATATTATAAATAATTGGAACAGGTGGATATTGTTCAATGGTAATATTATAAATAATTGGAACAGTTGGATATTGTTCAATGGTAATATTATAAATAATTGGAATAGGTTGATTTCTTTGCAATGTAATGGCTTTTTTTTTGGTAGCCAATTTTTAAGCGAAATTCTGACTTGCGTGTATTTCTTTCTCACTTTTTCATTCAGTGTCAGTCTGTTTCTATTACTTGTTATAAGAGCTAGGCACGTTATATTTCAGTCTGTTTCTATTGTTATAAGATCTAGGCACGTTATATTTCAGTCTGTTTCTATTGTTATAAGAGTTAGGCACGTTATATTTCAGTCTGTTTCTATTGTTATAAGAGCTAGGCACGTTATATTTCAGTCTGTTTCTATTGTTATAAGAGCTAGGCACGTTATATTTCGGTCTGTTTCTATTGTTATAAGATCTAGGCACGTTATATTTCAGTCTGTTTCTATTGTTATAAGAGTTAGGCACGTTATATTTCAGTCTGTTTCTATTGTTATAAGAGCTAGGCACATTATATTTCAGTCTGTTTCTATTGTTATAAGAGCTAGGCACATTATATTTCAGTCTGTTTCTATTGTTATAAGAGCTAGGCACGTTATATTCCAGTCTGTATCTATTGTTATAAGAGCTAGGCACGTTATATTTCAGTCTGTATCTATTGTTATAAGAGTTAGGCACGTTATATTTCAGTCTGTTTCTATTGTTATAAGAGCTAGGCACATTATATTTCAGTCTGTTTCTATTGTTATAAGAGCTAGGCACGTTATATTTTATTAATGTTATAATTGTGTGTTTCAGGGGAGTTTATTTTGTATGCGAGAGGCCACAAACATCGGATATGATCTGGGAGATTCAAGAAGAATGGTAAGTTGTTGCATCATCTATGTCATTTTCTGACTTGAATATAGACCAGTAAAGAAATTTCATTTCTTGGGAAGGGCCGTTTTCTAATATTGGTTATAACTTGTGGCCCGACCCTTTTGCTATGCTACACAATTGTATATATGTGCCGTATAATATGTGCGAGCATGAATCAGTTGTGAAATAAGATTATATAACAGATTATATCTATCTTCCGCTAATGTCGAACCCCTCGCGTCCTCGCGGAAGATAGATATAATCTGTTAACTTATTTCACATCTGATTCATGCTCGTATGTAATATTGTATTGTGGAATGTATTACATGCAATAAAATATGGTTAAATCTAAGTAATTTCATTTATATTGCACACTTGAATGTATACCACAATTATTTTGTCTGACCATAATCTGTATGCTCGTACTTGCAAATAACATGACGAAACACAGCTCTGCCAGTGTGTCTAAGCATTTATTCTGTGAAATCTGTTTCTGGACGACTATTTCATACAAATTGTTTTTATACATAGCCCTATGACATATTTGCCTAAGCTATGTACCGCTTTAGTTTCTAACTGACATGGTGTAATGAATACGTTGTCGGCCTTGTATCCGAGAGGCTGTGAGTTCAGGTCCCTTCAGAACCACAGTGCTGGTGTCCTTACTCCATCATGGTGATATATTCTCAGGAATGAGGTCTCGAGATAATCTTAATGACGGTAATAATATCTTGTTTCACAATCAGGCTAAATTTTTGTATAGACATTT
The DNA here is from genome assembly GCA_014843695.1 of Archivesica marissinica. NCBI lineage: Eukaryota > Metazoa > Mollusca > Bivalvia > Venerida > Vesicomyidae > Archivesica > Archivesica marissinica. The sequence goes on from CM026398.1 coordinate 31,997,984, forward strand.
ATATAAAATAATTTTGTTTCTATGACGACAGGATGAGACTATGTACAAACATTACAGACTTTGAGGTAGAGAGAGCAAAGCGTCTTCTCAAGACAAATCTCTTGTTGCAATTGGACGGTACTACCCCGATCTGTGAGGATATAGGAAGGTATAGACTCTTTGTTTATGGTGGCCTAGTCGTTGAGTCATTTACTTCAAATCACTCGCCCCTCGCCGCTGTAGGTTCGAATCCCACTGGGGTGTGTCAAATTCTTTCAAGTGAGGGCGCTATCCAGCTGACTTGCGGTAGGTTGGTGGTTCTACCCAGGTACCTGCAATACTGCTCAGAGGGGCATCCAGGGTCTTCCTCCACCAATAATGCCTGGAGTCATCGTAACTTAGCTGTTTCAACATTCAACCGATACAATCTCATTGAGTCGAGTGGTGTTTGTGAAGAAACACTACCAATCAAGTGCCATGTCTACAGAATTAATATTGTTTTGAGAGAGAAAAAAAACATGTAGATTTTGGTTCTATTGGCTTACCCTGGAGAGATTTGCTGTAATTTGATGTAAATGAAATATGGAACCAAAATGTTCAGTTGGTTGTACCTACCTATTTTATCTTAACCAGGGTTCTCTCTGTCTGTATTTTGTCTGCACCACTTCTGTCGCCAATTGAAATAAACTGGAACCAATTTGAAAAACTTGGAGCCAACTAAGAGCCGTGTTCACAGATAAATAGTTGAAGTCATGTATTTGACAAAACTTGTGCCAAAAAAAAGTGAGCCAAATAGTTTCGCCAATTCTCAAAATTGAGTGCCAGTATTTGTTTTTTGACACAATTGGCGACCAACAGCGGAAACCTGCTCCACTACTTTTGTACTCTATTTGAGCAGTTAGTCATGTTATGTAGCCTCTACCGATGTGCTTGTTTTGTTTGCAGACAAATGCTATGTTACGATAGAAGAATACCAGTGGATGAAATGGATGCTCGTATTAGCGTAAGTTTCCTATACTAGTGAAGTTACACCGCTGACTTGTATACCACTGTAACCTTTGTATACCACTGTAACCTCTCATGGTCACTGGTTCAAGCCTCAGGTGAACCTAGACCACTGACTTGTATACCATTGTAATCTATCATTACTCATGGTCACTGGTTCGAGTCCCACTCAGGTGAACCTAGACCACTGACTTGTATACCACTGTAATCTATCATTACTCATGGTCACTGGTTCGAGCCCCGCTCAGGTGAACCTAGACCACCGACTTGTATACCACTGTAACCTATCCTCACTCATGGTCGCTGGTTCGAGCCCCGCTCAGGTGAACCTAGACCACTGACTTCTATACCACTGTAATCTATCATCACTCATGGTCACTGGTTCGAGCCCCGCTCAGGTGAAGTTAGACCGCTGACTTGTATACCACTGTAACCTATCATCACTGGTTTGAACCCCGCTCAGGTGAAGTTAGACCGCTGACTTGTATACCACTGTAACCTATCATCACTCACGGTCACTGGTTCGAGCCCTGCTCAGCCATGTCTGTTTATGTGAAAAAGTTGGCAGTTGATGTACCAAGTATTGGCGCCAGCCCAGGAAAGGTGTTGTTGGGTAAACTGCCTGCCGGCAATATAGCCCAAAATGGTAATGATGAAGGCGCAAAACCCCCGAACAAACTAGTGACATTAAACACTGGTGGACAGCTGTTGGATGCTGGAGCATCGTTATCCTGTCTATCTGATTTTCAATTGTAACGGACGATTTCAAATGAAATTAAACTTGCAACTAACAATTTCTATATTTTGTATTGGGAGATTAGATAAAGCCATCCATTGGTCACCTTTACTTTAGTGGCTGCCATGGGTGAGGGGCAATCACCGCGGGATCGAGGGGCACCACGATTCTTCCTTCACCATTTAAACGCGGAATGCCACACAACAAAACTTCACAAGAAATATTGTCGGATATATTCCGTCACGTGTGCATATCAACCGTATTCAGGACTGATCTGGATTAAGCACGTTTTGGAAGATTTCCTACTTGTTTTTCCACTCTGTTTGTTTCAGCTTAGCTTGTTCTGGGATAATGAGATTTGTTATTACCATGTTTTTGCAGGCTTTAACCGGGGAGAATGTGCGAAACACAGTGTATAACTACATCTACGATAAGTGTCCAGTGATAGCGGCTGTAGGTCAGTATAACCCCTCGAGTACATAGGTCATGTGATTAATGTGTCTTATACACGATGAAATTGATTGTAGCTACTCGTGATATTACGTAAAATAACCATTTGGTTTAAACATATTCATTCATTCATAATGTACAGTACATATCTATTGTATACGGAATGAAAATGGATTTAATCGAAAGCTTAAAGCCATTTAATAGTATGTGTGTGCTGTAACTTGTAACCATAGACATTAGTCTGGTATTTTTACATGTAAGTAGTGAGGACAGGGTTGTGAAAGAGGTCTCGTGGTATTACAGAGAAGACGACCACTCCAGATTTTGCAGATTTATGCATATTAGCACCACGTTTCAATCGATTGTCACAATACTTTTCTGGAAGATAAATGTATTTGAATCTCAATACATCATCTACACGTGTAGACTGTAAATTATGCACAGAAGGTATAAATACATATAAAAAGTTTGTCTGCTGTACATTGTACCGTGAATTGAATATGCTTTCACATTTTAGCACGGTGACTCGCCTTCATATGTATAGCTGATTTTTTATTGAGCCAACTGTTATTATATTGTAGTCATGTCCCTATGTTAACTATTCTCTGGTTTCTATCATTTATGAAATATGTTAGCGGGGGTATAATGGTGATCAGTCCGCCTCCGTGGTCGAGTGGTTAAGGTCGCTGACTTGTATACCACTGCAACCTATCATCACTGATGGTCACAGGTTCGAGCGTGTCTCATTTATATGAAAAAGTTGGCAGTTTCTTATGGAGGTTGGTGCACCCAAGTACTGGTTAACCACTGGAGCCTGCCCAGGAAAGGTGTTGTTAGGTAAACTGCCCGCCGGCGATATAGCCCGAAATGATGCTGATGCAGGCGTAAAACCCGAAATATAAATATAACATAAGTACCATATTAAATATTGTGTAATCTAACTTGTAAATGTGTCGTACACATTCTCTAAATCTAAAACGTTGGTCAAAAATCAATTTAGATTACATAATATTTAATGTGGTTCTGCTTGTTATTGACTATAACCCTTTCAACCCCACAGGCCTCTAAATAGGCTTATGAAAAGTGTAGATCCAGATGAGCCGGCTCGTAACGAGCCGGCTCGTAACGAGCCGTCTCATCAGGATCTGCACTTTTTTGCCAGTAATAATTATTACTATTTTTAGATAAAATTACCCATTTTGATAAATGAACTGGTCCAAATGTAATTTTCTTATTAATTTATTGGTCTAAAAATAGCATGCACCAATCCATGTCAGTTACTTTGTGTTGAATGGGTGCACCAATCCATGTCAGTTACTTGTAAAACCCGAACTAACAACAAATATAACGGTGACCATTGTTCACACATACGTTGTATATTATTTCAGGTCCAATATCCGGCGTGCCAGATTATATCAGAATACGATCATCTATGTACTGGATGAGGAAATAAAACTCGTGAGAAATTAAACGTGCATAAACTAAATTATACCAATGTGAACTAGGACTAGAAAGTCGTTGGAAACAAGTGTGCTACAGACCCACTGGTTTTATGATGGCCTGACATCTTCATGTCAATTTGTTATTTAAAGGATGGCATGGTAGATTCTAAATATTAAAATTTGCCATATTGTGAAGTATAATTTTGTTTCTTGTGTATCTGACCACAAGTACAGATTACAGAATCTGACCACAAAAGTACAAAATCTGGCCAGCCACAAGTGCAGATTATAGTATCTGGCCAGAAGTACAGATTATAGCCACAAGTACAGATTACAGAATCTGACCACAAAAGTACAGATTACAGAATCTGGCCAAAAGTACATAATCTAGCCACAAGTACACTGTAATCTGGCCACACGTACAGAATCTGACCACAAAAGTACAGATTACAGAATCTGGCCACACAGATTACAGAATCTGACCACAAGTACAGATTACAGAATCTGACCACACAAGTACAGATTATAGAATCTGGCCACAAGTACAGATTATAGAATCTGGCCACAAGTACAGATTACAGAATCTGGCCACAATTACAGAATCTGGCCACAAGTACAGATTATAGAATCTGGCTACAAGTACAGATTACAGAATCTGACCACAAGTACAGATTATAGCCACAAGTACAGATTACAGAATCTGGCCACAATTACATAATCTGACCACAAAAGTACAGATTACAGAATCTGGCCACAAGTACAGATAGCCACAAGTACAGATTACAGAATCTGGCCACAAGTACAGATTACAGAATCTGGCCACAAGTACAGATTATAGCCACAAGTACAGATTATAGAATCTGGCCACAAGTACAGATTACAAAATCTGGCCAGCCACAAGTACTGATTATAGTATCTGGCCAGAAGAACAGATTATAGCCACAAGTACAGATTACAGAATCTGACCACACAAGTACAGATTACAGAATCTGACCACAAAAGTACAAAATCTGGCCAGCCAGAAGAACAGATTATAGAATCTGGCCACAAGTACAGATTATAGTATATGACCACACAAGTACAGATTATAGCCACAAGTACAGATTACAGAATCTGACCACAAGTACAGATTACAGAATCTGGCCACAAGTACAGATTACAGAATCTGGCCACAAGTACAGATTATAGCCACAAGTACAGATTACAGAATCTGGCCACAAGTACAGAATCTGACCACACAAGTACAGATTATAGAATCTGGCCACAAGTACAGATTACAGAATCTGACCACAAGTACAGATTATACCCACAAGTACAGATTACATAATCTGACCACAAAAGTACAGATTACAGAATCTGGCCACAAGTACAGATTATAGAATCTGACCACAAGTACAGATTATAGAATCTGACCACAAGTACAGATTACAGAATCGGACCACAAAAGTACAGAATCTGGCCACAAGTACAGTTTATAGTAACACAAATTGTTTGTTGTGTATCTGACCACAGGTAGAGACAGTATTTGACCACTTTCAGATTATCTGCCAAAGGGTGATCACCTTGAGCTCAAAGGGTGAGCTAAGAAAAATACAAACACATATCGGGTGTAGAATTTGTTTTATTTCCCTTTGTGGGAATGTTCAATTTTACAAAAGAAACACATATGCTGCACATAAACAAGCTTTTTGGAATAATTCATTTGGTCAACATGAAATAAATAAGTACATCTATGGATACAACTCATATAAAGATTTACAAAAATACATCTAAATGCTAACAACACAAACGTAGATACGTACAGATAAATGAATAAAAAACACACAAGTAGTCGTGATCTGAAAATACAAAACTCTGCTCACATCTCAAACTGAACCTCAAACGATACGATTGGTTGAACTGGAGAAATACACTCGGCTCAACCAATCAGAAGAACTGATGTCGAAGTTTAAAATTTGAGAAAAGATTTCTTAAGTCTCTGGACTGTTCTTCTGGAAATTCTTTGGGAACTGATGACACACACAACCAACAATATATGATATGAAATAATACTAAAGTCTCACAATAAATACAATTGCATAAAATTAATGTTTTATTTGACTTACAATGTGCTATGAAATCAATGTACAAGGTTTTTTGTAACAAAGTTCCATATATTGTATTGCAATTGAACATGGCTGAAACAAATCAAAACAAGTGGCGTGGATGATAGACTACATCATTTGATGGCATAGTTTTGTAATGGTACATCATTTGATGGCATAGTTTTGTAATGGTACATCATTTGATGGCATAGTTTTGTAATGGTACATCATTTGATGGCATAGTTTTGTAATGGTACATCATTTGATGGCATAGTTTTGTAATGGTACATCATTTGATGGCATAGTTTTGTAATGGTACATCATTTGATGGCATAGTTTTGTAATGGTACATCATTTGATGGCATAGTTTTGTAATGGTACATCATTTGATGGCATAGTGGAGTATGTCATATTTATTATGGCACAAACTACCCATCAACGGAAAGCACGACTTGCTTCCTCAATGGTCCTCGCGTGCCATAATTAACCATATTGTATGTGGAATGATTCACAAGGTTGTATGTGGAATGATTCACAAGGTTGTATTTGGAATGAAGGTTTATTTGGAATGATTGACGAGGTTGTATTTGGAATGATTGATTAACGAGGTTGTATTTGGAATGAAGGTTTATTTGGAATGATTAACGGGGTTGTATGTGGAATGAAGGTTTATTTGGAATGATTAACGAGGTTGTATTTGGAATGATTAACGAGGTTGTATTTGGAATGAAGGATTATTTGGAATGATTAACGAGGTTGTATTTGGAATGAAGGATTATTTGGAATGATTAATGAGGTTGTATTTGGAATGAAGGATTATTTGGAATGATTAACGAGGTTGTATGTGGAATGAAGGTTTATTTGGAATGATTAACGAGGTTGTATGTGGAATGATTACGTCACAATCGATGACGTCACAATGTGGTAAATCACAATCCAAATGACGGAGAGTTTATACAACATCGCTGAGATCAAGCTTGAAAGAAACACAAAATCAAAATAACCAATAAAAATCGAGCATACATGTTCATCTGCACAAGAGAATATTCGTATAATAATATGCGCATGTGTTTACATGTTCCATGTATAATATATGTGAGTGTATGGCACAACTCGTTCTGAACCTGCTGTACGGCTACTGATCACTGGTAAGGCACATTCCACAGGACGTGTGTGTGGGAGGAGAGGGGGTTAAAGATACCCCCCCCCCCGATCCAGAATAACACACCTTCTGTGTACCTCACAACTAATAAACACACGGTTTTGTGGACAGTTGACATCTCTATTATTAACATGAGATATCTGAAACAAATTTTAGCGGTGAAAATAACAGTCAAATGTGTCATGCAATATCATTAGAATCGTAACAACACAATTCTAAAGAAATTCCACGACATATTTACAGAGTTTTCAGTGGCAAATAAGAAAGACATTAAAGCGACACTACATCGGTGAAAACACAAATTTCTGCAGAATATAATTTCCTATTATATGGTATAAATGTTTTCCAAATACTGAGTATTTCAACTAATAAACAAACGTTGTATACGCGGTTTGTTGACATAACAAAATAATGTAATTAGTGTCGACATCGATGTGGAAAGTATTGACTCCAATAACAAACAATCATGGATGACAGTTATATGAAATCCTACTTTCACTTTTGAAAGTTTGTAGACCATAAAATCACAGTTTATTGATTCAATGTTAGTGTCCGAATATATTCGGAAGAATTTGTAGTAGCAATGCATTTATTTATACGTGAAAAAATGAATTTTATTTGCTTTTTGCGATGTAATGTCGCTTTAATGAATTGTTGTCTGCTACAATTATTTGAGCTATTTATATCCTTTATTTTACCCAGCATGCAAAGTACATTATAAATCAACAACAAAGTTTCAGAACAATTAATGTACAATCTATGATATATATCAGTGATATACTGTACATATTACTACGAAAAGATGGATTTCATAGATATGTAACGGTACCATTTCACAACCTTGGAGTGTATATACCAGTATCTCATTAAAACACACGTCTTCAACCATCGCCTAGAATTCTATTGACTCATACTTGTAAAGCGAAACGCTTGATACTAAGGCTATTCTTTAGTGAATTGCACATAAAACTCATTATAATCTCTATACAGATAAACACTATCCTTTTCTTTAAACAGTTTTAAACTGCTCAATGTAACTTGTTACTTCGTCAGGATCCTGGGTCGGATGTTAAAAATCTTTCTCAAAGCTCAAGTGATATGATTGGCTGAGATTTGCTCTTGTATGTATGTATGTATGTTCCATTAATGTCAAACCCCTTGCGGGGACCTAGACATGTTTTCCTGGGCAGACTTAGCCAACCTAAGTGGTTAACCAGTACTAAGCAATGTGTGTGAGGTGCTTTGCTCAATGACACTACATACGTGGCCTGACCGAGTATCGAACCCGGGACTGTTTGATTCCAAATCCGATGCCATACCATTGGACCACAGACGCCACACTTGGCTGAGATTTGCTGTTGACTCAACCAATCGGAAGCTTTAGACTGAGCTCAAGATTGGAGTTTTATTACTCCTCGGGCACTTTACTGACATACACGTAACTCCAAATTAGTTTCACAAACATAATATTTTACGTCAACACGCCCGCCATGCTCTCCGTTGGACCAGACTGCACTTGGCAATGTTCCATCTGTCAGTCAAAGACCTCAGCATCCGGAATTACATATCTTCTACACGTTTGTTTACATTTATCACACCGTTGCTTTCGTTATTAAAACTCCAATATGCACCAGTCTCTTACTTACTTACTGTCAAACACAAGTTTCCTGACTGCATCTGTAAGTTAGATAAAGAAACAAACCAAAGTAATAACATGCAAAAGAACACGAAAACAAACCAAAACTGCAAGCCGTACAAACTAGAGCATATGTTTGGCAATAATTTATGTTTAAACTTTATTTATTTTACAACGATTGCGAAGCAAGTTCTAACAACTAACACTCGTTGGCGCGGTTGAAAGTGTATACGTGGTCATTCATGTGGGAGGAAACCGGAGTACCCAGAGAAAATCAATCTGGCGACCACCGTACCATCTCGCATACTTCCCGGTCCGAGGATTGAACCCGGATTGCATTGGTGAGAAGCTTTATTGTGAAACAAGTTCCTACAACTTATATTAATCACTCTTGCGATCTCATTTCTGATGGAATCCATCGCCACGAGAGTGAGGAGGTAAAGTGGAATTTAAATGCATTGCCTATGGGAACAATCGTAACGGCTACAGCTGGGCGAACTCCGGGCCTTTTGTGCCTGAAGCGAACGCGCTACCACTGCGCAATCACGACTTCCACAAGACTTGAAACCTTTATTGTGTAGATTAAATAATACAGGACAGATAACACGTGTCTGACAGCATGAAGGAGTGTGTTGTTGGCGAGGCTTGTTTAGTCGGTGGCATTGTACACCGATCAGAGTTCCCGCTGTCGGTCGCCAATTGCGATAAAAAAACAAATTTTGTGAATTGGCGAAAATATTTGACGAAACTTTAATATTTTTTTTAGGGGTCAAATATATATTTTAGTTGGCTCCAAGTTTTTTAAATTGGCGACAGAATTGGTGCAGACAAATATTCAGACAGAGGGAACCCTGCCGATACACTGGTTCCAGTTTCAACTGCTTGTCAACTGCTGGTGTTTTATTTGTTTTTGGATCAGAGATAAGTTCATATAACCACCTTGCAATATACATATACACACATATACACTCTAGTTTGTTTTCAAAACAAATATTAACAGATATAAAAGTAAGCAATACTCGGCTCAATCTCACTACAGCACTATAAGTCTATAGTTCATACAATTTTTCTTAGCTCGATTGCGAAACAAGTCCTTACAACTTATATTAATCGCTCTCAATACCTCATTCCTGATGGAATCCATCGCCACGAAGGAGAGAGAAGAGGCAATGTGAATAATTATACTGAATGTAAATAATTTACCTTTGTGTGAAATTGAGCCGAGTTCAAATATTAATGGGAAGAAATAGTTATAAATTAAAAACAAATTATGATTAAGGGATATTAAATATTAAATGTTAAAGGATTTGAAAACATTATCAATGTGAAAACGCATGCATTTCTTTTATGTTTTCCAAAGAATGATGTAATTCTCAGGGAAAGATGAACTCATCTTTCATGGTGTTGGAATCATTTGTTCGCTGTTTTAAGGTCGTGGTTCCCAGCAGCAATAGTTTAAGATGTATGGTAGCATCGGTTTTTTTTATTGTAAAAAAAACGTTTCACAGCATAAAAGAAAAAGAAAATTTGTTTTTATTAAATACTATTTCCCTCGTGAATATTGAAAGCTATCATTATTACTCTAGATGGCATGCTACGCTTTCAATGTTCATTCAATGAAACATACTTTGATCATACACCGAAATGAACAAGTATTCTCAAAATCTCAGTATTATCAGCTTCTCAAGTCCTTGGTATATCAGGTTCTCGAGACCTCGATATTATCAGGTTCTTGAGACCTCACTATTATCAGGTTATCTAGACCTCGCTATTATCAGGTTCTTGAGACCTCAGTATTATCAGGTTCTCGATACCTCACTATTATCAGGTTCTCGAGACCTCACTATTATCAGGTTCTCGAGACCTCGCTATTATTATCAGGTTCTCGAGACCTCACTATTATCAGGTTCTCGAGACCTCGGTATTATCAGGGAGATCTCAGTATTAATAGGAAACACTCTCATGCAGTAGTAATATGGCAGGAACATCCGTTTGCATTATCATCCTAAATTACAATAACAAATAATTATGGAATTCAAGTTTAAATGTTTTTATTTATGCTTTCTATGAATACTAGTCAAACAACGATGCATAAACTATGTTCACGGATGACTAGCGGTGGAATGTTCCTGCCTGTACATGCATATCACACAATGACATGAGCGGGATACCGGTATCTTTAATCCTTTCACTGCCAAAGCTGACGAAAATAGACGGTGCAAATAACATACATGTAGAGCCAGATCGGAAGCAACATATTGCTGCGTTTAATCAGGCTCTATGTTGTTTGCTATTCAGATAGTACGCCTAAAATACTTGACAGAAGAGCAAATATCAGAGACCCTGATCACACACGGCATTACGCTGAGACTGATCTGGATCTATATTGTTTGCACATCCCTTTCAATCAATTTGGCAGTGAAAGAGTTGATCATATAATGTGCGGAACTATCAATATAGAAATAACACAGAAAAATAAAGAGTGAAATAGCTGAAGTTTGTAGCGAATCATCTAGGTCAGACTTCGTAAAACAAACAAAATCTTCTTACCCCACCCACTATTGTCTCATTAAGATGTGCCTTACAAAGTACATAGGGCGCGGTCATTAGTCCTGTATTAAGGAATGAATAGCGAGTTAATATTTCCAGTGGGGTATGAATTACATTGGGTGTGTCTAAAGTACCGTGGAGGCCTTCAGTGATACCAGTTGGGTTTATTTGTCAGTTGTAACAGAGGTAATACCATACTAGCAGGCACCAGGTTGGTTATTTTCCAATTTTAATGGAGGTGAAACCATTTTATTCCAGGTATCAGTTATTTTATTTTAAAAGCGGCTAGTGTTGCCATATAAAAATACCCCAGAATTATACGCTTTTATGAAGCTGTATAAATAAAGTCGTAACTTACAAAGTTTGGCTTAAACATATTTATTCGACATTATATAACATAATTTACTACAAATAATTATGTACACAAATACAAGTGGACTGAAATGAAAGCTAAAAGCTTATTGAATTTCTCTCCACTATTTCTCTTACAACGTTTAATGACATTAGGTGCACAATATTTACTACCGGTACCGGTATTTTCACAATTCATATTCAGGTATCCCACTACTGCCACGAGTTATTTAAGTAAACACAAACAACAACATAATTATAAACAACAATAAGCAAACTTGATGCAGTCAGGATTACGTTTGTGACAATTAAATCATCCAACGTGATTTATAAAGTATAAATGCCATTCTATGGTATAAGGGAGACAACTAAGTATTGATTTATAAAGTATAAATGCCATTTTATGGTACAAGGGAGACAACTAAGTATTGATTTATAAAGTATAAATGCCATTCTATGGTATAAGGGAGACAACTAAGTATTGATTTATAAAGTATAAATGCCATTTTATGGTACAAGGGAGACAACTAAGTATTGATTTATAATGTACAAATGCCATTTTATGGTATAAGGGAGACAACTAAGTATTTTAATGACAGATCAGTATGTTTTCATTACTACTGTGGGTTAAGTTTTCCCCTGTATGCCATGAAGGGGCATTTATGCTCTGTATTCTATTTGAAGTCATTAACTGTCCAAAATTGAGAAAAAGTTGAGAAATCTTGAAATTTCTGAAAGAAAAGAAAACTTGTGTCGCTGCGTACAACTTACTCGGAATCGGAGGAGACACTGCCTCTATGAGTGAGAACTTTGACTTTCATGCGGTCCCGGGGGCTATGTAGGGGACTGTTCAGTATTTGTTCTGGACTTCGAGAGGCCTCCCGGGGGTATCGCATTAGTTGTGGGGAGCTGAATGGGGACAGTGAATGCTCGGCACTACTCAGCGAATCATTAAGGATGTCGTCTGTTCTTCTTGGCGTAGCTATCTTAAATTCCCGTCCTAAAGGTTTCATAAAGCAATATGATTTTAATAAATCAGAAGTTTATACAATTTTATACTGCTAAATACAAACACGAATATCTCACTGTATGGTTATTGTGTGTAACTGTTTAGACTGTGTATGTACTGTGCTTTCAAAGTAAAGTAATAACGGTTGTAAACAAACATTCGATACACTATTGCATTATAGGTAAGTCAGGTTGTTAGCAGTATTAAACAATAAATCACAGTACCTGTAAGCTATCGTATATTGCCTTACCTGTACAGTAGTGTAATATTCCAATGGTATTATTACTTTACTTGGAAAGCACAATACATAATACTATCTATGATGCTGTAACATTAGGTTAGAAGGCATAGGTTTGTTTTTGGGGTTTAACGTCGCACCACAGCTTAGGTCATATGGCGACGCTCCAGCTATTATTGGTGGAGGAAGACCATGGGTACCCTTCCGAGCAGTATTTCGGGGGGGGGTGGATGGACAGGCACCTGGGTAGAACCACGGACCTTCAACAGCTGGATAGCTTCCTCATATGAGAGAATTTTGACACCCCAAGTGGGATTTGAACCTGCAGCGAGTGACCGTCATTATCGGTGTTTCTGATTGTATGATGACTACCGTGTCAATGTATGTGGTATTGGTAATGGCGTTGAGAGGGGCCTCCTAGTGGAAAAGGGCTAAGAACAGAGCCCGATTTGGCCTTTGCCCTCTAACTGCGACCTTGACTTAGAATCAATGTGGGTAAAATGTGCTCTGTACATAATTTTGATGATGTGAATGATTGATGGAAGCGTTATGAAAATACGCACACATTGGTAATTATGAACCAGACACAAAATGTTAATAAAATTATGCTTTTGGACAAGTTCGAAGGTGTGACCTTGGCCTTGAAACGACATGATGTGCAGATCGACGGTTTCATCCATGTCGTTTCCAGGCCAACATCACACCTATTTGCACATCGTCTCAATATGGGTAATATTTGTGATGTGTTATTTCGAAATACCTCAAACGGATGAAGAGTTATGGCCCGAATACAAACTATATACTAAACTTGACATTTGACCTTCAGGTGTGGCCTTGAACTAGAACAATTTCGTTCCGTTATCGGGAATATGACGTTAATATACACAGTCACATACATGGTTTGTGATTGTAGTTATGTATTAATGTCTTTTACTGTTTCAAATTGACGACAATGAAACGCAGCCCATGCAATGATATATGTACAATTCAATCAATCGTTTTTATTATAGTATATATACTCGCCACGGCAGTATTATGTACAATTCTATATGACAACCTTGTGTAGAGATGCATGTACAAGTGGAACAGGTGGTGTATTATCATTAATAATGCAAATATAAATATATATGTATACATGTAATGCACTTGAAGCTTTGAACGAAACACATAAAAAATTAAACAACATAATTACATGTGTATTTACAGGAATATGATGGAATGTCGTAGAAACGAGGTATTCCAGATACTGACTGAACTCCTTGCACGCTAGACGTGAAAATAACAGTCAAATATGTCAACAATTTCATTAGAATTGTGTCGCAGTTCTAATGAAATTCCATGACATAATTACGATGCAGTTCTAATGAAATTCCATGACATAATTATGATGCAGTTCTAATGAAATTCCTTGACATAATTACGATGCAGTTCTAATGAAATTCCATGACATAATTACGATGCAGTTCTAATGAAATTCCATGACATAATTACGATGCAGTTCTAATGAAATTCCTTGACATAATTACGATGCAGTTCTAATGAAATTCCTTGACATAATTACGATGCAGTTCTAATGAAATTCCATGATATAATTACGATGCAGTTCTAATGAAATTCCTTGACATAATTACGATGCAGTTCTAATGAAATTCCATGATATAATTATGATGCAGTTCTAATGAAATTCCTTGACATAATTATAACACAATTCTAATGAAATTCCGTGACATAATTACGACACAATTCTAATAAAATTCCTTGACATAATTATGACACAATTCTAATGAAATTCCAAGACAAATTTCAGTTTTCAGTTACAAATAAGAAAAACACACTAATGAATTGTCGTCTGCTACAATTATTTGAATTATTTATCATTTTTATTTTACCCAGCATGCAAAGAGTTAATAATCAATCTATGTCAGAGTTGGACATTGAAATGAACAATATGTTAAACATAGGCGTAGCTACAAATATTTACAATCTTAATTTCATCATCATCATCATCATCATCATCATCTAAACTGTTCAATGCCATCTATTGTTGTTGTAGAAAATGCGAAAACATTCCCGGCCCATATTTAGCGCTACCTTTATATTCCGGTGTCTGTAACGTGACGTCTGGTTGTGTGCTCGATAATGTATTCTGATATTCCGAGTCGCTACCAGTATAACCGGACAACTGTGGATCGCCGGGCCATTGTCCGGGTGCATGCAATGGTTTTGGCGAGTATTTTGGTGATGGTGTTCCTGTAACAAAATAAATGTATGGAATATCAGCAGATACTATATATTTATAATTATACACTTATTGATGTTGGATTATGGTTGAGGTGGACTACTGGTTATGGTCAACTTAAAGCTGGTGTCGACTTATGGTTGGTGTCGACATATTGCATAGGTCAACTTATGGCTGGTGCTGACTTATGGTTAAGTTTGACTTATGGCTGGTGTTGACTTATGGTTAAGTTTGACTTATGGCTGGTGCTGACTTATGGTTAAGTTCGACTTATGGCTGGTGCCGACTTATGGTTAAGTTCGACTTATGACTGGTGTTGACTTATGGTTAAGTTCGACTTATGGCTGGTGTCGACTTATGGTTAAGTTTGACTTATGACTGGTGTTGACTTATGGTTAAGTTCGACTTATGGCTGGTGTCGACTTATGGTTAAGTTCGACTTATGACTGGTGTTGACTTATGGTTAAGATAGACTTATGGCTGGTGCTGACATATGGTTAAGTTCGACTTATGGTTAAGTTCGACTTATGGCTGGTGTCGACTTATGGTTAAGTTCGACTTATGGCTGGTGCTGACTTATGGCTGGTGCTGACTTATGGCTGGTGCTGACTTATGATTAAGTTCGACTTACGGCTGGTGTTGACTTATGGTTAAGTTTGACTTATGGCTGGTGTTGACTTATGGTTAAGTTTGACTTATGGCTGGTGTCAACTTATGGTTAAGTTTGACTTATGGCTGGTGTCGACATATGTTTAAGTTTTATGGCTGATGTCCACTTATAGTTATGATCGACTTATGGTTTATGTTATGGTTATTGTTGATGATGATTAATGTTGGCTACTAGATGAGGCCGGTTAAGTACATACCTGAGTATATATGGTGATCAAACGGATTGTGATATTGATGTTGATGGCTAGCAATCACTGGAGACGGTTGCTGCTGCTGTTGCAGAAACTGGGGTTGCTGCTGCTGCTGAAACTGGGGTTGCTGCTGCGGAAACTGGGGTTGCTGCTGCTGAAACTGGGGTTGCTGCTGCGGAAACTGGTGTTGTTGTTGTTGTTGTTGTTGTTGTTGTTGTTGTTGTTGTTGTTGTTGTTGGAGATACTCTTCCTTCTGTTTCCTCATCTGTTCTTTAGCTTCTTCTGTTAGTAAGGTTTGAACACAGATACAATTATCATTTGATGAATACAATATAGCTCTACCCTTGAACAATGAAGCTAAGCACTACCATCTCGTCAATGACATCATCTTCCCTTATATTACATTTCTACCCTTGAACAATGAAGCTAAGCACTACCATCTCGTCAATGACATCATCTTCCCTTATATTACATTTCTACCCTTAAACAATGAAGCTAAGCACTACCATCTCGTCAATGACATCATCTTCCCTTATATTAAATTTCACATTCAATGCTTCGAGGTGAAATTCAAAACAAAAATCTTTTATAATTAACCCTTTCAACACCAAGTAACTCACATGGACTGGTCCATGATATTCATAAACCAATAAATGAATCAGAAAATCACATTTGGACAAGTTCATTTATCAAAATGGGTAATTATGTCTAAAAATAGTCATATCACTGGCAAAAAGTGCAGATCCGGATGAGACGGCTCATCACGAGCCGGCTCATCTGGATCTACACTTTTTGTAAGCCTATTTAGAGGTCTGTGGTGTTGAAAGGGTTAACTATTAAGATATATTTTTCTCAGCTGCAAATAACTTAGTCAGAGACACTATACAGTACTAAGTGATCTATCTATCATTAAACCTCCAGTATGATCCAATCAGAATACATGCTACATATTACCTTCAGCATGATCCAATCAGAATACATGCTACATATTACCTTCAGCATGATCCACCTATTTAGTATATTGGAACAAGAATGCAGTGCAAGAGACAGCCATATCCCCCACCTATTTAGAAGTGTTATTGATATGCAAAATATTTATTAACCTAAGCACGCTGTAGGCGAAATGAGTAGATAACAAATGTGTACGGTAATATTTTTCTTATTTTTCATAGAAAGTAGGACTTGACACTTCATTCAAATCATACAACCATGAATCCATATAACTCTATGGTGGGTCAGTAGCAAACCGAATAACTAATATTGTAAGGTGTGGATTGCTATAAATGATTATTATTGTCTTCAATGGAATGGGTCTCTGTCTGTATCATTGCACAATCCTCCAAAAATCTAAAATAACTAATCTAGTCAGGCGGCGTCGCTCATATGGGCAACCGGTAGCGATGATAAATAAATGTAAAACACAAAAACAAATATCAATCATTCAGATATTACTTTGTCGACAGTTGAACATTCTTTTGTAAAAACTAAGTGTAAATTACCTACTTTGATGGATATTTCGTTTACAAAATCACAAATAACTCTATAAATGGTAGCTCACCAGAGTTAACTGTAGGATAAATCTGCATATGAATCATAATTTTATTTTTCCATACTAAGAAATAAAATGAATACACAGACTTTAACAAGCTTAATGTATCCACTGAAATCTTGTAACAAGTCTTCTGGGAGATATTATATAGTATATTATATATCTGGGATACTTTAACCCTTATCTCGCTGATATAAATAAAGAGGCTTTGTAAACAGCATAGAGTCAGATCAGACGGCACAATGTGGCTGATCTGGATCTATGTTGTTTGCACATTCTTTCAAATTTATTCAGCGGGATAGTGGTTTAAAAGGAATTAATTCCGAGATTACAATGTATTTCCGAGATTACAATGTATTTTCTCCGCTTCCTGAACACAAATTAACTTTCTGACTTATTAAGTGTTTTTTGCTTATAAATAGGGATGTCAACGAGTAGTGATTTTGGTACTCGAGTACTCGGAAAGGTATTCGATCAAGTACTCGAGTACTCGGTTACCATTACCGTGGATTATGCTTCTTGTCTCGTCAATCAGATTGGTCCTGCTTTTAATCAATTCATTGCTTCGATGTCTTGTCAAGTCTTTCAAAGTACTTCCATACCACAGATTTAGGTGGAGTCATTCTCACAATTCACTTATATTACTATACTACTATTATATTCTAAAGATCTCTTCACAGTTTAACAGCCTTAACGTAAATGGCAAAAGTTACAAAGGTATTGTTAATCACCATGACACGCTGTATATTGCATTGCGGAAGTTTCGCTAATCCCACTGATCACGATTTGTTCACAGGCAACTCCGTATTTGCGCAAAATAAAGATTTGTTGATTTTTTTTTTTTAACCGATTACTCGATTATCTGAAAAGTATTCGATACTCGGACGTTGACATCCCTACTTATAAACAAAGACAAGAATTATTTATTTATAATATAAATATTATAAACAGTTTGAAAACTTCTGGCTTTTTCATGAGCATAATATGCTATGGTACGTACAGTGACTACCAACAGCCAGGTTTATCTACATACATACATCATACATACATGCATGCATGCATGCATGCATGCATGCATGCATGCATGCATGCATGCATGCATACATACATACATACATACATACATACATACATACATACATACATACATACATACATACATACATACATACATACATACATACATACATACATACATACATACATACATACATACATACATACATACATACATACATACATACATACATACATACATACATACATACATACATACATACATACATACATACATACATACATACATACATACATACATACATACATACATACCTACATACATACATACATACATACATACATACATACATACATACATACATACATACATACATACATACATACATACATACATACATACATACATACATACATACATACATACATACATACATACATACATACATACATACATACATACATACATACATACATACATACATACATACATACATACATACATACATACATACATACATACATCATACATTTAACCGCCCCATATGTATTTATGTGGCCATATAGTTAGTTAGTACATACATCATTTGTCATTGCATTTGTTAGTAGGTAACAGAGGCACACATTCGTGCAGTTATTTCCAAGGCAGACATTTTAATACCGAAACCAACATCAACATCAACGTGCAGTATGGCAGTAAAATAATCATCGATACATCCTCCAGTATTTACACATACCTAAATCTTTTCCAAGTTACGCAAACATGTACTGCGCTGCTAATATATCTCCAAACGTTTCAATCTACGTCATTTCGAAAGAAAGCGAGACGTTGATCAATAACTTTTAAAAACAGCAGACAGTAATATTTATTTTTATATTTATTTTATATTTCGGGTTTTACGCCTGCATCAGCACCATTTCGGGCTATATCGTTGGCGGGCAGTTTACCTAACAACACCTTTCCTGGGCAGGCTCCAGCGGTTAACCAGTACTTGGGTGCACCAACCTCCGTATGAAACTGGCTCATCTGGATCTACACTTTTCATAAGCCTATTTAGAGGCCTGTGGGGTTGAAAGGGTTAAAGTCAATAACAAGCAGAACCACATTAAATATTATGTAATCTAAATTGATTTTTGACCAACGTTTTAGATTTAGAGAATGTGTACGACACATTTACAAGTTAGATTACACAATATTTAATATGGTACTTATGTTATATTTATATTTCAGGTTTTACGCCTGCATCAGCACCATTTTGGGCTATATCGCCGGCGGGCAGTTTACCTAACAACACCTTTCCTGGGCAGGCTCCAGCGGTTAACCAGTACTTGGGTGCACCAACCTCTGTAAGAAACTGCCAACTTTTTCATATAAATGAGACACGGCCTGAGCGGGGCTCGAACCCGTGACCATCAGTGATGATAGGTTACAGTGGTATACAAGTCAGCGACCTTAACCACTCGACCACGGAGGCGGACGCAGACAGTAATGTTATGTAAATCACTGATTGGTTGCACTTTAAATGACAGTACTTGTACAAGTCACTTAAAATTGAAATACAATCTACATCCGTTATGTCGAATTCCGCCCGACTGAACAAAATACTTCGACATAACCGAAGTTTGACATAACGCAAGTCTATATAAACGGAGCCAGTTATATGTACAATGATAGTGTCTGAAACGGGATTTTCATCCGACTTTGATTTAACAGGAGAATTTGACATAACCGACTGACATAACGATTGTAGACTGTATTAGATTAAATAGAATATAAAGAAGCCTATCCTTAAGCAAGCAATGCGATTGGCTGCTGGCTTAACCGTACTTGACACGCAGCTCAACATAAAATATGGCCCCTCCATAACTATTATACATGTAGTATGTTCTGAGGATAGAGAATTTTCATTGACGTATCGTACGGTTGACATAATCAAGTTTCATTTTCAGAATTATTAGCAGCGCAGTATTGTCTTGTAAAATGAAATAAAACGCCTGATTTAACCGTTCACTCCACATAAACACCATGCAACACCGTTATCGCTTCCCACTTAGCCACAGTTATCTATTAATATAGATGTAGTCCAGTGTGCCTATTGCTTATCAGTATTATGGAGATAAAATGAGTAATTGTCCCCTTCTGTTGTCGAGTAAAGGGTTAATAAGGGTATGAAATGTTTGTATGAACCCATATGTACCAAATAATATTATTCTATGGAATATATTCACACATCTATCATAGTTTAAAGCATTCATTGAATACGACGAATACAACGACTTCGATCATTATTTTACTGCCATTTCTTGACAACATGAAACCTGTAACCATGGACAACTAAGACTTGAACATTTACCTTTCGGGACTAACTGGCTCATGTGATAGAGCAGTTCTTGGCAATCTACATGGAAACGGGCAATGCATGAATGTTGTTCTCTTAACAATGATATTTCTTAGCTTACTTTGATTCTGTGGTTGTCATGGGAGATCATAATGATGACCATTAGAAACAGGTGCTTAAGACAGTTATATTTGGAGGTGGTCTCTAGACTAGGGTTTACTACCGTACAACATGTGTACAGTCAGACTTGTGTTAATGGTCACCTCCATTAAGCAGCCAACCTGTATTAAGCAGCCAGTTTCCCAATATGTTGTTTTATAATAAGTCAAACCTGTGCTAAAGGCCACCTCCGAATAAAGACCGCATATGAAAAACCCGTTTCTAAAGACCACCATTTTTCTCTCCTGTCAAGCCATTTTCAATGCATTTTAACCCTCTATTGAGAGGCCACCTGCCAACAAAGGCCACTTTTTGACTTTCCCGAGGGTGGCCTTTATAGACAGGGTTGACTGTACATGCATAGGAACAAGATACAGAATCAAAATAAGCCAAGAAACAAACTGTACACACCAAAAGAATGTTTATTTATTGAAAAGATAGGAAATTCCACAAATCTGACAGTAGTCAAAGACTGAAATAACTGTCTCAAATCACTGTTTACAGTAACTCACAGACAGTGGTATATGTACACATTACAAGATGGGAGTACAAACCGAAACGTCTTGTATCACATAACTTTGATTGCATTCAGTTATGTTATGTTATATTTCGGTTTTACGCCTGCATCAGCACCATTTCGGGCTATATCGCCGGCGAGCAGTTTACTTAACAACACAATTCCTGGGCAGGCTCCAGCGGTTAACCAGTACTTGGGTGCACCAACCTCCGTAAGAAACTGCTAACTTTTTCATATAAATGAGACACGGCCTGAGCGGGGCTCGAACCCGTGACCATCAGTGATGATAGGTTACAGTGGTATACAAGTCAACGACATTAACCACTCGACCACGGAGGCGGACTGTTTACAGTAACTCACAGACAGTGGTACATGTACACATTACAAGATGGGAGTACAAACTGAAACGTCTTGTATCACATAACTTTGATTGCATTCAGTTAATAGCATTTATGCAATTATAGCAGCGTGATTTTGTGCAAATATATGATTAAAAATTTAAAACCCCAATATGTTAATGTGATAAAAAATGATCGTACACTCATAGTTCTTTCATATCATATTTTATGAAACTTGGCAAAATGCTCGCTTAACCCTTTCAACACCACAGGCCTCTCAATGGGCTTACAAAAAGTGTAGATCCAGATGAGCCGGCTCGTGACGAGCCGTCTCATCAGGATCTGCACTTTTTGCCAGTAATATTACTATTTCTAGACAAAAATTACCCATTTTGATAACTGAACTGGTCCAAATGTAATTTTCTTATTCATTTATTGGTCTGAAAATATCATGCACCAGTCCATGTCAGTTACTTGGTGTTGAATGGGTTAATACCAAATTCAAAAACTTGTTTCATAAAATATTGTATGAAATCACCACTCATATAAGCTCCTAAATATTTACAAAAAATACGATCTAAACGACAAGATAACTCACCAACTTTCTAAGTCTAAGACTGGAATTACAGTCTCAAAACACTGTTTACAGTAACTTCATAAACAATATTATACATAACAAGATAAGATTACAAAATTAAACTTCTTTTCTATAAAATTTGTGATTTAAATGATAAAATGACTTACCAATTTTCTTATTCTTTGGCATCTGATTTTCCCAATCCATCTGTACATCGAGATCGTCGTCGTCCGATGAGTGACTCGATGCCAGGTCGAGACTGACGCGCTCTGACATCTCGCTGTCCGAGTCCGAATCATTCCCTTCTCTCTTATGATGGATCTGCATCGAATCTGGATCTGAAGTAGCATAGATCGTGTTAGTTCTACCCCAGACGTTTGCTACCTTGGGGTTAGGCATGGTTTTCCCATATATTAATTTTGAGGTCATTTGTCCCACAAATGTGGGGGACAATTGTCATCATTGAGTCGACAACATATTTTGCATATCAATAACATTACAATAAGATAATAAATGCTTCTATTCCATTGGGTTTGTTCGGATCACATGCAACATTAGGATACGTACCTATTCCATCGGGTTTGTCTGGATCACATGCAACATTAGGATACGTACCTATTCCATCGGGTTTGTCCGGATCACATGCAACATTAGGATACATACCTATTCCATCGGGTTTGTTCGGATCACATGCGACATTAGGATACGTACCTATTCCATCGGGTTTGTCCAGATCACATGCAACATTAGGATACATACCTATTCCATCAGGTTTGTCCGGATCACATGCGACATTAGGATACGTACCTATTCCATCAGGTTTGTCCAGATCACATGCAACATTAGGATACATACCTATTCCATCAGGTTTGTCCGGATCACATGCGACATTAGGATACGTACCTATTCCATCGCGTTTGTTCGGATCACATGCGACATTAGGATACGTACCTATTCCATCGGGTTTGTCCGGATCACATGCAACATTAGGATACGTACCTATTCCATCAGGTTTGTCCGGATCACATGCAACATTAGGATACGTACCTATTCCATCGGGTTTGTCCGGATCACATGCAACATTAGGATACGTACCTATTCCATCAGGTTTGTCCGGATCACAGGCAACATTAGGATACGTACCTATTCCATCGGGTTTGTCCGGATCACATGCGACATTAGGATACGTACCTATTCCATCAGGTTTGTCCGGATCACATGCGACATTAGGATACGTACCTATTCCATCGGGTTTGTCCGGATCACATGCAACATTACGATACGTACCTATTCCATCAGGTTTGTCCGGATCACATGCGACATTAGGATACGTACCTATTCCATCGGGTTTGTCCGGATCACATGCAACATTAGGATATGTACCTATTCCATCGGGTTTGTCCGGATCACATGCAACATTAGGATACGTACCTATTCCATCGGGTTTGTCCGGATCACATGCAACATTAGGATACGTACCTATTCCATCGGGTTTGTCCGGATCACATGCGACATTAGGATACGTACCTATTCCATCGGGTTTGTCCGGATCACATGCGACATTAGGATACGTACCTATTCCATCGGGTTTGTCCGGATCACATGCAACATTAGGATACGTACCTATTCCATCGGGTTTGTCCGGATCACATGCAACATTAGGATACGTACCTATTCCATCGGGTTTGTCCGGATCACATGCGACATTAGGATACGTACCTATTCCATCGGGTTTGTCCGGATCACATGCGACATTAGGATACGTACCTATTCCATCGGGTTTGTCCGGATCACATGCAACATTAGGATACGTACCTATTCCATCGGGTTTGTCCGGATCATACGTGACATATGGAGGTGGCATATTGCCCGATGTCGACGTACTCGTGCTACGTAGATAATCTTCGCCCTTATACAGTCCACCACTGCTCTTACTGGTAGATTGGCTGGTCGTTGATGTTGTCGATATGCCAACATTGATACGAGCTAACCCCCCATCGCATGAGTCATTCCTGTATGCCAACGCCGATCTCTGTAATACACATGTCTTACAGTTTATTATACATACATCCAGATATATACTCGTGAGATGCCGATCTCTATAATACACATGTCTTACAGTTTATTATTCATACATCCAGATATATACTCGTGAGATGCCGATCTCTATAATACACATGACTTACAGTTTATTATTCATACATCCAGATATATACTCGTGAGATGCCGATCTCTATAATACACATGTCTTACAGTTTATTATACATACATCCAGATATATACTCGTGAGATGCCGATCTCTATAATACACATGACTTACAGTTTATTATTCATACATCCAGATATATACTCGTGAGATGCCGATCTCTATAATACACATGTCTTACAGTTTATTATTCATACATCCAGATATATACTCGTGAGACTGTGCCGCCGACCTCTATAATACACATGTCTTACAGTTTATTATACATACATCCAGATATATACTCGTGAGATGCCGATCTCTATAATACACATGACTTACAGTTTATTATACATACATCCAGATATATACTCGTGAGATGCCGATCTCTATAATACACATGTCTTACAGTTTATTATTCATACATCCAGATATATACTCGTGAGACTGTGCCGCCGACCTCTATAATACAGGCAGCCGAACGGTGACCCAATTAATCATGACTCCTGTAAAGTGACCCAATTAATCATGACAGTCGAACTGTGACGCGATTAAAAATGACAGCAATAAATTGTTGTAACTTACGCTATAGACAGAACTTCTTGTTCCACCGATGTTCTCATCCAGGTCTAGTTTATGTCCTCGTATACGATACCATAGCTTCTTCATTTCATGACGTAACTGTGAATGATATCAATATTTTACAACTTGTTGATCTGTGGTCAGTTTCATTACAATTCTATATTCTCTTCAAGGCCTTTGCCCGAAAGCTGGAGTAAAAATATACAATTGTTTGAAATATTTTCGCTAAATCTTCATCTTTACATTACAAAATGTTTCTTGTTTTTTATTATCTATGAAATAGGACTACTTTATTTCTGATATTAGACTCCTTTTATGCCAATTACAGTGAGCAATAGTTGTAAGTCAATGGTATTCAAGTACAGTCAAACCTGTCTATCAATTCAAGTACAGTCAAACCTGTCAATCAAAGGCCACCCTCGGGAAAGTCAAAAAGTGGACTTTGTTGGCAGGTGGCCTCTCAATAGAGGGTTAAAATGCATTGAAAATGGCTCGACGGGAAGAGAAAAATGGTGGTCTTTAGAGACAGATTTTTCATATGCGGCCTTTATTCGGAGGTGGCCTTTAGCACACGTTTGACTGTACATCATTAATGGTATAATTTATACATTTGTTTACAAGTTTATGACTTAGTTATGATAAAACATAAAGAAACTAAAACTTTGTGAAACTAATCGTGTAGTTATTATTTAGACTAAACTTATACATGAAATATAATTACGCAAATTCAGATTTACGCGAATTCAGTATTACGTGAATTCAGTTTCGCTTTTTATGATTAATTTCACTGTGGACCACCAATTACTAGCAGGGTTCCCTCAGTCTGAATGTTTGTCTGCGCCACTACTGTCGCAAATTGAAAAACACTGGAGCCAATTTAAAAATCTTGGAGCCAACTAAAGTCACACATAAATATTTGAAGCCATGTATTTGACAAAACATGTGCAAAAAAAAAAAGGGTGGTGCCAAATATTTTCGCCAGTTCACAAAATTTAGCGCCAATAATATTTGTTTGTTTGTCGCAATTGGCGACCGACAGCGGGAGCCCTGACTTGTGACCCAACCCATTTGTATGTCAATCTTTGTATTGTTGCAATGTGTATATTATGCAATAAAATAATATTAAACTAAATTGTGTATTTGATATTGATTTTTACCTGGAAATATATTTGTAAATAATTCTGGAAATATGCTTTTGTGATAAAGGCAAATAAATTCCAACAAATCTTGTATTTTGTTTGCAAGACAAACAATGTTGTTACCTTAGGATTAACGATGATGTACATGATGAACATGAACACTCCGAGTGCCAGACACAGCAATGCGTAGACGACGTGTAGATACCGGTAGTTATAGTTCACAGACAGCAGGCCCGTCACCCAGATAATGCCCCACAACATCAGGATTATAATGTTGGAAAACAGACCAGTCCTAAATAAACAAAACATATAATATACATACAGTCAAACTTGTGTTAGTGGTCACTTCTATCTATACAGTCAAATTTGTGTTTGTGGTCACCTCTATATATACAGTCAAACTTGTGTTTATGGTCACCTCTATTAAGCAGCCAACCTGTATTAAGCAGCCAGTTTCCAGATTCCTAATATGTTGTTTTTTGTTATACATTTGCTCTCTATTAAGCAGCCACCTGTGCCAATAAGCCACTTTCTGTGATTCCCTTGGATGGCTGCTTAAGACAGGTTTGACTGTACACAATTACTACAACAGATCTACAAATATTTACTGCAAGTGAAGCCTCCGTGCTGTAATGGATACGGTGTCCGGCTTGTAATCGAAAGGTTGTGAGTTCAAGCCCCACCAGAGACCATGGTGGTGATGTCCTACAACAAGTACTGACAACATGAGTTACTGCTCTCCGTAATGTGTCAAACCATCAGTTTCAAATGTTTGTCAAACTTGGTATTTGTGGATCAATCCGGTACAAAATACGAGATCCCAATTCTCAAAAGACAAACATAAACATGACTGGGATGTCTCTGAACCTGATGTCGTCCGATTCCCATCTCGGATCAGGTTAGTCGGACCCACCGGACAGGTTAGTCGGATTCCCATCCATCAGTTAGTCGACCCACCACAGGTAGTCATTACTCGATAGGAGTCAGCCATCTCGGATCAGGACCCACACGATTCCCATCTCGGATTCAGGTTAGTCGGATTCCCATCTCGGATTCAGGTTAGTCGGATTCCCATCTCGGATTCAGGTTAGTCGGATTCCCATCTCGGATTCAGGTTAGTCGGATTCCCATCTCGGACACAGGTTAGTCGGATTCCCATCTCGGATTCAGGTTAGTCGGATTCCCATCTCGGATTCAGGTTATATATGAAAAGAGCTAACAATGAGGAAGTCGTGATAGCGCAGTGGATGCGAGTTCGCTTCAGGTGCGAAAGGTCCGGAGTTCGAGCCCCGCTGGAGCCGTTACGATTGTGTCCTTAGGCAAGGCATTTAAATTCCACGTTGCCTCTTCTCTCCCTCGTGGCGATGGATTCCATCAGGAATGAGGTCTCGAGAGTGATTAATATAAGTTGAAAGAACTTGTTTCGCAATCGAGCTAAAATAAATTTGTATAAACTAACAATGAGCTCAGTGTGTGAAATTCAAAATTCAAGAACTATCATGTTTTTAATACCATACTTGAAGACGTATGTTTATAATATTTGAAGATATTAGTGTTGTGTTACCTGATTGGGGCGAGGTCAGATACACCGACTTTCTCCCGACACGAAGCCATCATCGCCAACACAAAGGTGAAGATACTGATGATTATCGAGGCAGTTATCGGGCCGGCAAAACTCCAGATAAAATTGTCCGACATGGACAGCCAGCAACTGTGGATAGATCAGAAAGCAGGTTTATAATGGACAAACATAATCATGCCAAGTACAGTCTTGCTTCATCAAAATGTTACACACGCGAAGCAACACATTTTGAAATTTACCAAGAAACTGGTTCAATACGAAGTAATAATATCATATGAAGAAACTGGTTTAATACGAAGTAATAATACCGTATCAAGAAACTGGTTTAATGCGAAGTAATAATACCGTATCAAGAAACTGGTTTAATGCGAAGTAATAATACCTTATCAAGAAACTGGTTTAATACGAAGTAATAATAACTTATCAAGAAACTGGTTTAATAGGAAATAATAATATCTTACCAAGAAACTGGTTTAATACGAAATAATAATATCTTATCAAGAAACTGGTTTAATACGAAATAATAATATCTTATCAAGAAACTGGTTTAATACGAAATAATAATACCTTATCAAGAAACTGGTTTAATACGAAATAATAATATCTTATCAAGAAACTGGTTTAATACGAAATAATAATATCTTATCAACCTCGGATACATATAAAACTAACGCACTACAACAGCATTTCATCATATCGTAAAGGTAAGATCATATTTTTACTATTTCAAATTTATTTTACACCGTTATGTAACTTACAAGTTCCTGTTTCCACTTACAAGTTTTTATTTCCATAGCCCTCTGTATTAAGGCCGACGGCGAGGCTGACTATGATCCCGGGTATAACGTAACCAAGGAGATAGTAAAACTTCATAGAACCAATGTCGATGTTACGTATCTCCGTTATCATCCGGTATATGTGTAGAATATCGACAAACAGCCACGAAAAGCCCGTCATGAAGAAATAGTGCAAAGAAATGGCCACTTGACGGCAGATGAACTGAAATATTAAATAGAACGGTTGCTATACAAGACAGTTTATGATTATTTGGTCGCTATTCAAGACAGTTTATGATTATTTGGTTGCTATACAAGACAGTTTATGATTATTTGGTTGCTATACAAGACAATTTATGATTATTTGGTTGCTATTCAAGACAGTTTATTATTATTTGGTTGCTATACAAGACAGTTTATGATTATTTGGTTGCTATACAAGACAATTTATGACAAGACCAAATAATAATAAACTGTCTTGTATAGCAACCAAATAATCATAAACTGTCCTCTATACCAACCAAATAATCATAAACTGTCTTGAATAGCAACCAAATAATCATAAACTGTCTTGTATAGCAACCAAATAATAATAAACTGTCTTGAATAGCAACCAAATAATCATAAACTGTCTTGAATAGCAACCAAATAATAATAAACTGTCTTGAATAGCAACCAAATAATCATAAACTGTCTTGAATAGCAACCAAATAATCATAAACTGTCTTGAATAGCGACCAAATAATCATAAACTGTCTTGTATAGCAACCAAATAATAATAAAATGTCTTGAATAGCGACCAAATAATCATAAACTGTCTTGAATTGCGACCAAATAATAATAAACTGTCTTGAATAGCGACCAAATAATAATAAACTGTCTTGTATAGCAACCAAATAATAATAAACTGTCTTGAATAGCAACCAAATAATCATAAACTGTCTTGTATAGCAACCAAATAATCATAAACTGTCTTGTATAGCAACCAAATAATCATAAACTGTCTTGTATAGCAACCAAATAATAATAAACTGTCTTGAATAGCGACCAAATAATCATAAATTGTCTTGTATAGCAACCAAATAATCATAAACTGTCTTGTATAGCAACCAAATAATCATAAACTGTCTTGAATTGCGACCAAATAATAATAAACTGTCTTGAATAGCGACCAAATAATAATAAACTGTCTTGTATAGCAACCAAATAATAATAAACTGTCTTGAATAGCAACCAAATAATCATAAACTGTCTTGTATAGCAACCAAATAATCATAAACTGTCTTGTATAGCAACCAAATAATCATAAACTGTCTTGTATAGCAACCAAATAATAATAAACTGTCTTGAATAGCGACCAAATAATCATAAATTGTCTTGTATAGCAACCAAATAATCATAAACTGTCTTGTATAGCAACAGTTTATGATTATTTGGTTGCTATTCAAGACAGTTTATTATTATTTGGTTGCTATTCAAGACAGTTTATGATTATTTGGTTGCTATTTAAGACAGTTTATGATTATTTGGTTGCTATTCAAGACAGTTTATGATTATTTGGTTGCTATTCAAGACAGTTTATGATTATTTGGTTGCTATTTAAGACAGTTTATGATTATTTGGTTGCTATTCAAGACAGTTTATGATTATTTGGTTGCTATACAAGACAGTTTATTATTATGTAAGTTGCATACAATGTAAGGTTTAAGAGAAACCATAAACCTCTGGTTACCCATATTTTAACCCACATATCTGAAAAGCTCATGAACATTTTTCTTCTTTTATTTCTATTTTCCATTTATGTCAAACCCCTTGTTTAAACATCTAGACATGATTTCTAGGGTAGGCTTAAGACATTTCTGGTGTTTCTATTACCTCCCTTGGCAGATAAAATCTTTTTTATCCTGAAATGTATATTCGTCTTTCTCTTTGGAATCCTTTTGTTATTACTGTTGCTACCTAATTAGATGTTGTGGAAGGAATTAATTGATAACCAATTTTACAGTAAGGTATCCATTGGATATCTGTGGAGATTTAATAATCGAAAGAACAGAAAATGGATGAAAATTGACAAAACGATAAAAACACAAAGGAAACAAATTAAGAGGATTTATCCTCCTTAAAGAGTATTCAGGGGCAGTAACTGACCAATGTCTCCCATTGGCTGATTGAATGTGTTGACTTTTCAGCTACAATGAAATCATATTACTGTATATATAAATACGCACCTCGTCTCCAGTTTTGTCTATGCCGATGTCTATTCGTCTTTCTATTTGGAATCCTTTTGTTATTACTGTTGTTATTATTTAGATATTGTGGAAGGAATTAATTGATAACTAATTTTACAGTAAGATATCCATTGGATATCTGTGGAGATTTAATAATTGAAAGTGGAGAAAATGGATGTATAAATAGGTATATATAAATACGCACCTCCTCTCCAGTTTTGTCTATGCCGATGACAAACGCCAGCAGAGACACAAATATAACAAACACAAGGTTAATGTGTATACTGTTCGTGTTACACTGGATCCTCTTCACTATGAACGATATGAGGAAACAGAGAACCAGACAACCCATACTGATGAGCAGTCCAACGTATGTGATCACTTCCATGGCAACCGGTTCTGCTGGAACATACTGAAATCACAAAATCAAGGTTAACCCATTCAACACCAAGTAACTGACATGGACTGGTGCATAATATTTTTAGACCAATAAATCAATAATAAAATTACATTTGGACAAGTTCATTTATCAAAATGGATAATTTTGTCTAAGAATAATAATATTACTATGAAAAAGTGCAGATCCTGATGAGACGGCTCGTCATGAGCCGGCTCATCTGGATCTACACTTTTTGTAAGCCTATTTAGAGGTCTGTGGTGTTGAAAGGGTTAAAGCATAAACTTTATTGATTTTACAGCGATTTGCGAAACTAGCTTTAACAACTTATATTAATCACTCTTGCTGGGGCAGATGAAAGCGCATTTATGTGTGGGAGGAAACCAGAGTAACAGGTGAAAACCCACCCGGTCGACCTGGCGGCCACCAGATCTCACATACTACACGGTCATAGAATCAACCCAGGATGCATTGGTGAGAACTGAGCAAACGAACCACTGCGCTAAACAGATAGCTCAGAGTTGAGCTTAAATAAACAGTAACTAAAAATAGCAATGCTCAGTCAAAATGTTCATTCAATGTTATAATTCAAATTCTAAAATTGTCAATATAAGAAGAATTCCTAACAAGATTAAAGTTTCCAGACGGATGGTGAAAGGAGGAGCTTAGAAACAGCAGATCAAAAAATAACAACAAAAATAACAAACACGAAAACAATTTCTATATTTTCTCCAGTATCGGGAATTGTCCATCCAGCACAAATAAATCATGCATCCAGCAATAACATTGGGAAGAATGTGGTAATGCCTCATTGTTTTAACCCATTCACACTAAGTAAGTCCACGATATTCTTTGACCAATAAATTAATCCGAAAATTACATTTGGACAAGTTTATTTATTAAAATGGGTAATTTTGTCTAAAAATAGTAAAATTAATGGCAAAAAGATCCTGATGAGACGGCTCATCTGGATCAACACCTTTTGTAAGCCTATTTAGAGGTCTGTAGTTAAGGTTTAATAAACTTACATATTCCAGTTTACAGTCACACAAGTGCTAACGGTCGCATGCTAGTAAATACCATTATTACAAAAACCAGTCTCCAAAACCAATCCCTAAAACTTGTGTCAAAAACCAATCTCCAAAATCGTCTCTAAAGACCACACAATTGAACTTACATCCGAGCATTATCGAGGCATATTTAACCTGTTAACAAGCACACCAGTTTACCATCCACACAGGCAGTTTATACAGACATGTTACGGTTAGACAGTATATGCAACAGTGGGTATCGAAGATGAAACCCACGTTCAGATATGGAAGATGAGCCTACCTCTTGGTCGGATATGTCCATTAAGATGGCAAAGCTGGTCATGTGACTACATGTGCACTTCACATACGTGTTTGCATCAATAGTATAGCGTTCAGACTGGACACAACCAGCAGTCGACCACAATCCTCTCCTGGAATACATAAATAATGCAGCCACATTTAAATAGTCAGAACAGAAGCATGTCAAGTCAGCTATTTTACATATATCTATTTTGTTGAAAGGAGAATGATGATAATTAAGATTTGGTGGCCTTTCAGCAGATTTTAAATTTAAAGCCAGTAATCTTTTAACTGATCTGACGACAAGCTGCGAACAAGCCTACTATACCATACTTAGGAAACCAGTGAATACACACAAACAGTCATACTACCATGTTACACATGTTTGTTTGTTAGTTCAGGTTATACGCCTGCATCAGCACCATTTTGGGCTATATCGCCCGCGGGCAGTTTACCTAACAACACTTTTCCTGGGCAGGTTCCAGCAGTTAACCAGTAGTTGGGTGCACCAATCTCCGTAAGAAACTGCCAACTGTTTCATATAAATGAGACACAGCTGCGCGGGGGCTTGAATCTGTGACCATCAGTTATGATAGGTTACAATGGTATACAAGTCAGTGACCGTAACCACTCGACCACGGAGGTGGACTCATGTTACACATAGAATACTAGTTTGTCTACATGCTTCTAGCTGTCTCTAGGTTACCATTACAGAAAACGAATCAATACTGCGGAGTCATACTACTATAGTAATATACTAATATACTAATGTGTTATTGTGTGGTAACATAATTATTTTTAGACCAATGTCTTTTTGTAAATAACGAGAATTTTGTTCAGGTTTTTATGTAAGTACATGTCTATATATTTATTTTACTTCTATTGTACAACGCCAGTGAATATACTATGTGTAAAATTAGGCGTTTTATCAAACTAAACAGTTTCATTTTTTTATAGTACACATTGAAAATGACTAGTCTGGTTCCTTGCATGTAGTTGCCAAAACGTAACCATGACAGAATCAGTTAGTGAACCAGTCTGTACTTACTCTGTTGAGTCTTCCTTCCAGGCTACACACTGAGGACTAGTTCGGTTATTGGCTTGTAGCTGTCTGAATGTTATTACTACAGGGTCGGTTAGGGTACCAGTCACTATTTTCCCATCATCCTTCAGTAGTATTGTAAACACAGGACTATTCACTGACATGGGACGACCAGGTAATGCTCTGAAATAAAATACATACGTATACCTTATGATAAATAATTAGATCATTTGTAAAGCTTCCAACTTGCATTGGGGCAATATGACCCATTTTTGGGGCCAGTATTTCAGGCACCCTGGTATAAACATCAACCTTCTACAAGCAGTCTGGATAGATTTCTCACAGAAAACAGTTAGAATACGTCACGGGATTCAAACCTACAGTGTTGCTGTGCAAGTGAAATTAGCAATATTACCGCTCAGTCCGCTGTAGCCGTTACGATTAGCCCTTGGGCAAGGCATTTAAATTCCACATTGCCTCTTCTCTCTCCCTCGTGGCGATGGATTCCATTAGGCATAAGGTCTCGAGAGTGATTAATATATGTTGTAATAACTTGTTTCGCAATCGAGTCAACAAACAACAGCATACAATTAATTACATTATAATATACAACACTAAATTCTGGTGGTGCAATGGATATGTTGGCTGACTTGCAACCAAGACCGTGTGAGTTCAAGCCCCATCAGAACCACGGTGGTAGAGTCCTTGGGCAGGTCACCACGGTGGTAGAGTCCTTGGGCAGGTCACCACAGTGGTAGACCACACACCAAAAGTCCTTGGGCAGGTCACAATGGTGGTAGAGTCCTTGGGCAGGTCACCATGGTGGTAGAGTCCTTGGGCAGGTCACCACGGTGGTAGTGTCCTTGGGCAGGTCACAATGGTGGTAGAATCATTGGGCAGGTCACCATGGTGGTAAAGTCCTTGGGCAGGTCACAATGGTGGTAGAGTCCTTGGGCAGGTCACAATGGTGGTAGATTCCTTGGGCAGGTCACCACGGTGGTAGATTCCTTGGGCAGGTCACCACGGTGGTAGAGTCCTTGGGCAGGTCACCATGGTGGTAGAGTCCTTGGGCAGGTCACCACGGTGGTAGTGTCCTTGGGCAGGTCACAATGGTGGTAGAATCATTGGGCAGGTCACCATGGTGGTAAAGTCCTTGGGCAGGTCACAATGGTGGTAGAGTCCTTGGGCAGGTCACCACGGTGGTAGATTCCTTGGGCAGGTCACCACGGTGGTAGAGTCCTTGGGCAGGTCACCACGGTGGTAGATTCCTTGGGCAGGTCACCACGGTGGTAGAGTCCTTGGGCAGGTCACCATGGTGGTAGAGTCCTTGGGCAGGTCACCACGGTGGTAGAGTCCTTGGGCAGGTCACCACGGTGGTAGAGTCCTTGGGCAGGTCACCACGGTGGTAGAGACCTTGGGCAGGTCACCACGGTGGTAGAGTACTTGGGAAGGTCACCATGGTGGTAGAGTCCTTGGGCAGGTCACCATGGTGGTAGAGTCCTTGGGCAGGTCACCACGGTGGTAGAGTCCTTGGGCAGGTCACCATGGTGGTAGAGTCCTTGGGCAGGTCACCATGGTGGTAGAGCCATTGGGCAAGTCACCATGGTGGTAGAGTCCTTGGGCAGGTCACCACGGTGGTAGAGTCCTTGGGCAGGTCACCATGGTGGTAGAGTCACTTATTAAATCTCTCCCTCATGGTGGTAGAGTCACTTATTAAATCTCTCCCTCATGGTGGTAGAGTCACTTATTAAATCTCTCCCTCATGGTGGTAGTCACTTATTAAATCTCTCCCTCATGGTGGTAGAGTCACTTATTAAATCTCTCCCTCACGGTGGTAGAGTCACTTATT
Organism: Archivesica marissinica; assembly: GCA_014843695.1. NCBI lineage: Eukaryota > Metazoa > Mollusca > Bivalvia > Venerida > Vesicomyidae > Archivesica > Archivesica marissinica. Next base: position 32,033,332 of record CM026398.1, read on the forward strand.
AAATCTCTCCCTCATGGTGGTAGTCACTTATTAAATCTCTCCCTCATGGTGGTAGAGTCACTTATTAAATATCTCCCTCATGGTGGTAGTCACTTATTAAATCTCTCCCTCATGGTGGTAGTCACTTATTAAATCTCTCCCTCATGGTGGTAGAGTCACTTATTAAATATCTCCCTCACGGTGGTAGAGTCACTTATTAAATCTCTCCCTCATGGTGGTAGAGTCACTTATTAAATCTCTCCCTCATGGTGGTAGAGTCACTTATTAAATCTCTCCCTCATGGTGGTAGTCACTTATTAAATCTCTCCCTCATGGTGGTAGAGTCACTTATTAAATCTCTCCCTCACGGTGGTAGAGTCACTTATTAAATCTCTACCTCATGGTGGTAGTCACTTATTAAATCTCTCCCTCATGGTGGTAGAGTCACTTATTAAATCTCTCCCTCACGGTGGTAGAGTCACTTATTAAATCTCTCCCTCATGGGTAGAGTCACTTATTAAATATCTCCCTCATGGTGGTAGTCACTTATTAAATCTCTCCCTCATGGTGGTAGAGTCACTTATTAAATCTCTCCCTCATGGTGGTAGAGTCACTTATTAAATCTCTCCCTCATGGTGGTAGAGTCACTTATTAAATATCTCCCTCATGGTGGTAGAGTCACTTATTAAATATCTCCCTCATGGTGGTAGAGTCACTTATTAAATATCTCCCTCATGGTGGTAGAGTCACTTATTAAATATCTCCCTCATGGTGGTAGAGTCACTTATTAAATCTCTCCCTCATGGTGGTAGAGTCACTTATTAAATCTCTCCCTCATGGTGGTGGATTCCAAGAGCAATCAATCCAATGTTGTAAACACTTTGGAACAAAAAACAACAACAAAAAGTGAAGAACACGAGAGAACCTACCTAACGTTGTCAGAATACCGCTTGGGCAGTAAATCTCCCAGGTGTTTATACATTATATATCCAACATACGCCTTTGGTGTGGATAGAATATCTGGTCGAAGAAAATCTGAAAGACACAAATAGAACATAGAAATATAGAGGACCACATGGCATTGTGGGCGTGACTCCTGGCTAATGCCTCTGTACAGTAAAACATGTGCCGAAGACCATCTTGAGTTTCACACGCTCAGGGATCAGTTTAGAGGGCGATGTGGGCGAAATTGTCACCCTAGGGACCCTGACTTCGCCCTTTGGGAGCCCCACTTCTCCCTAAAAAAAAAAAAAAAAAAATACATCACGGGATTCAAACCTACAGTGTTGCTGTACACGTGAAATTAGCAATATTAACCGCTCAGAGTAGAGTCCATCATATCATTTATCAAGGCACTAGGAATTTATAATAAGCTGTGATATCAATTGTTAATCATGCCTTTGTAGTAATCATTCATTCATATATTACCTGTAATTAATCTTACGTTTTTATAACTTCTTAGTATTAATTTTTACGTAATGCATATACTTATATAGAATTTTATTTCATACACTCGACAATAAACATAACCCTAATGCGCGCTACCTGACTTTAGATGTCGATGCGCCGTAAAACACCATTCATTCATTCATTCATTCATTCATTCATTCATTCATTCATTAACCGCTCAGTCGGCTGTAGCCGTTACGATTAGCCCTTGGGCAAGGCATTTAAATTCCACATTGCCTCTTCTCTCTCCCTCGTGGCGATGGATTCCATTAGGCATGAGGTCTCGAGAGTGATTAATGTTTGGGATTTTACGATTTTCAAACAATATTTTGTCTAGTAAGATACACTGGCCCATTATAAAGCACTCCTATTCAAAGGTTGTATTTAATGGTTGTACTGTGCATTTTAACCCTATTTTGCAGAAGTATATTAAAGAACACCATTTAAGGAAGTGATCACGCGCTTTCTCACTTCTCCCAAAAATTCTGACCTAGAATGAACCGTGCTTTAAACAATGATATTTGTTTGTTAACAGTTGATTAATGTGAGCTACAGCTATGCCAACAGTCTCGGTGCACAGACGTTTGTGTTTAACTCGGTGACAGTGAATGATGGTCAGTGGCATTACTTTGAGGTGCGATGGACGGATAATGGAGACTTGATCATGATTCTCGACTACGGCCAGAGACAGGTAACACTTGTGATGTTATAGGAATTAGCTATGCCAGGTTTCCAACCCGCACTGCGTGAACACAGGCGTGAACTTTATTTAACTTAGTGATCTTTATTACTGAAACAATCATTTGACATTTGAATACCAAAGTATTTGACATTTAATACCGAAGTATAACTATGACCTTTGATACCCCAAGTATAATTTTGAACTTTGCTACCAAAGTATAACTCTGTTCACGTTTGTGCCTTCATCAAATAGTCTTACCTTGTAGAGGTGGGTGAGATACGATTGATTGTGGCAGGTTTACGTTTGTGTCTTCATCAAACAGCCTTACCTTGTAGAAGTGGGTGAGTACCTTGTAGAGGTGGGTGAGATACGATTGATTGTGGCAGGTTTACGTTTGTGCCTTCATCAAATAGTCTTACCTTGTAGAGGTGGGTGAGTACCTTGTAGAGGTGGGTGAGATACAATTGATTGTGGCAGGTTTACGTTTGTACCTTCATCAAATAGTCTTACCTTGTAGAGGTGGGTGAGATATGATTGATTGTGGCAGGTTTACGTTTGTGCCTTCATCAAATAGTCTTACCTTGTAGAGGTGGGTGAGATATGATTGATTGTGGCAGGTTTACGTTTGTGCCTTCATCAAATAGTCTTACCTTGTAGAGGTGGGTGAGATACGATTGATTGTGGCAGGTTTACCTTTGTGCCTTCATCAAATAGTCTTACCTTGTAGAGGTGGGTGAGATATGATTGATTGTGGCAGGTTTACGTTTGTGCCTTCATCAAATAGTCTTACCTTGTAGAGGTGGGTGAGATATGATTGATTGTGGCAGGTTTACGTTTGTGCCTTCATCAAATAGTCTCGTCTTGACGATGTTGTCAAACTTTGGAATATTGTGACCAGTAAAGTTACTTTTCTTTAGAAAGTCTACACTCAGTACTGGAAGTAAAATAATATCATGGTGTTTTACGGTCTGTCAACAATATTATCATTATATACATATATCACATGAACTAGATCCGATTCCATATAGCACCAGGAATTTACTTGTATCACACACAAATCAAATTACACCACTTGTATCACTTAGCTTAATCACATTTTGTTGCGCGATTCGTTTTACATATACATGTGAATACAAAACATGACAAATTAAAGAAAGGCAAACGCGTCGGGCCACAAGATCTAACAACATTATTTACGGCCCTTGTAACACAGGATGAAAACGCAATTTTGGTCAATCATTTTCACGTGTTCTACAACATCAGGAACTACTTTATTGGGAACTACTTTACATACATGTTCTTACAACAGTAGTTTAATCGCTTTCGAGACATCATTCCTGATGGAATCAAGCGCTATGAGAGAGAAAAGAGGCAATGTGGAATTTAAGTGTGCCTTGCCTAAGGACACAATCATAACAGCTAAAGCTGGTCTCGAACTTGGGGTCTAATGTAAACGCGCTAACACTGCGCTATCACGACTATCACTTCTTACTCCTTATGGAACCAGTGAACATACCTATATTGTCCGCTACAACATTGTATGGTCTGGATGACTCTGTTGAAGTTAACTCAAGGGCAGACAACAATGTGGACAGGTAGGTCTCCAGTTTGTAGAGGAGTTCAGCGGCACCGTTACCCTGCTGGTTGAGCTGAGACCATTCCTTGGCATACTTGGCTTGTAGGACATAACTGAGCACCGCAATAAAGTTCTAAAAATACAACAAGTATGGATTGACCGGGTCTGATTATATAAAGTATGGAGATAAATTTTAATACTAAAAACTTTTCGGTTTTACAAAATGTCATACATGATAGAAATGTGCTTACTAAAATGTATTCTGCTTTAACTTGCATTATAGTATTAGCCCAATGGACGCACAAAATAATGTGCAGATATTGTAGGGCAGATATGGGTTACTGAGTTCAGGGCTTCATCCAGCCCCTGTATGAGCTAATGTGTAGTCCAAAATACAGTGCTTGAATTTCTGAGGCAATAAATAAGAATTTTTCTTTTTCTTTCCGTAAGATATTGCCAACTTTTTCTTTCCGTAAGAAACTGCCAACTTTTTCATATAAATGAAACACGGTCTGAGCGGGGCTCGAACCCGTGACCATCAGTGATGATAGGTTACAGTGGTATACAAGTCGGCGACCTTAACCACTCGACCACGGAGGCGGACCAATAAATAAGAAGTAATCAAATCTGTTTTAATACGGTTGAGATCAACTAATCTATTAGTATTGTGTTTGAATCTGTATTATAGTGAAATATGCATTATGTTACCCTGTAAACATGTTAGCCTTTAAATCGACAAATTCTCCAAAATCAATCACTTGCAGTTTTTCTGGGGAAAGGCCCGACGTATCATTTTGTCAATTCATACAAATTTAATTTAGCTAGATTGCGAAACAAGATTTTACGTTAGATTAATCGCTCTTGAGCGAGACCTCATTTCTGATGGAATCCATCACAACCAGGGAGAGAGAAGAGGCAACGTGGAATTTAAGTGCCTTGCTTCCCAATCGTACATTAAGCACAACTTACAGAGAGAAAGTGACTGCCTCGCTCACTGGTTAGGCTCAGTCCCGTTTGCTTGTTCTCGTAGTCCAGTACACGACCCAGTATGCGCACTGTAATATTAATGTCATTGCCGTACATAGTCTCCGTACGCTCCGTCGAGTTTGCCAGGGACGCCAGCATCGTCTTGACGACGAATGTGTTGATCTCCAGAGCACCTGACTCTATCTTCTCTATCTGCAGGATATAAAATAAAAAGATTATTTAAAGCACCGAGACCTAAATACTAGAAAGATAATGGAAGTGAAAGCCTAGGCAGGTGATGTAACCGAGTAGATGTGTCGTGACACACCAGAAGTATACCATATTGAAATAGGTACCAGGATATATCGCCTAATATATTTTTCTTGTGTGAACATTTTTATTCCACTGTAAACTACTGCACGACATAAACATATGCTAAAACAAAACAGTCCTCATTCTCCTTTCAGTTTCTGACTTGTAACATTACTAGAAATATTACTAATGTGATGCATGTGTGATCCTGATGATTTATACGGTTAAAATTTGGAACTAAATTCGCCTAATTCAACAAACCCAATTCTTTCAATCAAACAAACCATCAAAAGATCAATAACTAGCCACAATGTGCGATTTTCACAACTTGTGAAAAACACGGGAGGGGACAATTCGTCACTTTTATGATAGTACACAAGGATCATCCATGACTGGCTTCGTTTCATAATTGGCACGTCCAGTTTAGAGGGGTAATTTTGTGTTGAAAATACACAAAATATTACGAAATTTCATCCGGTATCTGGAATAGGGGTTCCGGATTAGACAGGGATTTGTTACAATGAAAATAGAAGGGAAAAATTCAGGACCGGAGAATTTGGCACCAAATTGCAATATATCGATATACCGGTATATCGTGACAATGCTATAACCGAGTGAGTTTTAACACTGAACACTTATCCTATCATAGATGCAGCAGTGTTCTTCCAAAAAGATATGTTTAAACCATTATTTATCAATGCCACCGATTGGCCTTCAGTCCGACACAAGAGGAGACATTTTACTTTGGATTAGTGCAGGTCTCATATGAGTTTTGATGCTTCATTTATAGTCCCGTCTCTGGTTCTGTTACATGCCATATATATATAGCACATGTATATAGTTGTACTTATAAGTGCTATCCGAAATACTATAAGGCATGCGTGTGTGTGTGTGTTTTACATTTATTTATCGTCTCTACCGGTTGCCCATATGAGCGATGCCTCCTGAAGAGATTAGCCATTTTAGATTTTTGGAGGATAGTGCAATGATACAGAGAGAGACCCATTCCAGAGTCTCCTCTGGTTCTTTTACGTGCACGGTGTAAAGCACCGACACGAGACCTCGGTTTAACATCCCATCTGAAAGACTGTTAATTTTATTAGGGTCAGGCGGGGATTGAACCTGCGATCCCTGGATTACCAGTTCAGCGTGTTACCACTGGGCTACAGATCCGTCTGTTTTTTTCTTACGGCTGGCTAGTGTATCAATTTTATATGTCAAAAATTTACTCAACATTTATGCACATTTCTAATATTCGAATAACATTGATATTCTATACAATTTTACAGAGGAAGTACTCACCTGTATGAGATGCTCGTTGAAGAGTTTACTAGTGCAGTTGAAGAGGTCCGGCTCCTGCCAGAGACCGCTAGCGCTACAGTTGCGTGTGGCCCCTCCATCAGCATTGTTCGGGCAGTTCTGGATGACCATCACATTAGCTACCCTGGTATCCCACCACATGCCATGAGAATATATGCGTGGACATGCCTCGTAGTCAACTGGCAAGAACAGTAAAGTTATATTCCTGGTTCATCATATATTACAAGCATATCTTACTATTTAAAGCAGCATTACATCGTATGAAATAAAAGATATTTGAAATATTCAATTTTTACGTATGGGTAGCAATGCTGCTACACATTCTAACATTATACTTTGTATGCTTATGTTCATTTTGTAAACAGTGTTTTTTTGCGATAAAACAAACTCGAAACCGAAAGTAGGACTTTCCGAGTCGATCGGTCACGCACTTGTTTACAACCGGAACGCATCGTCCGCACTTGTTTGCATTCGGAATGCATCGTCCCCATTTGTCCCACGTTATCTTTTTTAATTAAATTACTTGATATGTTGATTCATACCATGGGACATTTGTACATCCCTGCGAGGGGTTCGACATTAGAGGAAGATAGATAGATAGTCTTTCATGTTCAAAATATATACGTTGTTTTCTACATCCTCTGTTGTTTCACGCATGCGCACTGTGCGTGTTTCCATTTCGTGTGAAGATAAACAAATTCGCGTATACGACGGATTAAATTTATTGGAATTTTATCGTTTCTGAGCGACTATTTCGATTTTTGTAAACACATTAGTATTTATATTTTACCCAAAACATCCTTTATTACGATGTAATGCTGCTTTAAGTCACCCACCAAAAAGCCATTCATTAATAACATAAAAATGCTGCAATTGTTTTAATATTAAACATATTCTCAGGGCCCCAGATCATCTGAAATTGCTTTATTTGGTGTAAATGACGCAGTATGTCTATACTAGTTAAAGTCCCAGTTCTAAACATACAAAATATATATTTAATAAAGTAACCTATCATTTGAAAGTTTTTAACCCACTGTATAGCAATTCTAGGTTGCACTTTTTAGCAATGTTTTTTAACTTTCAGAATATCTATTTGATGCTCCATGTCCACAGAATGAGTATGTAAAGTGTTGTGGTTATTATGGTGTCATCTTTCCATTTCTCACGTCGGAGACAATTCTAATGAACACCAGTACCCGAATCCTACCCTTGCAGACCAGGTTGATAAGCAATCGGTAGCATTTATTTAACTAGCTGGCGGCTCACCAACTGGCCATATCAGAATGAACCCTGACGAGACTCGAACCTTCATAGGTTAACAATCCGGCCATAGAAGGTGAATGTATTTATATACGTTAGATTGTTATATGTTATATTTCGGGTTTTACGCCAATATGCAGTATGTCTAGTTAAAGTCCCAGTTCTAAACATTATATATTTCGGGTTTTACGCCTGCATCAGCACCATTTTGGGCTATATCGCCGGCAGGCAGTTTACCTAACAACACCTTTCCTGGGCAGGCTCCAGCGGTTAACCAGTACTTGGGTGCACCAACCTCCGTAAGAAACTGCCAACTTTTTCATATAAATGAGACACGGCCTGAGCGGGGCTCGAACCCGTGACCATCAGTGATGATAGATTACAGTGGACTACATATAGTAGATCAACAATAGCTAAATTTGTTTCGATTCAAAATCCAAGGGTCACATCTATTTTCGACTTATCAACCACTTGTAAATTTTAATGCAACTTGGCGATGAGCATTTAGTAACGGATCAAAATTGGTTAAAATTGTTCCATTTCGAAATCCAAAATGGCCACCACAATTTGACACCAGAATCACTTGGGTCAATTTTGATGAAACTTAGTATGAGGCATAGTATAGCACTAGTAATGGCGGATGACTGGCCTACACCTAGATTGTTGCTAGTTCTCTCTTCCAGTAACAGGAGCATTATGCAATACACTAAATTGAAAACAAGAATATGTATAAAAATGCCTGCAAGTCAAAGTTACTGTAGTTAGAGCCCCGCTGGAGCAGTTTGTACCAATAAACAAGGCATTTAAATTCCGCGGTGCCTCTTCTCTCTCCCTCGTAGCGATGGATTCCTTCAGGAATGAGGTCTCGAGAGTGATTAATACAAGTTGGGTTTTTTTCCGATTTTTATTTCCTGATCAATATACATCATAATTTCACATATACGTAATATTTACACATACCGTAAACTTTCCATTAATATAAGTAGCAAGAACTTGTTTTGCAACCAAGCTAAAATAAATGTGTATAAACTAAAGTTACCTTTACATCCATATTGCTCTGTGTCTTCGTCCTTGCGTATCTCTGCATATTTACTGGGGCACTGATCGCATCTACGCCCCATCACACCGTCGATACACGGGCACTGCCCAGTCACAGGATCACACTGGTAACTTTGAGAACCGTGTCCGTAACAGTTACACGGCAAACAATTGTAGCTATCTGGTGGCTTGTAATAATTGTCCTGCAAATGTATACTATATGGTAATCTTGTAGAATACATGTGTGTATACATTATTCCTTCCCCACATAAGAGATTTAGGATAATATACTACTATATCTCCAAACATACGACAGCCATTTAGCTATCAATCATTGGATAGGCAGTCAGCATATCTACCCAACCTAGGCTTTATTCTGGAGTGGAAAAACGGGCAGGTGGGTCAAAAAAGGGGCAGGGTGGGTCAAAAAAGAGGCAGGGTGGGTCAAAAAAGGGGGCAGGGTGGATCAGAAAAGAGGCAGGGTGCATTTTGAGCCGAAATGAGGTGAGGGACGGGGTATTTTGGGGTTAGCCCCTAGAAAGTTTTGTTAACTTACGGTGAATGATCAAAGAGGCAGTCAGGCAGTACATATTGGTGAACAAGGAGGATAAGTTCAAAGTTATATTGGTCTGCCCGCTCGAAGGCACTCGTCTGTTGAGGCATATATATATATAAAAGTTAAAAACAAAAATTCAAAAACCATAAAACAAATTTTTTTTTAAAAGGCAGAAGGGTGTGTGTGGGAGGCTAAAAAGGGCAAGGCATGAGAGTGCCCTGCCATTCCGCTCCAGAACACACTATACAATACATGCAATAGTATCTTATTGATATAACACTTGCCCTGCTCTAGCAACAGATAACAAGTTCTTGCACTAAGTTAATTGATCTACGGAAACACTTACCCTGCAGGAACATCTGCCAGTCTTTTTGTCACAGCTTGGATCAAACCCATTCTGAATGGTGCAGTTTTCCGGGCATGGCCCACACAACGGGTAACCCCACCAGTCCTGTGGACAGGAATGTGGAGCTGAGACCTCGCAGTATTTTCCCGACTGTAGCTGACCACATTCGCACAAATAAGTACCGCCTTTCGGGTGTCGACAGTATGCCATGTTCTCACATGGGTTGTAGTTGGTGCAAATGTTATCACAGCCTGGTCCAAGGGTACCTGCAACAGACCAGAAAGCTTGATTGGTTGTCGCTTTAACCCTTTATTTAACAACAGAAGAGGTAAAATACTCATTTTATGTGCACACTGCTGATACACAATAGGCACATAATTGGTATCTATGGGAATAGATAACGGCATGGAACGGTGGCTATATGTGGGAAGCGATACTGGTGTTGCTTGGGGTTTATGTGGAGTAAAGGGTTCAGACCCATTAAGACTGGGTTTTACAGAGCCGCCCCAGAGGGGGGCGAGAGATGGATAAAGAATGATCCGGGCGTGATACACTACACAATTTATATGGTTATTTATCTACCCCCCTGGTTAATCGGGGTAATGCCTCCAGAAGTATTTATCATATTTTACCTTGTGGAGGATACTGCACAATACAGACGAGTAGGATATTTCTGATGATCATCAAATAATTAGTATCAACCGTGGTATATCGCAGAATAACCAGAGTTTGAAGTTCTTATGCGTAGAAATATATCACGAAGGCCAAAGGCCTGAGTGATATATTTCTACGCATAAGAACGACAAACGAGGGTTATTCTGCGATATACCACGGTTGATACTTATTATTTCGATTCTAACCCGACTTACTTCTAATAATTTTAGACGACAATCAAAGGAGTATTTTCTTCAAACGCCGTGCATTTGGCTTTCGAAATTTCCTCCCGCGTAAGGGGTGATGACGTTATTTTTTATGGAAAATATCAATCTAGTGCATAAATGAATAAAAGTTGTAACTGATCAATAATTTTATTTATTTTGTCAAATAAAACTGTACAGAATAGTAACTGAAACGTTACTTAACAGAAAAACAAGACGGACAAGAGATTATCTGATTCTAAAAATAGCTCATTCCCACGGTAGTATTTACAAACATCACGTGACTTTCATTCATAAAACTTTACATGCATTGTATAAATGGAATAGCCAAAACACGGTGCGCGCGCAGCATAGTTCAAGGTAGGTATATATCGCAGAATAACCCGAGGTAGATTTTACTCTATAAGTATGTATGTTATTAGCTGGGTCGTGTTAGAATAGTTCATAAAGTGAAAATGCATGTATATAATCATGAATACCTGGTGGACATTTGCACGAGTATCCCTCCCACTCGTTAACGCACTTGGCATGTGATGTGCACGGGTTACTGTCACAGGCATTCCCAGAGTCACAACCTTTCTGTGCATTCATGATTTGTGGACGAAGTAACACAGAGTTCTCCTTGTTGCCAACGTTCATATTCTGATAAGAAAATACATACGCATAATAGGTCAGTCATATAATGAGAATAATTTCTGGTTGAATGCACTCATCAAATAAACGACAGTCTATCGCAACAAAGTATGCTAAAAAGTCGCATGTGGAAGTCATGATAGCGCAGTGGTAGCGTTCGCTTCTCTTCGAATTTAAGCAGGCTGTGGTGAATCCGATTCAAGAATGTTTTACTTTCATTTTGTTCCATATTAGCCTAAAAGTCGATTTGCCCCTACTTAGGTCCAGAAATCTGTGGATTTTGGCATGTAAGACGGGTTGATGCACACAATACCAAGCATAAATTGCACGTTTGGCCAGTGAAAGAAATTCAGTGCCATTACTTTCATTTCTAATAATCCGTAATTATGGATACCATTTAACACATTTTTAAAAACAATAGTTGTTTTAATTTTTTTTAACATTCGCTTTAAGGTGGTCAAAAAATCGTCTCACGGGTACATTGCAAAAATCAGACGTCGATCAATCAAGCCATGGCAAGAAATGTTTTTCCCTCCAAAAGTAGCCGAGCTAGTAGCAGCACTATATCTATGTGAGTTTTACTAGATAAACTATCACCTACCTCCACACAGTAGTGTGAGTTTTACTAGATAAACTATCACCTACCTCCACACAGTAGTGTGAGTTTTACTTGATAAACTATCACCTACCTCCACACAGTAGTGTGAGTTTTACTAGATAAACTATCACCTACCTCCACACAGTAGTGTGAGTTTTACTTGATAAACTATCACCTACCTCCACACAGTAGTGTGAGTTTTACTTGATAAACTATCACCTACCTCCACACAGTAGTGTGAGTTTTACTTGATAAACTATCACCTACCTCCACACAGTAGTGTGAGTTTTACTTGATAAACTATCACCTACCTCCACACAGTAGTGCGAGTTTTACTAGATAAACTATCACCTACCTCCACACAGTAGTGCGAGTTTTACTTGATAAACTATCACCTACCTCCACACAGTAGTGTGAGTTTTACTAGATAAACTATCACCTACCTCCACACAGTAGTGCGAGTTTTACTTGATAAACTATCACCTACCTCCACACAGTAGTGCGAGTTTTACTTGATAAACTATCACCTACCTCCACACAGTAGTGTGAGTTTTACTTGATAAACTATCACCTACCTCCACACAGTAGTGTGAGTTTTACTTGATAAACTATCACCTACCTCCACACAGTAGTGTGAGTTTTACTAGATAAACTATCACCTACCTCCACACAGTAGTGCGAGTTTTACTAGTAAACTATCACCTACCTCCACACAGTAGTGTGAGTTTTACTTGATAAACTATCACCTACCTCCACACAGTAGTGTGAGTTTTACTTGATAAACTATCACCTACCTCCACACAGTAGTGTGAGTTTTACTTGATAAACTATCACCTACCTCCACACAGTAGTGTGAGTTTTACTTGATAAACTATCACCTACCTCCACACAGTAGTGTGAGTTTTACTTGATAAACTATCACCTACCTCCACACAGTAGTGTGAGTTTTACTTGATAAACTATCACCTACCTCCACACGTAGTGTGAGTTTTACTTGATAACTATCACCTACCTCCACACAGTAGTGTGAGTTTTACTTGATAAACTATCACCTACCTCCACACAGTAGTGTCACCCAGAGTTTACTAGATAAACTATCACCTACCTCCACACAGTAGTGTGAGACAAAACCAAAACACCACCCCACACAAAACAAAACACACCACCCCACACAAAACAAAACACACCCCCACACAAATTTTACTTGATAAACTATCACCTACCTCCACACAGTAGTGTGAGTTTTACTGATAAACTATCACCTACCTCCACACAGTAGTGCGAGTTTTACTAGATAAACTATCACCTACCTCCACACAGTAGTGTGAGTTTTACTTGATAAACTATCACCTACCTCCACACAGTAGTGTGAGTTTTACTTGATAAACTATCACCTACCTCCACACAGTAGTGCGAGTTTTACTAGATAAACTATCACCTACCTCCACACAGTCGTGTGAGTTTTACTAGATAAACTATCACCTACCTCCACACAGTAGTGCGAGTTTTACTAGATAAACTATCACCTACCTCCACACAGTAGTGTGAGTTTTACTTGATAAACTATCACCTACCTCCACACAGTAGTGTGAGTTTTACTTGATAAACTATCACCTACCTCCACACAGTAGTGTGAGTTTTACTTGATAAACTATCAACTACCTCCACACAGTAGTGCGAGTTTTACTAGATAAACTATCACCTACCTCCACACAGTCGTGTGAGATTTACTAGATAAACTATCACCTACCTCCACACAGTAGTGCGAGTTTTACTAGATAAACTATCACCTACCTCCACACAGTAGTGCGAGTTTTACTAGATAAACTATCACCTACCTCCACACAGTAGTGCGAGTTTTACTAGATAAACTATCACCTACCTCCACACAGTAGTGGAGTTTACTAGATAAACTATCACCTACCCTCCACACAGTAGTTACGAGTTTTACTTGATAACTATCACCTACCTCCACACAGTAGTGCGAGTTTTACTAGATAAACTATCACCTACCTCCACACAGTAGGGTGAGTTTTACTTGATAAACTATCCCCTACCTCCACACAGTAGTGTGAGTTTTACTAGATAAACTATCACCTACCTCCACACAGTAGTGTGAGTTTTACTAGATAAACTATCACCTACCTCCACACAGTAGTGCGAGTTTTACTAGATAAACTATCACCTACCTCCACACAGTAGTGCGAGTTTTACTTGATAAACTATCACCTACCTCCACACAGTAGTGCGAGTTTTACTTGATAAACTATCACCTACCTCCACACAGTAGTGTGAGTTTTACTTGATAAACTATCACCTACCTCCACACAG
>CM026398.1:32048255-32339982 GCA_014843695.1 Archivesica marissinica
GTAGTGTGAGTTTTACTAGATAAACTATCACCTACCTCCACACAGTAGTGTGAGTTTTACTAGATAAACTATCACCTACCTCCACACAGTAGTGTGAGTTTTACTAGATAAACTATCACCTACCTCCACACAGTAGTGTGAGTTTTACTAGATAAACTATCACCTACCTCCACACAGTAGTGTGAGTTTTACTTGATAAACTATCACCTACCTCCACACAGTAGTGTGAGTTTTACTTGATAAACTATCACCTACCTCCACACAGTAGTGTGAGTTTTACTTGATAAACTATCACCTACCTCCACACAGTAGTGTGAGTTTTACTAGATAAACTATCACCTACCTCCACACAGTAGTGTGAGTTTTACTTGATAAACTATCACCTACCTCCACACAGTAGTGTGAGTTTTACTTGATAAACTATCACCTACCTCCACACAGTAGTGTGAGTTTTACTTGATAAACTATCACCTACCTCCACACAGTAGTGTGAGTTTTACTAGATAAACTATCACCTACCTCCACACAGTAGTGCGAGTTTTACTAGATAAACTATCACCTACCTCCACACAGTAGTGTGAGTTTTACTAGATAAACTATCACCTACCTCCACACAGTAGTGCGAGTTTTACTAGATAAACTATCACCTACCTCCACACAGTAGTGTGAGTTTTACTTGATAAACTATCACCTACCTCCACACAGTAGTGTGAGTTTTACTTGATAAACTATCACCTACCTCCACACAGTAGTGTGAGTTTTACTTGATAAACTATCACCTACCTCCACACAGTAGTGCGAGTTTTACTAGATAAACTATCACCTACCTCCACACAGTCGTGTGAGATTTACTAGATAAACTATCACCTACCTCCACACAGTAGTGCGAGTTTTACTAGATAAACTATCACCTACCTCCACACAGTAGTGCGAGTTTTACTAGATAAACTATCACCTACCTCCACACAGTAGTGCGAGTTTTACTAGATAAACTATCACCTACCTCCACACAGTAGTGCGAGTTTTACTAGATAAACTATCACCTACCTCCACACAGTAGTGTGAGTTTTACTTGATAAACTATCACCTACCTCCACACAGTAGTGCGAGTTTTACTTGATAAACTATCACCTACCTCCACACAGTAGTGTGAGTTTTACTTGATAAACTATCACCTACCTCCACACAGTAGTGTGAGTTTTACTTGATAAACTATCACCTACCTCCACACAGTAGTGTGAGTTTTACTTGATAAACTATCACCTACCTCCACACAGTAGTGTGAGTTTTACTTGATAAACTATCACCTACCTCCACACAGTAGTGCGAGTTTTACTTGATAAACTATCACCTACCTCCACACAGTAGTGTGAGTTTTACTTGATAAACTATCACCTACCTCCACACAGTAGTGTGAGTTTTACTTGATAAACTATCACCTACCTCCACACAGTAGTGTGAGTTTTACTTGATAAACTATCACCTACCTCCACACAGTAGTGTGAGTTTTACTTGATAAACTATCACCTACCTCCACACAGTAGTGTGAGTTTTACTTGATAAACTATCACCTACCTCCACACAGTAGTGTGAGTTTTACTTGATAAACTATCACCTACCTCCACACAGTAGTGTGAGTTTTACTTGATAAACTATCACCTACCTCCACACAGTATGTGAGTTTTACTAGATAAACTATCACCTACCTCCACACAGTAGTGCGAGTTTTACTTGATAAACTATCACCTACCTCCACACAGTAGTGCGAGTTTTACTTGATAAACTATCACCTACCTCCACACAGTAGTGTGAGTTTTACTTGATAAACTATCACCTACCTCCACACAGTAGTGCGAGTTTTACTTGATAAACTATCACCTACCTCCACACACCGATGAAGCCATTTTCTGCTGGGGCTGTGCCCACTTTAAGGGCTCCAACATATACCCCGAGTATTGTCTTCTGTTCTAATGTACTTTGTATCTTGTAAAGCATCTGAAAGACAGTGTTTATTGTGACGTTCTGGATCTGCATGTAAATACAGAAAGCTACCTAATATGGCGAGTTCTCGATGCAACTAAATGTATATATTAAAAACAACATTAGCTTCTTTGTTTATCTTTTAGGTTTTAAAGTTACATCGACAGCTTCTGTCACATAGCGACTCTCCAGCTTTTATTTGTGCACGAAAATCCCAGTAGTATTTCAGGTACAGGCGGGAACCTGGATAGAATCACTGACCTTCCATAAGTCAGCTGGATAGCTTCCTCACATGAAAGAATTCGACACCCTCAGTGGGATTCGAACCTACAACTGTGAGGACCAAGACATTAGTGATTTTAAGTCAAGACCCATAACCACACGGGCCACATTTGCCTGCTATAAATAAAGAAAGCTAACAAACAGATTGATGATAATCACTCACTGTGATTAAATGTAAGTGGTCAAAACAACATTTGTATCATTACATAAAAACAATATACAGTCAAACCTGTCTTAAGCAGCCAGCAAAGGGAATCACAGAAAGTGGCTGCTTAGCACAGGTGGCTGCTTAATAGAGGTCAAATGTATAATAAAACCACATATTGGCATTCTGGGAAAATGGCTGCTTAATACAGGTTGGCTGCTTAATAGAGGTGACCACCAATACAGGTTGGCTGCCAAATAGAGGTGACCACCAATACTGGTTGGCTGCTTAATAGAGGTGACCACCAATACAGGTTGGCTGCTTAATAGGTGACCACCAATACAGGTTGGCTGCTTAATAGAGGTGACCACCAATACAGGTTGGACTGTACTGTAAAACACTAGTAACTCCAGGACACATTAATAGCAAGATGACGTCGCCGTAGCGATGCGGGTTGGAAACCTGGCATAGTTAATTCCTATAACATCACAGGCATTAATAACAAGATGACGACGCCGTAGCGATGTGGGTTGGAAACCTGGCATAGCTAATTCCTATAACATCACAAGCATTAATAGCAAGATGACGTCGCCGTAGCGATGCGGGTTGGAAACCTGGCATAGTTAATTCCTATAACATCACAAGCATTAATAGCAAGATGACGTCGCCGTAGCAGTGCGTGTTGGAACCTGGCGTAGCTAATTCCTATAACATCACAAGTGTTACCTGTCTCTGGCCGTAGTCGAGAATCATGATCAAGTCTCCATTATCCGTCCATCGCACCTCGAAGTAATGCCACTGACCATCATTCACTGTCACCGAGTTAAACACAAACGTCTGTGCACCGAGACTGTTGGCGTAGCTGTAGCTCACATGCCCATTAATCAACTGTTAATAAACAAATATCATTGTTTAAAGCAGGGTTCATTCTAGGTCAGAATTTTTGGGAGAAGTGAGAAAGCGCGTGATCGCTTCCTTAAATGGTGTTCTTTAATATACTTCTGCAAAATAGGGTTAAAATGCACAGTACAATACAACATTTGAATAGAAGGAGTGTTTTATAATGGGCCAGTGTATCTTACTAGACACAATTTTGTTTGAAAATCGTAAAAACCAAAACGGAGAAGTGGGGGTCCCAGAGGGCAAAGTCAGGGTCCCTAGGGCGACAATTTCGCCCACATCGCCCTCTAGAATAATCCCTGGTTTAAAGTCCCATCTGAAAGACCCGTAATATTATTGGGGTCAAACGAGAGATCGTACCTACTATCCCTGGATTCGTAGTCCAACATGTTACCGACTGGACCACTGTGTATTCTCTATGAAACTGGCCTATTGTATAGTTTTTAACTGTCGTCTTGTTTTGGCAAAACGTTTGACAACATTTCACTGTAAATTAGTTCAGTAAATAAAAAGGTCCATTTATTTGGTGGGACAGACCTTATTATTCGTTATGTTATATTTCGGGTTTTACGCCTGCATCAGCACCATTT
This sequence comes from Archivesica marissinica, assembly GCA_014843695.1. Taxonomy (NCBI): domain Eukaryota; kingdom Metazoa; phylum Mollusca; class Bivalvia; order Venerida; family Vesicomyidae; genus Archivesica; species Archivesica marissinica. Next base: position 32,052,153 of record CM026398.1, read on the forward strand.
CGGGCTATATCGCCGACGGGCAGTTTACTTAACAACACCTTTCCTGGGCAGGTTCCAGCGGTTAACCAGTACTTGGGTGCACCAACTTCGTAAGAAACTGCCAACTTTTTCATAAAAATGAGACACGACCTGAGCGGGGCTCGAACCATCAGTGATGATAGGTTACAGTTGTATACAAGTCAGCGACCTTAACCACTCGACCACGGAGGCGGACGACCTTATTATTCGCTATTTACAAACCTATACATAATGTTATAAATAATTATACATAGAGGAAGGTATTTTACAAATAATAGGATGCATAACTTCTGTAGTACAGGCTGCCGGGATGAATCTTAGAGCGAGACGGTAATGTGTTAGCTGATCTATGTGGTGGAATGGATACGGTGTCCGCCTTGTAACCTCTCTCAGTTGTGGGTTTGAGCGCAGTCAGAACCATGATGGTGGCAACACTATTGTTGGTGGAGGAAGACCCCGGTGCCCCTTCAAGCAGTATTTCCAGCACAGATGGGCAACCGGGTAGAACCACGACCTTTCACAAGCAAGCTGGATAGCTTCCTAACTTGAAATGATTCGACATCCATAGTGGAATTCGAACAAACAGCGGTGAAGGGCGAGTGATTTCAAGGTCAACGACCTACAGTCAAACCTGTCTTAAGCAGCCAGCCAAGGGAGTCACAGAAAGTGGCTGCTTAGCACAGGTGGCTGCTTAATAGAGGTTGAATGTATAATAAAACAACATATTGGGAATCTGGAAACTGGCTGCTTAATACAGGTGGCTGCTTAATAGAGGTTGAATGTATAATAAAACAACATATTGGGAATCTGGAAACTGGCTGCTTAATACAGGTGGCTGCTTAATAGAGGTCGAATGTATAATTATGTTATGTTATATTTCGGGTTTTACGCCTGCATCAGCACCATTTTGGGCTATATCGCCGGCGGGCAGTTTACTTAACAACACCTTTCCTGGGCAGGCTCCAGCGGTTAACCAGTACTTGGGTGCACCAACCTCCGTAAGAAACTGCCAACTTTTCATATAAATGAGACACGGCCTGAGCGGGGCTCGAACCCGTGACCATCAGTGATGATAGGTTACAGTGGTATACAAGTCAGCGACCTTAACCACTCGACCACGGAGGCGGACCGAATGTATATATAAACAACATATTGGCAATCTGGAAACTGGCTGCTTAATACAGGTGGCTGCTTAATAGAGGTCGAATGTATAATAAAACAACATATTGGCAATCTGGAAACTGGCTGCTTAATACAGGTGGCTGCTTAATAGAGGTCGAATGTATAATAAAACAACATATTGGCAATCTGGAAACTGGCTGCTTAATACAGGTTGGCTGCTTAATAGAGGTCGAATGTATAATAAAACAACATATTGGGAATCTGGAAACTGGCAGCTTAATACAGGTTGGCTGCTTAATAGATGTGACCACTAACACAGGTTTGACTGTATACCACTTGGTCACTCTAAAATTTGTTTCGCAATCGGGCTAAAATTGAGCATACAAATACCTCAATATATATGGATTCACCGTCCTGTGCAGATATAAACATCAGGGTACCGTTCTTCTCCCTCGTCCGGAAAGAAATCCCGTTGTACCATTTGGTACCAAAGTGTACATTTGGAATGATTCCGTTACTGTTGTCAAAGTACAGATATCCGTCCCCATTCAACTGCCTCGGGGGGTCTATAACTGAAAATAGAAAAACATTCTTACCGCATTATAATTATGGCTAAACGAGTAATCGAGTCTCTGATGAGTAATGCCATTACTAAACTAATATACGGATAATCGAGTGTACAAACTGTACATCACCAACAGTTCTCTCCCCTGATTGCACTTTACATAAATAACCAATCATCCTGTTTTACGTTTATTTATCGTCGCTACTGGTTGCCCATATGAGCCACGCTTCCTGAAGAGATGAGTCATTTTAGGCGATAGTGCAATGATACAGACAGAGACCCATTCCAGAGTCTCGTGCAATCATACAGACAGAGACCCACTCCAGAGTCTCGTGCAATCATACAGACAGAGACCCACTCCAGAGTCTTGTGCAATCATACAGACAGAGACCCACTCCAGAGTCTCGTGCAATCATACAGACAGAGACCCACTCCAGAGTCTTGTGTAATGATACAGACAGAGACCCACTCCAGAGTCTTGTGCAATGATACAGACAGAGACCCACTCCAGAGTCTCATGCAATGATACAGACAGAGACCCACTCCAGAGTCTCGTGCAATGATACAGACAGAGACCCACTCCAGAGTCTCATGCTATGATACAGACAGAGACCCACTCCAGAGTCTCGTGCAATGATACAGACAGAGACCCATTCCAGAGTCTCATACAATGATATAGACAGAGACCCACTCCAGAGTCTCATGCAATGATACAGACAGAGACCCACTCGAGAGTCTCCTCAAGTTCTTTTATGTGCACGGTGTACCGACTCTAGACCTTGGTTTACTGTCTCATCCGAAAGACTATGAAGAGGTCATTTTAGTATAGCATAGCTGGTGATTGAACCATCCATCTCCAGATTATCGTCTTATTGCATTGAAGTTGCTTCCTGTATTATAAGACAAGCACCAGATTATTGCATTAAAGTTGCTTCCTGTATTATAAGACAAGCACCAGATTATTGCCTTAAAGTTGCTTCCTGTATTATAAGACAAGCACCAGATTATTGCCTTAAAGCAGCATTACATCGTATGAAATAAAAGATATTTGAAAAATTCAATTTTTACGTATGGATAGCAATGCTGCTACACAATCTAACATTATACTGTGTATGCTTATGTTCATTTGGTAAACAGTGTTTTCTTGCGATAAAACAAACTCGAAACCGAAAGTAGGACTTTCCGAGTCAGTCGGTCACGCACTTGTTTACAACCGGAACGCATCGTCCACACTTGTTTACATTCTGAATGCATTGCCCCCATTTTTCCTACGTTGTCTTTTGTAATTAAATTACTTGATATGTTGATTCATACCTCTGTTAGCTAAGTCTTTAGGGACATTTCTACATCCCCGCGATGGGTTCGACATTAGAGGAAGATAGATAGTCTTTCATGTTCAAAATATATACTTTGTTTTCTACATCCTCTGTTGTTTCACGCATGCGTGCTGTGCGTGTTTACATTTCGTGTGTTGATAAACAAATTCACGTATACGACGGTTTATATTTATTGGAATTTTATCGTTTCTATGCGATTATTTCGATTTTTGTAAACACACACACATTAGTATTTATATTTTACACAAAACATCCTTTATTACGATGTAATGCTGCTTTAAAGTTGCTTCCTGTATTATAAGTGAGTGATGACAAACTCGTGTTGTTTGCACTTGGATTTGTTTTCCTGATAATGACTGTGCATAATATAAATCATCTGATACACTTTAGTTTATACAAATTTATTTTAGCTCGATTTGCGAAACAAGTTCTTACAACTTAATCACTCAGATTATGTGTAAGTGGCCTGGCTAGCTCAGTCAGTAGAGCGTCCGCCCTGTAAGCAACAGGTTTGAGACCCTGGTTGGTTGCACATTTTTCTCAAACAATGACAGTTAAATATGCATTTATTGTTATCTCGCTGAACCTCTGGAGACTTTTGTGGAATTAGCGGTAGAGTAGGTAATAAATACACGTTTAATTTTATTTTAATTCGGATGAACTGCATCAAAGAGAATTTTTTATTTAATCATCTGCAAATTCATTTTATTGAGATTATTAGGTGTCGTCTGCTAGAAGCTGTGACAATTGCTACTTCTGATGAATGGGAGATGAATAGCTGTGATACCTGATTGCTAAATTATGCAAAATTGCGAAAATAATTAAAGATAGAGATTAATTAACAAATGACATTCAAATTTATGTCAAATTCTTTGATGGTTTTCATTTTTTATACCGTAATACAATGCATCTTTCAATTATCATCTGCTCCAACCTGCAAAAACTTGAGGTAGCATTATGATGGAATGGTTGGCAAATATATTTATATAGCTGTTTGCTAGATCATGCAAAACTGTGAACATTTCTGCTGGTATTCACTAAGTAACAAAAGAGTCCCCCATATGTTTCTATTTCATTGAAGCATGTGTGTGTGTTTTACGTTTATTTATCGTCACTACCGGTTGCCCATATGAGGGACGTCTCCTGAAGAGATCAGTCATTTTAGATTTTTGTATCATAGCACTATGTTCTTTTACGTGCACGGTGTAAAGCACCGACACGAGACCTCAGTTTAAAGTCCCATCTGAAAGACATAATTTTATTAGGTCAGATTACTAGATTACCAGTCCAACGTGTTAGTTTATACAAATTTATTTTAGCTCGATTGCGAAACAAGTTCTTATAATTATATTAATTACTCTCGAGACCTCATTCCTGATGGAATCCATCGCCACGAGGGAGAGAGTAGAGGCAACGTGGAAATTAAATGCCTTACCTAAGGGCACAATCGTAACAGCTCCAGCGGGACTCGAACTCCGGACCTTTCCAACGTGTTACAGATCCGGCTGTACCAACACTTCAGATAAACTTAAACACGTGTAACACTTACCATCACCACAGTCTTTACCGCCCCAGCTATCCGGACAGACACACACATAAGTCTCCCAGCCTTCCAAACAACTTCCTGCATACAGTAAACAAAGTAACTATTTTACACAATGCCTAAAGATGCTTACAGATTAATCCATACGGTTCCATTATTTTAATAAGCAAAAGACTATTTCAAGAATTTTCTACTATATTCGCTATATTACGATGTGATTAGAACAGAATCAATGAATTGATAATGCCTGCCAAACTGTGGATTTTCAGTCAATTAAACTCTGGTGTTTGTTACTGCACCAGCCAATTGACTCCACATAAAAGACAAGCAACGCATTTATCGCATCCCACACATAGCCGCCGCTGGTGGAGAAAGACTCTGGGTGCCCATCTGAGCAGTATTTCAGGCACACGGGTAGAACCACCGGGCCTACTGCAAGCCAGCTGGATAGCTTCCTCATATGAAAGACTTCAACACCCCTAATGGGATTCGAACATACAACAGTGAGGGGCAACAAGTGGTTTGAAGTCGACTTTAACCACTCAGCCAAGGAGCCCCCCTCCCACTCGCTCAATAGTAAATACTGTCTCTCACCCCCGTGTTGGCATGGTGCCCCTCTACAATGGTCATGCTTCACTCTACATCCCGGCTCTGTACCGTTGTTTGCCACAAACTTATTGAAGTCCAACAATTTCCCGTTCACATGGAATTCTCTCATACAGCCGACATAATCCTTGTTCAAGACCTGGAAGTAGGACGGTAGCGTCGGCAGACCACCGATCTGCAGCGGACCCGTCAGATCTAGCAGCTTCGGACAATTCTGCGGGTTACCCTCCTTTGTACAACTAAAATATCACGAAAATAATCAAAATTTATAATTTATACCTCAATTCAGCGTGTTATTAAATCTCACAGTGTATGTGCATATCCCACGCTCCAATCTCATAAATATTATATAAATGTTTCATTCCTGAGTGGGAAATATGAAAAATATCACCCAGAGTACATGAATATTAACAGAGGCGTCAGCATTTATATATGCATTTCAATGAGTGTCTACTTATTAAGAGGGGCGTTCTGTTTTTAGCAATATCCCAATATTGAAAATATTGACCGGCTAATATTATCTCGGAGGCAAATATTATGTAATATTGACTGTTTGCCAATGGGGAATTTTTCATTGAGTAGTTATGCAAGGCATAATATATGATACAGTACCCTGTGATTATAACGGAGACAAACTATATTATATATATATTAAGAGGGGCATTCTGTTTTTAGCAATATCCCAATATTGAAAATATTGACCAGCTAATATCTCAGTGGCGAATATTATGTAATATTGACTGTTTGCCAATAGGGAATTTTTCATTGAGTAGTCATGCAAGGTATAATATATGATACAGTAGCCTGTGATTATAATGGAGACAAATTATTCATGGTCTTGGTTTTATCCTTGGCTATGATAGCCTATTTCTGGTACAAACTTTACTTACTTTACAACGATTGCGAAACAAGCTTTAACAACATGATGTTGGTGCGGATGAAATGTGGTAAATGTGTGTTCTACGTGTGGGAGGAAGCCGGTGGTCCTTAGTGTCGGAGGAAACTGGAGTACCCGGAGAAAACCAACATGTCCCATTAGGGGACCACCGGCCACCCCACAAGCATCCCAGTTCGAGGAACAAACCCGGGTTGCATTGGTAAGAAGCAAACCAACTAACCAATGATCTAATCAGACAGCCTGAACTATTTAATGCAAACATAGAATGGCTCCCCAACGCGCCATTTCATAATGAACTGCTGACACGGTTCGAATCTTCAACATCCTTCCGCTCCATAGGTGGATGCCGTAACGACTATGCCACAGAGATTGTCATTATAACTGTGGTTGACATTCTTACTCAAACTGCACAATAACATATTAACTTACTTTTTCTGCGTAAATGTCTGTGAAGCACGAGCTGCGCACGTGTAATTTATTGGTTGTCCGTACTTCACGGCTATCTCCGTATCACATTCCTCTCCTACTGTCACACTGGCAGTCTGCAACATGGCAAATACGATGCATGAAATACATGGTAGTACGCATATTTTTAATCTTTTATAACATAACGCCATTGGATTTCTACTCGCTTAACGCAATAAAATCAAAATAATACATATATTGCTGTGTGTTATTGAAACTAAACACAGTTCATCCCTTATACAACACTGAACTACAGTCAAACCGGTGTTTGGCGCTCACCTCTATTAACCCTTAACTTGCCAATCACAACAAAAGTCGTTTTTGCAAACAGCATAGTTCTGTGCCGTCTGATTTGGCTATGATGTTTACTATTTGGATAGTGGTGCTAAAACACTTGTCTGAATAGCAAACAACATAGATCCTGATCACACGCAGCATTACACCACAGTTGATCTGGATCTATGTTGTCTGCACATTCCTTCCAATATATTCGCCAGGTTAAGCATCTCACTGATGGTCTCGGGTTCAAGCCCTCTCAGACAGTGTCTCTTTATATAAAATGTTGGTACACCAAGTACTGGTTAACTGCTGGAGCTGGAGCCTGCCCAGGAATGGTGTTAATACTCATATATGGCCATAACGACGTTAAATAAACTTTAAAAAAAAGACTCTCAAACTGGTATTTTACTATAAATTAAATCTCGCTTTATTGCCCTGACTGGCTGTTTAACAGGTTTTACAGTATTTTACTACGGCGCATAATTTCCTGTCTGACCAATTCTGATAAATACAGAGTCAGACATTATTCATCAAGCTAAATCAATATGATTTTTCATTCGCTCAACATTAAGTTCTTCATATAACATTATGGTTCTCGCCTCAACATTATGATTCTCGGCTCAACATTATGGTTCTCGGCTCAACATTATGGTTCTTGGCTCAACATTATGGTTATCGGCTCAACATTATGGTTCTCGGCTCAACATGATGGTTCTCCATTCAACATTATGGTTCTCCACTCAACATTATGGTTCTCCACTCAACATTATGGTTCTTCACTCAACATTATGGTCTCAGCATTATGGTTCTCCGGTGGAGAGGCTAAATAAACTCACACATTATCATGACTTTTTCCATTCATATTCTGTGGGTATGTTGACCTGTACTTTTGTCAACTTCAACGGAGATATTTAGATGTCGTTTGTTTAGTGTGTTAGTTTCAGAATAATCATTGAAAGTATTATTATAAAGAGTTGCGCTACCCAAGAGTGATAATAACGAGTGAAATATAATTGATCATTTCAAACAAACAAATTTACGTTTTATTTAATGCTGAAAAGTGTTTCTATGATAGAAAACGTTGCAAACATGCGCTAAATGGATCTAGAACGTCGTATTTATACGACGTCATAAATGAAGGCACTAACAGTTTGAGTCAGAAAACGTCCGAGTTGACAATATTTACAACATGCAGGAACAACAGACACAAAGCAGTGAGAAATCAAATGTGTTATTCAAACATTTTAACACATTTTATTTCACTTATAAATTTCTATATTTCTTTGGAAAGTATCAATTAAACTTCCATTTTTTCATTCATAATCTGAGGTTATATTGACCTGTCTTCATAGAAGATGTTATTGCTATTTAGATGTAACAAATCATCCAATCCAGGGTTCATTCTAGGTCAGAATGTTTGGGAGAAGTGAGAAAGTGTGCGATCGCTTCCTTAAATGGTGTTATTCAATAAATTTCAACGAAATATGGTTAAAATGCACAGTATGATCATTAAATACAACATTATAATAGAAGGAGTGCTTTATAATGGGCAAGTGTATCTTACTGGACACCATTAAATACAACATTATAATAGAAGGAGTGCTTTATAATGGGCCAGTGTATCTTACTGGACAGTACAACCATTAAATACAACATTATAATAGAAGGAGTGCTTTATAATGGGCAAGTGTATCTTACTGGACACCATTAAATACAACATTATAATAGAAGGAGTGCTTTATAATGGGCCAGTGTATCTTACTGGACACCATTAAATACAACATTATAATAGAAGGAGTGCTTTATAATGGGCCAGTGTATCTTACTGGACACCATTAAATACAACATTATAATAGAAGGAGTGCTTTATAATGGGCCAGTGTATCTTACTGGACACCATTAAATACAACATTATAATAGAAGGAGTGCTTTATAATGGGCAAGTGTATCTTACTGGACAGTACAACCATTAAATACAACATTATAATAGAAGGAGTGCTTTATAATGGGCAAGTGTATCTTACTGGACACCATTAAATACAACATTATAATAGAAGGAGTGCTTTATAATGGGCAAGTGTATCTTACTGGACACCATTAAATACAACATTATAATAGAAGGAGTGCTTTATAATGGGCCAGTGTATCTTACTGGACATCATTAAATACAACATTATAATAGAAGGAGTGCTTTATAATGGGCAAGTGTATCTTACTGGACAGTACAACCATTAAATACAACATTATAATAGAAGGAGTGCTTTATAATGGGCAAGTGCATCTTACTGGACACCATTAAATACAACATTATAATAGAAGGAGTGCTTTATAATGGGCCAGTGTATCTTACTGGACATCATTAAATACAACATTATAATAGAAGGAGTGCTTTATAATGGGCCAGTGTCCAAAATATGTGGCCCAAAAGTTTGTATTTTTTTTTTTAGGGAGAAGTGGGGCAACCAGAGGGCGAAGACAAGGTCCCTAGGGCGACTATTTCGCCCACATCGCCCTCTAAAATGATCCCTGATCCAATCCACACAAGAGCTTAGTACAGATTCAGGTCAGTATGAAGGAAGGGTAATGCAGATATTTGGCTTCATAATTGAATGCATTTCTTTGGCTTCAATACCCGTTAAGCAAACCTATTGGGCCTAAGCAAGCATGATCGAGGAGGTAACAAGTTATCGCTATATAATTATATGTGCCATTTCATCGAGGCATACACACTTTAATAAGATGTCATGTAATTTAAAGCTTGGTTTTGCCCTCCAGTTTTATCCTTGGAAGATGATATATGTACTATCACATAAAATTCATCAGTTTACCCAAGCATGGTTGCCGCTGTCGGTCGCCAATGGTCCAATTGCGACAAAAAACAAATAATGGCGCTAAGTTTTGCGAATTGGCGAAAATAGTTGGCGCAACATTTTTTGGGAATTATTTTTCTTTTAATTTTTTTTCTTTTTCGGCACATGTTTTGTCAAATATATAGCTTCATATATTTATTTGTGAACTATATGGCTCTTAGTTGGCTCCAAGTTTTTTAAATTGGCTCCAGTATTTTTCAATTGGCGACAGAAGTGGCGCAGACAAACATTCAGACAGAGGGAACACTACCAAGTATTATGCAGTGTTGGATATTTAAACATAGACACCGGCAACTAATTCAATATATCAATTATTGACGCCATTAGACAAAAATGACTTTACATTATTAATTATTCACTTATTTGCATGTTTTCGGGCAGCGGCATTCGTTGTTGCCACAAGAGAAAGTGATTAAACTTTTCTAATCACTGTAAAACGATTTACACTGGGGGGGGGGGGGGGGTATGGGCTTTATCAGCAATTTTTCGTGTTCTGCGTATCAAGCCATAAAAATTACGTTATTCAATCATCCGCTGTACGGGTAATTTCACAATTGTATCAGTAAACACAAATGTATCAATATTTGTGGATTATCCTTAAACATTGTGACAAATAAATTGGTTTAACATGAAACGGTCTTTTTCATGAAGGAAATATTGCTAGTATAACTGTTTCTTAAGACATGAATCCATTGTGTAGCATTATTTGAATACATTATGTCTACCCACATGCACTTTTGAGCACTCAATAACCTGTAAGATAAAAGTTAATGGACTTGCTTTTTAGTTGGCAGCTCACCAACCACACTTCATTTACAAACCTTGCCACTGAACTATACTCAAACCTTTGACCTCCTATTATTGAGGCAGGTATCTTATCCGCAAAGGCAATCAAGCTTGTGTGGCAATGGGTCTTCTGTCTGGGGTGAACCGAAATATCCTATATCCATGGCAATATTAACAAAATTGTGCAGGTAGGTCGTGAAAACGACATTTGGATATCAGAAACTTAATTGTGTTTTTGGATTTGTGTACCAAGGTCATAAGGTGACTTTGCAACTTTGGTGGTGGAGTGGTGGTGTCCCTTTGGACAGTGTTTCAAGCATGGGTGAGCACACTGGTAAACTTACAAACCTTCAACATGCAAACTTCTTCACTTGAATGAATCTAACTCTATGGTAGGGCTTGAATCCACAGCTGTAAGGAGTTAGTAATGGCCGGTCCACATGACTCAATCACTCAGCCACGATAGTGTGTGAGGGGCAAGTAGCCTAGCCACACAGCTCAATCACTCAGCCATGATAGTGTGTGAGGGGCAGGTAGCCTAGCCACACAGCTCAATCACTCAGCCACGATAGTGTGTGAGGGGCAGGTAGCCTAGCCACACAGCTCAATCACTCAGCCATGATAGTGTGTGAGGGGCAGGTAGCCTAGCCACACAGCTCAATCACTCAGCCATGATAGTGTGTGAGGGGCAGGTAGCCTAGCCACACAGCTCAATCACTCAGCCACGATAGTGTGTGAGGGGCAGGTAGCCTAGCCACACAGCTCAATCACTCAGCCATGATAGTGTGTGAGGGGTAGGGAACCTAGACACACAGCTCAATCACTCAGCCATGATAGTGTGTGAGGGGTAGGGAACCTAGACACACAGCTCAACCACTCAGCCACGATAGTGTGTGTGGGGCAGGTAGCCTAGCCACACAGCTCAATCACTCAGCCACGATAGTGTGTGTGGAGCAGGTAGCCAGGGTTCTCGCTGTCTGTTGCCAATTGCGATAAAAAAACAAATACTGGTGTTAAATTTTGTGAATTGGCGAACATATTTTGTGAAACCTTTTTTCATTTTTTTTTGTCTACATTTTTTTGGCTTCAAAATTACTATTTATCTGTGAACTATATAATTTATATTGCTCTTAGTTGGTTGGCTCCAAGTTTTTCAAATTGGTGACAGAAATGGCGCAGACAAAACTTCAGACATAGGGAACCCTGACACCTCAGCCCAACCACTCGACAATGATGGCAATAAAACTTAATTTTGTTTAAAATGTCTATAAAACTATAAAAATGTCCCAAAATTACATCATTTTCTCCCAAAATCCTATTTTTATGAAATTATGCCAGAGGCAAGGAAGTTACACAACTTTGTGACCTACCAGTAATGGACATTCTATTGTACAATATTAGCATCATTATCACCGTACTCCACCCACCATTTGTGTCTGACACAATTACACACATGAGATAATGGACACACTGACCGGTACTATAATTAAGGCTATCGTCTCAGCGGGACTTGTATGAAATTCACACAACTTATCAACAATTAGGTCACACCACTGACCAATGTGACATAATCACAGAATCACCTGCTGTACAAGACAGAATCAATAACCTCTCTGTAAGATATGTGCCATTTATTTGAGCCTAGCAGTCACTTCACACACTTTCTTTTCTCTGTCTACCTAGACTTTCAGCTCGACTGCGAAACAAGATTTCACAATATGCAGCTTATTCGCTCTCAACACCTCATTCCTTGATGATATCCATTACAATGGGAGAAGAGGAAGTGTGGATTTAAGGACTAAGGACACCACCACCGTGGTTCAAGCAGGGTTCAAACTCACAACCACTAGATTACGAGGCGGTCACTGTATTTATTACACCACGGAGGCGCCACAGTCTGTGTTGATTGTTAATGCGATTGTGGACGCATGGAATACCACACATGATTCAACTATGGTAGGCGGCCAATCTTGACCAATAAATTTATTGCTTTCCTGTCCCTGCTATATTGGCAGGGAATCTTGGCAACAGGCAATATTACAGTAGGTCCACTAGTCTAGTGACATCATTTGTTTCGTTTGCATTTTGGGGTTTAAAGTGGCACCAACAGCTTAGGTCATATGATGAGTTCTCCAGCTATTATTGGTGGCGGATGACCCTGGGTGTGCCCTTTCAAACAATATTTCAGGCATGAACGGGCACCAGGGTAGAATCACTGACCATCCGCAAGCATCACATGAAAGAATGTGACATCCCCAGTGGGATCCGATACAGCGGTGAGGGGCAAGTGATTTGAAGTCAACGACCGTACCCAGTGGGATCCGATACAGCATAGAGGGACAAGTGATTTGAAGTCAACGACCGTACCCAGTGGGATCCGATACAGCATAGAGGGACAAGTGATTTTAAGTCAACGACCGTAACCACTCGGCCACAGAAGCCCCTTAGTAACAACGTACCAAGGATAATGGAACATTTTCACATTCATGACTACGGGTACATCTGTAAGTATGACCAGACGTACAATAAACTAATCCAGTCGTACAATACATTAAAAAGCAGATACCAACCATATTGAGATAGTCCACAGTGACCTGGTGCCACCTGCCATCATTTACGCCACCGACGATATACGGCGACACCTTCACAATGTCAGCCCCGGTCGAGAAAGAGAACTGGAGCTGCGCGTTGATGATCTCTAGAGCCATGAAGTCATGCAGCTCGTTAAATCTTCCGTTGTAGAATAACAGACCGTTCCTCTGCTGCGTGGCAAACCTAAACACCATGAGAGATAATAGAAAATACAGGGTCATCAGATGCTTGCTTTGGTACAAGGGCACTATTTAATAATTTCTACGAAATGATTTTGACATAGACGGATATATAGTCCAGTGGTAACACGCTGGACTGGTAATCCAGGGATCGCAGGTTCGATCCCCCGTCTGACCCTAATAAAATTAACAGTCTTTCAGATGGGACGTTAAACCGAGGTCTTGTGTCGGTGCTTTAGACCCTGCACGTAAAAGAACCAGAGGAGATTCTGGAATGGGTCTCTGTCTGTATCATGCACTATCCTCCAAAATCTAAAATGACTAATCTCTTCAGGAGGCGTCGCTCATATGGGCAACCGGTAGCGACGATAAATAAACGTAAAAACACACAGATTTTGACTTTCAGAGAAGACAGAGTTTTGGTTGCAATTAAACTACAAAGCATCCATTTCATGTTTAGCTACTCTAGTAGACAGTTACACGATTATTATCCCTGTGAAATTATTTTGAATTTTGGTCTGAAATCAGTTTCAGAGAACATCCTTATATTCTTCCGGTTATTCTGGCTACCAACTCTTGGTTGTCATGGCACCCAACTCTTGGTTGTCATGGCACCCAACTCTTGGTTGTCATGACAATCTGCGCTGTGCATGGATCCATTTTCATTTAGTAGTCACAAATAGGGTCATTCCTACTGAGTTACTTCAAAATTGTTGATTACATGTGAATTAAGATGAGATGTTGCTTGAAGCAATTCATGAGAAATATAATAAGGTCAGAATTGCCAGCATGGGCGGGCACCCGGGTAGAACAACTGACCTTCCGCAAGCCATAAACACACTTTTCAAAAACATCTCTATCAATAATATTTAATACAAATCCACAATAGACATTGTTTGTGTCCATTCGAAAACATTAGTGAAATATAAGAAATCTGATGTTCAATAAATCTTAATTAACAACACTTAACCTGCCCAATAAATTGGACGGAATGTGCAAACAACATAGATTCAGATCAACGTGGGCATCTGATCAGGATCTATGTTGTTTGCTATTCAGACAAGTGTTTTAACTCCACTATCTGAATAGCAAACAGCATAGAGCCTGATCAGACGGAATGCTATGATCAGGCTCTATGCGGTGTTTGCAAAAGCAACGTTCGTTGCGATTGGCAGTTTAATAAGAAAATGGTTAAAAAGAACAAATGTAAATAGGACATAATCTCTCAACACATTCACCATTCCCTTGCTATTTCATGCCTGTCAAAATCAATTGTGTGAGTATGTTTTCAGGATTGGAAAATGATCAATGTATGTATATATAATGAAATAAGAGCACATTTATATAGACCACTGAACTATCCCATTCACAAGTGCTATTTTTAAGAGATTTTTGTTTGTCAAATTATGAATGTATGTTTGATTAATGATTTTGAAAAACCTTGCGATTCAATTATTGATTTTGTGTGTAAACTTGTGACATGCAATCTGATAAGGGTAAAAAAATTCTCAAATGACCCATCAATAGCTTCCCGAACCCCATCCTATAATCTTATGGTGAGGTCGATTTCAATTAATTCAAGGTAAAATATATGTTATCTTTATCGGCAATCATCATGTTACCGGGTATATTATATCATCCAGTTACCGAATATATGACTTCACCATGTTACCAATGTTATGTTATATGTTATAACACAGGCCTACTTGCTGTACCGATCCTAACACAGGCCTACTTGCTGTACCGATCCTAACACAGGCCTACTTGCTGTACCGATCCTAACACAGGCCTACTTGCTGTACCGATCCTAACACAGGCCTACTTGCTGTACCGATCCAAACACAGGCCTACTTGCTGTACCGACCCTGATGTTAGCGACACGGACCTTATGTTATGTTATATTTCGGGTTTTACGCCTGCATCAGCACCATTTCAGGCTATATCGCCGGTGGGCAGTTTACTTAACAACACCTTTCCTGGGCAGGCTCCAGCGGTTAACCAGTACTTGGGTGCACCAACCTCCGTAAGAAACTGCCAACGTTTTCATAAAAAATAAATGAGACAAGAGCTGAGCGGGGCTCGAACCCGTGACCATCAGTGATGATAGGTTACCAATGTACTATATAGTACATAATATTAATGAATTTGTTTGCTTTGTTTGTTAAGGTTTAAAGTCGCCCTCACAGCTTAGGGCATATGACGCCTCTCCGGCTATCATTGGTAGAGGAAAGAATCCGGGTGTTCCTCCGAGCAGTATTTCAGGCATGGACAGGCACACGGGTAGAACCCAGAAACCACCGACCCGCAAGCCAGCTGGATATGTTCATCACTTGAATGAATATGACATAGATTCTTTATTCAACTGTGACCAAACTGCGCTGTGGATGGTTGATCTGAAGGCTGGATTTATCACTACAGTTTAAATGCTTGTGAGGTATTGGGTGAGAAAATGATTCGAGGTTATTAAAATGTTCTGGTATGTCAATTTGTCGGTACTTGAGATGACCGTCCTGATCCGTGAAGAATGTTTATAACTCAAGATAATTGGTATGGCCTTTTCAAGGACCACCAAGGGGTATCCCCTAAACAACCTCATCATTTTAGTTTGGTGAGAAAACAGAACTTTTAGTTTAAACACATACAAGGAATATACAGGCTAAGATACCCACTAAAATTCTATCTGATCTACCGATTTACTGAATTGTCATAGTGGTTATGGAGACGGAAGCTGAAGATGTACACATTGAATGCTAAAAAGTTTAAACTTTATTTATTTTACAACGATTGCGAAGCAAGTTCTAACAACTTATATTAATCACTCTTATTGGCACGGATGAAAGCGTATATGTGGTCATTCATGTTGGAGGAAACCGGAGTACCTGGAGAAAACCCACCTGTTCAATCTGGCGACAACCGTACCATCTCACATACTTTCCGGTCCGAGGATCGAACCCGGGTTACATGCTAGAAATGCTAGAGTCTGTGATTGGCGAAAATAACCTAACCAACCCCTGTTCATAATTAATTAAAGCCTTTGAAATTATTAATGTAGAATGCGCTGCACAACATACCGGTAGATCCAGATCAGCGGCGTTAGTATATGCCAATTTATTTTAGCTCGATTGCGAAACAAGTTGGTATAACTTATATTAATCACTCTCGAGACCTCATTCCTGATGGAATCCATCGCCACGAGGGAGAGGGAAGTGGCAACATGGAATTTAAATGCCTTGCCTAAGGGCACAATCGTAACGGCTCCAGCAGGACTCGAACTACAGGCCTTTCGCACCTGAAGCGAACGCGCTACCAAGTGTTTTAGCTCCACTATCCGAATAGCAAACGGCAATGATTCTGATCAGATGTCACGTTCTGTGCTGTCTAGTCTGGCTCTATGCTGTTTGCAAAAGTGATGTTTATCTGCCGCTAGCGTGCAAAGGGTTAATTTGTTACTTTCTTCATATGCTTGTGTATCACAGTCATGTCAGATTAATGAAATTGCATTTAACTCTTTGCATGCTGGGTAAAATAAATGCTATATATAGTTCATATAATTATAGCAGACTATAATTAATTAATGTGTTTTTCTTATATGTAACTGAAAATGCTGGAAATATGTGCAGGAATTTCATGACATATTTGCCGGTTATTTTCATCACTAGCATGTGCAAAGGAGATAAAACCCTATCCGACAGGGAAGACTTGATGCCATCACCAATATCACATGCATTGATAATGTAATAGACAAACTAACATTCATAATGAATGCCAGAACTTCATGTAGTCCCAGTAGGGGGTAGATATGCCCACTGATTGGCCACTGATTGATAGCTAAATGGCTGTCAGATGCACGGTTCATTCTACAGACGGATCTGTAGTCCAGTGGTAACACGCTGGACTGGTAATCCAGGGATCGCAGGTTCGATCCCCCGTCTGACCCTAATAAAATTAACAGTCTTTCAGATGGGACGTTAAACCGAGGTCTCGTGTCGGTGCTTTACACCGTGCACGTAAAAGAACCAGAGGAGACTCTGGAATGGGTCTCTGTCTGTATCATGCACTACCCTCCAAAATCTAAAATTACTAATCTCTTCAGGAGGCGTCGCTCATATGGGCAACCGGTAGCGACGATAAATAAACGTAAAACACACACACACGGTTCATTCTAGGTCAGAATTTTTGGGAGAAGTGAGAAAGCGCGTGATCGCTTCCTTAAATGGTGTTCTTTAATATACTTCTGCAAAATAGGGTTAAAATGCATAGTACAACCATTAAATACAACATTTGAATAGAAGGAGTGCTTTATAATGGGTCAGTGTATCATCTTACTAGACACTTTTTTTTTTTTTTTTTTTTAGGGAGAAATGGGGCCCCCAGAGGGCGAAGTCAGGGTCCCTAGGGCGACAATTTCGCCCACATCGCCCTCTAGAATGATCCCTGCAGATGTATGGAGGTATAAGATATTATGTCTAAATCTTTGTGTGGGAAAGGATTAAACAGGACAGAAGTCACTATTTGTAATCACCAGTACCGTAAAGTTTGATAACAAATAAAATATTGCAACAGTACCTTTAAGCAATATAGCCCTTTAAAATAAAATGATACAGCTTTTTCTATTGGCATGATTACGGCAAAGTTTAACTGCTGTACGTACTGGTACTCATATTAATGACTACAAATTATTTGTTATAATAACCCATCCATTTCATGCGAAAATGCTATGATTTGAAAATAAACTTCTACATTACTGAACCTTTATTTCAGTTTTATTTGTATCGGGTAGAGATTTCCTGCTTTGAAGTCTCGTTATCACCCCGTCACTCTTCAAACTGCCACAAACAAGTACATATGACAGGTATAAATCTTATCATGAAAATACAATAAAATCTCATATTAAAAATGAACGGCTTTAAACACTCCAGATTGCTTAACATTTTGAATACAGAGCAGCAATTTAAATCACATTCGGGGCTTGAGTATGAATTAGAAAATGAGACATATCGTACATTACAAGGATTAACTGCCTGCGATAAGGACTGTATATCACGTAAAATAATCTCTACACTCACTTAGACCTAAACACAACACCAATTCAGTATTGTACACAATAATTGCAAATTGATCTACGGTAGTTTTTTAAAAAACATATCTTCAGAAGCAAAGATCAAACTTACGACCCCTCAATCGTGAGGTAAATGTTTCAAATACAAGACAACTGTTATCGATATCTGTAGCGATGATCTCTTTTACCTCTTTATTCGGACAAAACTCTGAACATAAGCCATTTTAAAATATACGAGGCGGATAAAATAAACTAGCTTGAGATATACGAGGCATGGAAAAACAATTAAACTAGTTTGAAGTGTCTTGTGTTATAAGTTTGTATAGAGTGGTAGAATGTTGTAATTTCTTCCAGGTGTAAACATATCACTGTCAATATTTCACTCAATTAACAATCTCCATCCACTGTAATATACGGTTATACTTGCTCGAAAGACCATGTCTATTAAATGACCACTTGTATTAAGAGACAATTGTTTTAATAAGTAATATATTCAATTAACAATCTACCCTCCACTGTAATAGATTCAATTAACAATCTACCCTCCACTGTAATATATTCAATTAACAATCTACCCTCCACTGTAATAGATTCAATTAACAATCTACCCTCCACTGTAATATATTCAATTAACAATCTACCCTCCACTGTAATATATTCAATTAACAATCTACCCTCCACTGTAATATATTCAATTAACAATCTACCCTCCACTCTAATATATTCAATTAACAATCTACCTCCACTCTAATATATTCAATTAATAATCTACCTCCACTCTAATATATTCAATTAACAATCTACCTCCACTCTAATATATTCAATTAACAATCTACCTCCACTCTAATATATTCAATTAACAATCTACCTCCACTCTAATATATTCAATTAACAATCTACCTCCACTCTAATATATTCAATTAACAATCTACCTCCACTCTAATATATTCAATTAACAATCTACCCCACTCTAATATATTCAATTAACAATCTACCTCCACTCTAATATATTCAATTAACAATCTACCTCCACTCTAATATACTCAATAACAATCTACCTCCACTCTAATATATTCAATTAACAATCTACCCTCCACTGTAATATATTCAATTAACAATCTACCCCCACTCTAATATATTCAATTAACAATCTACCTCCACTCTAATATATTCAATTAACAATCTACCTCCACTCTAATATACTCAATTAACAATCTACCTCCACTGTAAGATATTCAATTAACAATCTACCTCCACTCTAATATACTCAATTAACAATCTACCCTCCACTCTAATATATTCAATTAACAATCTACCCCCACTATAATATATTCAATTATCCACATTTAGAAGGACTATAAAATCCATTTTCAGTTGACTGACCAATGCAAACAGTCATAAATCCAAAGAATGAATCTGGACACAAACTGTGTCATATTGACAGTTAAATCTTCTCGCATGAAAGAAGGGACAAAATAGGATTAAATGAAAGGCGTTATGACTTGTTTACTTACTTTAGTTTGATGGTGAATCTGTATCTCGCCTTCATAGTAGGGAACATGAGGAATGATCCCTTGGGGAAGCTGCGTGTCGTCTGCTCACAGAACTGGTTGTAATCTACCGTGTCTGGACAGTGATCGCACCTGAAACCTTCATCAATGAGCGACACACATACGGATGGAGGCTGGCAGGCATCTACTGGGCAAGCAGTTTTGTCATACTGTACAGTAAGGTCTATCTCACATGTGTCTCCTGAAATATAAGGTTTACATGTGTGATCAATTCATCGCATCCACAGTACCTGTATCTACCATACCTGTATCAAAAGTACCTGTAACAACTGTATCTGTATTTGGTAAAAATATATGTATTTAAAATGCACAGCTCACTAAGTTATATAAGTGAAGTTATTTCACAAACTGTTAATTACAGATTGTTTTAAGAAGATAACTCTATGTCACAATGTTCTAAACCCAGGATCCTTGTTTGTTTCAATCAGACGACTCTATGTCACAATGTTCTAAACCCAGGATCCTTGTTTGTTTCAATCAGACGACTCTATATCACAAGGTTCTAAACCCAGGATCCTTGTTTGTTTCAATCGGACGACTATATCACAAGGTTCTAAACCCAGGATCCTTGTTTGTTTCAATCAGACGACTATATCACAAGGTTCTAAACCCAGGATCCTTGTTTGTTTCAATCAGACGACTCTATGTCACAATGTTCTAAACCCAGGATCCTTGTTTGTTTCAATCAGACGACTCTATATCACAAGGTTCTAAACCCAGGATCCTTGTTTGTTTCAATCAGACGACTCTATATCACAAGGTTCTAAACCCAGGAGCCTTGTTTGTTTCAATCAGACGACTCTATATCACAAGGTACTAAACCCTGGATCCTTGTTTGTTTTAATCAGACGACTCTATATCACAAGGTTCTAAACCCAGGAGCCTTGTTTGTTTTAATCAGATGACTCTATATCACAAGGTTCTAAACCCAGGAGCCTTGTTTGTTTCAATCAGACGACTCTATATCACAAGGTGCTAAACCCTGTATCTTTGTTTGTTTCAATCATACTAGTTATGAAACACCAGATCTCTACATAGGTCATACATTGTATCATATATGTTATATTTCGGGTTTTACGCCTGCATCAGCACCATTTCGGGCTCTATCGCCGGTGGGCAGTTTACCTAACAACACCTTTCCTGGGCAGGCTCCAGCGGTTAACCAGTACTTGGGTGCACCAACCTCCATAAGAAACTGCCAACTTTTTCATATAAATGAGACACGGCCTGAGCGGGGCTCGAACCCGTGACCATCAGTGATGATAGGTTACAGTGGTATATAAGTCAGCGACCGTAACCACTCGACCACGGAGGCGGACTCACATTGTATCATACAAACCAGAAGGTACAAAACGCTGTATCCTTGTTGGTTTTAATCACACTGGTTATGAAACCCCAGATCTCTGATCTCTACATGTCATAATAATATCCAAACCACTACCATGAAATCATGTGCATATAAAAATCTAATAAAAAAACACATTGATACAACACATGAATACCCCATTGTTGAAACCCGCAGGAGGGATTAGCAGAAATTGTCCATAAAATATCAATTCTTTAATAGGCGAAGGGCTGAATATCCCCCAATTTTTGGAGAAACATAAAAATACTGGTATGACGCTAGGAATACATGAATATTTTTAGCATGGCTTAAAACTGCTGGTCAGACCATTACTAATAGTCTAACTTATGACAAATCGATTCTCTCCACCATGTATTTAAACAAATGACTTCCCTTAATGAACAGCCGGAGGGATCTGCATTACAGTTTTATATCTAAAACCCATCTCCAGTATTGCCCACAGTCATGCAAAATGCAATCCCCAACGAGATGTTTTTATTAAGATAGTCATCTGTAAATGAGACATGACAAACCAGGACCACAAAGCCATATGGATCATGTGTGCAGCATTGACGGCTCCAGGCATTCACTGTCCATTCAGTTGTTAATAATTCCGGAGGGATTGCAGCTTTAATCGAATTGTCCATGTTTGATGGCACATTAAGCACACTGTCTTTAATATTGTCTGAACTGAGTAATTAATGAGGGGGAAATGCAGATAGAAAATACAATCAGCATGCAATGTACATGTACCGTATACTCGCCTATAAGACCAGTTTTTTTGCCACCAGATAATGGCCTCAAAGTGGCTTCCTGTCTTATAAGTGAGCACTAAGAAACAATTAGAAAAACTATAGTTAAAATAATATTTTTTGGAAATGGTATCCATAATTACGTTTTAGAAATAAAAGCACCCTGACACTAAAAATGGTTCAAAATTGCACTGGCCAAACATGCAATTTAAGCTCGCTTCTCACCAATGCAACCCGGGTTCGATCCTCGGACCGGAAAGTATGTGAGATGGTATGTGGTCGCCAGATCGGACAGGTGGGTTTTCTCCGGGTACTCCACATTTACGCTTTCATCCGCGCCAACGAGAGTGATTAATATATAAGTTGTTAAAACTTGCTTCACAATCGTTGTAAAATAAATCAAGTTTAAAGCAATGCAATTTAAACTTGTCTGGTGTCCATTTTATCAACATGTTTTATATGCGGGTGCATGCGAAAACCCACAGATAGCAGGAACAAAGTAGGGTAGTTGTTTTATAGGCAAGATTTCCTAATAAGCGAGTATGGATGGTACCATACACTATTCAGCAATCGTCGCGGCTGCTGATCGGGATCTATGTATTTTGCAAATGTGATTTTATTTACTCAGCGCCATAAGTGCATAATTCTATTTCCACAGTTTTCAGTTGCAAATAAGAAAAACATTAATGAATTGGCGTCGGCTACTAGCCTGGGTTCCAGTATGTCGATTTTTCACCAATTTACTTCTGGCAAATTGACAGTTGATATTATCAGAAACTCAATACTGCCCAATTAATGATCTCGGTATTACAATATATTTATATGACTGACCAGGCAAAATATATCAACGCCTGTTGCCAGGCTAGTCGGCTACAACTATTTGAACTATTTATAGCCTTTATTTTATCCAGCATGCAAAGAGTTAACCCATAGCTTCACAAGAGAAGAGGCCAATTACTCATTTGATCTCCAATCTGCTGATAAGCATCACAGGCATACTGTATTACATATTCAATAATCAATATTTATGGGAATAGATAACAGAGTGGAATGGTATGTATGTATGTTCCTTTAATGTCAAACCCCTTGCAGGGACGTAGACATGTTTTCCTGGGCAAACTTAGCCGACCTAAGTGGTTAACCAGTACTAAGCAATGTGTGTGAGGTGCTCAATGACACTACATGCGTGGCCTGACCGAGTATCGAACACGAGACCGATCAATTGCAAATCCGACGCTCTACCACTCAGGACCACGGATGCCACAATCTACATGACTACATGTGGGAAGCAATAAAGGTGCTGTATGATGCGGAGTAAAGGTTAACGCTTCAATTTGAAAAACATTAATAATAGAAAATCTAAAATTATGTTTGTTTATTGGGGTTAACAAAGTCGCAGTGACAGCGTGATGGCGACTCTCCCTCTATTATTGGTGGCCGACTCTGGGTGCCCTTTAGAGCAGTATTTCAGGCAGGACAGGCAGCCGGGTAGAACCTCCGACCTTCCGAATGCAAACTGGATAGCTTCCCCACATCAACTAATTTGACATCTCAAGTGAGATACGAACATACAGCGATGCGGGGCACGTGATTTGAAGTCAGCAACCGTAACCACTCGGCCATGAAGGCCCCAAATTAATCATGTACAAAATGATAATTTTGCATGCAGAACAATAATACAAATAAAATCAATATAATATTATGTCAATAAGATCCAGAATTCTATTATACAAATTAGAACCAGAAACAAGCAATTTAACGGTGCTAATCTTTTGTCTTTTCTCCCATTGTTTATCGATTTCCATATTAGTCACAAACACAAGAATTTCCGACAGATTTAACAATATCTGTTGAGATTGAACAATATCTGTTGAGATGATATACGAGCCCGGTATATACATGTCTTGTGGTCCACACTCAGTTTGTTTGTAGAGAACTTAAAGAATGACAGGCCTATTTTTCATCTCAAATCTTCCAACATGCTAAGTATCATAAACAATATGTTGTAGGTAGATAGCACCAGCAGAGCAATATATGAATGTTTATACATGTACAGTCAAACCTGTCTGAAGCAGCCGGCCAACAGAATCACAGAAAGCTGGGGCAGGCGGGTGGGGTGCTTAATTCTGTATGACACATACTTAGATATTGCTTAATTCTGTATGACACATACTTATATGGGGAGGGCGGGTGGGGTGCTTAATTCTGTATGACACATACTTAGATGGGCAGGCGGGTGGGGTGCTTAATTCTGTGTGACACATACTTAGATGGGGAGGGCAGGTGGAGTGCTTAATTCTGTGTGACACATACTTAGATGGGGAGGGCAGGTGGATGCTTAATTCTGTATGACACATACTTATATGGGGAGGGCGGGTGCTGTGCTTAATTCTGTATGACACATACTTAGATATTGCTTAATTCTGTATGACACATACTTAGATGGGGAGGGTGGGTGCTGTGCTTAATTCTGTATGACATACTTAGATATTGCTTAATTCTGTATGACATACTTATATATTGCTTTAATTCTGTATGACACATACTTAGATGGGGAGGGTGGCTGGGGTGCTTAATTCTGTATGAACATACTTAGATGGGGAGGGCAGGTGGGGTGCTTAATTCTGTATGACACATACTTAGATGGGGAGAGCAGGTGGGGTGCTTAATTATGTATGACACATACTTAGATGGGGAGGGCAGGTGGGGTGCTTAATTCTGTATGACACATACTTAGATGGGGAGGGCAGGTGGGGTGCTTAATTCTGTATAACATACTTAGCTATGTGCTTAATTCTGTATGACATACTTAGCTATGTACTTAATTCTGTATAACATACTTAGCTATGTGCTTAATTCTGTATAACATACTTAGCTATGTGCTTAATTCTGTATGACATACTTAGCTATGTGCTTAATTCTGTATAACATACTTAGCTATGTGCTTAACTCTGTATGACATACTTAGCTATGTGCTTAATTATGTATGACATACTTAGCTATGTGCTTAATTCTGTATGACATACTTAGCTATGTGCTTAATTCTGTATGACATACTTAGCTATGTGCTTAATTCTGTATGACACATACTTAGTTCTGTGAAGAAATTTAGTCTTGGACACAAACAAAATTCTGATTGTCTGTGACCAATAATATCGAGTTTACAAGCAAACTCAATCATCCTGCGACACAATGACACAACTTGATACTTCAGACACAATGTGACAGTAGGGTGGTATTGTGTTTATTTACTCGCACATACGATACCTATTAGTATCGCAAGACAACAGATGCAACCAATCCATTGTCAATCGATGAACACATTAAGTGTATGCTTTGTTTCTGACTTCTAGCATGACAACTGGTTGACGTGGATGAGACTAGTAAAGCATTGAGATGACAAGCTGCATGAAATAATTGGAGTATCGAGTGTCAGGCCATCATAAATGCAATAATAACTACTGGTTGTGTGGTGAACACATTGCCTACTGCCCTACCTAGAACTATAGCAGCATTACATCGTAATAAAGGATGTTTTGGGTAAAATATAAATACTAATGTGTGTGTGTTTACAAAAATCGAAATAGTCGCTCAGAAACGATAAAATTCCAATAAATTTAAACCGTCGTATATGCGAATTTGTTTATCAACACACGAAATGTAAACACGCACAGCGCGCATGCGTAAAACAACAGAGGTTGTAGAAAACAACGTATATATTTTGAACATGAAAATTATCTATCTATCTTCCACTAATGTCGAACACTTCGCGGCGATGTAGAAATGTCCCTAAAAGACAGATCGACTCGGAAAGTCCTACTTTCGGTTTCGAGTTTGTTTTATCGCAAATAAACATTGTTTACCAAATGAACATAAGCATACATTTTTCAAATATCTTTTATTTCATACGATGTAATGCTGCTTTAATCATTTTACTCATATAAGCATTTCTTGACGCCAATATCAATTTCACATCAATGAGAGATAATGGTTAGTTACTGCCCTTGAATTCTCCTAAAATTAGATAGGTCCTCTTAATTGTTTCCTCTGTTTTTATCGTTGTTTCCTTTGAACCATACCTATCAATTTTCATCTGTTTTCTGATTTTATAATTATTAAATCTCGACAGATATTCTACAATGGATACTTTTGATTAAAAAATGTTATCATTTAATTAACATGATTTTGATAAAATCACATTTATCATACTGCAACATCTGATTAGTGAACAACAGTAAAAACAAAGGAGTCCAATTAAAAGGACCAAGTTACATTTAGGGATAAATCAGACTTTATCTGACAAAGAAGGTAACAGAAAGACCAGCTATGTCTATCATTGCCAATTTAATAGACAAACTATAATAAAGATAATAACCATTAACCTGCCAATCACGACTAAAGTCGCTTTTGCAAACAGCGTAGAGCCTGATCAGACTGTTTGCTACTCAGATAGTGTAGCTGTAGTTTGCACATTCTGTCCACTTTGTTCGGCAGGTAAAGGGTTAACAACGAAATGGATCCAACCCGTAATAATTCCCAGAAACCTCTATGAAGGTCGGGTAGGAATATTGACTGCCTATCCATTGCATGTGATTGGTAAATTGGGCCCATATGTATGGAATATGATTACATCTCTATGGTGGAAAGTGTTAAGATTATATTAACAGTATTGATTTGTTCTGCCCCCGTAAATCTTTGGAGTGATTATGAAATGAAAACCCGATATGGTATTACATCTGTGCACCTTGCCATTAATTCTTAATGAGTTCCATTAGCAATCAATACAGTGCTTGCAATAGCATGCAAAAGACATTTCCTAGCTTGGACCAAATAAGCCTCCTCAATGAAGAGCTCTAAAACTCCATAATGAAGAGCTATGTTAAATCCCAAGATGACCACAGATCATGTGCAAAACTTGTATTATCTGAGCTAATCATTATTGCAAATCAACACATTTTTTTTATTACAGTCAGCAACAGGAGTTCTCCCATTTCAGGTAAAAATATGACTCCACAAAGAAGAGCTTTGTACATCCAACAAGAAGAGTTCATCAATTCAAATAATGACAACAGTGAGTAGAGCTTATTCTCATATGCAACCGACTATGTGTACACTGGATATCTCCATATCTCAGAATCATTTTCCATAGAATGATTCAACCCTACGATTTTCTATTGACACAAGAGAAACCAGAATCTCAGCCAATGAATCCAACCAAGGGTTTGATAGGTTTACAGAAAGCTTTAAATATTGTCTAATAATCGCTTGTACATTAGTCACAGTTTAGCAGACATCATTTGTCTATTGTGGCAAACAATGGCCATAAGTGTATTAAACTAGTAGCTATATGGTTTCTTTTCTAATGTCTTTCTATGGATCTGGTTGCAGACCTTGAAGGAACCTTGAAGTCAGTTAAAAATCATTTAACTTGTTTCAACAGTTTTGTTTGTGATATTAAAGTCGCACCAACAGCCTAGGCCATACGGCGACTCTCCAGCTATTATTGGTGGAGGAAGACCCTGGGTGCCCCTCCTAGCAGTATTTCAGGCACGGATGGGTAGAACCACTGACCTACCACAAGCTTAAGCTGGATAACCACCAACCTACCACAAGCTTGAGCTGGATAACCACCGACCTACCACAAGCTTGTGCTGACCACCGACCTACCACAAGCTTGTGCTGGATAACCACCGACCTACCACAAGCTTGTGCTGGATAACCACCGACCTACCACAAGCTTGTGCTGGATAACCACCGACCTACCACAAGCTTGTGCTGGATAACAACCGACCTACCACAAGCTTGAGCTGGATAACCACCGACCTACCACAAGCTTGTGCTGGATAACCACCGACCTACCACAAGCTTGTGCTGACCACCGACCTACCACAAGCTTGAGCTGGATAACCACCGACCTACCACAAGCTTGTGCTGGATAACAACCGACCTACCACAAGCTTGTGCTGGATAACCACCGACCTACCACAAGCTTGAGCTGACCACCGACCTACCACAAGCTTGTGCTGACCACCGACCTACCACAAGCTTGAGCTGACCACCGACCTACCACAAGCTTGAGCTGGATAACCACCGACCTACCACAAGCTTGAGCTGACCACCGACCTACCACAAGCTTGAGCTGGATAACCACCGACCTACCACAAGCTTGTGCTGGATAACAACCGACCTACCACAAGCTTGAGCTGGATAACCACCGACCTACCACAAGCTTGTGCTGGATAACCACCGACCTACCACAAGCTTGTGCTGACCACCGACCTACCACAAGCTTGTGCTGGATAACCACCGACCTACCACAAGCGTGTGCTGGATAACCACCGACCTACCACAAGCTTGTGCTGGATAACCACCGACCTACCACAAGCTTGTGCTGGATAACCACCGACCTACCACAAGCTTGTGCTGGATAACAACTGACCTACCACAAGCTTGTGCTGGATAACAACCGACCTACCACAAGCTTGTGCTGGATAACCACCGACCTACCACAAGCTTAAACTGGATAACCACCGACCTACCACAAGCTTAAGCTGGATAACCACCGACCTACCACAAGCTTAAACTGGATAACAACCGACCTACCACAAGCTTGTGCTGGATAACAACCGACCTACCACAAGCTTGAGCTGGATAACCACCGACCTACCACAAGCTTAAACTGGATAACCACCGACCTACCACAAGCTTAAGCTGGATAACCACCGACCTACCACAAGCTTGTGCTGGATAACCACCGACCTACCACAAGCTTGTGCTGACCACTGACCTACCACAAGCTTGTGCTGGATAACAACCGACCTACCACAAGCTTGTGCTGGATAACCACCGACCTACCACAAGCTTGTGCTGGATAACAACTGACCTACCACAAGCTTGTGCTGGATAACAACCGACCTACCACAAGCTTGTGCTGGATAACCACCAACCTACCACAAGCTTGAGCTGGATCCTCACTTTGAACAAATTCTAGAATCCAAGTGGGATTCAAACCTACAGCGGTGAGGGGCAAGTGCTTTTGAAGTCAACGACCGTAACCACTCGGCCACTTCAACACTACATATAGGTTTGCAAAAACTGATCAATTACGCATTGCTGAATGGGTTAAAACAAACAATCTTCTAACTATGCAACCAAGTGACCCAAGTCCATAACAAGTGAACATTTTAATACATAAAATTATGTGAGCGATTTGCTAATCCCAAAATTCCCTGCTTCTTCAAATAAATCACATTGTTTATAAAATACAGAAATATATCTGAGTAGTCATTTCATAGTAGATACGCGAGAATTTGCAAACAAAGTGATACACATAAACCCTAGTAATGCTGGGTAAATACATTACATTCACTTGCCGGCGAGAGAAACTCACAACAAGGCTAGAAGACAGTGATAGTAGAACAAACATGGAAACCAAAGTATGTAGAAACTGCATCTGTATAAAACACTGTCCCATGTAGCTACAATTCATCAGACTGGTCAGTAGTCCAGTGTTAGCACGTAAATCCAGGGATCGCAGGTTTTGATGCCCCCATCTGACCCTAACAATATTAACAGTCTTTCAGATGGGACTTTAACCCATTCAACCCCAAGTAACTGACATGGACTGGTGCGTGATATTTTCAGACCAATAAATTAATAAGAAAATTACCTTTGGACCAATTCATTTATCAAAATGGGTAATTTTATCTAAAAATAGTAATAATTATTACTGGCAAAAAAGTGCAGATCCTGATGAGACGGCTCGTCACGAGCCGGCTCATCTGGATCTACACTTTTCATAAGCCTATTTAGAGGCCTGTGGGGTTGAAAGGGTTAATTAACTCTTTCCCTCATAGAAGCACCGCTTGACGCCATTACCAATACGACATACATTGACAATGTAGTAGCCAAACCAATGTTCATAATAAAGGCCAGAATCTCATGTAGTCCCAGTAATATCTATGGAGGTGGGATTATGGCGACTACTATTCCACTGCATGATAGCTAAATGGCTGTTGTTTGTATGGAGATATAATAGTATATTAACCTAAATCTCATGTAGTCCCAGTAATATCTATGGAGGTGGGATAGATATGGCGACTACTTATCCACTGCATGATAGCTAAATGGCTGTTGTTTGTATGGAGATATAATAGTATATTAACCTAAATCTCATGTAGTCCCAGTAATATCTATGGAGGTGGGATAGATATGGTGACTACTTATCCACTGCATGATAGCTAAATGGCTACGGTTTGTATGGAGATATAATAGTATATTAACCTAAATCTTTATGAAGGAAAGGGTTAAACCGAGGTCTCTTGTCTCTGCTCTACACTGTGCATGTAAAAGAACCAGAGGAGACTCTGGAATGGGTCTCTGTCTGTATCATTGCAATATCTTCCAAAAATCTAAAATGACTAATCTCTTCAGGAGGCGTCGCTCATATGGGCAACCAGTAGCGACGATAAATAAACGTAAAACACACAACTACATTGGTAATGTACATGATATTGGTAATGGAGCCAAGAGGAGTTTCTACATGGGCAACCATTAATCTAGGAATAGCCCTAGGCTAAACAATTGTCACTCTCACATGTTTTATATTATCACCAATTCTGTGGATAATTTAGGGATGCATAAATCTAGATACAGTGTACCAATAAATGACGAGTCATGGCTCCCTATCTGCATTGCATTCTGGGTAACTGATACCTGACACAAACCGTTTGAAATTCTATATAGTAACATTCCAGCTTTCAGACTCACAAACCTCATTTTCCTAATTACAATTTTTATTACCTCTAACATGGTAAACTTAAATCAACAAGAAGAAATTAATGGCTAGAGAAAAACCAATTTGAATCTTGCATTAGCAACTGTTAATAGGTGACCTCGTGTAACACAGCATCCCAGCCTGCGGAGGTATTGATTCCTGAGGCAGTTCAAGTTACCATTCGTTCATTTTGTTACACCAGTATGTATGGTATACCACTTTACATTCACATTAATGTCAAAGCCGTTCCTAGTAAAACAGTAGATGCCAGCCACACTGGAATTTGTGTGTTTAGATATTAACCCATTCAACCCCAAGTAACTGACATGGACTGGTGCATGCTATTTTCAGACCAATAAATTAATAAGAAAATTACATTTGGACCAGTTCATTTATCAAAATGGGTAATTTTATCTAAAAATAGTAATAATAATTACTGGCAAAAAAGTGCAGATCCTGATGAGACGGCTCGTCACGAGCCGGCTCATCTGGATCTACACTTTTCATAAGCCTATTTAGAGGCCTGTGGGGTTGAAAGGGTTAATGTCAAAGCCGTTCCTAGTAAAACAGTAGATGCCAGCCACACTGGAATTTGTGTGTTTAGATATTAAGAGGCTATTTGTTTGTTTCGGTGTTAAGATCAAATTATATTTGACCGAATGAACATTGAATGCATTATTAACATGTTCTATTATCACACGTGGAGCTAGCCAAGAGTGATAATAATAGCCTTCTATGTTCATGACTGACAGTTTGTGTCCGAAAACGTTCGCGTTGACGACATTTCAACATGCAATGGCTAGGTACCACACGTGCAAAGCAATGAGAAATATAATGTTTTATTCCACTGTTTTCAACCATAATGTCATAATTTTTGCAAGAAGTTGGAAAGTGCATGATTGCCTCCTTAAGTTGTGTTATTTAATAAATTTCAACAATATTGCGTTAATACACAATATGAACATTAAATACAACATCCGAAAAGAAGGAATGCTTTATAACGGGCCAGTGTAACAAAACTGTGTATGGACAAAACTGTGTATGAAAGTTGTAAAACAACAAATTGTTTTTTAGAGAAAAATGGGGCCCCCAGGGGTTGGAGTCAGGGTCCCTAGGACGACTATTTCACCCAAGTTGCCCTCTAAAATGAGCCCTGATTCCACTGTTTTCAACCAATGGAATAATACATTTTATTTCATTGATCAATTTCTATATTCCATTGGAAATCCTAAAATAATTTGTCATACAGTATTTTTGATAAGTACTGTCAGAGCCATTCCTAATAAACAAGTAGATGCCAGCAGCCACACTGGAATTTAAGTGCTTGGATAATTGTTTTTCAGATAATTCAATATTGTGTCATGCAATACTTTTGACAAGTCTATACCGTGAATTCCTCTAGGGAGTTAATATTTAGAGGTTATTAAACCGCGGAGGTGGGCCATTTGTGGATATTGGCGCACCCTATGGAGATATTGGCCCGAGGGCCGTTAGGCAATATCGGATAGGTGCGCCAATATCCACAAATGGCCAGGCCAATATCGGATAGGTGTGCCAATATCCACAAATGGCCCACCGCAGCCGTTTAATAACTTCTTTATTGCATACCTTAACGGTTTGAGTTGTAGCCTTTGTGTGTCCGTTTTTCATTTTCTCTACATAGCCGTATGTTGTTCTGTTCTGCTGTTATTTGCTTATTTCGCTCAGCCATTTTACCGTCAAGAGACAACAATCTGTCAGACAACGACTTTAGTGTTGCTTTGGCGGCCATGTTTACACAATGTAGTTACTATGTTGTTGCTACCTGTGACACGTGCTCGTGATTTGTTCTCAGCACGTGCGGGCCAATATCTGATATTGGCCCGGCAGAGCCGAAAATCGAAATATATTGCCCGGGTCGACCAGATATTTTGCTTTTCTACCATTAAATTTGTTACTATTTATAGTAACGTATGCAATAAACCCGATTACAACACTTCCAGTCGAGGTAGAATTTTAATACAACGGTTATGAGTATGATTTTCTAAATTATTCTGGCTCCAATTTCCGCTTATTGGTGCAATTTCCTCACATCAGACAAATGAATGAAGTGCTGAGTGAAGTATACAGACTCATACAGTACCCATGATAACAAACTCAAGTAAAGTGGGACAGAGGATCAAACCCATGACCCTTAGATCTGCATTGCAATGTGTTCACAACTAGACAACTGACTTGCTCTTGACAATCAACCCCACATTGCAATGGAATGAATAGCATCCTTAACCCTTCCAACACCACATACCTCTATATAGGCTTACAAAAAGTGTAGATCCAGATGAGCCGGCTCATGACGAGCCGTCTCATCAGGATCTGCACTTTTTGCAAGTAGTATTACTAATTTTAGACAAAATTACCCATCTTGATAAATGAACTGGTCCGAATGTAATTTTCTTATTCATTTATTGGTCTAAGAATATCATGGACCAGTCCATGTCAGTTACTTGGTGTTGAAAGAGTTAACACTTTCAACATTACAGATTCAATAACAGGTTTGAAAATAGTGTAGATCCAGATTGCCACCTCATCAGGATCTGCACTTTATGCTAGTCATTTTATCATTTTTAGAACATTTACCCATTTTGATAAAATGAACTGGTCCAAAATGTAATTTTCATATCAATTTATTGGTCTAAAACTATCATGGTCCAGTCCAAGTCAGTTACTATGCGCTGAATGGGTTAACCTAAATATCCTTTTATTATCAGATCTCATGACTCTAAATTGCTCCAAGGACCGCACGGCATTGTGGGTCGTGTCAACAATGTACACCATAATGACTTACCAGCATATCCATCCTTGCATTCACAAGTGTAACCCTCTTCTATACTGTGGCAGGTCCCCGAGTTGCTGCAAGGATTTGAGTAGCACAAATTGATCTCAACACTACAGTACGAGAAGCTGTTGTTGTCTGAAAATAGATTTTAAATAAGTAATGCCGATGCAATACAGAATAGATTTGCTTAGTTTATACACATTTATTTTAGCTCGATTGCGAAACAAGTTCTTACAACTTATATTAATCACTCTCGAGACCTCATTCCTGGTGGAATCCATCGCCATGAGGGAGAGAGAAGAGGCAAAATGGAATTTAAATGCCTTGCCTAAGGGCACAATCATAACGGCTCCAGTGGGGCTCGAACTCCAGACCGTTCGCACCTGAAGTGAACGCGCATCCACTGCGCTATCACGACTTCCAGATTTGTTTGGGGTTTAATGTCGCACTAACAGCTTAGGTCATACGGCGCCTCTCCATTATCGGTGGAGGAAGACCCTGAGTACACCTCTCCATTATCGGTGGAGGAAGACCCTGAGTGGCCCTCCGAGCACTATAACAAACACAGACCCAGGTAGAACCACTGATCTTCCGCAAGCTAGCTGGACAACTTCCTCACATGGAATTATTTGACACCCCAGTTTGATTCGAATGAGAGGCAAGTGATTAGAAGCCACCGACTGTAACCCTGTAACCACTTGGCCACCCTCTAGGTCAACTAAATATATTGGATCAATTTCAAGAGTTCCTCAGACAACAAAAGGGTCACTTCACATAGCCAGAGCATATCAATAATACAATCAGATACTTCAGCCAAAATGTCCCTTAAATTAAGTAATATGCATACAAATTCAGCAGACAAGCCCCTAAATGACAATGATCCAGCAGTCAAGCATCTGAGGGAAAAGGATCAACATGAGCCAGGAGAGGATGAGAAAATAAGGTGCTGTCAATCTATTCGGACATGGACAACCATCTGACAATGGTCAGAGGTCACAGCTTAAGGGACAATATTCCCCTTGTATCCCATCAACCCGCACAAGCAACGGGGTCATGTGCCGCAAACATTTACCACTACAGCGAAAACAGTTGCTGTGTTGCTACGGTAACTGTAAAGATATCTGCGGGGCTCTATTGTCATGAATTCATTGGGCATGGGCATTGAGACACAAATGTTATGTTTGATTTATATTTCTTCATTTCAAAGGTTGAACTTGTCTGGCTTTTATGCGAATTTAATTGAATAAAACTCTACAAGTGTCAAACATGGTACATGCGGTGCATCTTGGGTAATTACCGACCTTGAACGGGAATTTCAAATTTCATCAATTTTGATTTTGAAACCGGCACAGAATCAAGCATATCATGCACAAGGTTAACTGTAACCATAAAAGTACAATGTTTAATGTGTATTGAATGTTGATCAAACAGTTAATGTTTCAATGTTGATCTAGATCTACAAACTCAAAAGCATTTTCAATGATGATCGAATACGTGGGAGCATTTTCAATGTTTATCAATGAAGTCAAAAGTATTTTGCAATGTTAATTAAATAGACACAATTCTAATGAAATTCCATGACATATTTCCAGAGTTATCAGATACAAATAAGAAAAACAAGTTAATGAATTTCCGGCTGCTACAATTATTTGAACTATTTTTACCCAGAATGCAGAGTTATTGTTGATTTCAGCATGCTACACAACTGACAATATTCTCTAAACTAAATCTCCTGGGAAATGAGTTACTGCTCAAAGTATGGATGCCTTACATTTCCGTGTTAAATGTGATACCGGCACTATATTATGAGCAACGAGGACACCGCCAGCGAGCACTGTGAACATTTCCTTATTTCTACAAGGAAGCCAAGAACTTGTACGTGCTCGTGTTGCTAACATTATTCAGTATTACTGTAGCAGATGCGATCATGAGAGGCATGAAACATGCTCATAAATCAAGGGAAACCAAATGCTGCCAGGATGTAATAACCCACTGACGGACCTCGGTACAATTCTAATCTCCGGCGGAGACATGATCTATTTCCCTAATACCAACATGAGAGCAAAAAATCGGTTGGAAGAGTCTAAGATATATATATATATATATACATGTACATAGCTGTCTTTCTTTGTTGCCAACACTTTACATTTAACCTGTAACCTGTCAATCACAAATAAAGTCTAGTCGCTTTTGCAAACAGCATAGAGCCAGATCAGACGGCAGTCTGATCAGACTCTATGCTGTTTGCTATTAGAATTGTGGAGCTAAAACACAAGAAAGTTGTCTGAATAGCAAACAACATAGATCCAGATCAGACGTGGTGCTATGCCGTGGCTGTAACATCGTGGCTGATCTAGATCTATGTTGTTTGCACATTCCGTCCAATTTATTCGGCTGGTTGTTTTTTTTTTGGTAAAAGATGATTCATCAATTCCTCCTCTTTATAAATATGTCTCTAGCATAACAACAAGTCAATAAAACTTGTAAACACATCTACAGCTTCTAAATGAACATGTAATTGGCTTGTTTGACTAAAAAAACAAAACCAAATTACACTGTATGTAAGTGTACCAGTTTTTATGCCAGCAATATTAAACATGCTAAATCTGATTTACGCACATTCATTTCTTTACTACTATAATTTGGTGCGCCTCCGTGGTCGAGTGGTTAAGGTCGCTGACTTGTATACCACTGTAACCTATCATCACTGATGATCACGGGTTCGAGCCCCGCTCAGGCCGTGTCTCATTTATATGAAAAAGTTGGCAGTTTCTTACGGAGGTTGGTGCGCCCAAGTACTGGTTAACCGTTGGAGCCTGCCCATGAAAGGTGTTGTTAGGTAAACTGCCCGCCGGCGATATAGCCCGAAATGATGCTGATGCAGGTGTAAAACCCAAAATATAACATAACTACTATAATTTGCTATGGAGACATGTAGCTATGAAGAGGGGCAGTTGAAAAAAAGAATAGGTATACCACTGTAACCTATCATCACTGATGGTCACGGGTTCGAGCCCTGCTCAAACCGTGTCTCTTTATATGAAAAAGTTGGCAGTTTCCTACGGAGGTTGGTGCACCAAGTACTGGTTAACAACTGGAGCCTGTCCAGGAAAAATGTTCTTAGGTAATCTGCCCGTCGTTCAAATGGGTAACCGGTAGCGACGTTAAATAAACTTAAATAAAAAAACAAACAAAAAGAATATCCTACCGCTAATAAGATTATTTATTGTTCAACAATATTCAAGAACAAATACATTAAAAATGTTAAAATGATTGGATTTCTTTACCGCAAAACTTGGCTAATACTGGTTTTGTAACAAATACAAGCTTTCTTCTCTTCAAGCAACATTCTTCTATACAATTGCTGTGCAGAACCACTGACCTTCTGCATGCAAGCTAGATAGCTTCCTCACATGAAAGAATTCGACACTAACAGTGGGATTCGAGTCTACAGCGGTGAGAGGTAGGTGATTTGAAGGCAACGACCAAAACAAGCACATCCGATAAAAGAGAAATTATTACTACAGGTATGTACAGGTAAACATATAAAATAACCTCTCGTTGTTTTCAACTTACTTGTAAAACCATCGTCCGGACAATCACACTTGTAGCCGTTGTTCGGGTATATCGGTCGAAACAACATGGTATCTGACGAGATGAAAGGTGCCGCCTCTCCGAACCTCAACCTCGACAAGCATTTCTCAAATCCGGAGCAAACTTCGGCTAGACACAGGTTGTCGTCAAATGGTAGAATCTGGAAAATATAAATGTTATAGACACAGGTTGTCAGTGAAGGGCATAGAATCTGGAAAATATGAATGTTATAGACACAGGTTGTCAGTGAAGGGCATAGAATCTGGAAAATATAAATGCTATAGACACAGGTTGTCAGTGAAGGGCATAGAATCTGGAAAATATAAATGTTATAGACACAGGTTGTCAGTGAAGGGTATAGAATCTGGAAAATATAAATGCTATAGACATAGGTTGTCAGTGAAGGGTATAATCTGGAAAATATAAATGTTATAGACACAGGTTGTCAGTGAAGGGCATAGAATCTGGAAAATATAAATGCTATAGACACAGGTTGTCAGTGAAGGGCATAGAATCTGGAAAATATAAATGCTATAGACACAGGTTGTCAGTGAAGGGCATAGAATCTGGAAAATATAAATGCTATAGACACAGGTTGTCAGTGAAGGGCATAGAATCTGGAAAATATAAATGTTATACACACAGGTTGTCAGTGAAGAGTGAAATCTGGAAAATATAAATGCTATAGACACAGGTTGTCAGTTAAGGATAGAATCTGGAAAATATAAATGCTATAGACACAGGTTGTCAGTGAAGGGCATAGAATC
Source organism: Archivesica marissinica (assembly GCA_014843695.1). Classification (NCBI taxonomy): domain Eukaryota; kingdom Metazoa; phylum Mollusca; class Bivalvia; order Venerida; family Vesicomyidae; genus Archivesica; species Archivesica marissinica. The sequence goes on from CM026398.1 coordinate 32,090,092, forward strand.
TGGAAAATATAAATGTTATACACACAGGTTGTCAGTGAAGAGTGAAATCTGGAAAATATAAATGCTATAGACACAGGTTGTCAGTGAAGGGCATAGAATCTGGAAAATATAAATGTTATACACACAGGTTGTCAGTGAAGAGTGAAATCTGGAAAATATAAATGCTATAGACACAGGTTGTCAGTTAAGGATAGAATCTGGAAAATATAAATGTTATAGACACAGGTTGTCAGTGAAGGGTAGAATCTGGAAAATATAAATGTTCACGGTCAAATGAAGGTCATGTGAATTCAAGCATTTGTTTTTGTGTCAAATATCAGTGGGTTTTATATATTATAATCCTTTGACAAATAGCCAATGTCAGCAGACTCCTTGTTTTTTACATCTTTCATAGCTGTATAGTATGACAACTTATTGAGAGCTTAATGCATTTATGAAGGCTTTTATTATCTCACAGCCTCTTGTTGCCATCAAATACAGAGGAAAAACCATACTTGTCAGAGATTTGCATCAATTAAGCCCAACATCTCTTCATATAATTTCAATTAGTGAGGTATAAATCGGCCATAAACGTCCCAGAACACGAGTGGCCATGTAAACATACAAAGTTTTACAACCAATACAAGATTTATGATAGCAATATTAGACAGCCAGATCTTAATGCAAGTGGTGAGGGCGAGGGTGGGGGAGAAGTACCATGTTGAGCTTGCAGGGCTCATTCTAGAGGGCAACATGGGCCCTTGGAACCCATACTTCGCCCCCTGGTGGCACCATTTCTCCCTAAAAAAGTTTTTTTTTACAATTTTCAGACAAAATATTATCAGAAAGATACACTGGTCATTGTAAAGCACTCTTTCCATTCATATATTGTATTTAATGGTCATATTGTGTATTTTAACCATATTAAGTTGGAATTATTAAATAATACCATAAGATAACGCAATCGCGTGCCTTCTCACTACTCCCAAAAATATGGGTCTAGCTTGAGCCCCAAGTTTGTACCAAATGATATTGTTATATTTGAAGACAAAGAAGTCTTGTAAGTCATACATTGTGTGAGATCAAAGGTTCCTAGCACTGGAACACTGGACATGTCAATCATTGCCTAATAACTTTAACTTTCAATAAGACACATAGACAGTCAACAGAGACATGCTCCCATGTCAGTTGTTGAAGATTACCCAACCAGTTATTTTAGTGCGAGATGAAAGTAAAGTTACATGGCCAGTTATTTTAGTTTCGGTTAAAGTTTACAAGTCTAACAAGGACAGTTACGTTAATTCAGTTAGTTTATACAAATTTATTTCAGCTTCATTGCAAAACAAGTTCAAACAACTTATATTAATCACTCTCAAGAACTCATTCCTGATGGAATCCATCACCACGAAGGAGAGAAGAGGCAATGTGGAATTTAAATGGCACAATCGTAACGGCTCCAGTGGGGTTCGAACTCTGGACCATTCGCACCTGAAGCGAACATGCTACCACTGCGCTATCAGAACTTCCACGACTTCAGTTGAATTCCTGTTCAGGCTGACTGTCAAAATTTCTTACGGCTGTTATCAGTTATATTTGTTACCAGTATGGTATTATCCAAGTTTTTCAGTAGAGAAATCGCATACAGCACGGGATACTCGCATACAGCATGGGGCCCTCGCATTCAGCAAGGGGCCCTCACATACAGCACGAGACCCTCACATTCAGCATGAGACCCTCGCATACTGCACGGGGCCCTCGCATACAGCATGAGACCCTCACATTCAGCATGAGACCCTCGCATACAGCACCAGACCCTCACATACAGCACCAGACCCTCGCATACAGCACCAGACCCTCGCATAGAGCAACCAGACCCTCGCATACAGCACCAGACCCTCACATACAGCACGGGGCCCTCGCATACAGCACGGGGCCCTCGCATACAGCACCAGACCCTCGCATTCAGCATGGGACCCTCGCATACAGCACGGGGCCCTCACATACAGCACCAGACCCTCGCATACAGCAACCAGACCCTCGCATACAGCAACCAGACCCTCGCATACAGCATAGGACCCTCGCATACAGCACAGGACCCTCGCATACAGCACGAGACATACAGCACGAGATACTCGCATACAGCATGAAACCCTCACATACAGCACAGGACCCTCACATACAGCACAAGACCCTCACATACAGCATGGAACCCTCGCATACAGCATGGAACCCTCGCATACAGCACAAGACCCTCACATACAGCATGAAACCCTCGCATACAGCACAGGACCCTCACATACAGCACAAGACCCTCACATACAGCATGGAACCCTCGCATACAGCATGGAACCTTCGCATACAGCACAAGACCCTCACATACAGCATGGAACCCTCGCATACAGCATGGAACCTTCGCATACAGCACAAGACCCTCACATACAGCATGGAACCCTCGCATACAGCATGGAACCCTCGCATACAGCACAAGACCCTCACATACAGCATGAAACCCTCGCATACAGCACGGGGCCCTCGTATACAGCACAAGACCCTCACATACAGCACAGGACCCTCACATACAGCACAGGACCCTCGCATACAGCACCAGACACTTGCATACAGCACGAGACACTCGCATATTTGTAATTTCATTTTTTTAAACAGGAATATGACTTAAGTGTATATAATATATATTGAATTCGTTATTCTTTGAACAAAAAAGAAGTATATTAACCTATATATTATGAAAAAAATGCTATTTAATGTTAATATATATACAGATTGGATCAAACAGCTGAATGGTAAGCAGAGAGAAACACCTGCAGAATGTCCAACCTGAGTTGATATCTAGCTATACAACTACTCAATGAACTGTGATCTGTTTGTTCCATTGACATAATCACACAACTTAGAACACTTTGGGTTAATTAAAGATTTCAATCTTCATAAAACTGTAGGAACATTCAACATTTCTTCACTTTTAATCTTCTTAGAAAACTCGCCCAAATGCATTTATGCTGTGGCGACTTTAACCCATTCAACCCCAAGTAACTGACATGGACTGGTGCATGCTATTTTTAGCCCAATAAATTAATAAGAAAATTACATTTGGACCAGTTCATTTATCAAAATGGGTAATTTTATCTAAAAATAGTAATAATTATTACTGGCAAAAAAGTGCAGATCCCGATGAGATGGCTCGTTATGAGCCGGCTCATCTGGATCTACACTTTTCATAAGCCTATTTAGAGGCCTGTGGGGTTGAAAGGGTTAAATAAACTTTATCAGTCAGTCAGTCATTTCTTCACATTTCCTTAGTCCCATATATAGCCCCATTCATACTGTGTTGTCATCCGCTTCAAGCAAAAAGTCTCTAAATAATGTGCAATATAATTAATTTATCCAGCAGTTAGGTTTGTTGCTCCAAGCAGGAGATTTACCTAGACAAAAAGAAAATTTAAAATTTCCCTGTCTGTTCATGAAGACAGTTATTAGAAAATGCTATTAACCCATAACCTGCCGAATTAATGTGCAAACAACATAGATCCAGATCAGCCATTGTGTAATGCCGTGTCTGATCATGATCTATGTTGTTTGCTATTCAGACAGGTGTTTTAGCTCCACTATCCGAATAGCAAACAACATAGATCCAGATCAGCTGTTGCGTAATGCCACGTCTGATTATGATCTATGTTATTTGCTATTCAGAGTCCTCCTGATGAGACGGCATGTTTTGTGGTATCTCATCTGATATCTTTGTAAATGCTGGTTTACTAATATAATACTATTATATAGTTAACACAAACATAAATTTGCATATATATATGAATTCGAGTTTTAATTTCCATTTGATGACAGAAAACACCCATCAGGACTACAAATATATTGGTCTAGATCTCAAATGCACTGCGATGACGCAGAATGAAAAATCGCCTGTCAAAACGGAGCACTTTGTGACTCGGATTACACGATGAGACGGCTTGATATTAGCATAATTACATACCCGGTTATTGAAATCCTACGATCAAGTGCTAGCCCTAATTCTACCCCCGTAATATTGCACATGTAGGAAAGATATTGAATCGTGTAATATTTGGTTTTTTTGCCTATGACAAATTTATTTTGTTAAATTAACATTATGCAATGTGATATTTAATATGATAGAAATTAAAATTCCTGCATTTTCTATGATTATACTAGTACTTGTATACCTTGTATACCTTCTCTCATAACAAAGTGTATTTCAAACACGATATTTTACGAGCTTACCAGTATATAAAACTGCCGAATATAATTTTATGAAATATTTGTGTAAATTGCATTGTATGACCTTGGTTTATGCGTAACACTCTGCACGCTAGCGGCAGATAAAGCCACTTTTTCAAACATCATAGGCTCTATGCTGTCTGCTATTCAGATAGTGGAGCTAAAACACTTGGCTGAATAGCAAATAACATAGATCCTGATCAACAATCGGTTATGCCTCGGCTGATCAGGATCTATGTTGTTTGCAAATGTGATTTTATTTACTCAGCAGGCAAAGGGTTAAAATATGCTAAATCCTAATATAACCATATAAATTATATTCGGAGCCTCTGTGTTGTAAATGGAAACGATGTCCGCCTAGCAACGGAATGGTCGTGGGTTCAAGCGCAGTCAGTAACACTGTAACCCACATTGCATCTCATTCATCGGGTTCCACCAGGGGTTAGGAGAACGATCAATGCAGGTACATTGGTCGTGTATACACATTCAAACTTTAGCTTGATTGCGAAACATGCTCTTACTTGTTTGTTGGGTTTTATGTTACAATGTATGATGGCTTTAAGTCATAGCCATGACTCATTCTGGGTCATAATCTTTGGGAGAAGACGGCTTAGTCATAGCCATGGCTCATTCTGGGTCATAATTTTTGGGAGAAGATGGCTTAGCCATAGCCATGGCTCATTCTAGGTCATAATCTTTGGGAGAAGTGCATGATTGCACCCTTAAATTGCGTTATTTGATAAATTTCAACAAAATAGGGTTAAAAGTCACAATTGCACAATTTTGAATAAAAGGAGTGTGTTATAATGGGCCAGTGTATCGTACTGGAAAATATTTTGTATGAAAATTGTAAATTAAAAAATGACAAAAGTAACATGTGGTTTTCCACATGTCACCATCTTGTGGGTCTGGGATGTAGAAAAACAACCCAGATGCCCGCAATGCCATCTGAAATCTATTTATAGGCAGGCAAGCGGATATGATATTTCACGACGAGTAACGTCAGTCATTACACGTTAAATTACAATGTATTCTGGATATTGCAGATTGTTGCGGTTTTTTTTGCATTTTAAAAACATTATTTCATTTTTCATGGATGTCGTTAGAAATACGATAGGATGGTTGCAATATATTTTGAATAACGTATAATAAAATTTCTCCCCAAGATCATTACACGATGTTTTAGACAACTACAGCCTTGTTTAAATGTCTTGTGTTATGCTAGTAAGCTGCCGTTGCATAATAAATATAGTAATAAATATCCTTAGAATATTTGTCTGCGCAACTTCCGTGCCAATTGAGAAAAAAAATGGAATAATTTCGAAAACCTTGGAGCCAACTAAGAGCCATATAGTTCACAGATAAATTTTTGAAGCCATGTATTTGACAAAAGATTATACATGTACAGGTATATATTTTTTTTAAAAAGTTGTGCAAAATATTTTTGCCAATTCACAAAATTTAGTACCAGTATTTGTTTTTCGTCGCAATTGGCGCCATTGGCGACCTACAACGGGAACACTGAATATGGTAAAATATATACATACCTGGAGAGTGGAGAGATTCGCCAGCAGGGTTCTCTGTAGATAGATCTGTTCCTTGAGGAACTCTGCACTGTAGAACACGTCTATCGTCTGTCTGTCCACCTGTATGCGCTTCTCCCGTACGGACACAGTGACATTCAGGATCTGTGCCATCACGTCCGTGTCATTACGCACATTTATAACAAAGATGTTTGCTTTGCTGACGTTGATGATGTGAGCTAATGCATCAATGAAGAATGTAAAGAGCGGAGAGAGGAAGGCGTCGCTGGTCATGTTGTTGATGCGAATTGTTACACTTTTCTCTAACATTTCCATGGTGACTAGACGTACATGCAGACGACACGTCGCTCCCACCTCGTTCAGACCATCTAGAAATAAAAGCATTATTGTAAAATATGTGCAATGCCAGAGTTTGTAAAATATGTATTTATAGTATCCCGAGTGGTGGTATAGTATCCCGAGTGGTGGTATAGTATCCCAAGTGGTGGTATAGTATCCCAAGTGGTGGTATAGTATCCCGTGTGTTGGTATAGTATCCCAAGTGGTGGTATAGTATCCCGAGTGGTGGTATAGTATCCCAAGTGGTGGTATAGTATCCCGAGTGTTGGCATAGTATCCCGAGTGGTGGTATAGTATCCCGAGTGTTGGCATAGTATCCCGAGTGTTGGTATAGTATCCCAAGTGGTGGTATAGTATCCTGAGTGGTGGTATAGTATCCCGAGTGGTGATATAGTATCCTGAGTGGTGGTATAGTATCTCGAGTGGTGGTATAGTATCCCAAGTGGTGGTATAGTATCCCGAGTGGTGGTATAGTATCCCGAGTGGTGGTATAGTATCCCAAGTGGTGGTATAGTATCCCAAGTGGTGGTATAGTATCCCGTATGTTGGTATAGTATCCCAAGTGGTGGTATAGTATCCCAAGTGGTGGTATAGTATCCCGTATGTTGGTATAGTATCCCAAGTGGTGGTATAGTATCCCAAGTGGTGGTATAGTATCCCGAGTGTTGGCATAGTATTCTGAGTGGTGGTATAGTATCCCAAGTGGTGGTATAGTATCCCGAGTGGTGGTATAGTATCCCAAGTGGTGGTATAGTATCCCAAGTGGTGGTATAGTATCCCAAGTGGTGGTATAGTATCCCGAGTGGTGGTATAGTATCCCAAGTGGTGGTATAGTATCCTGAGTGGTGGTATAGTATCCCAAGTGGTGGTATAGTATCCCAAGTGGTGGTATAGTATCCTGAGTGGTTGTATAGTATCCCGAGTGGTGGTATAGTATCCCAAGTGGTGGTATAGTATCCCAAGTGGTGGTATAGTATCCCAAGTAGTGCTATAGTATCCCAAGTAGTGCTATAGTATCCCGAGTGGTTGTATAGTATCCCAAGTGGTGGTATAGTATCCCAAGTGGTGGTATAGTATCCCAAGTAGTGCTATAGTATCCCAAGTAGTGCTATAGTATCCCAAGTAGTGCTATAGTATCCCAAGTAGTGCTATAGTATCCTGAGTGGTTGTATAGTATCCCAAGTGGTGGTATAGTATCCCAAGTGGTGCTATAGTATCCCAAGTGGTGCTATAGTATCCCAAGTGGTGCTATAGTATCCCAAGTGGTGCTATAGTATCCCGAGTGGTGGTATAGTATCCTGAGTGGTGCTATAGTATCCCGAGTGGTGGTATAGTATCCCAAGTGGTGCTATAGTATCCCGAGTGGTGGTATAGTATCCCGAGTGGTGGTATAGTATCCCAAGTAGTGGTATAGTATCCTGAGTGGTGGTATAGTATCCCAAGTGGTGGTATAGTATCCCAAGTGGTGGTATAGTATCCCAAGTAGTGCTATAGTATCCTGAGTGGTTGTATAGTATCTCGAGTGGTGGTATAGTATCCTGAGTGGTGGTATAGTATCCCAAGTAGTGCTATAGTATCCTGAGTGGTTGTATAGTATCCCGAGTGGTGGTATAGTATCCTGAAAGGTGGTATAGTATCCCAAGTGGTGGTATAGTATCCCAAGTGGTGGTATAGTATCCCAAGTGGTGCTATAGTATCCCAAGTGGTGCTATAGTATCCCAAATGGTGCTATGTCACGAGCAATGAAAGCATTGATTGTTCTCCTAACCCCCGATAGAAATGTTAACGTCGCATCAACAGCTTATGTCATACGGTGACTCTCCAGCAATTATTCGTGGAAGAAGATCTCGGGTGCCCATCTGAGCAATATTGCAGGCACGGGCGGGAACACGAGTAGAACCACCGACCTACTGCAAGCCCGTTGGAAAGCTTCCTCAACAGCCAGCCAAGGGAATCACAAAATGTGGCTGCTTAGCACAGGTAAACTCGTATTAAGCAGCCAGCCAAGGGAATCACAAAATGTGGCTGCTTAGCACAGGTAAACCCGTCTTAAGCAGCCAGCCAAGGGAATCACAAAATGTGGCTGCTTAGCACAGGTAAACCCGTCTTAAGCAGCCAGCCAAGGGAATCACAAAATGTGGCTGCTTAGCACAGGTAAACCCGTCTTAAGCATCCAGCCAAGGGAATCACAAAATGTGGCTGCTTAGCACAGGTAAACCCGTCTTAAGCATCCAGCCAAGGGAATCACAAAATGTGGCTGCTTAGCACAGGTAAACCCGTCTTAAACAGCCAGCCAAGGGAATGACATGTGGCTGCTTAGCACAGGTGTATAAATAAAGCAAGATATCTGGAAACTGGCTGCTTTATACATGTTGGCTGCTTAATAGGTGATCACTAACACCGGTTCGACTGTATAGCGGTGTGAGGTGATCACTAACACAGGTTCGACTGTATAGCGGTGTGAGGCGATCACTAACACAGGTTCAACTGTATAGCGGTGTGAGGTGATCACTAACACAGGTTCGACTGTATAGCGATGTGAGGTGATCACTAACACAGGTTCGACTGTATAGCGGTGTGAGGTGATCACTAACACAGGTTCGACTGTATAGCGGTGTGAGGTGATCACTCAGCCACGGAGGTCACCCCGGATAAAAAACTGTTAGTCCTGTTTACGTACCATACATGTACAGTCAAACATGTGTCAGTGGTCACCGCCATTAAGCAGCCAACCTGTATTAAGCAGCCAGTTATCAGATTCCCAATTATTATATATGTGACCTCTATTAAGCAGCCACCTGTGCTAAGCAGCCACTTTCTTTGACTCCCTTGGCTGGCTACTTAACACGGGTTTAACTATACAGACAAACCTGTGTTAGTGGTCACCTCTATTAAGCAGCCAACCTGTATTAAGCACCCAGCTTTCAGATTCCCAATCTGTTGTTTTATTATATATTTGACCTCTATTAAGCAGCCACCTGTGCTAAGCAGCCACTTTCCTTGATTCCCTTGGCTGGCTGCTTAAGACAGGTTTCACTGTATAGTCTGAATACATATACATTGTATAGTGTTTCGATGTGAACGATTTATATTTATCGGCTAACTGAATCTTTACTATATGTAGCAGGTAATTGGCGTTGAATTAATCCGATTAAAATAATTCATTTTTATTTTAAAAACATACTTTTCGTTAAATACCAGCTACATGTATAAATACTGTATTTGAACCTTTTTTTTTTGTTCATTCAAACAAAATGGCTGTTGAATAAAATGAAACGTATTAAGCGAAGAGTGAGTAAATTATAAAGCACTTAAAAATGTAAATCAGGAAGATTTGTGGCATTTTAAAAGGTTATTTGAACACAAATCTTTCTAAACTGTACATTCTCAATAGAAAATTTATATTTATGAACATTTAATTTATGATAAAATGACAGATAATTTCAGTGTAATTTAGTTATTTACATAGTTCCCCATTTCCAAAAACACAAGTCATATAAGACTTTGAATGATCAACCAGTAAATGTTAACTCTTTGCATGCTGGGTAAAATAAATGCTATAAATAATTCAAATAATTGTAGTTGTCAACAATTCAGTAATGAGTTTTTCTTACTTGTAACTGGAAACGTATATAACTTTATGTGTTAATAGCACTTTTGTTACCATACAATTCTCATGAAATTGCATGACATACTAATACAGTATATACAGAACGAGAAACCCTCTATGCCATGGCCTAGAGAGACCCATAAACCCTCCATGCCATGGCCTAGAGAGAACCATAAACCCTCCATGCCCTGGCCTAGAGAGAACCAAGTACCACAAACCCTCTATGCCATGGCCTAGAGAGAACCATAAACCCTCCATGTCATGGCCTAGAGAAAACCATAAACCCTCCATGTCCTGGCCTAGAGAGAACCATAAACCCTCCATGTCATGGCCTAGAGAGAACCATAAACCCTCCATGTCATGGCCTAGAGAGAACCATAAACCCTCCATGTCCTGGCCTAGAGAGAACCAAGTACCATAAACCCTCTATGCCCTGGCCTAGAGAGAACGAAGTACCACAAACCCTCCATGCCCTGGCCTAGAGAGAACCAAGTACCATAAACCCTCCATGCCCTGGCCTATAGAGAACCATAAACCCTCCATGCCCTGGCCTAGAGAGAACCACAAACCCTCCATGCCCTGGCCTAGAGAGAACCACAAACCCTCCATGTCCTGGCCTAGAGAGAACCAAGTACCACAAACCCTCTATGCCCTGGCCTAGAGAGAACCAAGTACCATAAACCCTCCATGCCCTGGCCTAGAGAGAACCAAGTACCACAAACCCTCTATGCCCTGGCCTAGAGAGAACCATAAACCCTCCATGTCATGGCCTAGAGAAAACCATAAACCCTCCATGTCCTGGCCTAGAGAGAACCAAGTACCACAAACCCTCTATGCCCTGGCCTAGAGAGAACCAAGTACCATAAACCCTCTATGCCCTGGCCTAGAGAGAACCAAGTACCACAAACCCTCTATGCCCTGGCCTAGAGAGAACCAAGTACCATAAACCCTCTATGTCATGGCCTAGAGAGAACCAAGTACCACAAACCCTCCATGCCCTGGCCTAGAGAGAACCAAGTACCACAAACCCTCTATGCCCTGGCCTAGAGAGAACCAAGTACCATAAACCCTCCATGCCCTGGCCTAGAGAGAACCAAGTACCATAAACCCTCTATGTCATGGCCTAGAGAGAACCATAAACCCTCTATGTCCTGGCCTAGAGAGAACCAAGTACCACAAACCCTCTATGTCATGGCATAGAGAGAACCAAGTACCACAAACCCTCTATGCCCTGGCCTAGAGAGAACCAAGTACCATAAACCCTCCATGTCCTGGCCTAGAGAGAACCAAGTACCACAAACCCTCTATGCCCTGGCCTAGAGAGAACCAAGTACCATAAACCCTCTATGTCATGGCCTAGAGAGAACCAAGTACCACAAACCCTCCATGCCCTGGCCTAGAGAGAACCAAGTACCACAAACCCTCTATGTCATGGCCTAGAGAGAACCAAGTACCACAAACCCTCTATGTCCTGGCCTAGAGAGAACCAAGTACCATAAACCCTCCATGCCCTGGCCTAGAGAGAACCAAGTACCATAAACCCTCTATGTCATGGCCTAGAGAGAACCAAGTACCATAAACCCTCTATGTCATGGCCTAGAGAGAACCAAGTACCATAAACCCTCTATGTCATGGCCTAGAGAGAACCAAGTACCATAAACCCTCTATGCCCTGGCCTAGAGAGAACGAAGTACCACAAACCCTCTATGTCATGGCCTAGAGAGAACCACAAACCCTCCATGCCCTGGCCTAGAGAGAACCAAGTACCATAAACCCTCTATGCCCTGGCCTAGAGAGAACCAAGTACCATAAACCCTCTATGCCCTGGCCTAGAGAGAACGAAGTACCACAAACCCTCTATGTCATGGCCTAGAGAGAACCACAAACCCTCCATGCCCTGGCCTAGAGAGAACCAAGTACCATAAACCCTCCATGCCCTGGCCTATAGAGAACCATAAACCCTCCATGCCCTGGCCTAGAGAGAACGAAGTACCACAAACCCTCCATGCCCTGGCCTATAGAGAACTACAAACACTCCATGCCCTGGCCTAGAGAGAACCAAGTACCACAAACCCTCTATGCCATGGCCTAGAGAGAACCAAGTACCAGAAAACGAAACCCTCTATGCCATGGCCAAATGATCAGACATAAAGGGAGATAATTTATATAAATTAATTTCACAATAATTGTTCAGTACATTGTATGTATATCACGTAATTGTTCAGTACATTGTATGTATATCACGTAATTGTTCAGTACATTGTATGTGTATCACATAATTGTTCAGTACACTGTATGTTTATCACGTAATTGTTCAGTACATTGTATGTATATCACGTAATTGTTCAGTACATTGTATGTATATCATGTAATTGTTCAGTATACTGTATGTGTATCACGTAATTGTTCAGTACACTGTATGTATATCACGTAATTGTTCAGTACATTGTATGTATATCACGTAATTGTTCAGTACATTGTATGTGTATCACGTAATTGTTCAGTACATTGTATGTGTATCACATAATTGTTCAGTACATTGTATGTATATCACGTAATTGTTCAGTACATTGTATGTGTATCACGTAATTGTTCAGTACATTGTATGTGTATCACGTAATTGTTCAGTACATTGTATGTGTATCACGTAATTGTTCAGTACATTGTATGTATATCACGTAATTGTTCAGTACATTGTATGTATATCACGTAATTGTTCAGTACATTGTATGTGTATCACGTAATTGTTCAGTACACTGTATGTATATCACGTAATTGTTCAGTACATTGTATGTATATCACATAATTGTTCAGTACACTGTACATGTATGTATATCCAGTTGTAAATACTATTCAATGTTTTTGAACAATGCATTGAAATTTGACAACATAGCCTCTTTTATATTTACATGCAATTCGCCTAACTATAACTTTAAAGTTTAACCCTAGATGTGGGGATACAGACGGATCTGTAGTCCAGTGGTAACACGTTGGACTGGTAATCCAGGAATCGCAGGTTCGATCCCCCGTCTGACCCCTAATAAAATTAACAGTCTTTCAGATGGGACGTTAAACCGAGGTCTCGTGTCGGTGCTTTACACTGTGCACGTAAAAGAACCAGAGGAGACTCTGGAATAGGTCTCTGTCTGTATCATGCACTATCCTCCAAAATCTAAAATGACTAATATCTTCAGGAGGCGTCGCTCATATGGGCAACCGGTAGCGACGATAAATAAACGTAAAACACACACAGATGTGGGTATTATGTGACTTGTCCTGGGGGGATTATGTTCGGGTGGGGGGGGGGGGGGGTGGTTATGTCCATATCCATTAGTTTACCTATATCATGTACATGAGTGACAGAACCCAATCGCATTAAAACCATATCCTACATCAAGCTTCTATTCTATACCGGCCTTGTGAAACGTAGTGAAGTGATAATTATATACAACATGTACACCAATTGATCTGATTTCAATGAGATTGGACCCAATTGTGTAAAATTTCAAATGGTCAAGTGATATAGATTACAGGGATCAGGGGTGTAGAAATGTCCAAATTGTTCACGTGTCCATGGACCTCTGACTCTTCTATAAGAAACAGATACTTATGATTGTTTCCCTTCAAGGGATAACAAACCAGGGATGAGTCACTGAAATCTGTAATTGTAATTACCTGTAATTAGTTATATTCTACTAAGTAATTGATTGAAATTGTATTTTTTTTAATTACTTGTAATCGTAAGGTAATTAATTACTATGTTCAAAAATGGTGTAACTACATGAATTACAGTCCATTACTTTTGTTCAAACTGTCCAATACTATAAACATGACTGGACTATATTCAATTCTAATATAAAATTATTTACTTTCACTAAACCTAACTTGCATAGATCTACAGTCTACAACCGTTATGTCAAAGTCGGTTATGTCGAATTCTCCGGTTATCTCGAAGTCGGATCAAATTCCCGTTTCAGACACTATCATTGTACATATAACTGGCTCCGTTTATGTCGAATTTCATTAAGTCAAACTTCGGTTATGTCGAAGTATTTTGTTCGGTCCGACGGAATTCGACATAACGGATGTAGACTGTGTATATACATACAATTTAATTATTAAATAAGCATGCATCTTTATATTGATTGCCATGTTTTGACAAGTTTAATTTCAATACCTGGTATTGTCAAACTGACTTAGTCATATTGTATTAAAATTATTTCAATTAAATAGTTATCACAAAGAATCTTAAATAACTGAATGTAATGCACTGTAAGTAGGTTAGACCGTGTTCGGCAATTTTCAAATATTATATCCAAACAAAGGATTAGTCGACTTTTGGCGATTTTCAAATATTATATCCCTACAAAGAATTAGTCAACTATGAGAAAAGTGTGAAAATAGTGGAAAATGGTAATAACCAGCCATTGTGTACTTAATTGAAATCTGTGCAAGCCATTTGGTCAATAAACACATACTTCAAAGTTCAAAGAGCAAGACTGTGCTACCTGATTAACAGTAATGCACACAAAAGGATTTAACATTGATTTTCCTAACATGTCGTAATTAACACATATAAATGGTAACAAAAACCATAAACACATCTGGCCCAAATTATAACACTTATTTGTTAAACAAAATAAATACAATTAAGGCCAGGCCATTCATAATAAATGAAGCGTTAGATTCCCATACAAGTTTCTTATGGGGGATAGAGGGGATCTATTTTTCTTTACAGACGGATCTGTAGTCCAGTGGTAACACACTGGACTGGTAATCCAGGGATCGCAGGTTCGATCCCCCGTCTGACCCTAATAAAATTAACAGTCTTTCAGATGGGACGTTAAACCGAGGTCCCGTGTCGGTGCTTTACACTGTGCACGTAAAAGAACCAGGAGACTCTGGAATGGGTCTCTGTCTGTATCATTGCACTATTCTCCAAAATCTAAAATGACTAATATCTTCAGGAGGCGTCGCTCATATGGGCCACAGGGATTCGGCACGTTTGGGGGTACTAGTATATATATTTAAGTACAGGGATTCTACTCTGTGGGATGTCAGATTTCGCATCGATCAGTAAAATGGCCCTATCTGAAACAATTTTGTACAAAGCTGTCCAAATATAACGCCTATCCCGAGTCTTTATATTGTTCTTCAAATAAAACACAACATGCATGTATACTTTGCAAACAATTGCCACAGACATTGGCCATAGCAGGTCACATTTCCATACTAGGACACGGGTTCTTTCAGCAACAAAAAAAAATCTTCGACGGGAGAATTTTAACTGTGAATAACATTATCAATAAAATGTGTTTCCACTAACGTGTAGGTTTATTCGGCAAAAATGTACGTCAAAAAGAGATTTCGTAGCATTTTCAATTTGTTTTGAAAATTTCTAAAGCGACGCAATTCGCGTTGAAACGAGCGTTCTGATTGGATTATTAGAATGTAACAAGATGTTTTTTATATATGAAGAATAATCATAATCCAATCAGAACGCTCGTTTCAACGCGAATTGCGCCGCTTTAGAAATTTTCAAAACAAATTGAAAATGCTACGAAATCTCTTTTTGACGTACATTTTTGCCGAATAAACCTACACGTTAGTGGAAACACATTTTATTGATAATGTTATTCACAGTTAAAACTCTCCCGTCGAAGATTTTTTTTTGTTGCTGACAGAACCCGTGTCCTAGTATGGAAATGTGACCTGCTATGGCCAATGTCTGTGGCAATTGTTTGCAAAGTATACATGCATGCAGCTTAAAGTTGTGTTTTATTTGAAGAACAATATAAAGACTCGGGATAGGCGTTATATTTGGACAGCTTTGTACAAAATTGTTTCAGATAGGGCCATTTTACTGATCGATGCGAAATCTGACATCCCACAGAGTAGAATACCTGTACTTAAATATATATACTAGTACCCCCAAACGTGCCGAATCCCTGTGATATGGGCAACCGGTAGCGACGATAAATAAACGTAAAAAAAACAAACCAAACAATTTACTCCCATAAAATCAAGTGTGGTGTCAATATGAGGTAGTATTGTGGGCTGCCGTTACTGCCTAATACAATTAACAGTCTTTCAGATGGGACTTACTATGTATACCCACAGACGGATCTGTAGTCCAATAGTTAACACGTTGGACTGGTAATCCAGGGATCGTAGGTTCGATCCCCCATCTGACCCTATAAAAAAATTAAGTCTTTCAGATGGGACTTTAAACTGAGGTCTTGTGTCGGTGCTTTACACCATACACGTAAAAGACCCAGAGGAGACTCTGGAATGGGTCTCTGTCTGTATCATTGCACTATCCTCCAAAATCTAAAATGACTAATCTCTTCAGAAAGCATCGCTCATATGGGCGAAACGGTAGTGACGATAAATAAATGTAAAACACACACACAAGCCTTTTGTGTGTGTCTCTGCTTTTGTCTTATACACAAGTTTGTCGAAAAATACAATTTACTATTTATGGTTGGCACATTCAATTTGGGATACATGTAGGTATAGCACGGTTACACGAAACAAAGCATTTCTTTAGACACTATCAGTTCATATACTTTGTGTAACTTCTCAAACCAAAAATCTAAAATGACTCTTCAGGAGGCGTCGCTCATATGGGCAACGATAAATTTAAGGTAAAACACACTTGTAAGTTTCTCACTTCTCCCAAAATTCTGACCTACATGTTGGATGAGCCATGAATACACAAACACACAATGTATTTATAAATTAATGATACATGAAACTTACCAGACACTTTCACTTGTATGGTGCCGTTACGAGGTATGTCCGAGTTGAGTCTTGAATCGAGCGTTATCTCGCCAGTGGACTCGTTTAAATGAAGGAAGCCAGCCTCATTACCAAGCAAGAATTCATACTTCAAGTTTGGCTGATCAGAAACATCCGGGTCAAATGCAGGTACTCTACCGATCGGTTCTGACGGAAAATGATCCACATAGTTGTTGAAAATGATAATGAAATCCTTCAGTACAGGTACATTGTCATTGACATCTTTTACTTTGATAATTATCAAGGCAGCAGAAAAAAGCGTTCCAGAAGCTGCTTTCAGCCGAATGTAATAAACCTTCTTCTCCGATTCGTAATCCAGATCTACACGATTCACGATGATAGCCGGATCACCAGGCTGATTAGCTAATATGAATTTATCAGCATCTAAACCACCTTCGAAGGAATACTCCACATTAGCATTCACACCATCATCAGGATCAACTGCTTCAATCACTGCAACAGTTGAACCTATTTTCTGATTTTCTGGTACAAATGCTATAATTTCGTCTCTTGCAAACTGTGGTGCATTGTCATTTATGTCCTCAACTTTAATTTGCACTTCTACAGTTCCGGTCAATGGTATCACACCTTTATCAACTGCCAACACAATAAGTGTGTAGTTATTCTGCTTCTCACGATCAATTCTGCTATTTTTCGCCACACGAATATCCCCATTAGCATCATCTATTTCAAAGTCACCAAATCCAGAACCAGAAAAGCTGTACTTGATTTGCGAGTTAATTCCAGCATCTGCATCAGTCGCAGTTACGGTTGTTACAAGGTGTCCATCAAATGCTGCCTCACTAACACTAGCCTCCGCTGGTTTCTGAAATCTAGGTTTATTATCATTCTTGTCATTCACAATGACCATCACTCCAGCAGTGTCTTGATGTACCGGTTGCCCATGGTCACTTGCCCGAACATCGTAGGAATAGGCAACCTTCAGTTCACGATCAAATACTTCCCGTGTTGTTATTACACCAGTGTTTGGATCAATACTGAATTCTTGTATACCATTCAACAGTTCATATGTAACCCTTCCATTTTCACCAACATCACTATCCAGCGCTTGAACTTTCCCCACAGATTTTCCAGTGACAGAACCTTCATCAATATAAAATTGATATGGTGCATTCCCAAAGACTGGAGTATGCTTGTTAATGTCTGTGACGTTAACATGAACTTCCGCTGTGTCGAAACGATTGCCAGATCCAGAATCAGAAGCGCGCACACTAAGAATATATTTATTTTGGGTTTTGTAATCCAGTCTTTTAACCAGTGTAATGAAACCAGTATCTTTTCCGATGGTAAATACATTATCGTTATTACCACTGACAATCATGTACGTCAGATGTGCATTGGCTCCCAAATCGGCATCATTTGCCGTCATATGAATGACCTGCTTATATAAAGGTGCATCCTCAGAGATAGTAACATAGAAGGTTTTTGGTGAGAATTTTGGACTATTGTCATTGATGTCGTTCACAGTGATTTCTACAGAAACTGTTGCGGATAATGACGGCTGACCCTTATCCTTGACCTGAACCATGAATAAATACGACGGCTGGATTTCTCTATCTAATGTAGCTCTAACCGATATCTCACCTAGGTCTGGATCTATGGAAAATGGTAACGACTGCTGAACATTAATGAGTGTATATTCCATCTGTCCATTGATGCCGTCATCATCGTCTAACGCTCGTACAGTCAGCACACTTGTGTCTATACTTTCACCTTCTAAGACTGAACCTTTATAAATTGTGTTCTGAAAGTAAGGTTGATTATCATTCAAATCGTCAATTCTTATCCATAGATTTGTGCTGTTTGTTCTCTGTACATCACCATTGTCAGAAGCCTTGATTTTTAAATTGAACTCTTTATGGGTTTCGTAGTCCAGAGGTTTTTGCACAGACACTTCACCGGTAGTTGGATCAATGTAGAAAGTGTCATCAATATTACCACCTGTCACACTGTAAGTAATCGCCTGATTATGTCCTTCATCTGCATCGGTCGCCGAAACCTGTGCGATAACTGGTTGCATTGATATATTGAGATTTTCAGAAACATCAACAGAATATGAAATTTTATCAAATTGTGGAAAATTATCGTTTTCATCAAGTACCTTTATTTCAATAGTTGCTGTTGATGATTTTTGCTTGCCAAAGCTAGCTTGATCCTTTGCTTGCACAATTAATTGATACTCTGCATGAATTTCACGATCCAGGACTTTCAATGTAGATATACTGCCAGTACTTGGGTCTATCTTGAATGTCGAGAGATTAGTTGGAATGATGATGCTGTAACGGATATCTTTGTTCTTTCCAGTGTCTTTGTCAATTGCTCGTACAGTTTTTACAGTTGTTGCGACTGGAATATTCTCAAACATTTCCGCTTTGTAAACAAGTTTATCGAAAGTTGGTGCATGATCATTTTCATCTTCTACAGTGATAACTAATGTTGTTGTTCCCGATTTCTTAAAATGAAAATTGTTGTCAGTGGCAGTAACTATAAACTTGTGACGTGGTATTAATTCGCGATCAAGTTCCATCGTCGTTGATACCAGCCCAGATATAGGATTTATCACGAACATATTGTTACTGCGCGAGTCATCTATTCCAGTCATCGAATACGTCAGTTTACCGTCTTCTCCTACATCTGGATCGGTGGCAGTGAGCAAAATGACGGAGAGACCTGTAGGTTTGTTTTCAGGAATGCTAACTCTATATTCATATTTGCCAAATGACGGTTTCGTGTTCGATGTTTGGCGTTTCAAACGAACTTGGTCTGTATGGACATTTTGACTGGTGAACTCGTTCAAAGCATTATCTATTGGACTGATACTTGTATGCATCAATATTGAAGAATGTTGGCCGTTACGACATGGAACTAGCTTCAACGAAAATGAAATCTCTGTCC
Source organism: Archivesica marissinica (assembly GCA_014843695.1). Lineage (NCBI taxonomy): Eukaryota > Metazoa > Mollusca > Bivalvia > Venerida > Vesicomyidae > Archivesica > Archivesica marissinica. Next base: position 32,109,547 of record CM026398.1, read on the forward strand.
CAAACAGGCATTGAAGACTGGTCGTAGAAATGGATGAATCATTAGACTGGTATGCATAGTTTGGATTTTCAATGATAACGTCACAAGTACTGTCATAGACAGACACCGGAACATGATGCTTCAGAATCAGCACAATTACTCCTTTTTCAAGGCAGTTCAATCGATTCCAGATTATGAACTTGTCACTAAATATCACAGTTTGCACAGAATGTTTCAATGGTAATGAATGAGCAGTCTTTCTATGAAATGGAATACTACATGGTAAATTGTGTAAGTATATTGTCAATGCAATAATGGAATAATTTGAACTTTCGGGAGAATGAGTTTTTCCTAAAATCTCAACATTTAATGGATTTGAGCGGATATGTTTACAAATTGTGTCCATTTTACCGAGGAACACTGTTCCAACAGTAGAATCTAATGAGATTATGTTTCCGATTTGCTCCGATCTTGAAACACGATCAAAATAATATGACCAGCCCACTCCAAGACTGGCATTAAAAACTAAAGTCGGTTGTTTCTGCATCAAATCCACATGTATATCCAAAGACAACCCAATTTTGAGAAGCAAGAAATGTATAAAGGTGTGTAATACACCTGCACGTAAAATCCAATCCATATTTGGATCTTGTTCCGAATTATTCTACCTTTTATTTACACAAATCCATTCTGTGACTAAACGCACTTTTTACGCGACACCGTTATCCAATGTTGTTGGGTATATTTGAACATTCACTTTTTAATTTATACACAATAAATAAAATTCCAAATTGAATATTATATTTAATTCCCGTGTTTGACTTAGACTTTTATGATATCAGTTCAGTTTAATCCTCGTTGCGACTCAGTAATCGATATTGGTTTACTCAATCCGAAAATGGCTGCGATTTGTGTTCAATATTGGCTGTTCTATGTTCCTCCCGCGACAGAAGGTGTCATACGTCACGCGCTAGCGGCTTTCTTTGATCAGTTGCCTGTGTAACACCTAGCATGCAGTGCGGTAAACCTGCTACAAGTTTGATGTAAATATTTTTTAATGCCCCGTGATATATGTATAGACACCAATAGGACAGTGGTTCCGGGGTTATTTCATGATGGCCTCTATCGCTGCAACTGCATTCTGGTGCATTTTAAGATGTGCATTGACGAGAAATAAGAAACATATTTGTACAATTCTGAAAATCTTCTTTGACTAATTAAAAAGTAATGAAATTCCGACTTATTTCCATGTATTGGCCGCTGTACATTATAAACCACCCTTTAATCATCATTTTGTATTGCATTTTTCAGGGGTGTAGCTTGACTGGAATCGATGTGTAGGCCAACTTAAGACGAGAGGCCTATAGCAAGCTACGCCAATATTTTTCGCATTTTCATATTTTAATTTTTTGAGGAAAATGTGTAGGTACGTGTGTCTCATGGCCATTTATTATTCTGGAGTTAGTCACTTTCGTCAATTGAATGGATTCTAAAATTGAGTTAAACTCAGTTTCAGGTGAAAATGCAGATTTTATAAACCATTTACAAATACAGTCAAACCTGTCTATAAAGGCCATCCTCGGAAAGTCAAAAAGTGGCCTTTGTTGGCAGGTGGTCTCTCAAAAGAGGGTTAAAATGCATTGAAAATGGCTCAAAGGAAGATAAAAATGGTGGTCTTTAGAGACAGGTTTTTCATATGCGGCCTTTATTCGGAGGTGGCCTTTAGCACAGGTTTGACTGTACTGTGAAATAATGTTAGGTGAACTGTCTTTGGATATTACGTTTTCAACTAGTAACAGATAATATAAGACCTATGAATTGGTAAAATGACTCATATAATAATTAGGCCCCCTATGTGAATATAAATTGAGTTTTTGTCCAGAATGTTTCTTAGGTTCTGCAGAGGAACTCAATATTAATATTTGCATTCTTTATAATATAATCCAATATGTCCACCACAGTACTACTTTTCAGAATTGCTTTAACAGGGGCGTGTCTAGGCATACGCACTTACGCACGTGCGTACGCCGAAAAATATATCTCCCAAAATATGAAAACGGTTTTAGTTCGAAAAATGAAATTAAAATGGTCTCGTAGGGGGGTACGATGCTTGCTGCCACATCGGGAAATTACATAGTAGGTTAGCTCAGATCTGTATATTCGTGACAAGTCTCCTAATTGTATTGTTGTCGCATACATGTGACACTTTGTATAATAATCCGGAGCAAAGGGAAGCAATACAGTTTACTCGAATACACAGTGTAGATGAAGTATTCCGATGAATGTTTACAAAGCGGGAATTTCAAAATGGCGGACCGATTTGACCCCCCACATATTGATGTATTCAATACACCCAGCATTGATGACACAATGAAGATTGGTCTCCTGACTTCGAAATGGGACATCGTTCATGAGTTTACCTTTCCAAGCAGGTACTTTCACTCTTATTCCGAAATAACGCCATATCGTCAGATCAGATTTTCATTATTTATTTTTTATTGTGAAATTTAACTACAGTAAATAAATACAAATGGAGAAGGTTATTAACTCCCAACTCGTTTATTTATGATGATCAATCCTGTCTAAAACGGAAAACCTCTGTGCTGTTCTCAGTTTCTGTCAAGTTTAAGACAAGTATAATTTATCTTTATTCGACCAACTTAATCGAAGTCCTCGGTAACGCAGTTGGTTAGACGGTAGCGTTGTAATCCGAGAGTCGTTGGTTCGATTCCCACCATAGGCAATTATTTTAATTAAATATATAAATATACTATCTACAACTTTGTTGTTACTTTCAGATATGTTGGCGGCAAATTCAGAAGAATCCAGAGCCACTGGTTCATAAAAAATACTTGGCTGAGATATAGCAAGAGTACCGGTGTGGTGTTTTGTGGACCATGCTGCGAATTTGCTGCATGTAAGGACACCTTGTCGTTAACCAGTGCCCCTGCCACAGATCCCAGCAACATTGGGAAGATGCTAGAAAAACATTCCAAAAATACACGCCATATGGAATCCCTGGAAGCTGCCGAAGACTTCATGGCCATCATGAGAGGAGAAAAAAAAGACTGCCTGTTCTGTGTTCTCGGCCTACAATCAGGTGGTGGAAAAGAACAGGAACATTCTACTGAGTATCGTGGACACCATTGTGCTCTGTGGGAAACAGAACATTGCACTGAGGGGACATGATGAACAAAACAGTAACTTTATAGCCCTGCTGAACTACCAAAGTAAGCACAATGCTGCATTGAAGGACCATCTGGAGAACGGTGACCCTAGGACGAAGTACGTGTCCAACATTATTCAAAATGAATTGATTGACATATGTGGTAATTTGATCAAGACTGATATTGTCACAAAATGCAACGCAGCCCCTTGCTTTGGGTTTATAGCAGATGAGGCCACAGACGCCAGTACTATGGAGCAGATGGCTCTGTGCCTGAGATATTTTGATGTAGAAACTCAAATGCTCCGTGAGGACTTCATAGGATTTGCGGAGTGTGAGAGGACTACAGGTGAGTTACTATCAAGGGCATTCCTGGATAATTTGCGAGAGGCCGGTGTAAATATAGAACAGATGAGGGGACAGGGGTATGACGGCGCCGCGAACATGTCAGGTAAAATAAGAGGGGTACAGACACGTATAAGGGATGTGGTACCTAAGGCAGTTTATACCCATTGTTGAGCGTACAATCTAAATTTAGCCATTGTTCACGCATCCATTGAGCCCTACGTAAGAAATATGATGAACACTGTGCAAGAAGTGGCCTTCGCTTTCAACTACTCTGCAAAGCGTCACCTACGGTTCAAGGAAACACTCAACAACGACCCAAAAAGCAAGGCAGATATGGGGAAGAGGACGAAGCTGAAATCTCTCTGTGAGACTAGGTGGGCAGCGAGGGCTGACGCGCTTCATACGTTCAAGGCTGTCTGTAGATGCGTTGAACGACCTGTCAACTAATTATGGTGATACAAAAGCAGCGATCCACAGAATGGCAATTACTCAGTTTGGGTTCATTGTTGCCCTCGTTGCTATTGGCGTTAGTGTGCCTGTCTTTCCTGCTACAGAAGAAGTCATGCGACTTGATAGAAGCTGTGTCAGAAGCTGCCATCATCAAACAGCAAATCACAGATGAGCGCAATGACATCTCTGTTTGGGACACGCTGTACAACGAGGCTGTAGAGCTAGCAGATTCTGTTGACGTAGAACCATCTCGTCCAAGTGCTGCTGCAAATATGCGGCAACAGAACAGGCAGAATGCACCGGCAGATTCCACCTCAGACTTCTGGAGACGAAACATGTACTTCCCCTTCATTGACCATCTAACTGAAGAAATCGGCTCACGGTTACTGCAGGATGGAGACAGGCTCAAGGCTCAGTATTTGATCCCCAAACAAGCACACAAGCTAACCGATGACATACTTCGTGATCTATATACAGCGTTTGAAGATGACAAGCCTGCAGAAACTGTGAATATCTTTCTTCGGGAAGCTCAGCGATGGAAGCTTCGATGCGCTACTGCAGACATGCCCAGCGAGTGTACTGTCGACACACTTGCCAAAATCAGCGCATAGCTGTATCCAAACGTCACAAGATGTCGTCATGCCCTTCTAGCCATGTCAGTGTCCACTGCATCAGCAGAGCGGTCGTTTAGCTCCATGAGACGCCTGAAAACATACCTCAGGGCAACGATGTCAACAGAGAGACTGTCTGGATTGGGATTGATGAACATACACCGTGACAGAGAAATCAATGCTGACTTAGTAGTAGATGCATTCGCGAGGAAGAAAGAGAGGCGTTTGGCACTGTTGTTTCGTGTTTAAACGTTAAAGCCACACTAATCTGATAACAACTTTATGACAGTAATTTACAGGAAGTACCTTTATAACAGATGTGACACATAGAAGAGGTGTGTACTTCATATCACAGACACGCGAATGTAGTAGTTGGTGCCAATATCGAACTCCACACTTTATAACTTTAACAAATTTGATCGTAATGTGAACTCGACCATTTGCAATATCAGATATTATTCTTTGAGCAGAACTATTTATATCGTCGTGTATAATTAGTACACTTTCATTTCGAGACTGAATTAAATATGCAACAGATTTTGAGACCCAGGGTCCAAAGTGTATCAAGTTGAAAACTAGTAGTGACATAGATATATCTCCGATACAACTATGTATTGAAAATAAATCACTATCGTAAAATAAATATAGATCTATCATATATATCTACAAAATTATGAATTATAAAATAATTGGTATAATAATAAAATAAGTGAATTATATATGGATATAATTGTGTTAATATTTACTTCGAAAATAGTGCTGGAAATAGCCTAGAATGCACCACAGGACGTCTAGATTTAATCAATCTTGGCACGAGAGACATTGCCCATACAAAGGTAGCTGACACTGTCCGAAATATTGAACGGCTTGGACGAGAACAACACCAAACATTCAAAGGCTAGAAAAGAATGAAGTTTCACTAACCAATCCAATTAAGCAAAACAAACTGCCACTCTTTAGCAAACAAACATCTAATAGAGTAGTATCTAAAGACAGAACAGAAGTACGGTCATTAAAACAGAGTGTCGCGCTTTTCTCACAGCTCTATGTTTCGTGCCAAGTAAGAGAAGGTAACTTGGAAGAGGTTTTGCGCATGAAAACGCTGAATACCCACCTGCACTGTCCCAGTTTGGAACTTTGCTTTTCGGCACTAAGTCAAAATTGTTGGGCTGTTTGGATACTCCAGCAGAGCAAATGGAACAACCTGCGGTAGATGCATTGATACTGGATGGGGCAGTGGTGGTAAATATGTTGCGTCCTACTGGTTGTACCAAATTTCAAGATTATGCTGAGACTGTATATAAACCATACATCCAGCAACAGTTACATAAGGTAGACCATGTATATGTAGTCTGGGATGTATACATTGGGGCTAGTTTGAAGGCGGCAGCTAGAGAAGAACGTGGTAAAGGAACCAGGCGATGTGTTACCAGATACTGATATACCTACTGGTACTTCATGGAACTCATTTCTTCGCGTCGACGAGAACAAAGAGGAACTCTTCAGTTACCTTGCAGGTAGAACGGTTGAAATTGAAGCCGGTGCTAAATTGATGCTATCAGGCAAGGGGACACAGGTACTTTAAACCATGTTACTGATGTAAACAACATAAATCATTGTATGCACGAAGAGGCCGATACACGGCTCATTCTTCACACGGCAGATGTAGCTACGAAAGGAATGAAAAAGGTCATGATTCGAACTGTGATACTGATGTAGTAGTGATTGCCATTGGAATGTTTTCCAAGCTATCGGATAGATTAGATGACTTGTGGGTATGGTTTGGTACCGGAAATGATGTCCAATATTACCCAGTGCATGTAATAGTAAATACCATTGGTTTGAGGCGATCACAGGCACTTCCTGCATTTCACGCAATGACAGGGTGTGATCAGACATCGTCGTTTGAAACAAAGGGAACACCAGGCAGTTTGAGACATGGTGTTCGTATGAAGATGCAACCGATTCATTTATCAGAATAATGGAACATCGAAGTGAATGTCTCACGATGGTCATGCCAGTACTTGCATGGTTTGCTTTACGATAGAGCTACAAAACTATGGTAGAACTGGGTCCATGCTGCTTCCAATTCAGTAGTGGGGCGGCCATCCTCTACCCAGCGGGTCCTCAGGTGGCGGATAGGGGAAACGGCCCTCAGATATGGGGGTTAGCTGTGAATCAAATAAGCAGTCCCGGACCATATGGCGGTGTACCTACCAGGACGGGGCAGGATAGCACATGGCAAAGCTACTCCTATTAAATACTCCACGTGTCCCACAACGGGTGCATCAGGCGAACATATGGACCACCTTAAAAGTCCTAGCCTAAGGGTGAGGTAACCCCAACAGAAACCTCGAATGCTGAAGCCGGAAGTACTGGGCCGCACGGCGCATTCTAATAAACCACGGTACTACGCATAACGCAACATGAATCACAATGACAGAAAGAGTAAACCGAGATGGTGCTGAACCTGTGAAGACCCGCCAGGCAGGTACATTGCCGGGTTCCATACCTCGAAAGAACCCATCCTTAGCTACTGGAGGTCACCCTAAGCCGCCCTGTGGAGCCAGGGGACGGCGAAGGACAGCTACTGGCCGAAACGTGAAGCAGAAACATCTTGTGCTAATGCAGTGGAATGCTGAAGGAGTCTTTAACAAACAGACTGAACTTGAGCAAGTACTACAGGACAAAGAGGTAAGTGTTTGCTGCATACAGGAAACACACCTGAATAAAGACAAGACTTTCAAAGTACGAGGCTACCAGTGCCTCCGAGCAGACCGACAAAACAGACACAAGGGTGGTGTGCTCACTCTAGTCCGGAACAACATCAATGCGAGCGAAGTGAAAACCTATCTTGAAGGAGCAGAATACCAGGAGTTCAAGATCAAGACCAAATCAACTGAGTTGAACCTCGTCAACTACTACTGCCCAAATGACAAAGCCCTTGCCCTTGACACTATTGGAGTTTCAAACAGTCGATACATGGTTGTTGGTGACTTCAATAGTCATTCCCAAAGTTAGGGATATGCACAGTCTGATAGGCGTGGGGATGAAGTGGAGGACTGGCAGGATGAGCACAACTTGATTCTTGTCAACCAGCCCTATGATGTACCAACCTTCTACTCTAGGCGATGGCACACTACTACCTCTCCAGATCTAGCATTCTGCACAGAGGACATCCAGAAAGGTACGGTTAGAGAAGTTGGCGATCAACTTGGTGGAAGTGACCACAAACCAGTGTTCCTCACACTCAGCAGTGAAGTGATACAGACAGACCATCCCTACCCTAGATGGAACTACAAGAAAGCCAAGTGGAGTCTTTATGCTATTCGGTCCAATTCTCTTACTTGAGGCATACAGGTACAAGGAAGAGATGCTAACAACGTGGTGAAAGAGTTCAACAGCTGCATACTCAAAGCTACCCATGAAACCATACCTAGAGGTGCGAGAGGAGAATACAAGCCCTACTGTACCAATCAGTTGCAGACCCTCCAAGATGAACTCACTGAAGCAAGGAACAGGGCAGAAGAACAGCCATCACAAGAAAACCATGAACAACTTCAGAAAGCAAAGGCACAGTTTCAAAAATCTAAACTGGAAGCTACACGACGAAGTTGGAGGGAGAAAACTGCTGCCCTGAACCTTGAGAAGGACGGGAGGAAGTTGTGGAGGCTCACGAAACAGCTAACTGATGAAGAAAATAACAGACAGAAAATCACGTTGGATGAGGATGGGAAACTGTTGACCGGCAAAGAGACTGCAGACTGTCTCGCCAAAGCCTACCAGAAACGGGGCAACATCAAAGTCACACGCCAACAGCAAAGAGAGGCACGGAAAGAACAGAAGGATAGAAGTAAAAGGCATACGGAACAAGACTCCATGAAACTTCCACTTACATACCAGGAACTGTACACAGCGCTCAGACAACTGAAAAAGAGGAAGTCACCTGGACCAGATGGAATCTCCAATGAGATGCTAACTCATCTTGGATGCTCAGCCATGCTGAAACTTCTTGACATCTTCAATCTTAACTGGAAAGAAGGCATAGTTCCGCAGATCTGGAAGGAAGCGAATGTTATCCCAATCTACAAGAACGGCACGGATAGAAAGAAAGCTTCCAGCTATCGCCCTATTAGTCTCACTAGCTGTGTGGTCAAGACAATGGAGAGGATAGTTAACAAGAGACTCATGTGGTACCTTGAGACAGAAAACCTCCTATCCAAGGAACAAGCAGGATTCCGACAGTTCAGATGCACAGAGGACCAAGCAACATACCTCGCTCAGGAAGTTGAGGATGCATTCCAAGGCCAGAAGGTAGTTTTTGCAACCTGGATAGACCTCCAGAAGGCTTTTGACAAAGTCTGGACTGATGGGCTGCTGGTCAAGATGCAACGATGCGGAATTGCCGACAAGATGCTCTGATGAACCAAATCCTTCCTACACAATCGCAGAGCCAGAGTACTTGTTGACAACCAGAAGAGCAAGAAATTCCTCATCCGACACGGTGTTCCTCAAGGAGGAGTGATCTCGCCTACGCTGTTCCTCATCTTCATCGATGACTTGCTTGCAGAGCTGCCACATGGTATCAACGCAGCACTCTATGCTGACGACTTGGTCATGTGGTGTGTTGAAGAATATGCAATGACTGCCACATACAGAATGCAGATGGCCGCAGACAAGCTCACATCATGGGCAGAAGACTGGTGCATCTCTATTAATAAGGAGAAGTCGTCAACCACACTCTTCACACTTTCCACCAAACAGAAAGCTTGAACCATCAAAGTCGGTGGAACTGCCTTGAAGACGGACAACGAGCCAACATACTTGGGGGTGACATTTGATAGACGGCAGACATGGAAGCCACATATCCAGAAAGCAGAGGCCAAAGCCAAGCGCAAGCTTGCAATCCTTCGGAAGCTTGCTGGCACCACATGGGGTGCCAATGATCACATCCTAAAGACTATATACCAAGGTGTGGTCAGGCCTCACCTGAAATATGGATCCACCGCCTGGACATCATCAGATGAATGAAAAGATGTGGACCCGCCTGGACATCATCAGCCAAGACCAACCAACAGACACTCGACAAGGTTCAGAACAAGGCTCTCAGGCTGATCACAGGTGCAATGAAGAGCACTCCAATCAAGGCCATGGAGAAAATTACTTCCATCCAGCCACTGCAAGAACGTCGCGACACAAGAATTCTTCTACAGACAGATAAGTTTCGATGTCAGGAAGAACAACCGATGAAGCAGAGAGTTGAGGCACTAACGAAGAATCGTCTAAAGCGAAGCAGTTTCATCCACCAGTCCAAGAAGCTTGCTCGAAAGCACACCAGCCATCTCCCAGCCAAGACATTGCCTCCAACGTCATTTCTATCCAAGCCATGGTTGACTAGCGATGAATCCAAGGTTACCATCTGCAGTACAATCCCATACATGACATCCAGAGATAGACAACATGATGACGTCAAACGTGCCCTCACACTAGCACACATCGACAAGAGTTATCCTGGAGAAGCATGGCTACAAGTCTACACAGATGGTTCAGCCACAAGAGCAGTAGCAAATGGAGGAGCAGGCGTGTATGTCCGACACCCAGATGGACACACACAGTCAGTTGCTCTACCTACTGGAGTACACTGCAGCAACTATGGGGCAGAAGTACAGGCCCTTGAAACAGCAGCATCTCTAGTATACAACACTGTAGAGTGTGCCCAGGTTGTCTTCCTGACTGATGCGCTCTCGGTTCTGGATGCCCTGTCTAACAACAAAGAACCCCACCTGATGGAAGCCCTTCGAACAGTCAGCGTAACCAAAATAACTGTCCTCCAGTGGGTACCTGCACACATAGGCATTCTTGGCAATGAAGCCGCTGACCAGCTTGCCAAGCAAGGTTCTACCGAGAGGCAACCAGACAAAGATTTGACTTACAAGGAGAAATGCACCATAATCAAATCTGCATCAAAGCCAACAGTCGAGAAGGATGACTACCACCTTCTCACTAGACAGGAGCAAGTCACGATATTCCGGCTTAGAACAGGGCATAACCGCCTGAACTTCCATATGTGTCGGAAGCTTGGACTAGCTCCATCAACTGCCTGCAGCTGCAAAATAGGGGACCAGACTGCAGAACACATCCTCCAGGAGTGTCCCAATCTTCATGGGCTGAGGAAAACAACCTGGGCAACATATACTTCTCTCCAGACGAAGTTACATGGCTGCCGGGAGGATCTGAGGAGGACGGCCCATTTCGTGTTTACTGCCGGCCTGTCCATGTGATTCGCGAACGACAAGAAGAAGAAGACTATGGTAGAACATATCTTATGAGTTAGTACAGTTAGTACAGGTCGTTCTGGAACAATTAAATCAAAATTATGCTGAAGACAGATATTGTGTTGAATGTATATTTTCATGCTAAATAGATGGATGAAGATACTATACGTGTGCAGAATGATAATATGTGCTCACAGTACTTCTACAGTAAATATATGTATACTGTGGCATTTGATTACATATTTACATTTACCTAATACCATTGTTGCTGTGAAATAAAATATAGTATTGTGTTATTAGTTATATGTTTCGAGGGAAGACCCAACCGGCGGCCATGTTGGAAATTATCGCCATACGGCGACCATATTGCATCATACATATGGATTCCTATACACATATTCATTGATAATCTTGACATAAACTTTGTTTTCATATAATTCTGAAGACACTTGGCCATTGAATAGTCTTATAACCAGCTGTTTATGGCAAACATACATTTTATTGGCGGCCATTTTCAAAATGGCTGCTAAGGCAGCCATCTTAGGTGGTATCAACCGACTATCTTATTCTGTGACTACATGTACCTCTAATAAGTATTCATGCCGATTTTCAAGCTTTTCCCACAAAATGCATGATTGTTACACGGAGTTCTGGTACTGTATACGTACTACATTGTATAATTAGTATATACATTGCCGGTTTTTCGAAAACCTGTTGGGGTTTCTGAATAGACCCTTACTCTGTATAGGCATTTTAATGTTTGTACTCACTATTATTTTACTATTATAAAGTTTGTAACATTCGTCCATTTTGCTATATATTACGTTGTTTTACAGTTCATTTTGTATTATACATGAAACAAACATAGCATCTATACATTGTTTATGTAAATTAGGTTTATGGCAGATTCTTGTGAATTATGCAATTTTCGAAATTGGGGTTTATGTCAGCAAATTGTGTGATATTGGAACTGTCTGTGCAATTCATGATCGTCCAAATAGATACTATATATTGTTACCTTTGAAAATTATATAATGCATGTTTCTACTACGTTTACATGTACATCTATTGGCGGCTCTCTGTGATGAGGTGCATCAATGTATTTCTTGTTTGTATATGGTAAAGTAGGTCATAGTCCACTGCTTACGTACCATTTCACGATCTTTAAACATTGTAAAGTGCACACAGATCTTTCTACATTGGTTCCTATCAGTTATGGCTCCCATACGATGTACCCTCTCCAGCTGCAATGCCGTATGTGACATTTTCCTCATCTATGAGAGTTTGTGCCATGTTACTCGTCTATGAGAGTGTATGCCATGTTACTCGTCTATGAGAGTATGTGTCATGTTACTCGTCTATGAGAGTATGTGCCATGTTACTCGTCTATGAGAGTCTGTGCCATGTTACTCGTCTATGAGAGACTGTGCCATGTTACTCGTCTATGAGAGTATGTGCCATGTTACTCGTCTATGAGAGTCTGTGCCATGTTACTCGTCTATGAGAGACTGTGCCATGTTACTCGTCTATGAGAGACTGTGCCATGTTACTCATCTATGAGAGACTGTGCCATGTTACTCGTCTATGAGCGTCTATGTCATGCTACTCGTCTATGAGAGACTGTGCCATGTTACTCGTCTATGAGAGTCTGTGCCATGTTACTCGTCTATGAGAGTCTGTGCCATGTTACTCGTCTATGAGAGACTGTGCCATGTTACTCGTCTATGAGAGTATGTGCCATGTTACTCGTCTATGAGAGTATGTGTCATGTTACTCGTCTATGAGAGTATGTGCCATGTTACTCGTCTATGAGAGTCTGTGCCATGTTACTCGTCTATGAGAGACTGTGCCATGTTACTCGTCTATGAGAGTATGTGCCATGTTACTCGTCTATGATAGTATGTGCCATGTTACTCGTCTATGAGAGACTATGCCATGTTACTCGTCTATGAGAGACTGTGCCATGTTACTCATCTATGAGAGACTGTGCCATGTTACTCGTCTATGAGCGTCTATGTCATGCTACTCGTCTATGAGAGACTGTGCCATGTTACTCGTCTATGAGAGTCTGTGCCATGTTACTCGTCTATGAGAGTCTGTGCCATGTTACTCGTTTACGAGAGTATGTGCCATGTTACTCATCTATGAGAGTATGTGTCATGTTACTCGCCTATGAGAGTCTGTGCCATGTTACTCGTCTATGCGAATCTGTGCCATGTTACTCGTTTACGAGAGTATGTGCCATGTTACTCGTCTATGAGAGTATGTGCCGTGTTACTCGTCTATGAGAGTATGTGCCATGTTACTCGTTTATGATAGTCTCTGCCATTTGACTCGTCTATGATAGTATGTGCCATGTTACTCGTCTATGAGAGACTGTGCCATGTTACTCGTCTATGAGAGACTGTGCCATGTTACTCATCTATGAGAGACTGTGCCATGTTACTCGTCTATGAGCGTCTATGTCATGCTACTCGTCTATGAGAGACTGTGCCATGTTACTCGTCTATGAGAGTCTGTGCCATGTTACTCGTCTATGAGAGTCTGTGCCATGTTACTCGTTTACGAGAGTATGTGCCATGTTACTCGTCTATGAGAGTATGTGTCATGTTACTCGCCTATGAGAGTCTGTGCCATGTTACTCGTCCATGCGAATCTGTGCCATGTTACTCGTTTACGAGAGTATGTGCCATGTTACTCGTCTATGAGAGTATGTGCCGTGTTACTCGTCTATGAGAGTATGTGCCATGTTACTCGTTTATGATAGTCTGTGCCATTTGACTCGTCTATGATAGTATGTGCCATGTTACTCGTCTATGAGAGACTGTGCCATGTTACTCGTCTATGAGAGACTGTGCCATGTTACTCATCTATGAGAGACTGTGCCATGTTACTCGTCTATGAGCGTCTATGTCATGCTACTCGTATATGAGAGACTGTGCCATGTTACTCGTCTATGAGAGTCTGTGCCATGTTACTCGTCTATGAGAGTCTGTGCCATGTTACTCGTTTACGAGAGTATGTGCCATGTTACTCGTCTATGAGAGTATGTGTCATGTTACTCGCCTATGAGAGTCTGTGCCATGTTACTCGTCTATGAGAATCTGTGCCATGTTACTCGTTTACGAGAGTATGTGCCATGTTACTCGTCTATGAGAGTATGTGCCGTGTTACTCGTCTATGAGAGTATGTGCCATGTTACTCGTTTATGATAGTCTGTGCCATTTTACTCGTCTATGATAGTATGTGCCATGTTACTCGTCTATGAGAGTCTGTGCCATGTTACTCGTTTACGAGAGTATGTGCCATGTTACTCGTCTATGATAGTATGTGCCATGTTACTCGTCTATGAGAGTATGTGCCATGTTACTCGTTTACGAGAGTATGTGCCATGTTACTCGTCTATGATAGTATGTGTCATGTTACTCGCCTATGAGAGTCTGTGCCATGTTACTCGTCTATGAGAGTCTGTGCCATGTTACTCGTCTATGAGAGTATGTGCCATGTTACTCGTCTATGAGAGTCTGTGTCATGTTACTCGTCTATGAGAGTCTGTGCCATGTTACTCGTTTATGAGAGTATGTGCCATGTTACTCGTCTATGAGAGTATGTGCCATGTTACTCGTCTATGAGAGTATGTGTCATGTTACTCGTCTATGAGAGTATGTGCCATGTTACTCGTCTATGAGAGTCTGTGCCATGTTACTCGTCTATGAGAGACTGTGCCATGTTACTCGTCTATGAGAGTCTGTGCCATGTTACTCGTCTATGAGAGACTGTGCCATGTTACTCGTATATGAGAGTATGTGCCATGTTACTCGTCTATGAGAGTATGTGTCATGTTACTCGTCTATGAGAGTCTGTGCCATGTTACTCGTCTATGAGAGTCTGTGCCATGTTACTCGTCTATGAGAGACTGTGCCATGTTACTCGTCTATGAGAGTATGTGCCATGTTACTCGTCTATGAGAGTCTGTGCCATGTTACTCGTCTATGAGAGACTGTGCCATGTTACTCGTCTATGAGAGTCTGTGCCATGTTACTCATCTATGAGAGACTGTGCCATGTTACTCGTCTATGAGCGTCTGTGTCATGTTACTCGTCTATGAGAGACTGTGCCATGTTACTCGTCTATGAGAGTCTGTGCCATGTTACTCGTCTATGAGAGTCTGTGCCATGTTACTCGTCTATGAGAGACTGTGCCATGTTACTCGTCTATGAGAGTATGTGCCATGTTACTCGTCTATGAGAGTATGTGTCATGTTACTCGTCTATGAGAGTATGTGCCATGTTACTCGTCTATGAGAGTCTGTGCCATGTTACTCGTCTATGAGAGACTGTGCCATGTTACTCGTCTATGAGAGTATGTGCCATGTTACTCGTCTATGATAGTATGTGCCATGTTACTCGTCTATGAGAGACTGTGCCATGTTACTCGTCTATGAGAGACTGTGCCATGTTACTCATCTATGAGAGACTGTGCCATGTTACTCGTCTATGAGCGTCTATGTCATGCTACTCGTCTATGAGAGACTGTGCCATGTTACTCGTCTATGAGAGTCTGTGCCATGTTACTCGTCTATGAGAGTCTGTGCCATGTTACTCGTTTACGAGAGTATGTGCCATGTTACTCGTCTATGAGAGTATGTGTCATGTTACTCGTCTATGAGAGTCTGTGCCATGTTACTCGTCTATGAGATTATGTGCCATGTTACTCGTCTATGAGAGTATGTGCCGTGTTACTCGTCTATGAGAGACTGTGCCATGTTACTCGTCTATGAGAGACTGTGCCATGTTACTCGTCTATGAGCGTCTATGTCATGCTACTCGTCTATGAGAGACTGTGCCATGTTACTCGTCTATGAGAGTCTGTGCCATGTTACTCGTCTATGAGAGTCTGTGCCATGTTACTCGTTTACGAGAGTATGTGCCATGTTACTCGTCTATGAGAGTATGTGTCATGTTACTCGCCTATGAGAGTCTGTGCCATGTTACTCGTCTATGCGAATCTGTGCCATGTTACTCGTTTACGAGAGTATGTGCCATGTTACTCGTCTATGAGAGTATGTGCCGTGTTACTCGTCTATGAGAGTATGTGCCATGTTACTCGTTTATGATAGTCTGTGCCATTTGACTCGTCTATGATAGTATGTGCCATGTTACTCGTCTATGAGAGACTGTGCCATGTTACTCGTCTATGAGAGACTGTGCCATGTTACTCATCTATGAGAGACTGTGCCATGTTACTCGTCTATGAGCGTCTATGTCATGCTACTCGTCTATGAGAGACTGTGCCATGTTACTCGTCTATGAGAGTCTGTGCCATGTTACTCGTCTATGAGAGTCTGTGCCATGTTACTCGTTTACGAGAGTATGTGCCATGTTACTCGTCTATGAGAGTATGTGTCATGTTACTCGCCTATGAGAGTCTGTGCCATGTTACTCGTCTATGAGAATCTGTGCCATGTTACTCGTTTACGAGAGTATGTGCCATGTTACTCGTCTATGAGAGTATGTGCCGTGTTACTCGTCTATGAGAGTATGTGCCATGTTACTCGTTTATGATAGTCTGTGCCATTTTACTCGTCTATGATAGTATGTGCCATGTTACTCGTCTATGAGAGTCTGTGCCATGTTACTCGTTTACGAGAGTATGTGCCATGTTACTCGTCTATGATAGTATGTGCCATGTTACTCGTCTATGAGAGTATGTGCCATGTTACTCGTTTACGAGAGTATGTGCCATGTTACTCGTCTATGATAGTATGTGTCATGTTACTCGCCTATGAGAGTCTGTGCCATGTTACTCGTCTATGAGAGTCTGTGCCATGTTACTCGTCTGTGAGAGTATGTGCCATGTTACTCGTCTATGATAGTCTGTGTCATGTTACTCGTCTATGCGAGTCTGTGCCATGTTACTCGTTTATGATAGTATGTGCCATGTTACTCGTCTATGAGAGTATGTGCCATGTTACTCGTCTATGAGAGTCTGTGCCATGTTACTCGTCTATGAGAGACTGTGCCATGTTACTCGTCTATGAGAGTCTGTGCCATGTTACTCGTCTATGAGAGACTGTGCCATGTTACTCGTATATGAGAGTATGTGCCATGTTACTCGTCTATGAGAGTATGTGTCATGTTACCCGTCTATGAGAGTCTGTGCCATGTTACTCGTCTATGAGAGTCTGTGCCATGTTACTCGTCTATGAGAGACTGTGCCATGTTACTCGTCTATGAGAGTATGTGCCATGTTACTCGTCTATGAGAGTCTGTGCCATGTTACTCGTCTATGAGAGACTGTGCCATGTTACTCGTCTATGAGAGACTGTGCCATGTTACTCATCTATGAGAGACTGTGCCATGTTACTCGTCTATGAGCGTCTATGTCATGCTACTCGTCTATGAGAGACTGAGCCATGTTACTCGTCTATGAGAGTCTGTGCCATGTTACTCGTCTATGAGAGTCTGTGCCATGTTACTCGTCTATGAGAGACTGTGCCATGTTACTCGTCTATGAGAGTATGTGCCATGTTACTCGTCTATGAGAGTATGTGTCATGTTACTCGTCTATGAGAGTATGTGCCATGTTACTCGTCTATGAGAGTCTGTGCCATGTTACTCGTCTATGAGAGACTGTGCCATGTTACTCGTCTATGAGAGTATGTGCCATGTTACTCGTCTATGATAGTATGTGCCATGTTACTCGTCTATGAGAGACTGTGCCATGTTACTCGTCTATGAGAGACTGTGCCATGTTACTCATCTATGAGAGACTGTGCCATGTTACTCGTCTATGAGCGTCTATGTCATGCTACTCGTCTATGAGAGACTGTGCCATGTTACTCGTCTATGAGAGTCTGTGCCATGTTACTCGTCTATGAGAGTCTGTGCCATGTTACTCGTTTACGAGAGTATGTGCCATGTTACTCGTCTATGAGAGTATGTGTCATGTTACTCGCCTATGAGAGTCTGTGCCATGTTACTCGTCTATGAGAATCTGTGCCATGTTACTCGTTTATGAGAGTATGTGCCATGTTACTCGTCTATGAGAGTTGTGTGTTTGTTTGGTGTGCCATTTACTCGTCTATGAAGATGTGCCATGTTACTCGTCTATGAGAGACTGTGCCATGTTACTCATCTATGAGAGACTGTGCCATGTTACTCGTCTATGAGCGTCTATGTCATGCTACTCGTCTATGAGAGACTGTGCCATGTTACTCGTCTATGAGAGTCTGTGCCATGTTACTCGTCTATGAGAGTCTGTGCCATGTTACTCGTTTACGAGAGTATGTGCCATGTTACTCGTCTATGAGAGTATGTGTCATGTTACTCGCCTATGAGAGTCTGTGCCATGTTACTCGTCTATGCGAATCTGTGCCATGTTACTCGTTTACGAGAGTATGTGCCATGTTACTCGTCTATGAGAGTATGTGCCGTGTTACTCGTCTATGATAGTATGTGCCATGTTACTCGTTTATGATAGTCTGTGCCATTTGACTCGTCTATGATAGTATGTGCCATGTTACTCGTCTATGAGAGACTGTGCCATGTTACTCGTCTATGAGAGACTGTGCCATGTTACTCATCTATGAGAGACTGTGCCATGTTACTCGTCTATGAGCGTCTATGTCATGCTACTCGTCTATGAGAGACTGTGCCATGTTACTCGTCTATGAGAGTCTGTGCCATGTTACTCGTCTATGAGAGTCTGTGCCATGTTACTCGTTTACGAGAGTATGTGCCATGTTACTCGTCTATGAGAGTATGTGTCATGTTACTCGCCTATGAGAGTCTGTGCCATGTTACTCGTCTATGAGAATCTGTGCCATGTTACTCGTTTACGAGAGTATGTGCCATGTTACTCGTCTATGAGAGTATGTGCCGTGTTACTCGTCTATGAGAGTATGTGCCATGTTACTCGTTTATGATAGTCTGTGCCATTTTACTCGTCTATGATAGTATGTGCCATGTTACTCGTCTATGAGAGTCTGTGCCATGTTACTCGTTTACGAGAGTATGTGTCATGTTACTCGTCTATGATAGTATGTGCCATGTTACTCGTCTATGAGAGTATGTGCCATGTTACTCGTTTACGAGAGTATGTGCCATGTTACTCGTCTATGATAGTATGTGTCATGTTACTCGCCTATGAGAGTCTGTGCCATGTTACTCGTCTATGAGAGTCTGTGCCATGTTACTCGTCTGTGAGAGTATGTGCCATGTTACTCGTCTATGATAGTCTGTGTCATGTTACTCGTCTATGCGAGTCTGTGCCATGTTACTCGTTTATGATAGTATGTGCCATGTTACTCGTCTATGAGAGTATGTGCCATGTTACTCGTCTATGAGAGTATGTGTCATGTTACTCGTCTATGAGAGTATGTGCCATGTTACTCGTCTATGAGAGTCTGTGCCATGTTACTCGTCTATGAGAGACTGTGCCATGTTACTCGTCTATGAGAGTCTGTGCCATGTTACTCATCTATGAGAGACTGTGCCATGTTACTCGTATATGAGAGTATGTGCCATGTTACTCGTCTATGAGAGTATGTGTCATGTTACTCGTCTATGAGAGTCTGTGCCATGTTACTCGTCTATGAGAGTCTGTGCCATGTTACTCGTCTATGAGAGACTGTGCCATGTTACTCGTCTATGAGAGTATGTGCCATGTTACTCGTCTATTAGAGTCTGTGCCATGTTACTCGTCTATGAGAGACTGTGCCATGTTACTCGTCTATGAGAGACTGTGCCATGTTACTCATCTATGAGAGACTGTGCCATGTTACTCGTCTATGAGCGTCTATGTCATGCTACTCGTCTATGAGAGACTGAGCCATGTTACTCGTCTATGAGAGTCTGTGCCATGTTACTCGTCTATGAGAGTCTGTGCCATGTTACTCGTCTATGAGAGACTGTGCCATGTTACTCGTCTATGAGAGTATGTGCCATGTTACTCGTCTATGAGAGTATGTGTCATGTTACTCGTCTATGAGAGTATGTGCCATGTTACTCGTCTATGAGAGTCTGTGCCATGTTACTCGTCTATGAGAGACTGTGCCATGTTACTCGTCTATGAGAGTATGTGCCATGTTACTCGTCTATGATAGTATGTGCCATGTTACTCGTCTATGAGAGACTGTGCCATGTTACTCGTCTATGAGAGACTGTGCCATGTTACTCATCTATGAGAGACTGTGCCATGTTACTCGTCTATGAGCGTCTATGTCATGCTACTCGTCTATGAGAGACTGTGCCATGTTACTCGTCTATGAGAGTATGTGCCATGTTACTCGTCTATGAGAGTCTGTGCCATGTTACTCGTTTACGAGAGTATGTGCCATGTTACTCGTCTATGAGAGTATGTGTCATGTTACTCGCCTATGAGAGTCTGTGCCATGTTACTCGTTTACGAGAATATGTGCCATGTTACTCGTCTATGAGAGTATGTGCCGTGTTACTCGTCTATGAGAGTATGTGCCATGTTACTCGTTTATGATAGTCTGTGCCATTTGACTCGTCTATGATAGTATGTGCCATGTTACTCGTCTATGAGAGACTGTGCCATGTTACTCGTCTATGAGAGACTGTGCCATGTTACTCATCTATGAGAGACTGTGCCATGTTACTCATCTATGAGCGTCTATGTCATGCTACTCGTCTATGAGAGACTGTGCCATGTTACTCGTCTATGAGAGTCTGTGCCATGTTACTCGTCTATGAGAGTCTGTGCCATGTTACTCGTTTACGAGAGTATGTGCCATGTTACTCGTCTATGAGAGTATGTGTCATGTTACTCGCCTATGAGAGTCTGTGCCATGTTACTCGTCTATGAGAGTCTGTGCCATGTTACTCGTTTACGAGAGTATGTGCCATGTTACTCGTCTATGAGAGTATGTGTCATGTTACTCGCCTATGAGAGTCTGTGCCATGTTACTCGTCTATGAGAATCTGTGCCATGTTACTCGTTTACGAGAGTATGTGCCATGTTACTCGTCTATGAGAGTATGTGCCGTGTTACTCGTCTATGAGAGTATGTGCCATGTTACTCGTTTATGATAGTCTGTGCCATTTGACTCGTCTATGATAGTATGTGCCATGTTACTCGTCTATGAGAGACTGTGCCATGTTACTCGTCTATGAGAGACTGTGCCATGTTACTCATCTATGAGAGACTGTGCCATGTTACTCGTCTATGAGCGTCTATGTCATGCTACTCGTCTATGAGAGACTGTGCCATGTTACTCGTCTATGAGAGTCTGTGCCATGTTACTCGTCTATGAGAGTCTGTGCCATGTTACTCGTTTACGAGAGTATGTGCCATGTTACTCGTCTATGAGAGTATGTGTCATGTTACTCGCCTATGAGAGTCTGTGCCATGTTACTCGTCTATGAGAATCTGTGCCATGTTACTCGTTTACGAGAGTATGTGCCATGTTACTCGTCTATGAGAGTATGTGCCGTGTTACTCGTCTATGAGAGTATGTGCCATGTTACTCGTTTATGATAGTCTGTGCCATTTTACTCGTCTATGATAGTATGTGCCATGTTACTCGTCTATGAGAGTCTGTGCCATGTTACTCGTTTACGAGAGTATGTGCCATGTTACTCGTCTATGATAGTATGTGTCATGTTACTCGCCTATGAGAGTCTGTGCCATGTTACTCGTCTATGAGAGTATGTGCCATGTTACTCGTCTATGAGAGTATGTGCCATGTTACTCGTCTATGAGAGTCTGTGCCATGTTACTCGTCTATGAGAGTATGTGCCATGTTACTCGTCTATGAGAGTATGTGTCATGTTACTCGTCTATGAGAGTCTGTGCCATGTTACTCGTCTATGAGAGACTGTGCCATGTTACTCGTTTATGATAGTATGTGCCATGTTACTCGTTTACGAGAGTATGTGCCATGTTACTCGTCTATGAGAGTATGTGTCATGTTACTCGCCTATGAGAGTCTGTGCCATGTTACTCGTCTATGAGAGTCTGTGCCATGTTACTCGTTTACGAGAGTATGTGCCATGTTACTCGTCTATGAGAGTATGTGTCATGTTACTCGCCTATGAGAGTCTGTGCCATGTTACTCGTCTATGAGAATCTGTGCCATGTTACTCGTTTACGAGAGTATGTGCCATGTTACTCGTCTATGAGAGTATGTGCCGTGTTACTCGTCTATGAGAGTATGTGCCATGTTACTCGTTTATGATAGTCTGTGCCATTTGACTCGTCTATGATAGTATGTGCCATGTTACTCGTCTATGAGAGACTGTGCCATGTTACTCGTCTATGAGAGACTGTGCCATGTTACTCATCTATGAGAGACTGTGCCATGTTACTCGTCTATGAGCGTCTATGTCATGCTACTCGTCTATGAGAGACTGTGCCATGTTACTCGTATATGAGAGTCTGTGCCATGTTACTCGTCTATGAGAGTCTGTGCCATGTTACTCGTTTACGAGAGTATGTGCCATGTTACTCGTCTATGAGAGTATGTGTCATGTTACTCGCCTATGAGAGTCTGTGCCATGTTACTCGTCTATGAGAATCTGTGCCATGTTACTCGTTTACGAGAGTATGTGCCATGTTACTCGTCTATGAGAGTATGTGCCGTGTTACTCGTCTATGAGAGTATGTGCCATGTTACTCGTTTATGATAGTCTGTGCCATTTTACTCGTCTATGATAGTATGTGCCATGTTACTCGTCTATGAGAGTCTGTGCCATGTTAATCGTTTACGAGAGTATGTGCCATGTTACTCGTCTATGATAGTATGTGTCATGTTACTCGCCTATGAGAGTCTGTGCCATGTTACTCGTCTATGAGAGTATGTGCCATGTTACTCGTCTATGAGAGTCTGTGCCATGTTACTCGTCTATGAGAGTCTGTGCCATGTTACTCGTCTATGAGAGTATGTGCCATGTTACTCGTCTATGAGAGTATGTGTCATGTTACTCGTCTATGAGAGTCTGTGCCATGTTACTCGTCTATGAGAGACTGTGCCATGTTACTCGTTTATGATAGTATGTGCCATGTTACTCGTTTACGAGAGTATGTGCCATGTTACTCGGCTATGATAGTATGTGCCATGTTACTAGTCTATGATAGTCTGTGACATTTCCCGTATTCCAATAAGAAACTCCCGCAGGTTCTTCTCCCTTATCATCTACCAAGTGTATATGTTGGGACCTCAGTAATATTAATTCCTCTTCGATTGCGATTGAACATAAACGACGTCATCTATATCTGGAGATACTGATCGTATGACATTATTAACAGATGGATATGTAGTCCAGTGGTAACACACTGGACTACATATCCATCTGTTAATAATGTCATACGATCAGTATCTCCAGATATAGATGACGTCGTTTATGTTATGGTAACACACTGGACTGGTAATCCAGGGATGGCAGGTTCGACCCCCCGTCTGACCCTTCAAATCGCAAGAAATTCCTGGATCTCAAACATTTAGTGCAGAAAAAGGTCAAAGAGGCTTATCACCGATATCTTGAAAACATCCTAAATCTAAACAGTGCTGATGCCTCCCATCCTTACAGACCAAACACCAAGAAACGTTATTCCCTCCTTAAGCATTCCAAGCAAGACTCAAAATCAATGCCACCCCTAAAGCATGAAAACAAATGTCATCACGAAGAAGCTGCTAACGCCACAACACTGAACAAACAGTGTCGGTCTGTCTTCAGCTCCAAATCCCCACTAAGACTTACCTCCATTTGTAAAATGAAAATTCAGGACACAAATGGAAACCTGAATGGTCAATCCACGCCAAACATGAATGAGATCACAGTAAGTTCAAATGGCATAGAGACACTTCTCAATAACTTGAACCCACATAAGGCTAGAGGTCCTGACCAAATAAGCCAATCATACTTAAAACCTTGTCTAAATAAATCTCACCTATCCTTGAAGTCTTATTCCAAAAATCCCTCAACGAAGGATCACTGCCGGCCCAGTGGAAGTCAGCAAATGTTGATCCCATTTACAAAAAGGGGACAAGTCAAACCCCGCCAACTATAGGCCTATCTCACTGACATGTGTTCTATGCAAGGTTCTAGAACATATAGTTTCCTCCTCGATAGTAAAACACTTCACTAACCACAGTATTCTGTACCATTTGCAGCATGATTTTAGAGAAAAACTGTCATGCGTGACCCAATTAGTAATGCTATTCAATGACTTGGTTACCTCTGTCTACAATAAGCATCAGGTAGATCTCATCCTATTAGACTTCAGTAAGGCTTTCGACAAGGTCAATCACGAGAAAGTACTACTAAAAATGCACGACTATGAAGTCAGAGGTCGAACATAAAGGTGGATTAAGAGTTTTGTAGATAATAGACTCCAGTCAGTTGTCCTTAATGGTATTAGTTCAGAGGTCATTCCGGTGTCCTCTGGAGTCCCACAGGGATACGTACTTGGACCCCTGCTTTTCCTAGCTTATATAAACGACCTCCAACAAAACATCAATTCCAAAGTCCGTATCTTTGCAGATGATACTGCAGTCGATCTATCACTGACATCTGCAAATGAATCGGTCACACGCCAAAACGATCTTAAAAGATTAGAAGAGTGGGGTTTGGAGTGGGACATGGAATTTAACACCTCCAATTGTCAAGTTATCCACGTCACCAGAAGGAAACATCCTATTCCCAGTCAATATAAACTCCATGGAGTCCTACTTGAGCAGGTCACCTCAGCCAAATACCGTGGCGTGGATATCTCAAATAACCTGTCGTGGGACACTCACATAAAAAGGTCAACTAAGAAAGCAAACCAAACATTAGGATTTCTACGTAGAAACCTCCAGATCAAATCCGAACCCATTAAGCCCATGGCTTACCAGACACTAGTGAGACTCCAGCTGGAATATGGCTCCGAGATCTGGTGGCCCCATACCCAAACATTGATATACCAAATTGAAGGTGTCCAGCGCAGAGCAGCCCGCTGGATGAAGGCTGGCTTCTATCGTACCTCATGCTACATTCCCTAAATCTACGCAGACTAGATCAACGGCGTATTGACAATAGGTTATACCTTATGTATAAAATTCATAATGATATTGTTGCTATCCCCATTGAAAATTACCTAGTTCCCCTCTCCCGTCCTGCTCGCCATTGCCATTCCTTAAGTTATAGGTTAATTACAGCAACTACAGACTACTACAAGCTTTCCTTTTTTCCAAGAACAATCTACCATTGGAACCACCACCCCCTCTTGGCATTGTCCATCTCCCTACCATAGAGCAATTCAATACGGCAGTTTGCCATATTGATCATGCCAGTCCCTAGTTGTTCTGCGCAGCTGCTTTTAAACATTTACCACAACTTATTTTTCATTACTTTCTTATAATTATGCTTTTAACTACTCATACTTTTTAACTTCTTTGCGGTTTTTGACATGTCTACATCCCCGCGAGGGTTCGACATTAGAGGAAGATAGATAGATAGATATATATAGATATATATATAGAGACAGACAGACAGACAGACAGACAGACAGACAGACAGACAGACAGACAGACAGACAGACAGACAAACAGACAGACAGACAGACAGACAGACAGACAGACAGACAGACAGACAAACAGACAGACAGACAGACAGACAGACAGACAGACAGACAGACAGACACTGTAACCCGTGTAGCAATCTAGCATTCAATAGTACGTACATAGGAGGTACTGTAACCCGTGTAGCAATCTAGCATTCAATCATACGTGGTACTGAAACTCATGTACCAATCTAGCATTCAATATCACGTATGGAGTGGGTACTGTAAGTCGTGTAGCAACTCTAGCATTCACTAATACGTACAGAGGGAGTACTGTAACCCGTGTAGCAATCTAGCATTCAATAATACGTACAGAGTGGTTACTGTAACCCATGTAGCAATCTAGCATTCAATAAT
Source organism: Archivesica marissinica (assembly GCA_014843695.1). Taxonomy (NCBI): domain Eukaryota; kingdom Metazoa; phylum Mollusca; class Bivalvia; order Venerida; family Vesicomyidae; genus Archivesica; species Archivesica marissinica. The sequence goes on from CM026398.1 coordinate 32,135,301, forward strand.
ACGTACATAGGGGGTACTGTAATCCGTGTAGCAATTTAGCATTCAATAACACGTATGGAGGGGGTACTGTAACTCGTGTGCGTGCGTGCGTATGTGTTAAGAACAACACCATTAATTTACCCCACCCACACTGTTTAGTAGCCACTTGGCATGATGTCTTCTAAAAGCACTTAGTTTATACACATTTATTTTAGCACGATTGCGAAACAAGTTCTTACAACTTATATTAATCACTCTCGAGACCTCTTTCCTGGTGGGAATCTATCGGCACGAGGGAGGGAGAAGAGGCAACATGGAAATTAAATGCTTTGCCTAAGGGCACAATCGTAACGGCTCCAGCGGGGTTCGAACTCCGGACCGTTCGCACCCGAAGCGAACACGCGTCCACTGCGCTATCACGACTTCCACTAAGAACACTTGCATTAATGTTAACCAGTACGCAGCAATGTCAGTTAATGTGTCTTGTCCAGTTAGATGTCGTGTTCTAAGAACATTTGTATTAAAGTTATGCAGTACGCAGCAATGTCAGTTAATGTGTCTTGCCCAGTTAGATGTCGTGTTCTAAGAACATTTGTATTAATGTTATGCAGTACGCAGCAATGTCAGTTAATGTGTCTTGCCCAGTTAGATGTCGTGTTCTAAGAACATTTGTATTAATGTTATGCAGTATGCAGCAATGTCAGTTAATGTGTCTTGCCCAGTTAGATGTCGTGTTCTAAGAACATTTGTATTAATGTTATGCAGTATGCAGCAATGTCAGTTAATGTGTCTTGTCCAGTTAGATGTCGTGTTCTAAGAACATTTGTATTAATTTTAAGCAGTACGCAGCAATGTCAGTTAATGTGTATTGCCCAGTTAGATGTCGTGTTCTGAGAACATTTGCATTAATGTTAACCAGTACACAGCAATGTCAGTTCACGTGTCTTGTCCAGTTAGATGTCGTGACCGCTGCTAGAACTCACGGCACACCAGCCAAACATTAAAACAACTCTACGGATGTGTCATTTAAAAGAATAATAGAAGAATGTGAAAAGAAAAACAATAAATGTAAAATATTTAAGAGCCAGTGGAGTTCGAACCATTGTCCAAATGAAAAAATCATTCAAATACGACATACTATCCACTGCGCTAATCAGACACATATATAATTATACCACCAAATATCCAATATTGATGTGTTTACATGTGTGATCTATTTTTAAAACCCACAATATTGCCAATTTAATCATGTACGACAGTAGTCTTTGTAGGCTGTATATACGTAAATAGGCAGAAGTGCATCTGCGGTCCGAATGTTGTCCCAATAACTAATATAGTATTTATTTCTTTTTGGTAAGAATGCATTTTCATGACAGGCAGTGTATAGTTTTTGTGTTTGTTGAGAAATTGTGTGACTTGAGAAGACTTCAGACTAGATGTGTAGAAAAGATATGGTATAAGATGTTGGTATACTGTATTATTTTGCGGAGGAATACAGTGTGTAAACACAGTGACGTTATTCACAGGTGAGCACTTGCTATGCGTAACATTATATTTTGAATATTATTGGTGTGTTTCAGGCTGATTTGAATACCTCTTCACAGTGGATGTGGTATCAGAAGAAATGAAAGATTGGAAATATAAATAAACAGACTGTATGTTTTTACTTTTTACTATGTATTTAATAGGCAATGTATTTGTTGTTTTACAACCTATAATGAAATCCGGGCCAAGGTTAATGTCACTGACATTTTGTCGGCTGCCTAAATTTCTGTATAAAATGGATCTACATGAGTTCTATGAGTCCGTTAGAGACAGAATACTGGCTAAATGTCAGGCAATTGGCAACAAGGGTTAGTTTATACAAATGTGTGTTAGCTCGATTGCGAAACACGTTCTTATAACTTATATTAATCACGAGGGAGAGAAGAGCAACGTGGAATTGAAATGTCTTGCCTAAGGGCACAATCGTAACGGCTCCAGCGGGGTTGCATAAGATGGTGTGGTACTGTTCGAGACCGGAAACCGGATGAATTGAGATCAATTGACAACGAAATATTACTATGTGCACCAGTTAATGCAGCAAATGGATATGGGATTGCCAACTCTACCTAGAGACCTCCATGTCTCTCACCTGTGACATTACAGTTTATGCTGTAATGTGGAACACTTTACATTAGAGCCGCAAAATGTAAACAATGAGAGACAGCGGTGTGTTGAGCAATGCTTCGGACATATTTGAAATGGTGACAAACAGCCAATGCAACTCAGGTTCGATCCTCGGATCGGGAAGTATGTGAGATGGTACGGTGGTCGCCAGCTCGGACATGTGGGTTTTCTCCGGGTACTCCGGTTTCCTCCCACACGAATGACAACATTTACGCGTCAACGAACGTGATTAATATAAGTTGTTGAAATTTGCTTCGCAATCGTTGTAAAATAAATAAAGTTTAAACAGCCAGATTGTATCATTTGGTACTTACTCATGTTGATTGCAAGTTATTCTGTAACTATGTATGTATATGAGCACTGTGTTGTATTAATAAAACAAATATATACATATTTACAACATGACATGCAGGCCCGTCGCTGGGCATACGCAAGTACGCACGTGCGTATCATTGGTCTGAGAAAATGAAAAAAAATTAAAACTCCAAAAATGAATTAAAACGCCAGGGGGGTAGTAGGGATACATAGGCGCCGTGATGTGTGGAGTGGTGGACTAATTGAGCCCATTGCAAATATGGTGCATCTCGAAATAGTTTGTGCTATTTTACGTGCTTGATTAATTGATAAGAGCAATAGTCCTGCAATTCTATGTTACAAAATGCATTGAAATGCAGGAAATTGCTTCCTCATTTCCAAAAATATCCCGGGGGTGGGGAGACCCCCCTAGCGTAATCGCACGCTATGTTCAATTGACAAACAAATTTGACCGTGCGTATCATCAAAATAGCTCCAGCGACGGCCCTGACATGGCATAACTAGAATGGCATGCAAGCTTAATCAAATTCCCAGTGACCAGTGACTGTAAACATATTTTATTATGAGCATTTACTTAGCCTACTTGAGGCATATCTTTTCAGCAATACCCATGGTCCTGAAGTTGTAGCATTGCTGAAAAATCTGGTTTATGATCTGTCAGCCCTTTCGAATAGTGCATCTCTGTGAGGAGTCTATACCGTCTCTGGCGTGAAGCATATCGAGAAGCATTTGCCCGTCGTAAGTATTCTTTAGACTTGAGTCTTCGGCATTGAGATTGTGTCCTCACTAAATACCAGATAACGAGTGAGCCTTTAGCCAGAGTTGCACCAAGGTATTCTGACTGCCTTAACAGAGAGTGTGATGGACCCAAGTTCAGCTTTAGAATTGTGGCATGAGTACGGCCAACACAATTTCTCGAGAATGTTGTCGATTTCGGAGTACTGAATAGATATGCCCGGTTAACCGCTTCACATTTTTGTGTCGATGTGAGGAGACGTGTGTTCCCCCAGACTATCAGGACCGAGTAGTACTTTAATGCATGACTCGAACAACGTCTTAGCGGATGTGGTCATTTTAATCTTTATTCCTGGAGGCATATATGCGTTGCTCCTGTGATATTTACCGTTGCAAACAAGACTGTCTTTCTTACATACTTCTCCACAGTAACCATTATAATAGAGAATAATAGCATCTATTACTGTTGGCATCATATTCGTATTTATATACGTTGTGAGCGTTGCTAAGCTCGTTGATGCACCTTGTTTTGATAGACATTGCAAACCCGCTTCGTATGTTGGAACTTTACACTAATGGACAGGAATCGAACATTAAACGACTGAATGGCGTCCTTTGTATTGCCCTCTTTATCGAGTTGCTGAGATGCCTTACATCTTTAAGGTTTTACATGGTATTATCCTGACCGGCATGTACACCTTTAATGGCTTTTGAATCACCATCACTAGTAAATAAGGCAATTGAGATATCACGGTTGATTTCCTCAGTCACGGCTTGCGTCCACTTTGCCTCATTTCCAATTGATTCTGAATCAGCAACCGTTGCAGTACCGTGGCCATGGTGGTCAGGACAATGCAAGTCAAAGCCCTTATTCTTCAGGCGACTAGCTACATTGCATACTGTAATGCCTACATGAATACTTATTTGACGTTAGTACTGCTTCACACATTGTAGTGGTAACAATGGAGCCGCCCTGGAATGGCGTGCCCTCGCGAAACAAGCCACTGCCATAACGGGAATCACACTCGACATTAATGCAGACAGGATTTGTGTGACCACATAGTTCATTTACAGCTTTAATGTCCTGCCTTATTTCATGCATACTAGTTTTGTTCAGGTCTGTAATGGCAGCACCTACCTTGTTGACTGGTTCTGCATTCCATTCAAACCAGGTGGTGTTATGTCTGCACTGGTTAAAATCCTACATACACCAGTATTTGAAATTGGAGTAGTCATGAGGCCACCCTGTATACATAGATTAGCTTTGGCCACTTTTCTACCCCTCTATCTAGTGTATACTTCTTCATACAGCTGATACTTGCTAACAAATTTACAGTTCTCACATTGTAGTCGTTCTCACATTGTAGTCGCTCACGCATTTTGAGATGAGGCGGTATCAATATATAAATACCATGTACAGTCGTACGATCATATATTAGCTATGGATCAAACAAGTCTGATTGTATCACATCTAATATTGGGGTAAAACAAGGAGACCTGTCCAGTAGCATTTTGTGTCTATTCTTTTTAAATGATATATTAAACAATATTAACGCGGATCTAAATGGAATACTGAACATTGATGAATTACAGATATTTTTACTATTGTTTGCTGATGATGCTGTTGTGTTTGCACAAGATACTGAATCATTGCAATCTATGTTGAACTGCACTGAGACTTGTTGTAATATGTGGGGCTTACGTATTAATACTAACAAAACAAAAATTATGATTTTTGAAAATGGTCGACATTCTCGACCTGATTTTTACATATACTTATTGATATGGGGAATCATTTAAATATTTAGGTGTTCATCATAACAAGAATGGTAATTGGAATCGAACACAAACACTTGTAGCCCAGCACGCCTCTTTTTCTTTACATAAATTCATAGAGATTACGGTACAGTATATACTGTTGGTACTTACTATACGATTACGGTACAGTATATACTGTTGGAACTTACTATACGATTACGGTACAGTATATACTGTTGGTACTTACTATACGATTACGGTACAGTATATACTGTTGGTACTTACTATACAATTACGGTACAGTATATACTGTTGGTACTTACTATACGATTACGGTACAGTATATACTGTTGGTACTTACTATACGATTACGGTACAGTATATACTGTTGGTACTTACTATACGATTACGGTACAGTATATACTGTTGGAACTTTATACTGTTGGTACTTACTATACGATTACGGTACAGTATATACTGTTGGTACTTACTATACGACTACGGTACAGTATATACTGTTGGTACTTACTATACGACTACGGAACAGTATATACTGTTGGTACTTACTATACGATTATGGTACAGTATATACTGTTGGTACTTACTATACGATTACGGTACAGTATATACTGTTGGTACTTACTATACGATTACGGAACAGTATATACTGTTGGTACTTACTATACGATTACGGTACAGTATATACTGTTGGAACTTACTATACGATTACGGTACAGTATATACTGTTGGTACTTACTATACGATTACGGTACAGTATATACTGTTGGAACTTACTATACGATTACGGTACAGTATATACTGTTGGTACTTACTATACGATTACGGTACAGTATATACTGTTGGTACTTACTATACGATATATGGTTACGGTACATTATATACTGTTGGAACGTACTATACGATTACGGTACAGTATATACTGTTGGTACTTACTATACGATTACGGTACAGTATATACTGTTGGTACTTACTATACGATTACGGTACAGTATATACTGTTGGTACTTACTATACGATTACGGTACAGTATATACTGTTGGTACTTACTATACGATTAAGGTACAGTATATACTGTTGGTACTTACTATACGATTACGGTACAGTATATACTGTTGGTACTTACTATACGATTACGGAACAGTATATACTGTTGGAACTTACTATACGATTACGGTACAGTATATACTGTTGGAACTTACTATACGATTACGGTACAGTATATACTGTTGGTACTTACTATACGATTACGGAACAGTATATACTGTTGGTACTTACTATACGATTACGGTACAGTATATACTGTTGGTACTTACTATACGATTACGGTACAGTATATACTGTTGGTACTTACTATACGATTACGGTACATTATATACTGTTGGTACTTACTATACGATTACGGTACAGTATATACTGTTGGTACTTACTATACGATTACGGAACAGTATATACTGTTGGAACTTACTATACGATTACGGTACAGTATATACTGTTGGAACTTACTATACGATTACGGTACAGTATATACTGTTGGTACTTACTATACGATTACGGAACAGTATATACTGTTGGTACTTACTATACGATTACGGTACAGTATATACTGTTGGTACTTACTATACGATTACGGTACATTATATACTGTTGGTACTTACTATACGATTACGGTACAGTATAATTATACTGTTTGTACTTACTATACGATTACGGTACAGTATATACTGTTGGTACTTACTATACGATTACGGAACAGTATATACTGTTGGTACTTACTATACGATTACGGTACAGTATATACTGTTGGAACTTACTATACGATTACGGTACAGTATATACTGTTGGTACTTACTATACGATTACAGTACAGTATATACTGTTGGAACTTACTATACGATTACGGTACAGTATATACTGTTGGTACTTACTATACGATTACGGAACAGTATATACTGTTGGAACTTACTATACGATTACGGTACAGTATATACTGTTGGAACTTACTATACGATTACGGTACAGTATATACTGTTGGTACTTACTATACGATTACGGAACAGTATATACTGTTGGTACTTACTATACGATTACGGTACAGTATATACTGTTGGTACTTACTATACGATTACGGTACAGTATATACTGTTGGTACTTACTATACGATTACGGTACAGTATAATTATACTGTTTGTACTTACTATACGATTACGGTACAGTATATACTGTTGGAACTTACTATACGATTACGGTACAGTATATACTGTTGGTAATTACTATACGATTACGTTAGTTTAGTTTAAACTTTATTTATTTTACAACGATTGCGAAGCAAGTTATGACAACTTATATTAATCACTCTCGTTGGCGCGGATGAAAGCGTATATGTGGTCATTCATGTAGGAGGAAACCGGAGTACCCGGAGAAAACTCACCTGTCCGACCTGGCGACCACCGTACCATCTCACATACTTCCCGGTCAGAGGATCGAACCTGGGTTGCATTGGTGAGAAGCGAGCGCGCTAACCACTGCGCTAATCGGACAGCCGGTACAGTTAATCGGTACAGTTTGAATGGCCTTAGTGGAACATTTCAATGATTTAAGTGTGCTATAAACCATACAAGCGTTATCAACACAGTCCTGTTCAACTTGTTACAAAATCAGTATTTAGTACCGACATCCGCGTAGTTGCCGTTACGCCACAATGCCCGGGCTTGCACATTATATTCAGGAAGTGTTTTATTTTGGCTGGATATACAGTAGTAGATGAAACACTGAACTTTTCTAATGTGTGTGTTAGTGTATAAACGTCCCTTAACCCTTTCCTTAATAGAGATTTAGGTTAATATACCATTATATCTCCATACAAATGACAGCCATTTAGCTATCATGCAGTGGATAAGTAGTCGCCATATCTATCCCACCTCCATAGATATTACTGGGACTACATGAGATTCTGGCCTCAATTATGAACATTGGTTTGACTACTTACTACATTGCCAATGTATGTCGTATTGGTAATGGCGTCAAGAGGTGCTTCTTTGAGGGAAAGGGTTAAAAGGTGCCAGAGTGCACTATTTGATGCATATATGTCAAAACATTAGTGGGGAGGATGCCCCCAGACCCCCTACCGGGTTCGCACCTTTGACGTTCAAATTCGCACCAACGGCGCTTAATAGTTCAAATGGGCTTGCAGGCATCATTTTCAGCTGGCTATGCTGGCTATTATAGAAAGTATTTTATATATTAAATAGAGAATGTATAGTAGGCCTACTGGGTATATTATATATTAAATAGAGAATGTAGTAGGCCTACTGGGTATATTATATATTAAATAGAGAATGTAATAGGCCTACTGGGTATTTTATATATTAAATAGAGAATGTAGTAGGCCTACTGGGTATATTATATATTAAATAGAGAATGTAGTAGGCTGGGTATTTTATATATTAAATAGAGAATGTAGTAGGCCTACTGGGTATTTTATATATTAAATAGAGACTGTAGTAGGCCTACTGGGTATTTTATATATTAAATAGAGAATGTAGTAGGCCTACTGGGTATTTTATATATTAAATAGAGAATGTAGTAGGCCTACTGGGTATATTATATATTAAATAGAGAATGTAGTAGGCCTACTGGGTATTTTATATATTAAATAGAGAATGTAGTAGGCCTACTGGTATTTTATATATTAAATAGAGAATGTAGTAGGCCTACTGGGTATATTATATATTAAATAGAGAATGTAGTAGGCCTACTGGGTATTTTATATATTAAATAGAGAATGTAGTAGGCCTACTGAGTATTTTATATATTAAATAGAGAATGTAGTAGGCCTACTGGGTATATTATATATTAAATAGAGAATGTAGTAGGCCTACTGGGTATTTTATATATTAAATAGAGAATGTAGTAGGCCTACTGAGTATTTTATATATTAAATAGAGAATGTAGTAGGCCTACTGGGTATATTATATATTAAATAGAGAATGTAGTAGGCCTACTGGGTATTTTATATATTAAATAGAGAATGTAGTAGGCCTACTGAGTATTTTATATATTAAATAGAGAATGTAGTAGGCCTACTGGGTATATTATATATTAAATAGAGAATGTAGTAGGCCTACTGGGTATTTTATATATTAAATAGAGAATGTAGTAGGCCTACTGAGTATTTTATATATTAAATAGAGAATGTAGTAGGCCTACTGGTATATTAAATAGAGAATGTAGTAGGCCTACTGGGTATATTATATATTAAATAGAGAATGTAATAGGCCTACTGGGTATTTTATATATTAAATAGAGAATGCAGTAGGCCTACTGGGTATTTTATATATTAGAGAATGTAGTAGGCCTACTGAGTATTTTATATATTAAATAGAGAATGTAGTAGGCCTACTGGGTATTTTATATATTAGAGAATGTAGTAGGCCTACTGAGTATTTTATATATTAAATAGAGAATGTAGTAGGCCTACTGGGATATTATATATTAAATAGAGAATGTAGTAGGCCTACTGGGTATTTTATATATTAAATAGAGAATGTAGTAGGCCTACTGAGTATTTTATATATTAAATAGAGAATGTAGTAGGCCTACTGGGTATATTATATATTAAATAGAGAATGTAGTAGGCCTACTGGGTATTTTATATATTAAATAGAGAATGTAGTAGGCCTACTGAGTATTTTATATATTAAATAGAGAATGTAGTAGGCCTACTGGTATATTAAATAGAGAATGTAGTAGGCCTACTGGGTATATTATATATTAAATAGAGAATGTAATAGGCCTACTGGGTATTTTATATATTAAATAGAGAATGCAGTAGGCCTACTGGGTATTTTATATATTAAATAGAGAATGTAGTAGGCCTAGTGTGTATATAGTTAATAGAAAAATCCACATGATCCAGGATTTTAAATTTAATAACGTTTTGTTCAAGAATATCTTGTGTTCCACTCCTGGTAATATACAACCCATACTTGTTGAGTTCTGTCTTGAGCAAATGAACAACATACTGAACTCCTGGGTCCGTATACACACTAATTGTGAGTGAGTATTTGGTTTAACGGCGCATCAGCACAGTTCAGGCTATATCGCGCCGGGCTAAGTACATTGTATACAAGAGACACACACACTAATGGAGTATATCTAATGTTTGTGTTTTACGTTTATTTATCGTCGTTACCGGTTGCCCATATGAGCGACGCATCCTGAAGAGATTAGTCATTTTAGATTTTTCAGAGTCTCCTCTTCTCTGGTTCTTTTACATGCACGGTGTACAGCACCGACACAAGACCTCGGCTTAAAGTCCGAGCTGAAAAACTGTTAATTTTATTACGGTCAGACGGGGGATCGAGTCTGCGATCCTCGGACCGGGAAGTATGTGAGATGGTACGGTGGTCACAAGATCGGTTAGGTGGGGTTTTCTCCGGGTAGTCCGGTTTCATCCCACACACATTATTTATGTATTGTGTTTATGTATACATATACAATAAAATATGATTATATGTCTATCTTGCAATGGAACTATATACTATTTATATACCTTGCAATGGAACTATATATATATATATATATATCTTGCAATGGAACTATATATCTATCTTGCAATGGAACTATATATATATATATATATATATATATATATTGCAATGGAACTATATACTATTTATATACCTTGCAATGGAACTATATATATATATATTATATATATCTTGCAATGGAACTATATATCTATCTTGCAATGGAACTATATATATATATATATATATCTTGCAATGGAACTATATATCTATCTTGCAGTGGAACTATGTCTATCTTGCAATGGAACTACATATATATCTTGCAATGGAACTATATATATATCTTGCAATGGAACTATATATATATCTTGCAATGGAACTGTATATATATATATATATCTTGCAATGGAACTATATATATATCTTGCAATGGAACTATATATCTATCTTGCAATGGAACTATATATCTATCTTGCAATGGAACTATATATCTATCTTGCAATGGAACTATATATATATCTATCTTGCAATGGAACTATATACCTATCTTGCAATGGAACTATATATATATATATATCTTGCAATGGAACTATATATATATCTTGCAATGGAATTATATATATATCTTGCAATGGAACTATATATATATCTTGCAATGGAACTATATATCTATCTTGCAATGGAACTATATATCTATCTTGCAATGGAACTATATACCTATCTTGCAATGGAACTATATATATATATATATCTTGCAATGGAACTATATATATATCTTGCAATGGAACTATATATCTATCTTGCAGTGGAACTATATATCTATCTTGCAATGGAACTATATATATATCTTGCAATGGAACTATATATATATTTTGCAATGGAACTATATACCTATCTTGCAATGGAACTATATATCTATCTTGCAATGGAACTATATATATATCTTGCAATGGAACTATACATCTATCTTGCAATGGAACTATATATCTATCTTGCAATGGAACTATATGTCTATCTTGCAATGGAACTATATGTCTATCTTGCAATGGAACTATATATATATATATCTTGCAATGGAACTATATATATATCTTGCAATGGAACTATATGTCTATCTTGCAATGGAACTATATACCTATCTTGCAATGGAACTATATATATATCTTGCAATGGAACTATATATATATCTTGCAATGGAACTATATATCTATCTTGCAATGGAACTATATACCTATCTTGCAATGGAACTATATATATATCTTGCAATGGAACTATATATCTATCTTGCAATGGAACTATATATCTATCTTGCAATGGAACTATATATATATCTTGCAATGGAACTATATATATATCTTGCAATGGAACTATATATCTATCTTGCAATGTAACTATATATCTATCTTGCAATGGAACTATATATATATCTTGCAATGGAACTATATGTATATCTTGTAATGGAACTATATGTCTATCTTGCAATGGAACTATATGTCTAGCTTGCAATGGAACTATATGTCTAGCTTGCAATGGAACTATATGTCTAGCTTGCAATGGAACTATATGTCTAGCTTGCAATGGAACTATATGTCTATCTTGCAATGGAACTATATGTCTATCTTGCAATGGAACTATATATCTAGCTTGCAATGGAACTATATATATAGCTTGCAATGGAACTATATATCTAGCTTGCAATGGAACTATATGTCTATCTTGCAATGGAACTATATATATATATATATATCTTGCAATGGAACTATATATCTATCTTGCAATGGAACTATATATATATCTTGCAATGGAACTATATATCTATCTTGCAATGGAACTATATATATATCTTGCAATGGAACTATATATCTATCTTGCAATGGAACTATATATATATCTTGCAATGGAACTATATATCTATCTTGCAATGGAACTATATGTCTATCTTGCATTGGAACTATATGTCTATCTTGCAATGGAACTATATATATATCTTGCAATGGAACTATATATCTATCTTGCAATGGAACTATATGTCTATCTTGCAATGGAACTATATACCTATCTTGCAATGGAACTATATATATATATATCTTGCAATGGAACTATATACCTATCTTGCAATGGAACTATATATCTATCTTGCAATGGAACTACATGTCTATCTTGCAATGGAACTATATATATATATATCTTGCAATGGAACTATATATCTAGCTTGCAATGGAACTATATGTCTAGCTTGCAATGGAACTATATATATATATATATCTTGCAATGGAACTATATATCTAGCTTGCAATGGAACTATATGTCTATCTTGCAATGGAACTATATGTCTATCTTGCAATGGAACTATATATATATATATCTTGCAATGGAACTATATATCTATCTTGCAATGGAACTATATATATATATATCTTGCAATGGAACTATATATCTATCTTGCAATGGAACTATATATATATATATATCTTGCAGTGGAACTATATGTCTATCTTGCAATGGAACTATATATATATATATCTTGCAATGGAACTATATATCTATCTTGCAATGGAACTATATATATATATCTTGCAATGGAACTATATATCTATCTTGCAATGGATATATATATATATATATCTTGCAATGGAACTATATATATATATATATCTTGCAATGGAACTATATATCTATCTTGCAATGGAACTATATATATATATATATATATTCTTGCAATGGAACTATATATATATATATATCTTGCAATGGAACTATATGTCTATCTTGCAGTGGAACTATATGTCTATCTTGCAATGGAACTATATATATATATATATATCTTGCAATGGAACTATATATCTATCTTGCAATGGAACTATATATATAATATATATCTTGCAATGGAACTATATATATATATATATCTTGCAATGGAACTATATATCTATCTTGCAATGGAACTATATGTCTATCTTGCAATGGAACTATATACCTATCTTGCAATGGAACTATTATATATATATCTTGCAATGGAACTATATGTCTATCTTGCAATGGAACTATATGTCTATCTTGCAATGGAACTATATATCTATCTTGCAATGGAACTATATATCTATCTTGCAATGGAACTATATATATATATATCTTGCAATGGAACTATATATCTATCTTGCAATGGAACTATATATATATATATCTTGCAATGGAACTATATATCTATCTTGCAATGGAACTATATATCTATCTTGCAATGGAACTATATATCTATCTTGCAACGGAACTATATATCTATCTTGCAATGGAACTATATATCTATCTTGCATTGGAACTATATATCTAGCTTGCAATGGAACTATATGTCTATCTTGCAATGGAACTATATATATATATATCTTGCAATGGAACTATATGTCTATCTTGCAATGGAACTATATATCTATCTTGCAATGGAACTATATATCTATCTTGCAATGGAACTATATATATATATATCTTGCAATGGAACTATATATCTATCTTGCAATGGAACTATATATATATCTTGCAATGGAACTATATGTCTATCTTGCAATGGAACTATATGTCTATCTTGCAATGGAACTATATATCTAGCTTGCAATGGAACTATATGTCTAGCTTGCAATGGAACTATATGTATATCTTGCAATGGAACTATATATCTAGCTTGCAATGGAACTATATGTCTAGCTTGCAATGGAACTATATGTCTAGCTTGCAATGGAACTACATATATATCTTGCATTGGAACTATATATATATCTTGCAATGGAACTATATATCTATCTTGCAATGGAACTATATGTCTAGCTTGCAATGGAACTATATGTCTAGCTTGCAATGGAACTACATATATATCTTGCATTGGAACTATATATATATCTTGCAATGGAACTATATACCTATCTTGCAATGGAACTATATACCTATCTTGCAATGGAACTATATACCTATCTTGCAATGGAACTATATATATATATCTTGCAATGGAACTATATACCTATCTTGCAATGGAACTATATACCTATCTTGCAATGGAACTATATATCTATCTTGCAATGGAACTATATATCTATCTTGCAATGGAACTATATATCTATCTTGCAATGGAACTATATATATATCTTGCAATGGAACTATATATATATCTTGCAATGGAACTATATATCTATCTTGCAATGGAACTATATATCTATCTTGCAATGGAACTATATATCTATCTTGCAATGGAACTATATATCTATCTTGCAATGGAACTATATATATATCTTGCAATGGAACTATATATCTATCTTGCAATGGAACTATATATATATCTTGCAATGGAACTATATATCTATCTTGCAATGGAACTATATGTCTATCTTGCAATGGAACTATATGTCTATCTTGCAATGGAACTATATATCTATCTTGCAATGGAACTATATATATATCTTGCAATGGTACTATATGTCTATCTTGCAATGGAACTATATTTATATATCTTGCAATGGAACTATATATCTATCTTGCAATGGAACTATATATCTATCTTGCAGTGGAACTATATGTCTATCTTGCAATGGAACTATATATATATATATATATATCTTGCAATGGAACTATATGTCTAGCTTGCAATGGAACTATATATATATATATATATATATATATATCTTGCAATGGAACTATATGTCTAGCTTGCAATGGAACTATATATATATATATATATATATCTTGCAATGGAACTATATATCTAGCTTGCAATGGAACTATATGTCTATCTTGCAATGGAACTATATGTCTATCTTGTAATGGAACTATATGTCTAGCTTGCAATGGAACTATATATTATGTCTATCTTGCTTTGATTTCAAGCTACATGCATGCACAGTTTACCATAGAAGTGAATGGGAGTGGACACAACAATAAACACCACGACCACAGGTCTTGGCTGAAATCAAATAACTTCAGTCTTCCCCCCTAGAACAACTCCCTCTCTATATATATCCACAATGTTTCATCAAACTCCCTCAACAACTGTTGAGCTATCTTATCAAGCACAAACAAAAACAATAAAGGTGTGTGTTGTTTAAACATGTAACAATATGATGTGCTTGAAATAATACGGATCTCTGTGACAATACCAGAATCATGAAAACTCCAGGTGGAAATAGAACTGATCCC
This sequence comes from Archivesica marissinica, assembly GCA_014843695.1. NCBI lineage: Eukaryota > Metazoa > Mollusca > Bivalvia > Venerida > Vesicomyidae > Archivesica > Archivesica marissinica. The sequence continues at coordinate 32,150,981 of CM026398.1, forward strand.
AGAATCATGAAAACTCCATGTGGAAATAGAACAGATCCCAGAATCATGCAAACTCCAGGTGGAAATAGTACAGATCCCAGAATCATGAAAACTCCATGTGTAAATAGTACAGATCCCAGAATCATGAAAACTCCATGTGGAAATAGTACTGATCCTAGAATCATGAAAACTCCAGGTGGAAATAGTACAGAACCCAGAATCATGAACATTCCATGTGGAAATAGTACAGATCCCAGAATCATGAAAACTTAATGTGGATATAATACTGATCCCAGAATCATGCAAACTTAAGGTGTAAATAGCACAAATCCCAGAATCATGAAAACTCCAGGTGGAAATAGTACTGATCCCAGAATCATGAAATCTCCAGGTGTAAATAGTACAGATCCCAGAATCATGAAAACTCCAGGTGGAAAAAAGTACTGATCCCAGAATCATGAAAACTCCGTGTGGAAATAGAACAGATCCCAGAATCATGCAAACTCCAGGTGGAAATAGTACAGATCCCAGAATCATGAAAACTCCATGTGTAAATAGTACAGATCCCAGAATCATGAAAACTCCATGTGGAAATAGTACTGATCCTAGAATCATGAAAACTCCAGGTGGAAATAGTACAGAACCCAGAATCATGAACATTCCATGTGGAAATAGTACAGATCCCAGAATCATGAAAACTTAATGTGGATATAATACTGATCCCAGAATCATGCAAACTTAAGGTGTAAATAGCACAAATCCCAGAATCATGAAAACTCCAGGTGGAAATAGTACTGATCCCAGAATCATGAAATCTCCAGGTGTAAATAGTACAGATCCCAGAATCATGAAAACTCCAGGTGGAAAAAAGTACTGATCCCAGAATCATGAAAACTCCGTGTGGAAATAGTACTGATCCCAGAATCACGAAAACTCATCCAGGTGTAAATAGTACTGATCCCAGAAACATGAAAATTCCATGTGGAAATAGTACAGATCCCAGAAATACATTGTGTTGAATGTACGTTCCGCGGTTTCGGTCGAAACATTGAGATGTCAGGCGCGTAGCTGCCTATACGCGAGTACGCGGCTGAATCCACATGATTCTGAAGGAAAAAAATTCGGCCAAAGTTGCAATTCAGCCAAAGTTGCAGTATGCGTACTTGACTACATACTCATATTATAACGTGCCTTGCCGGATTAAATAGCCCTTGAGGAGATCGCGGGAGCTTCGGACGTGAAGTTGTCCGCTGGAAAGTGGTGCTCATCACCATGCCGGTTTCAACAGCCTCAGCCGAGAGGTCGTTCAGCATCATGAGAAGAGTGAAGAACTATCCACTGAATGCCTATCTGGGCTAGCAATGATGCATAGCTACAGACATATGGACATTGACCATGTAATCATGCAGTTCGCTGACAAAAAGGACAGAAAATTAGACTTCTGTTAGACAATCGGGGGCTTGTATTTGTTTGATATTTCAGCTCTATTTTAGAGAGAAAAAATCTGTCGAGTAAAGGGTTTATTTGTTGATTTATGATCATAAAACTTTCAAATTTCCAGTACTAAATAATGTACCTCAGAACGCCCAGAATGCACCATTGTTTCAAAATATTTTCGGGGAACGTGCCCCCGGACCCCCTAGTACAATTATGAATCCACATGGATAGAGGGCTAGCTACGCCCCTGGATGTTAGTGGACTATAATAATGCACTTGGTAAACCTGGCTATATTTAACTTCAGATTAAAGAATATTCAAGAACCACAACTTGTTTTCAAAGCTAAACAGTATAATTCTGAGTTTTAATAACTAACGACGGGATAAATCTTTAGCTACAACAAAATATACCACATTTGAATGTTGATATAACAGACAATCACTGCACATGTGTTCACATATTTTAACAACTGATCCCTTTAGTTTATAGCAACAACCAATCAGGAGGCGTCTTGGCCAATTGCCGTCCCAATTACGATACCAAATAATGTTTCCTGTAAATATAATTATGAACTAAAACGATGCTTCTCGGGCATTCTGGGATATTTTACACATGGCAAGTGGAAGTGAGAATCCAGGTAGCTAAACCCACAGGAATTTGAGATTATATCTCCACAAAGTCTAAGGTCCCCATCAGGGGTTTGACTAATAGGAAGATAGATAAGTCTCCAACATCCTTGTACACAACATCCTTGTACACAATTGTACACAACATCCTTGTACACATCATTGTACACAACATCCTTGTACACATCATCCTTGTATCCTTGTACACATCGATAGGTATCCTCGGACCCCCCCCCTTAACTTAGTTCTTTTTCTTCTGGCTAACAGTCAACAATGTGTGGCGTCCGTGGTCCAGTGGTAGAGCGTCGGATTTGGAATCAAACGGTCCCAGGTTCGATACTCGGTCAGGCCACGTATGTAGTGTCATTGAGCAAGCCACCTCACACACACTGCTTAATTATTAATACTGGTTAATCGCTTAGGTCGGCTGAGCCTGCCCAGGAAACATGTCTAAGTCCCCACGAGGGGTTTGACATTAAAGGAACATACATACATACATGCAATTGAGCTATTATGGCCATGCGTGGAGGTTAGAAAAGTGAGCTACCAGGCCTCCTCAGCTACTATAATTCCACCAAAGAGGACACTGGTAGTGTGATAAAAAAAGGTGCAAAAACCTAACACATTAAACCTTAAAAGCCCTTAACACTGCTTAAGCCTACAATATGTACATACAGTAAAACCTGTATTAGTGGTCACCTCCATTAAGCAGCCAACCTGTATTAAACAGCCACTTTCCAGATTCCCAATATGTTGTTTTATTATACATTTAACCTCTATTAAGCAGCAGCCACCTGTGCTAAGCAGCCACATTCTGTGATTCCCTTGGCTGGCTGTTTAACACAGGTTAGACTGTATAGGCTACTAGAAGTGTGCAAAGAGAATCTCGTTGATTAACATTTCAACAAGCAGGACTAGGTACCACACATGCAAAGGAGCGAGAAATAAAATGTGTTTGTCCACTGCTTTTAGCCAGCGGAACAACACAATTTATTTCACTGATAAATTTCTATATTTCTTTTGAAAGCATGAAATAATAGTCATTATTATAGAGTGGTGGAACCTATGCTCGGCGTATTCCTATGCTCGGTGTAGCGTATTCCTATGCTCGGCGTATTTTTTTCCATTTACATACGTATTTAAAATATTTAAATAGTTTTAACCTATTTTCGCTGACAGAGGTGAAGCATGGTTCAATAGCAATCCGTTGTGCGTACCGGTAGCCTAATGCAACTGTCACCTGACTGATTCAGTAGCTGAATATAAACAGATTTTTTTTCCACCGAAATGATGCGGTTTATGAGCATTTTAGGTAGCTATCTGAATTGAAAAAAATTGTACAAATAACCAGAACAAATGTTTCTTATGAGTTGTAATATTGTTAGTTATTGATGTTACTAAGTCAAAATAATAGACCTGTGCCCTAAAGTATCTAGTTCCCCATGGAAACAGATGCCGTTGTGATAGCTGTATTGAGGCGCATGGTCACGTAATGAAGCTAAAATTGTCAACAACAATTTTTTGAAAGTTGTGTTCACGACTAAAGCAAATAATAATACATGTATACGGCAGTGTATTTAACTTTTTTTATAGGCCATGATATGTAGGATTTATGCGGAGCATAGGATCCAACACTCTATATCATTGATAATTCAGCAATTTGATTGGCTGAAACACGATCATGTGGAGGTGAGTAGACCGTTTGCCTATTCAACCTGTTTTTCACAATTTCGTTCCATTCCAGTATTTATTGTCAATAGTTCCGCTAGAGTTTTTGCGATGTAGACTTTGGTTGCGAGTGTGCACGCATACATGTGTGTTCTGCAAACAACAATGGCTGATCGATTCGGCAATTTAATATCGGAGAAAGAACTAGATTTACTTGTCGAGTAAAAAGACTAAAGCAACAAAATATATTTTCAAAGTGTCCCAGAATCTTCTTTGTCAGTAGGGCCTACAACCAAACCGACATTCCATATAATAAAAGAATTGTTCACTTCTATTCAGTTTGTGTCGATCAATAGCCTACTGTTTCAGATCAATAATCCCTTCCTTGGGAGAATAGTTTATACAAATTTATTTTAGCTCGATTGCGAAACAAGTTATTATAACTTACATTAATCACTCTCGAGACCTCATTCCTGATGGAATCCATCGCCACGAGGGAGAGAGAAGAGGTAACGTGGAAATTAAATGCCTTGCCGAAGCGCACAATCGTAACGGCTCCAGCGGGGTTCGAACTCTGGACATTTCAAACCTAAGGGGGCGCGCATCCACTGCGCTATCACGACTTCCACATCTCCTTGGGAGAATAGTTGACTATTGACCTGACGAGAAGTTTATAATTGTATATTATTTTCCTTTTTTGTTAACTATGTGCTCAGACACATTTTCGTGAACATGCTCGATTGCGAATTTGTAAAAGAAACATATGACCTCGCTATGATTCATAAAAAAGAGAACTTATAAATTCATCAAATTGTACATTTCACAAATCTATGATGTATTATTAGGTGATGATGACTACGACAGCGCCCTACAACGATTGATGAAGGAATGCTTGCCGACGATGCTTGTAGAAATTGTTGATAAAAGACCACCGGATCCTATAGAATACCTGGCACATAGTCTCTACAAGTACAGGGTAATCTCTCTAACTGTTAACCTTCCTTCACCGCTAAATATTTTAAGGTCATATTCCTGTTCAAAATAACTATCACAATAATACATTGTTGATAAAAGACCACCGGATCCTATAGAATACCTGGCACATAGTCTCTACAAGTACAGGGTAATCTCTCTAACTGTTACCCTTCCTTCACCGCTAAATATTTTAATGTCGTATTCCTGTTCAAAATAACTATCACAATAATACATTGTTGATAAAAGACCACCGGATCCTATAGAATACCTGGCACATAGTCTCTACAAGTACAGGGTAATCTCTCTAACTGTTAACCTTTCTTCACCGCTAAATATTTTAAGGTCGTATTCCTGTTCAAAATAACTATCACAATAATTATTATTAACTCTTTAATAATAGCAGTCAAATATGTAACAAGAAAAACAATTACATAAAAAAAACATATAAATATGTAATAGAAGGACGATTGAAAACTCACTCTGCATAATACACACTTGGATAGTGTATTGAGTGAATGTATAAATTATGAAGTGCATAATTTAGTAATTAAATGAAAAGATGTGGACCCGCCTGGACATCATCAGCCAAGACCAACCAACAGACACTCGACAAGGTTCAGAACAAGGCTCTCAGGCTGATCACAGGTGCAATGAAGAGCACTCCAATCAAGGCCATGGAGAAAATTACTTCCATCCAGCCACTGCAAGAACGTCGCGACACAAGAATTCTTCTACAGACAGAGAAGTTTCGATGTCAGGAAGAACAACCGATGAAGCAGAGAGTTGAGGCACTAACGAAGAATCGTCTAAAGCGAAGCAGTTTCATCCACCAGTCCAAGAAGCTTGCTCGAAAGCACACCAGCCATCTCCCAGCCAAGACATTGCCTCCAACGCCATTTCTATCCAAGCCATGGTTGACTAGCGATGAATCCAAGGTTACCATCTGCAGTACAATCCCATACATGACATCCAGAGATAGACAACATGATGACGTCAAACGTGCCCTCACACTAGCACACATCGACAAGAGTTATCCTGGAGAAGCATGGCTACAAGTCTACACAGATGGTTCAGCCACAAGAGCAGTAGCAAACGGAGGAGCAGGCGTGTATGTCCGACACCCAGATGGACACACACAGTCAGTTGCTCTACCTACTGGAGTACACTGCAGCAACTATGGGGCAGAAGTACAGGCCCTTGAAACAGCAACATATCTAGTACACAACACTGTAGAGTGTGCCCAGGTTGTCTTCCTGACTGATGCGCTCTCAGTTCTGGACGCTCTGACTAACAACAAAGAACCCCACCTGATGGAAGCCCTTCGAACAGTCAGCGTAACTAAAAGAACTGTCCTCCAGTGGGTACCTGCACACATAGGCATTCCTGGCAATGAAGCCGCTGACCAGCTTGCCAAGCAAGGTTCTACCGAGAGGCAACCAGACAAAGATTTGACTTACAAGGAGAAATGCACCATAATCAAATCTGCATCAAAGCCAACAGTCGAGAAGGATGACTACCACCTTCTCACCAGACAGGAGCAAGTCACGATATTCCGGCTTAGAACAGGGCATAACCGCCTGAACTTCCATATGTGTTGGAAGCTTGGTCTAGCTCCATCAACTGCCTGCAGCTGCAAAATAGGGGACCAGACTGCAGAACACATCCCCCAGGAGTGTCCCAATCTTCATGGGCTGAGGAAAACAACCTGGGCAACAGATACTTCTCTCCAGACGAAGTTACATGGCTGCCGGGAGGATCTGAGGAGGACGGCCCATTTCGTGTTTGCTGCCGGCTTGTCCATGTGATTCGCGAACGACAAGAAGAAGAAGAAGAAAAGATGTGGACAATAACACAAATCCCTGTCCAGCACAATAGTATATATACCACATCCCTGCTAGAAAATTCGCGAATCATATGGGAGAATGCAGAATTTCAACTACGTAAATAGATTGACCTGGCCATTTCTGGGTTCCAGCTCAAGTCTGTATTTCTATGTGCACACCAGCGAAAGCTTGGAACTTAATTTATACAAATTTATTTTAGCTCGATTGCGAAACTAGTTCTTTCAACTTATATTAAACACTCTCGAGACCTCATTCCTGATGGAATCCATCGCCATGAAGGAGAGAGAAGCGGCAATGTGGAATATAAATGCCTTGCCTAAGGGCACAATCGTAACGGCTCCAGCGGGGTTCAAAATCCGGACCTTTCGCACCTGAAAGGAACGCGCATCCACTGCGCTATCACGACTACCACTAGCGCCAGATCTCCAAAACCCATTGTTGGATTTTCACCAAACTTGGGCAACAAACATCAATATTATGTCTAGTTGAGCATATTGTAACACCGTCCCGCTTGGATAATATTTTCCGGATTTCCGGCCAACTGAACATTTTTATGATACAACGTTTGTCCGCGCTTCATATCCAAAACGCCATTTTGGAACTTCACCAAACTTGGCAGGAAGCATTGGTATTATGTCTAGTTGTGCTATCACAAAGCTTGTCGTCGCTTCATCTCCAAAACGCCATTATGGATCTTCACCAAACTTGACAGCAAGCCATTTAAAAAATTCCACACAAATCGGTGTGCAGAAAGAACAGAAAGATGGAGACTTTCATATATCCACTTTTCGCTACGCCAACATGCTTTCATGTATAAATTTTGTATATTTTACGATTGCGTGAAAAATCTTAACAACTTATATTAATCATTCTCATTAGTGCTGATGTTAATCACTCTCGTTGGTGCGGATGTAAACATATATGTGGACGTTGTGCGGGTGGAAACGTTATCCAGAGATAACCCACCTATCATATATGGTGACCACCGTACCATCTCACATGCTTCCTGGTCCGAAGATCGAACGCAGATTGTATTGGTGAGAAGCGATCATGGTAACCACTGCGCTAAACTGATAGTCGTGTGCTTTCACATAATAGCTGGTAAATTTGTTAATCAAATGACTTCCATTTCAACACATGTATGTGTATGTGTAATAACTTACTGTAATGTTTACAAATATTCATCCTCCTGCAAAAAAATGTTTTATTAACAAAATACTGAATGGACTCTGTGGTGAAATGGATACAGGGTCTGTTTAATATTCAAAAGTTGAGAAGTTGTGAGTTTGAACCACGCTAGAATCACAGTGACGGTGTCCTTCGGCAAGACTCTAAAATCCACATACATTCTCCCTCATGGCGATGGATTCCCTCAGGAATGAGGTCTCAAGAGCGATTAAACTAATGTTGTAAAAACTTGTTTTGCAATCAAGCTAAAAGAAATTTATATAAACTAAATATTGATCATGCTCATAAAATATTGCAGGAGAGAGTGGATTTACATTACAAAGATCAAAAGGGTTCCACCCATTGGTACAAGTCAAAACCCAAAGCAGAATATGTACAGAACTCACGGGAGAACAATATGCGACAATATCCGTTAGCTAAAGGGATGATTGTCGAGGGTGAAGACTTCTCAGATATCAGTGAAGAATTAGAGACTGACGCTATCGGTGTCAGTAACAAAATGGTGCATGCACAGTGTACGACTGTTCTAAGACTGATTGGAGATATATTTGATGACAATGATATTTCCTGATTGGTGTACATGTACTTGTCATAGGGAAATTAGAAATATCAATTTGATTTACATAATTTAAATTGTCTGACAATGCCATTCTTAGTTAAATCATATTGTATTGCAAATCAATTGCAAAAGTGACATATAAAACAGATAAAAAACATTCTATTCTTGCAATAATTCAGAACAGAACATATTTCAAGTTTCCCTATGTCAAGTACTTTATAGATCATATTTCAAGTTTCCCTATGTCAAGTACTTTATAGATCATATTTCTAGTTTCCCTATGTCAAGTACTTTATAGATCATATTTCAAGTTTCCCTATGTCAAGTACTTTATAGATCATATTTCTAGTTTCCCTATGTCAAGTACTTTATAGATCATATTTCTAGTTTCCCTATGTCAAGTACTTTATAGATCATATTTCTAGTTTCCCCATGTCAAGTACTTTATAGATCATATTTCAAGTTTCCCTATGTCAAGTACTTTATAGATCATATTTCTAGTTTCCCTTTGTCAAGTACTTCATAGATCATATTTCAAGTTTCCCTATGTCAAGTACTTTATAGATCATATTTCTAGTTTTCCTATGTCAAGTACTTTAATGATCATATTTCTAATTTCGCTATATCAAGTACTTTATTGATCATATTTCTGTTTTCCCTATGTCAAGTACTTTATTGATCATATTTCCGTTTTCCCTTTCTCAAGTATTTTATTGATCCAGGTTCCATGTGTCAAGTACTTTATTGAGCCAGGTTCCACATGTCAAGTACTTTATTGAGCCAGGTTCCACATGTCAAGTACTTTATTGATCCAAGTTCCACATGTCAAGTATTTTATTGATCCAGGTTCCACGTGTCAAGTACTTTATTGATCCAGGTTCCACATGTCAAGTACTTTATTGAGCCAGGTTCCACATGTCAAGTACTTTATTGATCCAAGTTCCACATGTCAAGTACTTTATTGATCCAGGTTCCACATGTCAAGTACTTTATTGATCCAAGTTCCACATGTCAAGTACTTTATTGATCCAGGTTCCACATGTCAAGTACTTTATTGATCCAGGTTCCACATGTCAAGTACTTTATTGATCCAGGTTCCACATGTCAAGTATTTTATTGATCTCGGTTCCACATGTCAAGTACTTTATTGATCTAGGTTCCACATGTCAAGTACCCTATTTATCATAATTCTAATCTCATACAAAGGTCGGTACACTTTTTTTAAGAGTGTCTGTCTGTCTGTCAGTAAAAGTCATTGTCCAGTTCCAAATTACTATCACAATTTCTAAGCAGGTTGTCATCATTAATGGTTCATTATAAGCCCACATTACACAAGTTTTAACGTTTTAACATTTCAATGTACCATCCATACTCACCTATAAGGCGATCTTACCTATAAGACGACACCCCCTTTGGTCCTGAAATATGTGGGTTTTTGGCATTCACTCTCATATAAGACGGGTTGATAAACTGAACACCAAACACAAGTATAAATTGCGTGTTTAGCCAATGCATTTTGAAGAACTTTTCAGTGTCAGGGTGCTTGCTTTCTATTCTAAAATGTAATTATAGATCCATACCATTTAACACATTTAAAAAAACAAAAGTTAAAATTTTATTTTTTTAAAATGGTTTATTATTTTTTTACCACTCACTTATAAGAAGGGAAGTAACTTTGAGGCCATAATCTGGTGGTACAAAAATCGTCTTATAGACGAGAATGGATGGTACTTGAACATACAGAATTGCAAGTGATAGTCTTTGAAGAACCATTATCATAAAATGTTACCGTACATAACATAAACTAGATTTGTAGACTGGGCAAACTGTCACCAATGCCGATAATTTCATAGATGTCCATAATTAATACATGCGTGCTTGCTTCTCACCAATGCAACCCGGGTTCGATCCTCGGACCATGAAGTATGTGAGATGGTACGGTGGTCGCCAGATCGGACAGGTGAGTTTACTCCGGGTACTCCGGTTTCCTCCACACGAATGACGCTTTCATCTGCTCCAACGAGAGTGATTAATATAAATTGTTGGAGCTTGCATTGCAATATTGTTGTAAAATAAATAAAGTTTAAACTTTTTAACACGTATACGGTCTTTTCTTGTCGAGATATAATTCTTTAACATTGCATCTCTATTGGGTAATATTCTATTTTATTTACATGTACTTAATTTAGTTAGATACATTTTTAATTTTTCACACACTTTTTAAATTTGTGATATTACAATCATATTTATTTAAGTTATTGTTAATTTTTAAAAACAATAAAACAAGCATTTATAAAATATATCCTATTATTTTAGATTTGTAGCAATCCAGCTTTCTTCTTCCCATGGACAGGACTCCAATGCTGGAGTGTATATTGTCCTTGCATGGGTGGGTGTGTTGGGGTTCAAGACGAGACAGATACCTCCCCCACAACTGCACAGTTAAATGGTGAGACAGAATAGTATGTACAATTAAAACGTAGAGTACGTAGAGTACAGCCTTGAAGCCTACTGTGACGTAGAGTACATCCTTGAAGCCTACTGTGACGTAGAGTACAGCCTTGAAGCCTACTGTGACGTAGAGTACAGCCTTGAAGCCTACTGTGACGTAGAGTACAGCCTTGAAGCCTACTGTGACGTAGAGTACAGCCTTGAAGCCTACTGTGATGTAGAGTACAGCCTTGAAGCCTACTGTGACGTAGAGTACAGCCTTGAAGCCTATTGTGGCGTAGAGTACAGCATTGAAGCCTACTGTGACGTAGAGTACAGCCTTGAAGCCTACTGTGACGTAGAGTACAGCCTTGAAGCCTACTGTGACGTAGAGTACAGCCTTGAAGCCTATTGTGACGTAGAGTACAGCCTTGAAGCCTACTGTGACGTAGAGTACAGCCTTGAAGCCTACTGTGACGTAGAGTACAGCCTTGAAGCCTACTGTGACGTAGAGTACAGCCTTGAAGCCTACTGTGACGTAGAGTACAGCCTTGAAGCCTATTGTGACGTAGAGTACAGCCTTGAAGCCTACTGTGACATAGAGTACATCCTTGAAGCCTACTGTGACGTAGAGTACAGCCTTGAAGCCTATTGTGGCGTAGAGTACAGCCTTGAAGCCTACTGTGACGTAGAGTACAGCCTTGAAGCCTACTGTGACGTAGAGTACAGCCTTGAAGCCTACTGTGACGTAGAGTACAGCCTTGAAGCCTATTGTGACGTAGAGTACAGCCTTGAAGCCTACTGTGACGTAGAGTACATCCTTGAAGCCTACTGTGACGTAGAGTACAGCCTTGAAGCCTATTGTGGCGTAGAGTACAGCCTTGAAGCCTACTGTGACGTAGAGTACAGCATTGAAGCCTACTGTGACGTAGAGTACAGCCTTGAAGCCTACTGTGGCGTAGAGTACAGCCTTGAAGCCTACTGTGACGTAGAGTACAGCCTTGAAGCCTACTGTGGCGTAGAGTACAGCCTTGAAGCCTACTGTGACGTAGAGTACAGCCTTGAAGCCTACTGTGACGTAGAGTACAGCCTTGAAGCCTACTGTGGTGTAGAGGACAGCCTTGAATCCTACTGTGACGTAGAGTACAGCCTTGAAGCCTACTGTGACGTAGAGTACAGCCTTGAAGCCTACTGTGGCGTAGAGTACAGCCTTGAAGCCTACTGTGCGTAGAGGACAGCCTTGAATCCTACTGTGGCATAGAGTACAGCCTTGGAGCAGCGTAGAGTACAGCCTTGAAGCCTACTGTGACGTAGAGTACAGCCTTGAAGCCTACTGTGACGTAGAGTACAGCCTTGAAGCCTACTGTGGCGTAGAGTACAGCCTTGAAGCCTACTGTGCGTAGAGGACAGCCTTGAATCCTACTGTGGCGTAGAGTACAGCCTTGGAGCAGCGTAGAGTACAGCCTTGAAGCTTACTGTGGCGTAGAGTACAGCCTTGAAGCTTACTGTGGCGTAGAAGCCTACTTTTCTGCTATGTTGATTTTATACTGAGTTATAGCTCTTTTAAGATCTTATTTGTGTCCGAAATTTCACACATACGCGCTTATCTTGCAGTTTTTTGTCAAGACCATCATCTCATAAATTCCCAGCTGGATTTTGATAAATCTTCACAGGAGTGATCACAATGTAGCCTAGTTGTGCGTATTGTTGGCATTTTCAGCTCATCAGATTTGATGGCCCTTTGAAATTTTACACATACATATATATGTACATATGTATACTTAACAATTAGTTTCCCACCCGTGTTGAAAATATCTCATTGGATTTCGACAGAAATATCACAGAAGTGATCAGTATCAAGGCTAGTTGTGCATAACGCTGGCACGTTCCGCTTAACTTGAATCTTAATGCAGTTATGGCCCTTTCAACATTTACACATACACTTGGCATGTAGTTCCTTGTCTGCATTTCATCTCTAAAACAAGTCATCGCGCGCCTTAATTTCACAACATTGTAACTGACTTGGGTAGTTTTGAGATAACTGCCATTTAATGATCATAAATTAAGCGAACCATAGACACCACTTACGTACCCTTCCCGAGTATCGAATCCGGGACCCTGTGATTCAAAATCTGATGCTCTACCACTGGACCACAGATGTCACACTAGTCCGCTGCCTCGACCATAATATGTGTGTGTTAACAGTTTGGTTCAATCTACATTCTCAATTTGAGTGTTTATGTAAATAAGATATTAAACCCAGTTGTTTAGTGATATTTGGTGTCATAGAGTTTGCATTATAGAATTTGAACTGTGCTGGTATGCTGTAAAATCCGCCTCGACATCAATAATTTAATGGAATCCGTCGGACTTTGAATAGTGTCTACATCCCTGTGAGGGGTGGGTTTGACATTAGAGGAAGATAGATAGAGTGTTCAGTGTTCGATACTCTGTCATATCACGTATGTAATGTCCTTGAGTAAGGCACTTCACGCACAATGCTTAGTAAGTATAAACTTTATTTATTTTACAACGATTGCGAAACAAGCTTTAACAACTTATATTAATCACTCTCTTTGGCACGGATGAAAGCGTAAATGTGGTCATTTGTGTGGGAGGAAATCGGAGTACCGGAGAAAACCCACCTGTCCAATCCGCCAACCACTGTACCATCTTACATTCTTTCCTATCAGAGGATCGAACCCGGGTCGCATTGGTGAGAGGCGAGCGCTAACCACTGTGCTAATCTGACATGAAAGCATACATGTATGCAGTTATAAACAGTTCCAACACTACACAGCATTAATCATCATCATCATCATCATTTCCAGTAATTTATCTTTTTTATACGTTTATTTGTCATCGCTTCCCGATTAATCGGGTTGCCGCCTCCAGAGGTATAATAGTCATCGGCTGTCCGATTAGAGCTTCTCACAAATGCAACCTGGGTTCGATCCTCGGACCAGGAAGTATGTGAGATGGTACAGTAGTCACCAGATCGGACAGGTAGATTTTCTCAGTGTACTCATCTGCACCAACGAGAGTGATTAATATAAGTTGTTAAAGCTTGTTTCGAAATGGTTGTAAACTAAATAAAGATGAGGCATCTTTGGTTTTTTTACATGCTCGACATATAGCACCGATACCATATACCTCGGTTTATAGTCCTATCTGAAAGAGCGTTTATATTATTAGCAACGAGGGGATCGAACCTGCGTTCCCTGGATCTCCAGCGTGTTAACAACGGGACCACTGACAGTTTTATTTCCCCATTTATACATGTGCGTATGTTTATGAGTGAAAAAAAAGGTTTAAACGATTGCGAAACAAGCTTTAACAACTTATATTAATCACTCTCTTTGGCACGGATGAAAGCGTAAATGTGGTCATTTGTGTGGGAGGAAATCGGAGTACCGGAGAAAACCCACCTGTCCAATCCGCCAACCACTGTACCATCTTACATTCTTTCCTATCCGAGGATCGAACCCGGGTCGCATTGGTGAGAGGCGAGCGCTAACCACTGTGCTAATCTGACATAGCTTATAACTTTGATATGCTTCATGTGGTATATGTCTAGGTCCCTACAAAGTACAAGTGGTTTAACATTAATGGAACATACTAATTGTTAACATCTCATGTCGGCTAAGTCTGCCCAGGAAAGCATGTATAGGGCTCCACCCCTCCCAAAAGTGGTTTAACATAAATGGAATATATTTAGTGGTGAACAACCTGTATTAGAAAAATAGAGAGAGAGTTATCTACACTGAGTACTCTTTTAAGCCAACACAACCAAAAACAAAATGAAAGTTGAAGTTTTGTGTTTGATTTTGTTGTTTTTATGTGCGAAATCAGAGAAGGCATGTTCTGAAGAATTGGGGAAAGATTGTCAAAAGGAACAGGTTTCAACTGATGAAAAGAAAAAATATACAGAAGGTTAGAATTCTTAGAAGTTAGAGTGGTGGAACATATGCTCGGCGTATTCGTATGCTCGGCATATACATTTGTCCATTTACATGTATGTATGTTCCTTTAATGTCAAACACGTCGCGGGGACTTAGACAATTATACATCCGTATTTAAAATATTTATTTTGTTCTAGGCTAATTTCGCTGACAGAGCTGAAGTATGGTTCAATAGCATTCCTTTACATGTATCGATAGCCTGATGCAACTGCCACATGACTGGTCCAGCAGACGAATATAAACAAACAAATCATTGGAAGAATATTTCCACCGAAACTGATACGATCATACGGTGTTAGTCCAAATATTTAGACTTGAAAAATGTGACATTTTACTATCCATGCATTTTTCAAATGACAGAAAGAAAATAATTTATGTAGAGGTCTTATTTATAGGACTAATACGGTGTATGAGCAATTCAGGTAACTCATCATCATTTATAGTGATTGCGTCACTCTGCATAGAGTATACTCGCAATGTCGTTAAAAAGTCAACACCTGCAACATTCATCCTAATACTTCAAAATCTACACCTAATCAGAAAAATAGTTTCTATACCATTTCTGATTAAGACCAATAAGTGTTTTTATTCAATGATGTACTATATCAAAATAATATATTCAACAAGTTATGGTGGATAAATAAAAAATAACAAGTACGCCATGTATTGGTGCCCTGAAGTATTGAGTTCCCCATATAAACAGGTGCTGCCCCTACACCATTGCGATAGCTGTATTGAGCAGCAAGGTCACGTGATGAAGCTAAAACTGTCAACACAAGTTTTTTGATAGTTGTTTTCAGTACTTAAGAAAATAATAATATACAGCAAGTGCAATTTACATTTTATACTTGTCATTATATGTGGGATTTACACTGAGCATACGTTCCACCACTCTATCTAATTATCCATAAATGAATATGTACAACTGTATCATTTGTATGATCATGATACTTTCCTATTCACCAAAAGGCAGACCAGTTATGATGTGAGCACAGGAGATTGCAATTTCAGCTTTGTCCCATGGGCAGTACCGGTATTCGGTTACCTAAACCACACACGCCATACTGTTATGTCGCCCTGAGGCTGAATTATGAATAGAAAGCCTATGTCCCCTCCATGTCTCCCTGAATTATGAATAGAAAGACTATGCCCCCTCCATGTCTCCCTGAATTATGAATAGAAAGACTATGCCCCCTCCATGTCTCCCTGAATTATGAATAGAAAGACTATGCCCCCTCCATGTCTCCCTGAATTATGAATAGAAAGACTATGCCCCCTCCATGTCTCCCTGAATTATGAATAGAAAGCCTATGTCCCCTCCATGTCTCCCTGAATTATGAATAGAAAGACTATGCCCCCTCCATGTCTCCCTGAATTATGAATAGAAAGACTATGCCCCCTCCATGTCTCCCTGAATTATGAATAGAAAGACTATGCCCCCTCCATGTCTCCCTGAATTATGAATAGAAAGACTATGCCCCCTCCATGTCTCCCTGAATTAGGAATAGGAAGACGATGCCCCCTCAAATTCATCATCATCATCACCTAGTTTGAGTGGTTGCTGTTCTCTCCACAGAGTATATTCGCAATAAACAATTAATTTACAGCACGACCACCAGTTACTTCATCATTAAATCATCACCTAACTTGAGTGGTTGCTGTTCTCTCCACAGAGTATATTCGCAATGAACAATTAATTTACAGCACAACCACCAGTTACTTCATCATTAAATCATCACCTAGTTTGAGTGGTTGCTGTTCTCTCCACAGAGTATATTCACAATGAACAATTAATTTACAGCACAACCACCAGTTACTTCATCATTAAATCATCACCTAGCTTAAGTGGTTGCTGTTCTCTCCACAGAGTATATTCGCAATGAACAATTAATTTACAGCACAACCACCAGTTACTTCATCATTAAATCATCACCTAGCTTGAGTGGTTGCTGTTCTCTCCACAGAGTATATTCGCAATGAACAATTAATTTACAGCACAACCACCAGTTACTTCATCATTAAATCATCACCTAGTTTGAGTGGTTGCTGTTCTCTCCACAGAGTATATTCGCAATGAACAATTAATTTACAGCACAACCACCAGTTACTTCATCATTAAATCATCACCTAGCTTGAGTGGTTGCTGTTCTCTCCACAGAGTATATTCGCAATGAACAATTAATTTACAGCACAACCACCAGTTACTTCATCATTAAATCATCACCTAGTTTGAGTGGTTGCTGTTCTCTCCACAGAGTATATTCGCAATGAACAATTAATTTACAGCACAACCACCAGTTACTTCATCATTAAATCATCACCTAGTTTGAGTGGTTGCTGTTCTCTCCACAGAGTATATTCGCAATGAACAATTAATTTACAGCACAACCACCAGTTACTTCATCATTAAATCATCACCTAGTTTGAGTGGTTGCTGTTCTCTCCACAGAGTATATTCGCAATGAACAATTAATTTACAGCACAACCACCAGTTACTTCATCATTAAATCATCACCTAGTTTGAGTGGTTGCTGTTCTCTCCACAGAGTATATTCGCAATGAACAATTAATTTACAGCACAACCACCAGTTACTTCATCATTAAATCATCACCTAGCTTGAGTGGTTGCTGTTCTCTCCACAGAGTATATTCGCAATGAACAATTAATTTACAGCACAACCACCAGTTACTTCATCATTAAATCATCACCTAGTTTGAGTGGTTGCTGTTCTCTCTACAAGTATGTATGTTATTGGCTGGATCGGGTTAGAATACATATTACTGATCATCTTGTAATGCTCACCCATATGGTTCGCCGGCAATGAGGGTATAGAAACGCAAATAACAACAATATTAACCCATTTCATTCTGGATACATTTAAAGGCTTTTGCAAATAACATAGATCCAGATCAGCCGCAGCATGATGCGTGCTGATCAGGATCTATGTTGTTTGCTACATAGCCAAGTGTCTTAGCAATATCATGTGAATAGCAAACAGCATAGAGCCTGATCAGACGGAACGTTCTGTGGCCGTTGATCTGGCTCTATGTTCTTTGCAAATACCGTTTGAACGGTATCCAGAATGAAATGGGTTAATATAAATGTATGCACAATACAGAATCACTTTCTCTCAAGTGAGAAAAGAATGACAATGTCACATTGAGTGAAAATGACAGACATTACATGTCCTATTGAATATTTCGTACATTCAGTTTAGTTTAGTTTAGTTTAATCAGATTTTATTGCTCGATTCGTTTTACATATACATGTGAATACAAAACATGACAAATTAAATAAAGGCAAACGCGTCGGGCCACAAGTTCTAGCAACATTAGTTACGGCCCTTCCCGAACATTGTACATTCTTATTCAGGACCAAACACATCTTGGGAGAAGTATTTACAGAAAATCGAGAAAGCAAATGCTGAATATACAGATTGTGTACAGGATGGCTGCTCCTGCCATGCAAGGTTTGTTCCCGTATGATATGCAAATATTGCACTTTGTTTGAGTTATTTGAAAAAATTACTGATGGCCCGCTTGTCAGATATAGCTTGCATTTGCAGTCTTTGCCTTAGCAGTTTCACAGCACTAGTTCGAATAACTAAGTGTTGTATTCCAAAGACTAAACTGTCCATAATACCACCACCAGACCAGTGGTTGCATCCTAATGCGCTGCTAACATCGACAGAAAATTGGCACAGATCACGTGAAGGCCGCCATAAGCGTGGCGGAATCACCAGACATCGTGGTCTCAATGATCGCCGAGTCACAGCTAAGCCTCGTTTCTGATGACATACTCTCAGGGTTCCCACTGTCGAGTGTCGCCAATTGCGACAAAAAACAAATACTGCCGATAAATATTGTGAATTGGAGAAAATAGAGTCTTTTTTTTGGGGCACAACATGTTTTGTCAAATAAATGGCTATAATATATGGCTCTTAGTTGACACCAAGTTTTTCAAATTAGCTCCAGTTTATTTCAATTGGCGCAGACAAAGAGAACCCTGGACTGTTATTCCAGCTAGTTCCATCCATGCATAATTTCGTTATCCGTAACTCTTTATCTAATGGAATGTGTGTGTGTGCTCTTTCAGTGTTATAGATGAAGACCTGGAGGTGTGGAAGGATGGAATCTCGAAGGAGATCTTGGAGGTTGCCAAGCCCCGTGGAGCTCACTATCAAATCATCAACCATGTCCTGTATAGAGAAGGCGCTTGCATGTTTCCCTCTAGGTATTTAATGTTCTTAACATTATCATACACCAATGTATGTATGGTGGAGAAATATCTATTATACAAACATTTTTAGCTCAAGTTTTTACATTAGGTTATTAGTTTAGCTTGATTGCTAAACAAGTTATTGCAACATTAGATTATTGATTGCTAAACAAGTTATTGCAACATTAGATTATTGATTGATAAACAAGTTATTGCAACATTAGATTATTGATTGATAAACAAGTTATTGCAACATTAGGTTATTGATTGCTAAACAAGTTATTGCAACATTAGGTTATTGATTGATAAACAAGTTATTGCAACATTAGGTTATTGATTGATAAACAAGTTATTGCAACATTAGGTTATTGATTGCTAAACAAGTTATTGCAACATTAGATTATTGATTGATAAACAAGTTATTGCAACATTAGGTTATTGATTGCTAAGCAAGTTATTGCAACATTAGGTTATTGATTGCTAAGCAAGTTATTGCAACATTAGATTATTGATTGCTAAACAAGTTATTGCAACATTAGATTATTGATTGCTAAGCAAGTTATTGCAACATTAGGTTAAACACTCTCGAGAACTCGTTCCATTTTGTATCCATCGCCATGTTCGAGAGGGAAGCTGTAAATGAAATTGTTTATTTGTATATTTTGAAAAAGATTTTAATAAATGGACAAAGATCTTAAATTGTTATTGTGTCTATAGGCAGAGCAGCTTTCACTAGGGCAGGGCTCATTCTAGAGGGCGACATAGATAAAGTAGTCGCACTTAGTGAGAAGCAAGCATGTTAACCACTCCACTAATTGGACAGAAATTGCTAATTGCTTAACGGAATGTAAAACATAACTTTAACTACAGTTGTATGTATATGCAGGTGCAGTGGAGCAGAACATTTTATTCAGGAGATTATAAAGTTGCTGCCAGATATGGAGTTCATACTAAACACACGCGACTGGCCTCAGTCATCTAAATACAAGACACCTATACCTGTGCTGTCCTTCAGTAAAGTGGTAAGACCATTTCATATACACGTGATATATAATATAATAATTAATGTAAAGTTGTTACTTGTCACAAATACGATGCGTCCATTATGCATTGTAATGGAGTTTACTTTCAATATATATATATAGGATATAAGCCGAAAACGGTCCCATACGCATAGCTCCGAACTATTATTGATAAGCTTGAGTTTATATCTTACATAAAACACACACTTATATAACAAGATCTTTCTAATTAAAATTATTAATTTCAGTACATTTACACATAGGACTAAATGTAATACTCCAATATTAAATAATAATGGACATTATTATATATATATACTGAACACATGTGACTGGCCATGGTCATCTATATCTAGATACATATACCTGCCCTTTAGGTACGTGGTAAGAGTATGGTACATATATATATATACTGAACACATGTGACTGGCCATGGTCATTATATCTAGATACATATACCTGCCCTTTAGGTACGTGGTAAGAGTATGGTACATATATATATATATACTGAACACATGTGACTGGCCATGGTCATCTATATCTAGATACATATACCTGCCCTTTAGGTACGTGGTAAGAGTATGGTACATATATATATACTGAACACATGTGACTGGCCACGGTCATCTACATCTAGATACATATACCTGTCCTTTAGGTACGTGGTAAGAGTATGGTACATATATATATACTGAACACATGTGACTGGCCACGGTCATCTACATCTAGATACATATACCTGCCCTTTAGGTACGTGGTAAGAGTATGGTACATATATATATATATATATATATATATCTGAACACATGTGACTGGCCACGGTCATCTACATCTAGATACATATACCTGTCCTTTAGGTACGTGGTAAGAGTATGGTACATATATATATATATACTGAACACATGTGACTGGCCACGGTCATCTATATCTAGATACATATACCTGTCCTTTAGGTACGTGGTAAGAGTATGGTACATATATATATATATATATATATATACTGAACACATGTGACTGGCCACGGTCATCTACATCTAGATACATATACCTGTCCTTTAGGTACGTGGTAAGAGTATGGTACATGTGACTGGCCTCACGGGTTTGAGCCCCGCTCAGATCATATCTCTTTATATGAAAAAGTTTGCGGTTTCTTACGGAGATTAGTGCAGCAAGTACTGGTTAACCGCCCAGGAAAGGTGTTGTTAGGTAAACTGCCTGTCGCTCAAATGGGCAGTTGGTAGCGACGTTAAATAAACTTAAATAAAAAATTTAAAAAACAATCGTTACTTATGGATAATTGTCTTCTGTTGATTGGGTTTATCATGTATTGTATCAGTCTTGCTACTTCAGGCCCGGCAGAATTGGGATATAATGTATCCAGCGTGGACGTTCTGGGAAGGTGGGCCTGCAGTGTGGCCTATCTATCCAACTGGGCTGGGCAGATGGGATGAACAAAGAGTACTCATACCAAAGTAAGCTATGGTGGTGTAATGGATGTGGTGTTCGCCTCGTAAACATGAGGTTGTTAGTTTGAACTCCGCCAGAGCCACGGTGGTAATGTCTGTAGGATCCACATCGTCTCTTCTCTCCATGATGGATTCAGAAATGAGGTCTCAAGAGTGATTAAACTAAAGTTGTATCAGATTCTTTCACAGTCGAGCTGAAATCAATTTGTATAACTGTAAAGAGACCTATCGTAAAATTGATATTTTACTAATTTTTAGGCAATAATTATTACCCGGTAAATGTGAGATTTCAAAGCGAAACTACATCAGTGAAAATGCAAATTTCTACAGAATGTATGTGGTATAATTCCATATATTTGCTTCAAATACTGAGTATTTCAACTAATAAACAAACGTCGTATACACGGTTTGTTGACATAACAAAATAATGTAAATAAGGTCGACATCCATGCGTAATACAACTAGTGTATCCTGAATAACACGATTTATCGTACAGATTTACCGTTATATCTCACATTTGTGTCTATTTATTTGTAGACTATTCTTAGTTAAATTATCTCTAAACGATATTATTTCGCGTTTAGTATTGACTCCGATGACAAACAAACGTCAATTCAGAAGCATGGATGACCGTTATATGAAATCGTACTTTCAATCCACAAAAACACTGTTTATTGATTCAATGTTAGTGTTCGAATGTATTCGGAAGAATTTGTAGTATTTATACGTGAAAAAATTCCTTTTATTTGCTTTTTACGCTGTATTGTCGCTTTAAATCTTACAGCAATTCCGGAGATTTCTCACTGTTTCCACGTTTATGTTTGCTTCTTGTAGAATCTGTTATAGTCCGCCACCATTACACCATTAATATGATATCAGAATGGATCTATATCTGTATCATTGCACTATCATCCAAATTCCAAAATGAATAATCTCTTCAGGATGCGTCGCTCATATGGGTAACCGGTAGCGACGGTAAATAAACGTAACACACACCATTAATCTGATATCAGAATCTGTTAGTTGCTGTCTCCCTTACACTTTTAATCTGATATCAGAATATGTTAGATGCTGTCTCCCTTACACTTTTAATCTGATATCAGAATGTGTTAGTTGCTGTCTCCCTTACACTTTTAATCTGATATCAGAATATGTTAGATGCTGTCTCCCTTACACTTTTAATCTGATATCAGAATCTGTTAGTTGCTGCCTCTCTTAAACTTAATCTGATATCATAATCTGTTAGATGCTGTCTCCCTTACACTTTTAATCTGATATCAGAATATGTTAGTTGCTGTCTCCCTTACACTTTTAATCTGATATCAGAATATGTTAGTTGCTGTTTCCCTTACACTTTTAATCTGATATCATAATCTGTTGGATGCTGTCTCCCTTACACTTTTAATCTGATATCAGAATTTGTTAGTTGCTGTCACCCTTACACTTTTAATCTGATATCATAATCTGTTAGATGCTGTCTCCCTTACACTTTTAATCTGATATCATAATCTGTTAGTTAGTTTATACAAATTTATTTTAGCTCGATTGCGAAACAAGCTCTTTCAACTTATATTAATCACTCTCGAGACCTCATTCCTGATGGAATCCATCGCCATAAAGGAGAGAGAAGAGGCAACGTGGAATTTAAATGCCTTGCCTTAGGGCACAACGGTAATGGCTCCAGCGGGGCTCGAACTCCGGACCTTTCGAAACTGAAGCGTATGCGCATCCACAAATCTGTTAGTTGCTACCTCCCTTACACATTTAATCTGATATAAGAACTTGTTAGTTGCTACCTCCCTTACACATTTAATCTGGTATAAGAACTTGTTAGATGCTACCTCCCTTACACATTTAATCTGATATACTTGTTAGTTGCTACCTCCCTTACACATTTAATCTGATATACTTGTTAGTTGCTACCTCCCTTACACATTTAATCTGGTATAAGAACTTGTTAGTTGCTGCCTCCCTTACACATTTAATCTGGTATAAGAACTTGTTAGATGCTACCTCCCTTACACATTTAATCTGGTATAAGAACTTGTTAGTTGCTACCTCCCTTACACATTTAATCTGATATACTTGTTAGTTGCTACCTCCCTTACACATTTAATCTGCTATAAGAACTTGTTAGATGCTACCTCCCTTACACATTTAATCTGGTATAAGAACTTGTTAGTTGCTGCCTCCCTTACACATTTAATCTGGTATAAGAACTTGTTAGTTGCTGCCTCCCTTACACATTTAATCTGGTATAAGAACTTGTTAGTTGCTGCCTCCCTTACACATTTAATCTGGTATAGGAACTTGTTAGTTGCTGCCTCCCTTACACATTTAATCTGGTATAAGAACTTGTTAGTTGCTGCCTCCCTTACACATTTAATCTGATATAAGAACTTGTTAGTTGCTGCCTCCCTTACACATTTAATCTGGTATAGGAACTTGTTAGTTGCTGCCTCCCTTACACATTTAATCTGGTATAAGAACTTGTTAGTTGCTACCTCCCTTACACATTTAATATGATATAAGAACTTGTTAGTTGCTACCTCCCTTACACATTTAATATGATATAAGAACTTGTTAGTTGCTGCCTCCCTTACACATTTAATCTGGTATAAGAACTTGTTAGTTGCTACCTCCCTTACACATTTAATCTGATATAGGAACTTGTTAGTTGCTACCTCCCTTACACATTTAATATGATATAAGAACTTGTTAGTTGCTACCTCCCTTACACATTTAATCTGATATAAGAACTTGTTAGTGGCTGCCTCCCTTACACATTTAATCTGATATAAGAACTTGTTAGTTGCTACCTCCCTTACACATTTAATCTGATATAAGAACTTGTTAGTTGCTACCTCCCTTACATTTAATCTGATATAAGAACTTGTTAGACGCTACCTCCCTTACATTTGATCTGATATAAGAACTTGTTAGTTGCTACCTCCCTTACACATTTAATCTGATATACTTGTTAGTTGCTACCTCCCTTACACATTTAATCTGATATAAGAACTTGTTAGTTGCTACCTCCCTTACACATTTAATCTGGTATAAGAACTTGTTAGATGCTACCTCCCTTACACATTTAATCTGATATACTTGTTAGTTGCTACCTCCCTTACACATTTAATCTGATATACTTGTTAGTTGCTACCTCCCTTACACATTTAATCTGGTATAAGAACTTGTTAGTTGCTGCCTCCCTTACACATTTAATCTGGTATAAGAACTTGTTAGATGCTACCTCCCTTACACATTTAATCTGGTATAAGAACTTGTTAGTTGCTACCTCCCTTACACATTTAATCTGATATACTTGTTAGTTGCTACCTCCCTTACACATTTAATCTGCTATAAGAACTTGTTAGATGCTACCTCCCTTACACATTTAATCTGGTATAAGAACTTGTTAGTTGCTGCCTCCCTTACACATTTAATCTGGTATAAGAACTTGTTAGTTGCTGCCTCCCTTACACATTTAATCTGGTATAAGAACTTGTTAGTTGCTGCCTCCCTTACACATTTAATCTGGTATAGGAACTTGTTAGTTGCTGCCTCCCTTACACATTTAATCTGGTATAAGAACTTGTTAGTTGCTGCCTCCCTTACACATTTAATCTGATATAAGAACTTGTTAGTTGCTGCCTCCCTTACACATTTAATCTGGTATAGGAACTTGTTAGTTGCTGCCTCCCTTACACATTTAATCTGGTATAAGAACTTGTTAGTTGCTACCTCCCTTACACATTTAATATGATATAAGAACTTGTTAGTTGCTGCCTCCCTTACACATTTAATCTGGTATAAGAACTTGTTAGTTGCTACCTCCCTTACACATTTAATATGATATAAGAACTTGTTAGTTGCTGCCTCCCTTACACATTTAATCTGGTATAAGAACTTGTTAGTTGCTACCTCCCTTACACATTTAATCTGATATAGGAACTTGTTAGTTGCTACCTCCCTTACACATTTAATATGATATAAGAACTTGTTAGTTGCTACCTCCCTTACACATTTAATCTGATATAAGAACTTGTTAGTGGCTGCCTCCCTTACACATTTAATCTGATATAAGAACTTGTTAGTTGCTACCTCCCTTACACATTTAATCTGATATAAGAACTTGTTAGTTGCTACCTCCCTTACATTTAATCTGATATAAGAACTTGTTAGACGCTACCTCCCTTACATTTGATCTGATATAAGAACTTGTTAGTTGCTACCTCCCTTACACATTTAATCTGATATACTTGTTAGTTGCTACCTCCCTTACACATTTAATCTGATATAAGAACTTGTTAGATGCTACCTCCCTTACACATTTAATCTGATATAAGAACTTGTTAGTTGCTGCCTCCCTTACACATTTAATCTGATATAAGAACTTGTTAGTTGCTACCTCCCTTACACATTTAATCTGATATAAGAACTTGTTAGTTGCTGCCTCCCTTACACATTTAATCTGATATAAGAACTTGTTAGTTGCTACCTCCCTTACACATTTAATCTGATATAAGAACTTGTTAGTTGCTACCTCCCTTACACATTTAATCTGATATAAGAACTTGTTAGTTGCTACCTCCCTTACACATTTAATCTGATATACTTGTTAGTTGCTACCTCCCTTACACATTTAATCTGATATAGCTTGTTAGTTGCTACCTCCCTTACACATTTAATCTGATATAAGAACTTGTTAGTTGCTACCTCCCTTACACATTTAATCTGATATAAGAACTTGTTAGTTGCTACCTCCCTTACACATTTAATCTGGTATAAGAACTTGTTAGTTGCTGCCTCCCTTACACATTTAATCTGGTATAGGAACTTGTTAGTTGCTGCCTCCCTTACACATTTAATCTGGTATAAGAACTTGTTAGTTGCTGCCTCCCTTACACATTTAATCTGATATAGGAACTTGTTAGTTGCTGCCTCCCTTACACATTTAATCTGGTATAAGAACTTGTTAGATGCTACCTCCCTTACATTTAATCTGATATAAGAACTTGTTAGTTGCTACCTCCCTTATACATTTAATCTGATATACTTGTTAGTTGCTGCCTCCCTTACACATTTAATCTGATATAAGAACTTGT
Organism: Archivesica marissinica; assembly: GCA_014843695.1. Lineage (NCBI taxonomy): Eukaryota > Metazoa > Mollusca > Bivalvia > Venerida > Vesicomyidae > Archivesica > Archivesica marissinica. Next base: position 32,177,465 of record CM026398.1, read on the forward strand.
TAGTTGCTGCCTCCCTTACACATTTAATCTGATATAAGAACTTGTTAGATGCTACCTCCCTTACATTTAATCTGATATAAGAACTTGTTAGTTGCTACCTCCCTTATACATTTAATCTGATATACTTGTTAGTTGCTGCCTCCCTTACACATTTAATCTGATATAAGAACTTGTTAGTTGCTACCTCCCTTACACATTTAATCTGATATAAGAACTTGTTAGTTGCTACCTCCCTTATACATTTAATCTGATATACTTGTTAGTTGCTGCCTCCCTTACACATTTAATCTGATATAAGAACTTGTTAGTTGCTGCCTCCCTTACACATTTAATCTGATATAAGAACTTGTTAGTTGCTGCCTCCCTTATACATTTAATCTGATATACTTGTTAGTTGCTGCCTCCCTTACACATTTAATCTGATATACTTGTTAGTTGCTGCCTCCCTTACACATTTAATCTGATATAAGAACTTGTTAGTTGCTACCTCCCTTACACATTTAATCTGATATACTTGTTAGATGCCGTTTCCCTTGGTTTTGGAGGTCATGTCATTCCACATTACTATTTTTCAGAGCAGCTGAAAAATGGCCGTGGGATAAGAAACACAACAAAGGTTATTTCCGTGGCTCAAGGACCAGTGATGAGCGTGATCCTTTAGTTCGGCTGTCGAGAAGTGAACCAGATCTTGTAGATGCCCAGTATACCAAAAACCAGGCTTGGAAATCAATAGCAGTAATATATTTAATATTATCATGTGTTAACTGGCTTGTTTGTTTGGCATTAGTGTCGTATACACCCAGGTAGAACCACCGACCTTCCGCAAGCCTGCTGAATAGCTTCCTCACATGAAGGAATTTGACACCCAAAGTGGGATTCAAACCTGGAGGTCATGTCAGGTGAGGAGCAAGTGATTTGAAATCTGTAACCAATAGACAATGTAGAACCCTTTAAGTATAAAGTCGGTATCTTTCAGATTTAATTACATGTATATTTGAATTGAATTAATTAATGCATAACCGGAACTTTTTTAGCGTAACCCATTCAACACCAAGTAACTGACATGGACTGGTGCATGATATTAACCCATTCAACACCAAGTAACTGACATGGACTGGTGCATGATATTAACCCATTCAACACCGAGTAACTGACATGGACTGGAGCATGATATTTTTGGATAAAATTACCCATTTTGATAAATGAACTGGTCCAAAGGTAATTTTCTTATTAATTTATTGGTCTAAAAATATCATGCACCAGTCCACGTCAGTTACTTGGGGTTGAATGGGTTAAATACAACATTTGAATAGGAGTGCTTTACAATGGCCAGTGTATCTTACTGGAAACAATGTTGTTTGAAAAAATCGTAAAAAAAACAAAAAAGAATGCGCTAGCTGCTTAATAGAGGTGAAATGTATAATAAAACAGCATATTGAAAATCTTGAAACTAGCTGCTTAATACAGGTTGGCTACTTAATAGAGGTGACCACTGACACAGGTTTGACTGTAAATAATATTGAGAAAGGTGGAGCTCGAACCCGTGACCATCAGTGATGATAGATTACAGTGGTATACTAGTCAACGACCATAACCACTCGACCACAGAGGCGGACAAAAACAGAAGAAACCACTTAAGAGGACTACCGGTATATACTTTTGGGGAGTATTCAGGGGAAGTATCAGATGTCTATCGTTGTTCTTGAATTGTTTGTACAATTTTCAGGACACATTGGGTGTGGAACCAGCAAAGGAAGTGAAGCTAGAGGAGCACTGTGATTATAAGTATATACTGATTGTTTCTGCTTTAGTTTATACAAATTTATTTTAGCTTGATTGCGAAACAAGTTCTTACAACTTATATTAATCACTCTCGAGACCTCATTCCTGACGGAATCCATCGCCACGAGGGAGAGAGAAGCAACGTAGAATTTAAATGCCTTGCCTAAGGGAACAAGCGGAACGGTTCCAGTGGGGCTCGAACTCCAGAAGCGAAAGCATCATGAATTCCACGTTTGTCTGTATAGGATCAGTTATAAGTTTGTTGTTTATATGCCGAGTAATTAACCGAATAACCGAATCAGCAACTGCAATCTGATTGATAATCGGTTAATCACTAATATTACAGGTACTAGCTCTAAGTTGGTATTTTGACAATGATTGTCTACGTTTGTATTTTATCAGTGTACATGTAGTGGTTAGAGCGCACGCTTCTCACCAATGCGACCCGAGTCGATCCTCGGACCATGAAGTATGTGAGATCGTACGGTGGTTGCCAGATCGGAGAGGTGGGTTTTCCTCAGGGCACTCCGGTTTCCTCCCACACGAATGACCACATTTACGCTTTCATCCTAGCCAACGAGAGTGATTAATATAAGTTGTTAAAGCTTGTTTCGCAATCGTTGTAAAACAAATAAAGTTTAAACTTTTTTTTCCACTTGTAAACATACGCACATGTATAAATGGGGAAATAAAACTGACAGTGGTCCCGTTGTTAACACGCTGGAGATCCAGGAAACGCAGGTTCGATACCCCTCATTGCTAATAATATAAACGCTCTTTCAGATAGGACTATAAACCGAGGTATATGGTATCGGTGCTATATGTCGGGCATGTAAAAAAACCAAAGATGCCTCATCTTTATTTAGTTTACAACGATTTCGAAACAAGCTTTAACAACTTATATTAATCACTCTCGTTGGTGCAGATGAGTACACTGAGAAAATCTACCTGTCCGATCTGGTGACTACTGTACCATCTCACATACTTCCCGGTCCGAGGATCGAACCCAGGTTGCATTTGTGAGAAGCTCTAATCGGACAGCCGATGACTATTATACCTCTGGAGGCGGCAACCCGATTAATCGGGAAGCGATGACAAATAAACGTATAAAAAAGATAAATTACTGGAAATGATGATGATGATGAATGCTGTGTAGTGTTGGAACTGTTTATAACTGCATACATGTATGCTTTCATGTGTACAAAACTTACACTCTGCATACTTCAGATATTCAGATTAATGCTGTGTAGTGTTGGAACTGTTTATAACTGCATACATGCATGCTTTCATGTGTACAAACCTTACATTCTGCACACTTCAGATATTTATTCAATTTCCGCGGAGTTGCCGCCAGTTTTCGTTTGAAGCATTTGTTCCTATGTGACTCGGTTGTGTTCCATGTCGGGGAGGACTGGCTGGAGTTCTTCTATCCTGCCATGAAGCCATGGGTGCATTATATACCAGTGAAACCAGATCTTACAGACGTCAAGTAAGTGTATAATTTATAGTATTTAGTGTTGTTTATTATTTCGCATGAATGATTACGGATAAGTTAAGTCACAATACTATATTGCCATTAAAGAGCACACACTTTGCACCACATTGATATGCAGTCTACATCCTTTATATCAAAGTCGGTTGTGACAAATTCTCGGGTTATCTGGAAGCCGGGTCAAAGTCCCATTTCAGATACTATAATTTTACATATAACTGGCTCCGTTTATATCAAATTTCGTTATGTCAAACTTATTTTTTGGTCCCTTCTGTATAAATGGGCGGTATTTCACACTCGTTATGGGAAAGCGTCAGCTTGCCTCCGAAGTGCGACTTTCATTCGACAAATTTACCTGATCAAAGATGTACCGCCGTGCCTGTGCAAACAATCGATAAAGATAGTTGACGGTGACAATAATTACACTATGTTCACTACAGGTACACACTATTAGCAATTAACCAATAATTGGATAAACGGTTCATTGTAATAATTATAGTTAATCAGTTTATTTTGACTTTCAACTTTAACTTGTCAATAATTGGTGCAAAATGACATGTTTAAATTCAACACAATACAGCGGACTATTTAATCGAGTATCAGTTTATTACTACACAGTTTATGCACTACTATAAAACATAAAACTCGTAAATAGTTTATACAAATTTATTTTAGCTCGATTGCGAAACAAGTTCTTTCAACTTATATAAATCACTCTCGAGACCTCATTCCTGATGGAATCCATCGCCACGAGGGAGAGAAGAGGCAACGTGGAATTTAAATGCCTTGCCTAAGGACACAATCGTAACGGCTCCCCGTATACTACACAACAGTAAGCGTTCTACATGTATATTATTATGTCAATCGTGTGAAGTGAGCATGCGCGACTATGACATGTCAAGTACTTTACTATGATGTCACAGCAAGTACATATTACCAACTCAAAATGGGTAAAATTCAAATATCGGCCATTTGCATAAGTTTTACTTCGGAATTGCCACTGTATCTGGAAATGGCTAACGAAGAATTCAGCGATGGAACATTATGTGTAGTGTTAATAGCCTATCGTTTATGATTTGTAAAAGTTTAAACTTTATTTATTTTACAACGATTGCGAAGCAAGTTCAAACAACTTATATTAATCACTTTTAATCAGGATTTGCAGTGTTTACAGCTGGATGACGATTTCCATTTAGACGCCATATTGTTTGTTTATTTTTATGACGTATGAATATGTAAACAGTGCTTATTTGCATAGTTATTACACTAGTGAAATACGAAAAATATGTAACGGCGATATTACCCGACTACATCGCAAATTATGTTAGAAATTTTATTATTAAAAATTTAATTTATACATTTTTGTGTGACAGATTTATGTTGAACTACCATTCATAATATGTTTGATTTATGTTGAACTACCATTCATAATATGTTTGATTTATGTTGAACTACCATTCGTAATATGTTTGATTTCAGGGAGTTACTCCAGTTTGCTCAGAACAATGATGAGGTTGTACATCAGATTGCGGAAAGGTGTGTGCTATTTTAGGAATTTGTTAGCTCAGGGTGTCACAACTACCATCCAAAGTCTTTCTGTCCGTCTGTTTGTCCACTACTGTTTCAAATGATATATCCTCAAAAGCCTCTAAAACCGCCGTCGTTACATTTGAGTAGTATGTAGAGCAGCGAAGCAAGTAGTAGATTAAAAAGCTAAACTTGTTCCGATCCAATAACCAAGATGGCAGCCACTGTGGTCGACTTGAAAATCTATTTTCAACTTCTCCTCAGCCGCTTGGTCAATATGAATGAAACTTGGCATGGAGCGTCGTGACAACTAGTTGATAAAAATAGTTTCAATCCGAAATATGTTCTCGACTTCTTCTCACAAAGCCCTCGTCAATTTTGAAAACATTGTTTGGAGAATTAGGACAAGTAGTTAAATACTAGCAAACTGAAATCCAAAATGGCCGTCATTATAGCCTCTTTCGAAAATCACAAGTTTTTTATTTTTCCCATACGATATTATACAAAAGGGAAAGCAAATGTGAATAACATCATTGAGCTATTAGGGAGATTATAATTATGAGTTTAGGTTTATCATTTAAACTTTATTTATTTTACAACGATTGCGAAGCAAGTTTTAACAACTTATATTAATCACTCTCTTTGGCTCGGATGAAAGCGTATATGTGGTCATTCGTGTGGTAGGAAAACGGAATACCCGGAGAAAACCCATCTGTCCGATCTGGCGACCATCGTACCATCTCACATACTTCCTGATCCGAGGATCGAACCCGTGTCGCATTGGTGAAAAGCGAGCGCGCTAACCACTGCGCTAATCGGACAGCCCGATTTAGAGGTTATCATGTGGCTAGTTTCATATCAACCTAGGTATCGACCCTCGGTAAATTGATATCAGCCTGAGACCAAAGGTTTTTATTACTTTGATATGAATTTGACAACATTTAAAAATCAAAAAACCATGCTCTCCATTATTCATTTATCAGGAATAACTCACAAATACTTAGATACATGTACACGAAAATGATTGAAATATTACCACGAAACTACAAGCATCTGTTATCTGTCAAATTTGACACACAGAGACGCTACACGAAGTAAACAAACTAGCTCTGAGTGCGCATGTGTTATTTTCTCAGGAACTCGTTAAAATACGAGCGCATGGCCATATCAAACCAGAACAAAGTGATATCAAACCAGAACAAAGTGATATCAAACCAGAATAAAGTGATATCAAACCAGAACAAAGTGATATCAAACCAGCAGACTGGCAAGCACAGCGTATCATACTGGGTGGTAGACAGTATTGTTGTGTGGTAGACAGTACTGTTGTGTTGTAGACAGTATTGTTGTGTTGTAGATAGTATTGTGATAGGCAAATAATGGCGTGTTTTACGTTTATTTATCGTCGCTACCGGTTGCCCATATGAGCGATGCCTCCTGAAGAGATTAGTGATTTCAGATTTTTGGAGGATAGTGCAATGATATAGAGAGAGACCCATTCCAGACTCTCCTCTGGTTCTTTTACGTGCACAGTGTAAAGCACGGACACAAGACTTCGGTTTAACGTCCCATCTGAAAGACTGTTAATTTTATTAAGGTCAAACGGGGGGATCGAACCTGCAATCCCTGGATTACCAGTCCAGCGTGTTACCACTGGACTACAGATCCATCTGGCAAAAAATAGGCTAAAATTCATATGGAAGTAATGAGATAATATATATTTGAAGTTAATAAAATATATCTCAGGTGGGATTTTTTACTGATACACGTGTCTTGTAATGAGTACAGCCTCCTTAACGTTGCATGCTGGGTAAAATAAAGGCTATGAATAGCTGAAATAATTGTAGCAGACGACAATTCATTAATGAGTTTTTATTATTTATATAAAGAAATTTCATTGATCGATTTTTAAACCTTTTCAACAATGTTGCTGACAGATTATTTAAGACTTTTTTCTTCAATGTGGTAAGTTGTTGATTGATTCCTTCTAATTTCCGTTTCAGAGGAAGACAGTTCATCTGGGACCATTTACGAATGGAAGACGTATCCTGCTATTGGCTGAAACTGTTGCAGAAATACGCACAACTTTTGACATTTAAACCAACAAGGAATAAGTCGCTGAAGCCAGTGAAAGTGTGATTATAAATAATGTACTTTAGCTCAGCTGAGCAGAAGGTATTGTTATCTGGTATTGTCCATCGGTCGTAAAGTTTTTGTGCACTTACATGAACTTAATTAAGATAAGCTAGGATGAAGCCATATCTTGTCTCTTGATTTTGATTAAATAATTCCATTACAGAATTAAACGCCATATAATTGGTTTCCAATACCAAAGAAAAATCTTGTTTCAGTGTCCAAAGAGTAGAACGGGTTATAGTTTGCCCTAGTTTGTCAGCCAATCAATAACCATGACTCTGTTAAATTGTTGTTGTTTCCCTATCGATCGACCTTGAATCATTTCCTGAAATTTTACATTAATCTTAACAAAAAACAGCATGCCAAAAATAGAAACGTGTACATTCCATAATGCAATACTTATATAACCGATTTCTTTTTCTACTGACCATACGTCGATCTATATAGAGGTACTGTACTGATCACAGGCTGACCTCGCTATAGAGATACTGTGCTGATCACAGGCTGACCTCAGTATAGAGGTACTGTACTGATCACATGTCGACCTCGGTATAGAGATACTGTCCTGATCACAGGTTGACCTCGGTATAGAGGTACTGTACTGATCACATGTCGACCTCGGTATAGAGATACTGTCCTGATCACAGGTTGACCTCGGTATAGAGGTACTGTACTGATCACAGTCCGACCTCGGTATAGAGGTACTGTACTGATCACAGGTCGACCTCTATATAGAGGTACTGTACTGATCACAGGCCAACCTCGGTATAGAGGTACTGTACTGATCACAGGCCGACCTCTATATAGAGGTACTGTACTGATCACAGTCTGACCTCTGTATAGAGGTACTGTACTGATCACAGGCCGACCTCTGTATAGAGGTACTGTACTGACCACAGGCCGACCTCGGTATAGAGGTACTGTACTGATCACAGTCTGACCTCTGTATAGAGGTACTGTACTGATCACAGGCCGACCTCGGTATAGAGGTACTGTACTGATCACAGTCCGACCTCGGTATAGAGGTACTGTACTGACCACAGGCCGACCTCGGTATAGAGGTACTGTACTGATCACAGGCCGACCTCTGTATAGAGGTACTGTACTGATCACAGGCCGACCTCTGTATAGAGGTACACTACTGACCAAACACCAAAAATTATAAGAATACAAATATTCTAACTTTGGATAACTTGGTTAAGGGAAAAATTACTATCTTGTAAATGTTGGTGACCTGGGGGAGGGTACTATATCTAATTCCAATTTTGGTTACCTAGCAGATGAGGGTTGTACCTCATTGTTTACAAGCTGTAGATTTATGTTATGTTATATTTCGGGTTTTACGCCTGCATCGGCACCATTTTTGGGCTATATCGCCGGCGGGCAGTTTACCTAACAACACCTTTCCTGGGCGGCTCCAGCGGTTAACCAGTAATTGGGTGCACCAACCTCCGTAAGAAACTGCCAACTTTTTCATATAAATGAAACACGGTCTGAGCGGGACAAGCTGTAGAATGTATGATGTTGGTGATGTTACACATACTGTAGTGTAGTAGGATCTGAAATCCATTCCATTTAAGGTCAAGTATATTTTTGTAAAGAATTGTTTGTTTCATGCTCAGATATGATTATTTATGCCACACTATGCACAGTATAGTTGCTGTAATGTCCACATACACCGCTCAAATTAATTAAAGGAGCAGTGTTGAATATGTATGTAAAGTATTAGTTAATGCAGAGTGAGGATTCATTGTGGTGCAGAGCATTAACTATTCAACAACACTATATGCAACAAAACAGTAAATAATGATGTACAAAACTGTGAATGTGGTTATTTGCACGAAAATCGGTAACTTGCGAAACAATGAAAACCGGTAACACATACTGTTTGGTGCTTAAATTTCAAATTATTGAAGTTAAACATCTCAAAAATGCGGCTGTTTACATGCTGCAACTGCAGATATAGGCTGGCATGCTCAGAATCAGGCTATTGATGGTTTCCTGAGCCAGTGTATCCCAGGCATGAATAATGTCATGTGTCAAGTCCTGCACAGTGACTGGCAGGCGATGCTCACATGATACCTGTCTCCCAATCAAGTCCCAGACATGTTATCGGATTCAGGTCTAGGGAGCGCGGTAGCCAGTCCAATACTGCAATACCCAGGGTTTGAAGATAGGCTACAGACACTTTGGCGGTATGTGGACGGGCATTACAACGTTATTGTCCCTCAATGGCACCCGCAAATGGTCTCTCAATCGGTTAGAGAATCTTACCCCTGTATCGTACAGCTGTCATTCTTCCTCCATTAACCACGTACATCTCCATGCGACTGGATCATTACCATACTTCATCTTATATCGGCGCTCCTTTAATTAATTCGAGAAGTGTATATTATACATGTATATAATGTTTCGGTATATCATGCATAACATATGCATTTTGAAGTGTATTACATCTATTGAATCGCATTGTATCACATGACTTTGCTTGTATTTTCAGTTTCATACAGCCATCACATATTTTCTTATATGTGCACACGTGTAATACAACCTTGAAGGATTCTCATAGATTGAAAGAATAATCCTTATAATTTATAAATTAAGCTTGAACTATTCTTATTTCTACCCGTAATGACGTCATGACAATTTGCGCTGACTCTTGGCAGGTGGTGAACGTCATGACAATTTGCTCTGACTTTGCTCCAAAATGAAAATAGCTACATTATTTTGTGCAAAAATCTTATTAAAAAGAGCGCAATATGGTAATGTGATAAAAAGGATCTTACACTGGTGGTGATTTTATGAAACGCGATTTGGAAATTTGCTATTAATACCAAAATTCCAAACTTCGTTTCCTAAAATATGTTATGAAATCACCACTCATGTAAGGTCCTACATGTATGGTACAGTGAGTGCTATGAAACATATTGTGTACAATGAATCAATTCTCACAATATATCCAATCGTTTTTGAGCTACCGGTATATTACATTAATCACTTTGTATTGCACCATATGCATGCCAGTATGTCATGCGAAGCTTATGAATAGTGTCTTCACATGCATTAACTTTATTATTCATCCACTGTTATATATAGGACCTATAGGGTATATTAAGTTAATGTCTTATAAATATTAATTCATCGGGTTATGAATGGCGATCACATTGGCTCAATCAGCCAATCAGAATCGCTACATTACAAGACGTTGTAATAATTTGTTATTAGCATATCCTGTGAATGAATCTCTGTAGCGTATGGCCATGAAGAGTATACTGGTGGACCTAGTTCTTGAGTTAGACTGGTGGCCCTAGTTCTCGAGGTAGACTGGTGGCCCTAGTTCTCGAGGTAGACTGGTGGACCTAGTTCTCGTGGTAGACTGGTGGCCCTAGTTCTCGAGGTAGACTGGTGGACCTAGTTCTCGAGGTAGACTGGTGGCCCTAGTTCTCGAGGTAGACTGGTGGACCTAGTTCTCGTGGTGGACCTAGTTCTTGAGTTAGACTGGTGGCCCTAGTTCTCGAGGTAGACTGGTGGCCCTAGTTCTCGAGGTAGACTGATGGCCCTAGTTCTCGAGGTAGACTGGTGGCCCTAGTTCTCGAGGTAGACTGGTGGCCCTAGTTCTCGAGGTAGACTGGTGGACCTAGTTCTTGAGTTAGACTGGTGGACCTAGTTCTCGAGGTAGACTGGTGGCCCTAGTTCTCGAGGTAGACTGGTGGCCCTAGTTCTCGAGGTAGACTGGTGGCCCTAGTTCTCGAGTTAGACTGGTGGTCCTAGTTCTCGAGGTAGACTGGTGGACCTAGTTCTCGTGGTGGACCTAGTTCTCGAGGTAGACTGGTGGACCTAGTTCTCGTGGTAGACTGGTGTCCCTAGTTCTCGAGGTAGACTGGTGGACCTAGTTCTCGAGGTAGACTGGTGGACCTAGTTCTCGAGGTAGACTGGTGGCCCTAGTTCTCGAGGTAGACTGGTGGCCCTATTTCTCGAGGTAGACTGGTGGCCCTAGTTCTCAAGGTAGACTGGTCGATCTAGTTCTCGTGGTAGATTGGTGGTCCTAGTTCTCGAGGTAGACTGGTGGTTCTAGTTCTTGAGGTAGACTGGTGGACCTAGTTCTCGAGTTAGACTGGTGGACCTAGTTCTTGAGTTAAGACTGGTGGACCTAGTTCTTGAGTTAGACTGGTGGACCTAGTTCTTGAGTTAAGACCGGTGGACCTAGTTCTTGAGTTAAGACTGGTGGACCTAGTTCTTGAGTTAAGACTGGTGGACCTACTGTAGTTCTTGAGTTAGACTGGTGGACCTAGTTCTTGAGTTAAGACTGGTGGACCTAATTCTTGAGTTAAGACTGGTGGACCTAGTTCTTGAGTTAGACTGGTGGACCTAGTTCTTGAGTTAAGACTGGTGGACCTAGTTCTTGAGTTAAGACTGGTGGACCTAGTTCTTGAGTTAGACTGGTGGACCTAGTTCTTGAGTTAAGACTGGTGGACCTAATTCTTGAGTTAAGACTGGTGGACCTAGTTCTTGAGTTAAGACTGGTGGACCTAGTTCTTGAGTTAAGACTGGTGGACCTAGTTCTTGAGTTAGACTTGTGGACCTAGTTCTCGAGTTAGACTGGTGGCTTCTAACATTTTGTCTTTATTTAACTTTTATGTTTTAAGATTTGTATCCAGTAAGATCTTTTAGACAAGGTATTTTCCATATGACATGACTCGGAAGTCATGTTTTGTTTACAATATTTATTTGAAGTTACCATATTCTCGATGTATTGCTAGGAGGCCCTGGATGGTGATCCTATACTGACACCATAAAAAACTGTGCACTTTTATATTGAGTGTTACGTTTTCGTTACAAATTTTAGAATTATGGAATTTACTATCATGAGTGAAGAAAATAATCCTTCACACATTGCGTTAATTTACCCAATATTTCGCACATTTTGATACCATATTTGCCTATATTTTGTTCTAAAAGGATATACATTTTACCTCTAAAGGCAAGTGCACAGTTTCGTTTTAGTGTCGGTATATAACGGAATATACAACAACTAACAGCATTTTGATTATATTTTGTATTGTTAATTAATCACTTGTGGGTAAATAAGTTATTAATGAGATGTTCGCAATATTAACAGCTTACACGGAAAGGGACATACATTCAGTGTCATACCCTGGAATGGAAATATGAAAATATTCATATTAAGCATCACTAAAACATTTGATATTAAAGGTAGTTTTATTTCATTTGACAAATAAAGTTCATTTTAAACAAATACCCCCTTAAGACGATTGTTACAGAACATAGAATCACTTCCAGAACCTCAGAAATATTGAATAAGGTGGAGTGACATCCCCTTAATTTTTGGTGCCCTTCAACTCTATTATTTCTATATTTAACCCAGTCATGTGACCTACTGGTAAACAGATGAAACTGGGTCATCAGACGATATCCAAACATTGGAATTGTCTATAAATAGACATACATTGAAGGGTGTAAGTGAGGCTAGTATCTAATTTAGCAACTTGTACCTTTCAGTATCGGGAACTTGCCATCATTTTTTTAAATGTTCACTTACCGGGCGTTTTACAATAGCGTTTATGGTCTAGTAAGCATTTGATTACATACCAACACTTGTATGGTTCACATGAACAAAACAAGTGTCCAAATAACATATTACCTCGAGAACATGAGAAGCCACTATATGTGTTGAAAATAATCAATATGCAATCATGTGTTGTGAAATATAATCCGTAATATATAAATATTTGCCAGAATCAATTATTTATATAAATTGAAATATTTTCTAGTTCTTGTAGTTGTCTTCAAATCACTTACCCCTCACCGCTGCAGGTTCGAATCCTAATGGCGGTATCAAATTCTTTCATGCAAGGAAGCCATCCAGTTGGATTGCAGAAGATCAGTGGTTCTACCTGTGTGTTTGAAATACTGCTCGGAGGGGCACCCAAGGTCTTCAATCATCAATAATAGTTGGAGAGTTGCCGTATAACCCAAGCTTCCTCCACCAATAATAGCTGGAGAGTTGCCGTATAACCCAAGCTTCCTCTACCAATAATAGCTGGAGAGTTGCCGTATAACCCAAGCTTCCTCCATCAATAATAGCTGGAGAGTTGCCGTATAACCCAAGCTTCCTCCACCAATAATAGCTGGAGAGTTGCCGTATAACCCAAGCTTCCTCCATCAATAATAGCTGGAGAGTTGCCATATAACCCAAGCTTCCTCCATCAATAATAGCTGGAGAGTTGCCGTATAACACAAGCTGTTGGTGTGACTTTAAACCCAAAATATTTACATCGCTATTGCATTTCCTTCGATGAACGTATGTGCTCTGATTGCATACAATTTCATATGAGGGTTTCCAACTAATGATATGCAGCTGGCATGCGCACTCGATGTTACGGGCATGCGCATTCGCAGTGTTAGGCTGCCGCGTGAAAAGGCGTGGCTTACAGTTTACGCTGTTCCAAGGATGATCTAATTATCAGGTCCCAGCCACACGGTAAGTCGCAAATTGGACTAAATACATTGTGTGAATACAAGTGTGATATTTGTTTTCTTTGTCACATTAAACAGAATAATTAATGTAAATACAAGGAATGAATCGCGGGTTAATGATTTCCATTGGGTTATGAACTACATTGGGCGTGCTTAAAGTTAGCGTGGATGCCTTTGGACTCCTTAAATACAAGTCTTGTCCTGTAGTGATGGAATTTCTTCTAAGAGTAGATCACCATTATTTGCCGTTATGCAGTACAACCTTTAGCTAAAAAGTTTAAAAGGCAGGTGTGCTGTATATTCTCATAGGACTGGGTCAATGGTTAACACTCCGGGCTGCAAATCCAGGGATCACAGCCTTGGCACTTCATCCCGTTAGCCCGCCTCCATGGTTACGGTCCCCGACTTGTATACCACTATAAGCTATCATCACTGACGGTCACGGGTTCGAGCACTGTTCAGGCCATGTCTCATTTATTTGAAAAATTTGACAGTTTCTTACGGAGGTTGGTGCAACCTCTGGAGCCTGCCCAGGAAAGATGTTGGGTAAATTGCCCGCCGGCAATATAGCCCATAAATGTGCTGATCAAACTTCGTCCCATCATTATAATATCGAGTATTTCCAGTTGTTGCTATAAACCGAGGTACCTTGAATCAGTGCTGAGCATTCATACCCCGATGGAAACTATTAACCCACAATTCATTCCTTAAATAGATTGGTCCATGGCGGACCTTCCCAAAAATCTTCATGAACATTCATCTGTGAGTTAGGGCGTCATCCTACTGACTGACAGACAGACAGACAGACAAACATAACCTCCTGCTCGGGGTTAGAAGAACTATAACTACAGATTGCGGTAGTTGAACAGGACTGTTCTACACAGTTACTTGGAGGTCATTTAAACACTTCCACATGACGATGGGGTACCCAACTTGGTTAATAGTAAATTGTACAAGTCGAAACACAATCATTTGGAAACTTGGAGGGTGAACCACAATCATTTAGACAGTGTTGAAACACAATCATTTGGTGGGTGGTGAAACAATCTCTTGGAGGGTGGTGAAACACAATCATTTGGTGGGTGGTGAAACAATCATTTGGTGGGTGGTGAAACAATCACTTGGAGGGTGGTGAAACACAATCATTTGGTGGGTGGTGAAACAATCATTTGGTGGGTGGTGAAACAATCACTTGGAGGGCGGTAAAACACAATCATTTGGAGGGTGGTGAAAACAATCATTTGGAGGGCGAAACACTCACATGGAGGGTGGTGGAACAATCAGTTGGAGGGTGGTGAAACGCAATCATTTTGTGGATGTTGGAACAATCATTTGGAGGGTGGTGGAACACAATCATTTGGAGGGTGGTGGAACACAATCATTTGGAGGGTGGTGGAACACAATCATTTGGAGGGCGGTGGAACACAACCATTTGGAGGGTGGTGAAACACAATCATGTGGTGGACGTTAGAACAACCATTTGGAAGGGATTGAAACAATCATTTGGAGGGTGGTGGAACAATCATGTGGAGAGTGGTAAAACAATCAGTTGGAGGGGTGTTGGAACGGTCATTTGGAGGGTGGCGGAACAATCATTTGGAGGGTGGTGGAAGAATCATTTGGAGGGTGGTGAAACACGATCATATGGAGGGTGGCAAAACACAATCATTTGGAGGGTGATGGAACACAATCATTTGGAGGGTGGCGAAACACAATCATTTGGAGGGTGAAAAAAACAATCATTTGGAGGGTGGTGAAAACAATCATTTGAAAGGCAGTCAATCGCAATCATTTGGATGGTGATGAAAAACAATCATTTGGATGGTGATGAAAAACAATCATTTGGAGGGTGGTGGAACACAATCATTTGGAGGGTGGTGGAACACAATCATTTGAAAGGCAGTCAAACACAATAATTTGGACGGTGGTGAAAAACAATCATTTGGAGGGTGACGAAACATGATCATTTGGAGGGTGGTGAAAAACAATCATTTGGAGGGGGTGACGAAACATAATCATTAGAAAGGCAGTCAAACACAATCATTTGGATGGTGGTGAAAAGCAATCATTTGGATGGTGGTGAAAAACAATAATTTGGAGGGTGGCGAAACATAATCATTTGGAGAACAGCGAAACAGTCATTTGTTGGGCGGTGAAACCTAATCATTTGGTAATTTGGAGGATGAAACACAATCATTTGGAGGGTGGCGAAACACAATTATTTAGCAATTTGGAGGGCGAAACACAATTATTGGGACAATTTGGAACACAAAACCAAACAATAGAATAAAGTTAAAAAAATTATAAATTAATTTATAATATATATTGATATAAATATTCAAATTAAAAAATTTAACAGCAAGATTTGAGTAGAAGCTTTCATAGAAAGCTCACATAAATTCATCTCCAACAGTGGCTTGCATGGCAATACAGTGCACTACCCTTATATGCATACACAATATGTCAGATTAACCGTGCAATCTCCAACAGATGCTTGCATGGCAATACAGTGCACTACCCTTATATGCATACACAATATGTCAGATTAACCGTGCAATCTCCAACAGATGCTTGCATGGCAATACAGTGCACTACCCTTATATGCATGCACAATATGTCAGATTAACCGTGCAATCTCCAACAGATGCTTGCATGGCAATACAGTGCACTACCCTTATATGCATACACAATATGTCAGATTAAACGTGCAATCTCCAACAGATGCTTGCATGGCAATACAGTGCACTACCCTTATATGCATACCCAATATGTCAGATTAAACGTGCAATCTCCAACAGATGCTTGCATGGCAATACAGTGCACTACCCTTATATGCATACCCAATATGTCAGATTAAACGTGCAATCTCCAACAGATGCTTGCATGGCAATACAGTGCACTACCCTTATATGCATACCCAATATGTCAGATTAAACGTGCAATCTCCAACAGATGCTTGCATGGCAATACAGTGCACTACCCTTATATGCACTACCCTTATATGCATACCCAATATGTCAGATTAAACGTGCAATCTCCAACAGATGGTTGCATGGCAATACAGTGCACTACCCTTATATGCATACCTAATATGTCAGATTAAACGTGCAATCTCCAACAGATGCTTGCATGGCAATACAGTGCACTACCCTTATATGCATACCCAATATGTCAGATTAAACGTGCAATCTCCAACAGATGCTTGCATGGCAATACAGTGCACTACCCTTATATGCATACCCAATATGTCAGATTAAACGTGCAATCTCCAACAGATGCTTGCATGGCAATACAGTGCACTACCCTTATATGCATACCCAATATGTCAGATTAAACGTGCAATCTCCAACAGATGCTTGCATGGCAATACAGTGCACTACCCTTATATGCATACCCAATATGTCAGATTAAACGTGCAATCTCCAACAGATGCTTGCATGGCAATACAGTGCACTACCCTTATATGCATACCCAATATGTCAGATTAAACGTGCAATCTCCAACAGATGCTTGCATGGCAATACAGTGCACTACCCTTATATGCACTACCCTTATATGCATACACAATATGTCAGATTAAACGTGCAATCTCCAACAGATGGTTGCATGGCAATACAGTGCACTACCCTTATATGCATACCTAATATGTCAGATTAACCGTGCAATCTCCAACAGATGGTTGCATGGCAATACAGTGCACTACCCTTATATGCATACCCAATATGTCAGATTAAACGTGCAATCTCCAACAGATGCTTGCATGGCAATACAGTACACTACCCTTATATGCATGCACAATATGTCAGATTAACCATGCAAACTCCAACAGATGCTTGCATGGCAATACAGTGCACTACCCTTATATGCACTACCCTTATATGCATACCCAATATGTCAGATTAAACGTGCAATCTCCAACAGATGCTTGCATGGCAATACAGTGCACTACCCTTATATTAAGCATGCACAATATGTCAGATTAACCATGCAATCTCCAACAGATGGTTGCATGGCAGTACAGTGCACTACCCTTATATGCACTACCCGTATATGCATACACAATATGTCAGATTAACCGTGCAATCTCCAATAGATGCTTGCATGGCAATACAGTGCACTACCCTTATATGCATACACAATATGTCAGATTAACCATGCAATTACCGTATATTCCTGGCCAGAAGTCGATCTCACCCATAAAAAGTTGAGGGCCAAATTTGGTCTTGAAAAAGGTGATTTTAAGCTGGATCCTCCTATAAGTTTATTAACCTAAATCTCTATGAAGGAAAGGGTTAAGCAGCCAGCCATGGTGAACAACAAGAAAGTGGCTGCTTAGCACAGGTAGCTGCTTAATATAGGGCTTAAATGTATAATAAAACAACATATTGAGAATCTGGAAACTGGCTGCTTAAAACAGGTTTGTTGCTTAATTAATAGAGGAGACCACGAACACAGGTTTCACTGTATACAATTAAGTGGAATGCACTGTACAGTCTGTATATATAAATATACAGTCAAACCTGTGTTAGTGGTCACCTCCATTAAACAGCCAACCTGTATTAAGCAGCCAGATTCCCAATATATTGTTTTATTATATATTTGACCTCTATTAAGCAGCCACATGTGCTCAGCAGCCACTTTCTGTGATTCCCTTGGCTGGCTGCTAAAGACAGGTTTGACTGTAGTGCCAGTTATTTGTAAACAAGAAGCTAACAGATGGTAGTACACCCGCAGTTACAACACATTAGTGATCGGTTCCAAAATCATAATCAAGTATCGGTTGTAATCGGTTATCCGTAACCAATTTTGTAATCGGTTAACTGTAACCAATTAGATGCCGATTACAAACGTTAGTAATAGTTGTAAATGTATATGACTATATGTATTAGTACTAATACCACTAATGGTATCCTATTGAAGTCTGCTTCCTGGGAGTAAGTAAGTGTGAAACTGGGCATACATTTTCATTATCTCAATAATCTCATTGGCTGTCCGATTAGCACGCTCGCTTCTCACCAATGCAACCCGGGTTCGATCCTCGGACCGGGAAGGATGTGAGATGGTATGGTGGTCGCCAGATCGGACAGGTGGGTTTTCTCCGGGTACTCTGGTTACCTCCCACACGAATGACCATATATACGCTTTCATCCGCGCCAACGAGAGTGATTAATATAAGTTGTTTGAACTTGCTTCGCAATCGTTGTAAAATAATTAAAGTTTAAACTTTTAATAATCTCATGTTTAATAAAACCTAACAATTCAACTGTTTTAATATTTGATTTAATGTCAACAACTGCAAAAACTACTATGCTTAATTTTTAAGCCAAGTTTATATTTCACGTCCGAGAACATTTCTGACATTACGGAAGTAAAAATTCACCTACAATTCAGAGGAATTAACACCATTGTTGATATTATTGATTTATGTTTCAAGCACATGAACGTACAGTCCCAATCACAGGAATGTACAGTCCCAATCACAGGAATGTACAGTCCCAATCACAGGAATGTACAGTCCCAATCACAGGAATGTACAGTCCCAATCACAGGAACATACAGTCCCAATCACAGGAATGTACAGTCCCAAGCACAGGAATGTACAGTCCCAATCACATGAACGTACAGTCCCAATCACAGGAATGTACTGTCCCAATCACATGAACGTACAGTCCCAATCACAGGAATGTACTGTCCCAATCACATGAATGTACAGTCCCCATCACAGGAATGTACATTCCCCAATCACAGGAATGTACAGTCCCAAGCACAGGAATGTACAGTCCCAATCACATGAACGTACAGTCCCAATCACATGAATGTACAGTCCCAATCACAGGAATGTACAGTCCCAATCACAGGAATGTACAGTCCCAATCACAGGAATGTACAATCCCAATCACAGGAATGTACAGTCCCAAGCACAGGAATGTACAGTCCCAATCACATGAACGTACAGTCCCAATCACAGGAATGTACCGTCCCAATCACATGAATGTACAGTCCCCATCACAGGAATGTACAGTCCCCAATCACAGGAATGTACAGTCCCAAGCACAGGAATGTACAGTCCCAATCACATGAATGTACAGTCCCAATCACAGGAATGTACAGTCCCAATCACAGGAATGTACAGTCCCAATCACAGGAATGTACAGTCTCCAATCACAGGAATGTACAGTCCCAATCACATGAATGTACAGTCCCAATCACAGGAATGTACAGTCCCCAATCACAGGAATGTACAGTCCCAATCACATGAATGTACAGTCCCAATCACAGGAATGTACAGTCCCAATCACAGGAATGTACAGTCCCAATCACAGGAATGTACAGTCACAGGAATGTACAGTCCCAATCACAGGAATGTACAGTCCCCATCACAGGAATGTACAGTCCCAATCACATGAATGTACAGTCCCAATCACAGGAATGTACAGTCCCCAATCACAGGAATGTACAGTCCCAATCACATGAATGTACAGTCCCAATGACAGGAATGTACAGTCCCAATCACAGGAATGTACAGTCCCAATCACATGAATGTACAGTCCCAATCACAGGAATGTACAGTCCCAATCACAGGAATGTACAGTCCAAATCACATGAATGTACAGTCCCCATCACAGGAATGTACAGTCCCCATCACAGGAATGTACAGTCCCAATCACATGAATGTACAGTCCCCATCACAGGAATGTACAGTCCCCATCACAGGAATGTACAGTCCCAATCACATGAATGTACAGTCCCAATCACCGGAATGTACAGTCCCAATCACAGGAATGTACAGTCCCAATCACATGAATGTACAGTCCCAATCACATGAATGTACAGTCCCAATCACATGAATGTACAGTCCCAATCACAGGAATGTACAGTCCCAATCACAGGAATGTACAGTCCCAATCACAGGAATGTACAGTCCCAATCACAGGAATGTACAGTCCCCATCACAGGAATGTACAGTCCCAATCACATGAATGTACAGTCCCAATCACATGAATGTACAGTCCCAATCACAGGAATGTACAGTCCCAATCACATGAATGTACAGTCCCAATCACAGGAATGTACAGTCCCAATCACATGAATGTACAGTCCCAATAACAGGAATGTACAGTCCCAATCACATGAATGTACAGTCCCAATCACAGGAATGTACAGTCCCCATCACATGGATGTACAGTCCCCAATCACATGGATGCACAGTCCCAATCACAGGAATGTACAGTCCCAATCACATGAGTCCCAATCACATGAATGTACAGTCCCAATCACATGAATGTACAGTCCCAATCACATGAATGTACAGTCCCAATCACATGAATGTACTGTTTGAAGCACATAAATGTACTGTTTGAAGCACATAAATGTACTGTTTGAAGCACATGGGTGTACTGTTTACAGGGTTTTGTTTACAATTATCTGCTTCTTGTCGAGTTATTTTTTCTGCAATTTGGACAAGTTGTATTCAAAGTTTTTCAGGTACATAAGCTGCACTCCACATAGACCAAACTTCTCATGCCCCAGTACTTCAATCAGCGACTCCTGAAATCCACATGGTGAATATTAACGTTAGTACAGCTAACTCACAGACGGATCTGTAGTCCAGTGGTAACACGCTGGACAGTTAATCCAGGGATCGCAGGTTCGATCCCCCGTCTGACCCTAATAAAATTAACAGTCTTTCAGATGGGACGTTAAACCGAGGTCTCGTGTCGGTGCTTTACACCGTGCACGTAAAAGAACCAGAGGAGATTCTGGAATTGGTCTCTGTCTGTATCATGCACTATCCTCCAAAATCTAAAATAACTAATCTCTTCAGGAGGCGTCGCTCATATGGGCAACCGGTAGCGACGATAAATAAACTTAAAACACACACATACAGCTAACTCTCGGCACGCCAGTGGCAAAAATAAAGTGAAATATGTCAAGCAACTTCATTAAAATCATGTCACAATTCTAATGAAGTTTCTGATACAAATAATAAAAACACATTAATGAATTGTCGTCTGCTACAATTATTTGAACTATTTATAGCCTTTATTATACCCAGCATACAGACGGATCTGTACTCCAGTGGTTAACATGCTGGACTGTATTTCCATGGAGCGCATGTACGATCCCCCGTCTGACCCTAATAAAATGAGCAGTAAAAGAACCAGAGAAGACTCTGGAATGGTTCTCAGTCTGTATCATGCACTATCCTCCAACATTTAAAATGACTAATCTCTTTAAGAGGTGTCGCTCATATGGGCAACCGGTAGCGATGATAAATAAACGTAAAACACGTTCTGTGCCGTCTGATCTGGCTCTATGCTGTTTGCAAAAGTGGTTCTATCTGCTGCTAGCGTGCAAAGTGCTAATGTACCTCTAGTTTATTTTCATCTCTTTCGACACCCATTAGGTCATATGCCCGCTGAAACAAGCTCACATCATTGCCGAGAACTTTTGTACAGTAACTGTAAACAAGTAAATTATAACAAATTATTATTGCATTTACATAATATTGCTATATCCTATACCATACTGCTATAATATATTCTATAATCTATACTATACTGCTCTAATATATTCTATAATCTATGTTATACTGCTCTAATATATTCTATAATCTATGTTATACTGCTCTAATATATTCTATAATCTATGTTATACTGCTATAATATATTCTATAATCTATACCATACTGCTCTAATATATTCTATAATCTATACTATACTGCTCTAATATATTCTATAATCTATGTTATACTGCTCTAATATATTCTATAATCTATGTTATACTGCTATAACATATTCTATAATCTATACCATACTGCTCTAATATATTCTATAATATATACTATACTGCTCTAATATATTCTATAATCTATACTATACTGCTCTAATATATTCTATAATCTATACTATACTGCTATAATATATTCTATAATATATACTATACTGCTCTAATATATTCTATAATATATACTATACTGCTATAATATATTCTATAATATATACTATACTGCTCTAATATATTCTATAATGTATACTATACTGCTCTAATATATTCTATAATATATACTATACTGCTCTAATATATTCTATAATATATACTATACTGCTCTAATATATTCTATAATCTATACTATACTGCTCTAATATATTCTATAATATATACTATACTGCTATAATATATTCTATAATGTATACTATACTGCTCTAATATATTCTATAATATATACTATACTGCTCTAATATATTCTATAATCTATACTATACTGCTATAATATATTCTATAATGTATACTATACTATAATATATTCTATAATATATACAATACTGCTCTAATATATTCTATAATCTATACTATACTGCTCTAATATATTCTATAATATATACTATACTGCTCTAATATATTCTATAATATATACTATACTGCTCTAATATATTCTATAATCTATACAATACTGCTATAATATATTCTATAATATATACAATACTGCTATAATATATTCTATAATCTATACTATACTGCTATAATATATTCTATAATCTATACAATACTGCTATAATATATTCTATAATCTATACAATACTGCTATAATATATTCTATAATCTATACAATACTGCTATAATATATTCTATAATCTATACAATACTGCTATAATATATTCTATAATCTATACAATACTGCTCTAATATATTCTATAATCTATGTTATACTGCTCTAATATATTCTATAATCTATGTTATACTGCTATAATATATTCTATAATCTATACCATACTGCTCTAATATATTCTATAATATATACTATACTGCTCTAATATATTCTATAATCTATACCATACTGCTATAATATATTCTATAATCTATACTATACTGCTATAATATATTCCATAATATATACTATACTGCTCTAATATATTCTATAATATATACTATACTGCTATAATATATTCTATAATCTATACTATACTGCTCTAATATATTCTATAATGTATACTATACTGCTCTAATATATTCTATAATATATACTATACTGCTCTAATATATTCTATAATATATACTATACTGCTCTAATATATTCTATAATCTATACTATACTGCTCTAATATATTCTATAATATATACTATACTGCTATAATATATTCTATAATGTATACTATACTGCTCTAATATATTCTATAATATATACTATACTGCTCTAATATATTCTATAATCTATACTATACTGCTATAATATATTCTATAATCTATACAATACTGCTATAATATATTCTATAATCTATACTATACTGCACTAATATATTCTATAATATATGCTATACTGCTATAATATATTCTATAATCTATACAATACTGCTATAATATATTCTATAATCTATACAATACTGCTATAATATATTCTATAATCTATACAATACTGCTATAATATATTCTATAATCTATACAATACTGCTCTAATATATTCTATAATCTATACAATACTGCACTAATATATTCTATAATCTATACAATACTGCTATAATATATTCTATAATCTATACAATACTGCTATAATATATTCTATAATCTATACAATACTGCTATAATATATTCTATAATCTATACTATACTGCTCTAATATATTCTATAATCTATGTTATACTGCTCTAATATATTCTATAATCTATGTTATACTGCTATAATATATTCTATAATCTATACCATACTGCTCTAATATATTCTATAATATATACTATACTGCTCTAATATATTCTATAATCTATACTATACTGCTATAATATATTCTATAATCTATACTATACTGCTATAATATATACTATACTGCTCTAATATATTCTATAATATATACTGCTATAATATATTCTATAATGTATACTATACTGCTATAATATATTCTATAATATATACAATACTGCTCTAATATATTCTATAATCTATACTATACTGCTCTAATATATTCTATAATATATACTATACTGCTCTAATATATTATATAATCTATACTATACTGCTATAATATATTCTATAATGTATACTATACTGCTATAATATATTCTATAATATATACAATACTGCTCTAATATATTCTATAATCTATGTTATACTGCTATAATATATTCTATAATCTATGTTATACTGCTATAATATATTCTATAATCTATACAATACTGCTATAATATATTCTATAATCTATACTATACTGCTATAATATATTCTATAATCTATACAATACTGCTATAATATATTCTATAATCTATACAATACTGCTATAATATATTCTATAATCTATACAATACTGCTATAATATATTCTATAATCTATACTATACTGCACCAATATATTCTATAATCTATACAATACTGCACTAATATATTCTATAATCTATGTTATACTGCTATAATATATTCTATAATCTATACAATACTGCTATAATATATTCTATAATTTATACAATACTGCTATAATATATTCTATAATCTATACAATACTGCTCTAATATATTCTATAATCTATACAATACTGCTATAATATATTCTATAATCTATACAATACTGCTCTAATATATTCTATAATCTATACTATACTGCTATAATATATTCTATAATCTATACTGCTATAATATATTCTATAATCTATACAATACTGCTATAATATATTCTATAATCTATACAATACTGCTATAATATATTCTATAATCTATACAATACTGCTCTAATATATTCTATAATCTATACAATACTGCTATAATATATTCTATAATCTATACAATACTGCTCTAATATATTCTATAATCTATACTATACTGCTATAATATATTCTATAATCTATACTGCTATAATATATTCTATAATCTATACAATACTGCTATAATATATTCTATAATCTATACAATACTGCTATAATATATTCTATAATCTATACAATACTGCTCTAATATATTCTATAATCTATACAATACTGCTATAATATATTCTATAATCTATACTATACTTCTCTAATATATTCTATAATCTATACAATACTGCTATAATATATTCTATAATCTATACTATACTGCTATAATATATTCTATAATATATACTATACTGCTCTAATATATACTATATTCTATACTATACTGCTCTAATATATTCTATAATATATACTATACTGCTATAATCTATACTATACTGCTATAATATATTCTATAATCTATACTATACTGCTCTAATATATTCTATAATATATACTATACTGCTCTAATATATACTATAATCTATACTATACTGCTCTAATATATTCTATAATCCATACTATACTGCTCTAATATATTCTATAATATATACTATACTGCTCTAATCTATACTAATAATCTATACTGACAATGGGTGGATAACTAAAACAATATCTAGACGATATGAGGCAGAATAAGTATATGTCTGCAAGAGACAATGTTTGTCTAAGATGTGCTTTATAAACTTATTATTAAATGCATATAATTGTGTGGCCTCTGTGGTCCAGTGGTAGAGCATTGTACATGTACTTAGAATCGAACGGTCCCAGGTTTGATACTTGGTCAGACCATGTATGTAGTGTCATTGAGCACAAGGCACCTCACACACATTGCTTAGTACTGGTTAACCACTTAGGTCGGCTAAACCTGCCCAGAAAAACATGTCTATGTCCCCGCTAGGGGGTTTGACATTAATGGAACATACAATACAATACAAATTGTACTTACTATTGGAGATGCTCTATTTGTCTCAACATCACAGACTGGGGATCATGACTTCCTGCAATCAAAGATCAATGTATAAAACTGTCCAACTTTGTAGGAGACATTCAACACCAAGTAACTGACATGGACTCATCCATTATATTTTTAGACCAATAAATGAATAAGAAAATTACATTTGGACTAGTTCATTTATCAATATGGGTAATGTTGTCTAAAAATAGTAATATTACTGGCAAAAGGTGCAGATCCTGATGAGACGGCTCGTCATGAGCCACAGTACATCCACCCCCATTTCCCTATGAATGACTCCAGAGTAATCTTAATATTTTATTTAATGCTGTCAATATACAAAAGAACTTTGGGGTTAAGACATACTCTATGAGACAAGTTCAATTTTTTCATAATTATATTCATTTTTAAATTTACGATTCGCACGTCCATGCGCTAGTACAAGAATGTACGAACCTGTCGAAATGGTCGATATTTGAATTCTTCACATAGAAAATCAAACATGATGGGATAAAAACTTAAGCGCAGGGGTGAAAATGTAATTCAAACTTGTAATATTTTGCTTAATAATTGATCACGGTGTGTATGTATGTATGTGTGTACAGAGTGGCCGAGTGGTTAAAGTCGTTGACTTCAAATCACTTGCCCTTCACTGCTGCCGGCTTGAATCTCACTGGGGGTGTCAAATTCTATCAAGTGAGGAAGCTACCCAGCTGGCTTGTTGATGGTCAGTTGTTTTACCCGGGTTCCCGCCCATGCATACTGCTTGGAGGGGCACCTGGGGTCTTCCTTCACCAGTAATAGCTGGAGAGCCGCCCTATAACATACTAAGCTGTTGGTGCGACATTATACCCCAAAAACAAACATAGATTGTCTACATAGCTGGACGTTATTTGGTTCAGAAGATGTAGGGTTCCCCTGTCTGAATGTTTGTCTGCGCCACTTCTGTTGCCAATTGAAAAACACTGGAGCAAATTTATCAAACGTGGAGCCAACTAAGAGCCGTATAGTTCACAAATAAACATTTTAAGCCATGTATTTGACAAAACATGTGCTCCCAAAAAAGAAAAAATTCAAAAAAAAGGTTGCGCCAAATATTTTCGCCAATTCACAAAATTTAGAGCCAATATTTATTTGTTGTCGCAATTGGCGACCGACAGTGGGAACTCTGAGATATGTAACATCTCTTAACATCACGCATATTTTGCATGTATTGTCAACTTCGCAACAGTGGTTTCCGTGTACAGGTTTCCATGACAACTAGCTATGAGAAGATCCAAAAAACAAAGGTCTTTCATGGTTGAAAGAATGCGAATGGGTATGACGACAGCGAAAATGTAATGCGTTGCAAATGATGCAAATATTTTGATAGCATCGGCACTTTCATAACCGTTGTTCCAACCTTCATCTACAAAATTCATGTTTCAGAATGTGTGTGTGTTTTACGTTTATTTATCGTCGTTACAGGTTGCCCATATGATCGACGCATCCTGAAGAGATTAGTCATTTTAGATTTGTGGAGGATAGTGCAATGATACAGACAGAGACCCATTCCAGAGTCTCCTCTGGTTCTTTTACGTGCACGATGTAAAGCACCGACACAAGACCTCGGTTTAACATCCCATCTGAAATACTGTTAATTTTATTAGGGTCAGACGGGGGAGGGTCAGACGGGGGATCGAACCTGCGATCCCTGGATTACCAGTCCAGCATGTTACCACTGGAACTACAGATCCGTCTGTGTGTCAGAATGTCTGAATCATTCCAAAATGAGGTCCAGAGATCCTTGAAAATGTTGAACAGTGCTGGAATTTTGAAACATTGGAATTTGAGGTATGTCAATTTGTAAGGAACACCTTATTTTCAAAGCTGGTTGTCCTGCTGGCTACCTCTTAAAAAGGTTTAGTTGAATGACTAACCCATTTGATTCTGGATACCATTCAAACAGTATTTGCAAATAACATAGAGCCAGATCAGCCGCCATGGAACGTGCCATCTGATCATGCTCTATGTTGTTTGCTATTCAGATGATCCTGCTAAGACACTTGGCTATGTAGCAAACATCATAGATCCAGATCAGCTGCAGCGTTGTTTGCAAAAGCCTTTAAATGTATCCAGAATGAAATGGGTTAAAAACCCTACACATATATAGTCAAACCTGTCCTAAGCAGCCAGCCAAGGGAATCTCTCAGAAAGTCGCTGCTTAATAGAGGTTAAATGAATAATAAAACAACATATTGGGAATATAGCACTAATTTAGTGGCGCAACATTTTATTACTTATAAAACCATTATCGGGGCAACAATCAACTTGTTAAACACCCCACCATTAGCAGTGGGGTTATTGCTTTAGGCTACGCTGCATCTGTGTGTGCAAGTCAAGTCCAAGATTGTATAGAAAAACTCAAAAAGTTGTAGATGGATTTTTATGAAAATTTGGATATATATACCGGTAGAAGGATGTTTATGAATCTGTGTGGATATATATACCGGTAGATGGATGTTTATGAAACTGTGTGGATATATATACCGGTAGAAGGATGTTTATGAAACTGTGTGGATATATATACCAGTAGATGGATGTTTATGAAACTGTGTGGATATATATACCGGTAGAAGTATGTTTATGAAACTGTGTGGATATATATACCGGTAGAAGGATGTTTATGAAACTGTGTGGATATATATACCAGTAGATGGATGTTTATGAAACTGTGTGGATATATATACCGGTAGAAGGATGTTTATGAAACTGTGTGGATATATATACCAGTAGATGGATGTTTATGAAACTGTGTGGATATATATACCGGTAGAAGGATGTTTATGAATCTGTGTGGATATATATACCGGTAGAAGGATGTTTATGAAACTGTGTGGATATATATACCGGTAGAAGTATGTTTATGAATCTGTGTGGATATATATACCGGTAGATGGATGTTTATGAAACTGTGTGGATATATATACCAGTAGATGGATGTTTATGAAACTGTGTGGATATATATACCGGTAGATGGATGGTCTAGAAGGAAGTGATTCCAATTTGGAAGACATCGGTCAAGGCATGTGGTCAAAGCAGTCAGCGAAGTGTCCACTCCCATTGACTAATAATAGACATTGGTCAGTTACTGCCCCTGAATACTCCCTAAAAGTATGTAGGTCCTCTTAAGTGGTTTCCTTTGTTTTTATCGTTGTTTCCTTTGCACAACATGCCATCAATTTCTCATCATATACTTATTATGCTACTATATCTCGACAGATATCCTACATTATATCTAATGGGTCCTTTCGTAATTTGTTTTATCAATTAACTGACATGATTTGGATAAAATCACGCAACATCTGGTTAGGGAACAACAGTAAAAACAAAGGATTCCAACTGAAAGGACAGCTATACATTTTGGGAAGGGTCGAATCTAATGTTTTGAGAACTTGTGACCCGACCCACTTGCCATTATTTATGCTATGATGTATTATATTGTATATGCACTTTAATATTGGCAATAAAATATGTTTAAACTATACATTTCGCTATAAATCAGACTTTATCTGCCAAGGGAGGTAATAAAAAAGCCAGCGAGGTCTCTCATTGTACTTGTGTATGCTATCAGCACGTGGGTTTGTATCTCTGTGAATGCTAGCCTCTAGTTATCCTTTAGTTTGCACTAAATCTATTACCAGAATTGGTCATTCTATGAACAAGACTTGGTAGCAAAAACATGAAACATGACTTACGTCCTATTGCAGCAGTTCTCTTTTCCTCATTGTCCTGAAATAAGGAAGTTGTTTTTTTATAAAAGTCCTGAAATAAGGAAGTTGTTTTTTATAACAGTCCTGAAATAAGGAAGTTTTTTTTTTTAATAAAAGTCCTGAAATAAGGAAGTTGTTTTTATAAAAGTCCTGAAATAAGGAAGTTGCTATTATAAAAGTCCTGAAATAAGGAAGTTGTTTTCATAAAAGTCCTGAAATAAGGAAGTTGTTTTCATAAAAGTCCTGAAATAAGGAAGTTGTTTCATAAGTCCTGAAATAAGGAAGTTGTTTTTATAAAAGTCCTGAAATAAGGAAGTTGTTTTCATAAAAGTCCTGAAATAAGGAAGTTGTTTTTATAAAAAGTCCTGAAATAAGGAAGTTGTTTTCATTAAAGTCCTGAAATAAGGAAGTTGTTATTATAAAAGTCCTGAAATAAGGAAGTTGTTTTTATAAGTCCTGAACTAAGGAAGTTGTTTTTAATAAAAGTCCTGAAATAAGGAAGTTGTTTTCATAACAGTCCTGAAATAAGGAAGTTGCTATTATAAAAGTCCTGAAATAAGGAAGTTGTTTTTTTATAAAAGTCCTGAAATAAGGAAGTTGTTATTATAAAAGTCCTGAAATTAGGAAGTTGTTTTTATAATAATCAGAACACAGTATAGATGAAATTCACCTTCCTTACCATTATCATTTTTACATAAATAATGGCAAAGAAAATGCCATCTTTCACTGTTTGAAAACTGTGGAAGATGCAGTTTTCTTTTATTGGAAAGCATAAAAAAAAGAACAAATTTTTTTTCCCCCAATAATGTACTGGGGAAAAACACAATATCTTCTCCCCCGTACACATATTTACTTTGGGACATACACACTTACCGGGAAAATTCCTGTCATGGTTTGTACTATTAGCTGCATCACGTTGAAGGCATCCATGGCCACTTGACTCTGAACACTCTTTAGCGTGTCTTCAAATTCATCACTTGAACTCATCGAGAAATTCACATCGGCCGATGAAACTTGCGTGTCTGATTTTGTGGTTGGTTTTAATATAACATCTTTCTTAAATTTGTTGACTTTTGGGCCTTTAGGAGAGTTATCTTTTTTAGCTATAATTGTCCCGATTCCTTTAAGCGGCACGCCTCCAACTGCGCCTCGGACTTGATCTGCCTTGCGTTTCACTGATAAAGAATCTAGTAGTTTTGACATGTCAAAGGGTCCTCCGGCACCGTTTGCACCTTTCTTTCCCGGCACTGGTTTGACAATTCCGTAAGCAGACCTTCCTGGAACACCTCCTGCATTGTGTATTGGCTGAAATATGAATACTGGCTATAAAATTATGTTAAAGCAGCATTACATCATATGAAATAAAAAGCTATTTGAAAAATTCAATTTTTACGTATGGGTAGCAATGCTGCTACACAGTCTAACAGTATACTTTGTATGCTTATGTTCATTTGGTAAACAGTGTTTTTTTGCGATAAAACAAACTCGAAACCGAAAGTAGGACTTTCCGAGTCGATCGGCCACGCACTTGTTTACAACCGGAACGCTTCGTCCGCACTTGTTTACATTCTGAATGCATCGCCCCCATTTGTCCCAAGTTGTCTTTTTTAATTAAATTACCTGATATGTTGATTCATACCACTGTCTTTTAGGGACATTTCTACATCCCCGCGAGGGGTTCGACATTAGAGGAAGATAGATAGTATTTCATGTTGACAATATATACGTTGTTTTCTACATACTCTGTTGTTTCACGCATGCGCACTGTGCGTGTTTTCATTTCGTGTGTTGATAAACAAATTCGCGTATACGACGGTTTAAATTTATTGGAATTGTATCGTTTCTGAGCGACTATTTCGATTTTTGTAAACACACACACATTAGTATTAATATTTTACCCAAAACATCCTTTATTACGATGTAATGCTGCTTTAAACCTGTGTGCTAATCTAAGCCAGACACTGAATATGCAGTATTATTACTTAGATATGAATTTTATCTGGTTTTTTTAACTTTATTTATTTTACAATGATTGCGAAGCAAGTTCTAATATCTTATATTAATCACTTTCGTTCGATGCGGATGAAAGCGTATACAATTATGTGGTCATTCGTATGGGAGGAAACCCACCTGTCCGATCTGGCGACCACCGTACCATGTTATTTATCTGCTATTTGCATACCACAATACTACCACCCCGGTCGATACGCTGTGCTTTCCAGTCTGATATTACGCTTGCTAGTTTAACCCTTTCAACACCACAGACCTCTAAATAGGCTTACAAAAAGTGTAGATCCAGATGAGCCGGCTCGTAACGAGCCGTCTCATCAGGATCTGCACTTTTTGCCAGTGATATGACTATTTTTAGACATAATTACCCATTTTGATAAATGAACTTGTCCAAATGTGATTTTCTGATTCATTTATTGGTTTATGAATATCATGGACCAGTCCATGTGAGTTACTTGGTGTTGAATGGGTTAATATGGTCATGTGCCTGTATCAAACCAGAAAAATCCATAGCATAACTAGTTCCTGAGAAAATAACGCTTGGGCACTCGGTGCTAGTTTGTTCACTTCCTGTAGCATCTCAAATTTGACATATAACAGATGTTTGTAGTTTCGTGGTAATATTTCAATAGTTTTCGTGTATCTAATTCAGTAATTGTGATTTATTCCTGATAAATGGATAATGGAGAGCATGATTTTGATTATTAAGTGTTCATATCAAGTAATAAAGACGTTATTACGTGGCTAGTTTCATATCAACCTTCGGTCTCAGGCTGATATGAAGTTACCTCAGGTCAATACCTATGCTGATATCAAGTTACCTCAGGTCAATACCTATGCTGATATGAAGTTACCTCAGGTCAATACCTATGCTGATATGAAGTTACCTCAGGTCGATACCTATGCTGATATCAAGTTACCTTGGGTCGATACCTATGCTGATATGAAGTTACCTCAGGTCGATACCTATGCTGATATCAAGTTACCTCAGGTCGATACCTATGCTGATATCAAGTTACCTCAGGTCGATACCTATGCTGATATCAAGTTACCTCAGGTCGATACCTAGGCTGATATCAAGTTACCTCAGGTCGATACCTAGACTGATATCAAGTTACCTCAGGTCGATACCTATGCTGATATGAAGCTAACCACGTAATAACCTCTAAATAAAAGGATTTGCTGTAATATAAGGGTGTACCCATCAATGTTGATAACATCTGAATATTGATTTTAACCCATTCAACACCAAGTAACTCACATGGACTGGTCCATGATATTCATAAACCAATAAATGAATCAGAAAATCACATTTAGTTTATACAAATTTATTTTAGCTCGATTGCGAAACAAGTTATTTCAATTTATATAAATCACTCTCGAGACCTCATTCCTGATGGAATCCATCGCCACGAGGGAGACAGAAGAGGCAACGTGGAATTTAAATGCCTTGCCTAAGGGCACAATCGTAACGGCTCCAGTGGGGCTCGAACTCCGGACCTTTTGCACCTGAAGCGAACGCGCATCCACTGCGCTATCACGACTTCCACTTATGGGCAAGTTCATTTGGACAAGTTCATTTATCAAAATGGGTAATTATGTCTAAAAATAGTCATATCACTGGCAAAAAGTGCAGATCCTGATGAGACGGCTCGTCACGAGCCGGCTCATCTGGATCTACACTTTTTTGTAAGCCAATTTAGAGGTCTGTGGTGTTGAAAGGGTTAACCCTTGTACTCCGCATAAAACACCTTTATCACCTCCCACATATACCCGTATAATTATAGCTGCCATTATCTATTCCCGTAAATATTGATTATTGAATATAATTAGCCTAATGCTTATCAGCAGTATGGAGATGTAGTGAGAAACATGGCTGGCTTTCCATGTATTGCCTCCCTTTGCTATTCAGACAAGTGTTTTAGCTCCACTATCTGCAATAGCAAACAGCATAGAGCCTGATCATGCGACTTTTGTTGTGATTGGCAGGTTAAGGGTTAATTTATATCGGCTCATAATAAATGATGTAGAGTGATCTTAAACTCATGGTTTCATACCACATTTCATGAAATGAGTTTTGGAATTTAGCTATCAGTTTATACAAATTTATTTTAGCTCGATTGTGAAACAAGTTCTTTCAACTTATATTAATCACTCTCAAGACCTCATTCCTGATGGAATCCATCGCCATGAAGGAGAGAGAAGAGGCAACGTGGAATTTAAATGCCTTGCCTAAGGGCACAATCGTAACGGCTCCAGTGAGGCTCGAACTCTGGACCTTTCGCACCTGAAGCGAACGCGCATCCACTGCACTATCACGACTTCCACAAATTTAGCTATTAAGTAAGCGAGTCTTTTGGTGAGCTTAGTAGCAACATTTGAAAATGAGTTTCATAAAATATGGGATGAAATCACCACCAGTGTAAGATCCTTTACATCATATTACCATAGTAACAACAACAATATATTTGAGGAAAAAAAACGTTTCTGTTTGCCAGTATACTTTTGAGCCTTATTACATCTCAGTAAATGTTATATTTATAACAGGGATCAGTTTAGAGGGCGATGTGGGCGAAATTGTCGCCCTAGGGACCCTGACTTCGCCCTCTGGGGGCCCCACTTCTCCCTAAAAAAAACTGGCTCATTATAAAGCACTCCTTCTATTCAAATGTTGTATTTAATGGTTGTACTGTGCATTTTAACCCTATTTTGCAGAAGTATATTAAAGAACACCATTTAAGGAAGCGATCTCACTTCTCCCAAAAATTCTGACCTAGAATGAACCCTGAAATTTATATGTTATATTTCGGGTTTTACGCCTGCATCAGCACCATTTTGGGCTATATCGCCGGCGGGCAGTTTACCTAACAACACCTTTCCTGGGCAGGCTCCAGCGGTTAACCAGTACTTGGGTGCACCAACCTCCGTAAGAAACTGTCAACTTTTTCATATAAATGAGACACGGCCTGAGCGGGGCTCGAACCCGTGACCATCAGTGATGATAGGTTACAGTGGTATACAAGTCGGCGACCTTAACCACTCGACCACGGAGGCGGACAGGAAATCAGTAAAAAAAGTTTAAACTTTATTTATTTTGCAACGATTGCGAAGCAAGTTTTAACAACTTTAACACTCTCGTTGGCGCGGATGAAAGCGTAAATGTGGTCATTCGTGTGGGAGGAAACCAGAGTACCCGGTGAAAACCCACCTGTCCGATCTGGCGACCACCGTACCATCTCACATATTGCCCGGTCCGAGGATCGAACCCGGGTTGCATTGGTGAGAAGCGAGCGCGCTAATCACTGTGCTAATTGGACATGGAAATGAGTAAGGTGCATCAGTATGCCGTGATAAGTAGGACCGCAACCACCCGGCCACTGAATATCATTTACGAATAGTTTGTATAATTTGTTGTTAGTTATTGTTTGTACCATTGGGGACGATGGTCGTGCGACGCCTTTGAAATATTGATGTTGTAAAATGTCGCCTGCTGTTGGTCTCGTCTCCGGGTCTTTCTGCATTATCATCGTCAATAGATCTGTGAGCCCTTGCTTATAACCCACTGGCATAATGGGCAACTGAAATACATGGATATATGCATCACAACTGTTTATGTAACAGAATTGCTTGCGTAAAGAAATGTTTGTTTGTTATTTTTCTCTGATATAAAATTATACTGATAGCTTCTGTCATATGGAGACCTGTATTCATTGGCAGATGAAGAACTCGTGTACAGTCAAACCTGTGTTAGTGGTCACCTCCATTAAGCAGCCAACCTGTATTAAGCAGCCAGTTTCCAGATTCTGAATCAGTTGTTTTATTATATATTTGCAGCCACCTGTGCTAAGCAGCCACTTTCTGAAAGATTCCCTTGGCTGGCTGCTTAAGACAGGTTTGACTGTATGTGTGTTTGTGTTGTTACGCTTATTTGTCGTCGCTACAGGTTGACCATATGATGATATGAGCATATACACACGTATAATTATATATTTGTGTCCGAGTTTATAAGAAAGCCCCTAGAGCAGCATTGACCCCAACGTGTACACCACACATCTTAAAGATATATCTTTGAGTTCCAAATGGATAAATTGTTATAAAAACAGCTACCGGTATTCACATATATACGTGTGTGTGTGTTTTATGTTTATTTATCGTCGCTACCGGTTGCCATATGAGCGACGCCTCCTGAAGAGATTAGTCATTTTAGATTTTTGGAGGATAGCGCAATGATACAGAGAGAGACCCACTACAGAGTGTACTCTGGTTCTTTTACGTGCATGGTGTAAAGCTAATGTTCTTACCCCTCCGTGCACTATTTTGAAGACGAGTTGGTGCATCATCATGGCATCAAATGGCCGCTCTAACGTCGCCATCTCGTACACTATCACACCCAATGCCCAAATATCACTCTGAAAATAAACATCACCTTTTAATAAATTAAACTGGGATATTACCGGAACACTTTAAATCAATTAAACTGGGATATTACAGCAACACTTTTAATCAATTAAACTGGGATATTACCACAACACTTTTAATCAATTAAACTGGGATATTACCGGAACACTTTTAATCAATTAAACTGGGATATTACCGCAACACTTTTAATCAATTAAACTGGGATATTACCACAACACTTTTAATCAATTAAACTGGGATATTACCGCAACACTTTTAATCAATTAAACTGGGATATTACCGCAACACTTGCAACCCAATGATTTCTTCCATGGCCTCGAGTTCCATAATAACATTTCATCTTCATACGTGCGCTATAAGATGTATAAATGTCTCAGCTAATCCCTTCCTGGCTGACACCTGTGTGTGTGTTTTACGTTTATTTATCGTCGCTACTGGTTGCCCATATGAGCGACGCCTCCTGAAGAGATTAGTCATTATAGATTTTTAGGGGATAGTGTAATGATACAGATAGAGACCCATTCCAGAGTCTCCTCTGGTTCTTTTACATGCACGGTGTAAAGCACCGACAAACGAGACCTCGGTTTAATCTGAAAGACTGTTAATTTTATTCGGGTCAGACGGGGGATCGAACCTGCGATCCCTGGATTACCAGTCCAGCGTGTTACCACTGGACTACAGATCCGTCTGTGTGTCAGAATTTCTGAATCATTCCAAATTATTGAGGATCGAGTCTGAGGGCCAGAGATCCTTGATGTTAATTTTATTAGGGTCAGATGGAGGATCAAACCTGCGTTCCCTGGATTACCAGTCCAGCGTGTAGCCACTGGACAACAGATCTGTCTGTGCTGACCACAAGCTGGTCTAGAGTTTTAATGACGAACAAGAGATATATACATATATATGTACAGTAAAACTCCTATAATAAGACCATGGTACTTCAAAAAGTGGTCTTATTAGCAGGGAATAAAACTGCAGAGAAAATGATCATTAATTATTTCGGAGAAATAAATGATAAATATTGATATAAGAAAGTGCACTTTACATCATAGATATTAAATAATTGTCTGCAAGTTTTGCAGCATTATGCTCTAATGATCTTTGTTGGTTGTTCATGTTCATATACAAAATGATTATATGAAATAAGCTCTACTTTCACACATTATGACATGAGATGAAATAAGCTCTACTTTCACACATTATGACATGAGATGAAATAAGCTCTACTTTCACACATTATGACATAAGCTCTACTTTCACACATTATGACACAAGATGACATAAGCTCTACTTTCACACATTATGACCAGATGACATAAGCTCTACTTTCACACATTATGACATGAGATGAAATAAGCTCTACTTTCACACATTATGACATGAGATGAAATAAGCTCTACTTTCACACATTATGACATGAGATGACATAAGCTCTACTTTCATACATTATGACATAGATGACATAAGCTCTACTTTCACACATTATGACACAAGATGACATAAGCTCTACTTTCACACATTATGACCAGATGAAATAAGCTCTACTTTCACACATTATGACATGAGATGAAATAAGCTCTACTTTCACACATTATGACATGAGATGAAATAAGCTCTACTTTCACACATTATGACATGAGATGACATAAGCTCTACTTTCACACATTATGACACAAGATGACATAAGCTCTACTTTCACACATTATCACATGATATGAAATAAGCTCTACTTTCACACATTATGACATGAGATGACATAAGCTCTACTTTCACACATTATCACATGATATGAAATAAGCTCTACTTTCACACATTATCACATGATGTGAAATAAGCTCTACTTTCACACATTATGACATGAGATGACATAAGCTCTACCTTCACACATTATCACATGAGATGACATAAGCTCTACTTTCACACATTATCACATGATATGAAATAAGCTCTACTTTCACACATTATGACATGAGATGACATAAGCTCTACTTTCACACATTATCACATGATATGAAATAAGCTCTACTTTCACACATTATCACATGATGTGAAATAAGCTCTACTTTCACACATTATGACATGAGATGACATAAGCTCTACCTTCACACATTATCACATGAGATGACATAAGCTCTACTTTCACACATTATCACATGATATGAAATAAGCTCTACTTTCACACATTATGACATGAGATGACATAAGCTCTACTTTCACACATTATCACATGATATGAAATAAGCTCTACTTTCACACATTATCACATGATATGAAATAAGCTCTACTTTCACACATTATGACATGAGATGACATAAGCTCTACTTTCACACATTATCACATGAGATGACATAAGCTCTACTTTCACACATTATGACCAGATGAAATAAGCTCTACTTTCATGAGATGACATAAGCTCTACCTTCACACATTATGACATGAGATGACATAAGCTCTACTTTCATGAGATGACATAAGCTCTACTTTCACACATTATCACATGAGATGACATAAGCTCTACTTTCACACATTATCACATGAGATGACATAAGCTCTACTTTCACACATTATCACATGAGATGACATAATATACCGGATTAAGAAGACCTCTTAGTAAGTGCTACACTAAATATGTGTGACACACTTGTCAGAAACCGGTCTTATTACTGTAGTTCTTGCATCATTTGGGGCTGAAATAGTTGGTCTTATTATTGAATAACGAGGTGGTCCTACAATAGGCGTTTGTGACCATTGAAATATATTTACACTTATATCATTACAGTTAAAACTTGTCACGTTCATAAATATATATAGTATTACACTCTGCTATAGTTTATATGAAAATTATGTTTGTTATGAAGAAAATCTAAATAAGCTACTAGCTTCTGATTTAATCCATCTGTTCTTGTATATTAATGTTACAACATGATGTAAATATTGATAAAATAAAATATGTTTAAACTAAATCTAGAAGAAATAATTCCGGACTGAGAAAAACTGGTCTTAACCCATTCAACACCAAGTAACTGACATGAACTGGTCCATGATATTTTTAGACCAATAAATTAATAACAAAATTACATTTGGATCAGTTCATTTATCAAAATGGGTATTTTTTTCCTCTAAAAATAGTTATATTACTTGAAAAAAGTGCAAATCCTGATGAGACGGTTCGTCACGAGCCGGCTCATCTGGATCTACACTTTTTTGTAAGCCAATTTAGAGGCCTGTGGTGTTGAAAGGGTTAATTATTATTATTATTATACCACATTTATATAGCACCCTTTTCATATCAGATACGTTCAAAGGTGCTTTACAATAAGAGTCTGCAAGTAAAAACAGTAAAACATGTAATAAAACAATAATATAACTTAAAGTAATGTAAAAATGTATCCTAACTAATTTAGTCAATGAGGTTTAAAAAAAATAAAAAATGTAAGGGTCGCATACCAGGCCCACCCTCGCCTGCCAGAGCCCCTGTCCCCATGGCAGAAGAGGCAGAATAGTGAAAATTGAAATTTAATTTGAGTCAATTCCTTTCACATTTGCTCTCGGCATGACCACTGAAAGGATAAGTATATTCTAGAAGGTTGTAAACTAGGGTTAACTGAACATTTTAACAAGTTGCATTATAATTATTTCCTATTCTCACATATCATTTTCGTTGACATTTATCACCTTAGAATCATATGGTTTGCATGAGAAAATCTCTGGGCTCATGTAGTAGGGACTGCCACAAAACGTCACTGCCTTCGCATTGGGTCTCTCTAGAACCCTAAAAGAGACAAACACATGCATAATTGTCTTCCAAATGTTGCCATCTTGGATGACAAAATCTTCTGATTTTAATAACACTTGCATCAGAGCGATCGTCTTGTCGATACCTTCGATTGGATATATGACACGACCATGTGCTCAAAAATAAAATTTGACCCATACTTGACTGAATAATTATCTGGCCACGCCCATTTTTGATACCGGAGTCATTATTTGAACAACTTTGAAAGAGCATTGTACAATGATCAATCCTACGAAGATTTGTCAAAATCCGGCTGGTGGTTCGTGAGAAGAAAATTTTTAAAGACTATTTTCAACGATGTGTTTTTACATTCGTTAAATTTGCTTGTATTTTATTTGCCGAAAAATGTTGATACTGTACCATAATATAGCGCTTGTTCATTTTATATTTAATCTAGCTCAGAAGAACGCAGCTAGATTAGCTTTTTCCGGTTACGTAGAAAATAATTTAGATACATATCGACTCTTTTCTCAACTCGAGTTACTTTAACTCTTTCCTTCATAGAGATTTAGGTTAATATACTATTATATCTCCATTACGTTTATTTATCGTCGCTACCGGTTGTCCATATGATCGACTCCTCCTGAAGAGATTAGTCATTTTAGATTTTTGGAGGATAGTGCAATGATACAGACAGACTCATTCCAGAGTCTCCTCTGGTTCTTTTACGTGCACAGTGTACAGCACCGACACGAGACCTCGGTTTAAAGTCCCATCTGAAAGACTGTTAATATTATTAGGGTCAGACGTGGGATCGAACCTGCGATCCATGGATTACCAGTCCAGCATGTTACCACTGGACTACAGATCCGTCTGTGAAAATAAAACCAGGAAATATTGTTAAGATAAATCAATAAGCACTCACTTAGCAAGCCCCATGTCTCCGAGCTTTACTTGCCATTTCTCTGACAGAAACACATTTGGTGCTTTCACATCTCTGTGGATGATCTTCTTTCCATGTAAATACTGCAAAGCACAAAACTAGTACATTTGTACATTACGCAAACATCCCCGAACTGTATGAATTAATGAAATTCACACGATCTATAGTTTATACAAATTTATTTTAGCTCGATTGTGAAACAAGTTCTTACAATTTATATTAATCGCTCTCAAGACCTCATTCCTGATGTAATCCATCGCCATGAGGGAGAGAGAAGAGGCAATGTAGAATTTAAATGCCTTGCTTAAGGGCACAATCAGAACGGCTCCAGCGGAGACTCGAACTCCGGGTCTTTGGAACCTGAAGCGAACGCGCTACCACTGTGCTAAAATGACTTCCATCACGACACACGATC
Source organism: Archivesica marissinica (assembly GCA_014843695.1). NCBI lineage: Eukaryota > Metazoa > Mollusca > Bivalvia > Venerida > Vesicomyidae > Archivesica > Archivesica marissinica. The sequence continues at coordinate 32,218,899 of CM026398.1, forward strand.
TATCACGTCAGCAAAATGAAATCCTAATCTTAGGCTCACATAACACATGAAACAATTATGACATGAGGCTAGCAATCGGAGAGATGCAAATTTCCATGCTGGTATTTGACACAAGAACAAATGCTGGATTTTACAGTGGTATATAGTCTATGGGAGTGGACATTTCGCTGACCATACAGGCCTTGTCCGATTAGCGCAGTGGTTAACCTCTCTTCTCAGCAATGCAACCCGGGTTCGATCCTCAGACCTGGAAGTTTGTGGATGGTATGGTGGTCGCCAGATCGGACAGGTGGGTTTTCTCAGGGTTCTCCGGTTTCCTCCCACACGAATGACCACATATATGTTTTCATCCGCGCCAACGAGAGTGATTAATATCAGTTGTTAAAGCTTGTTTCGCAGTCATTTAAGTTTAAAGAATACAAAAATCAAATGAATTCCTCCTAGATAAACCAGAGCAGATGCAATTTGTTTGAACCAGTCTGTAAGTCGGTCTTCCTCTAGCTTACCTGTAGGGCAGAGGCAATTTGTTTGAACCAGTCTGTAAGTCGGTCTTCCTCCAGCTTACCTGTAGAGCAGAGGCAATTTGTTTGAACCAGTCTGTAAGTCAGTCTTCCTCTAGCTTACCTGTAGAGCAGAGGCAATTTGTTTGAACCAGTCTATAAGTCAGTCTTCTTCTAGCTTACCTGTAGAGCAGAGGCAATTTGTTTGAACCAGTCTGTAAGTTGGTCTTCCTCCAGCTTCTCTCCCTTTCTGCTCTCAAGAAACTCAGACAGGTCTCCACGTGAGCAATACTCTGTCACAATACAAAGGGCGCCATCACTCTCAAACGAGTCTGTGTAACGTAGAACATGCTCATGATTCAATACTTTTAGAACGTTTGCTTCTGCTACGGCGAGCTCTTTTTCCTCTTTTGGTGAAGTGCGCAGGTCAATTACTTTCATAGCATACTGAAAATATTGTACTTGTATAAAAATCATGAACATTCCAATTTCCTAATGTCTTTATACATGTATCTGTTTGAACATAACCATTATTTCATGTTTGGAGATAACACCATTAATTTAGGTTTGGAAACAACACCAGTATTTCAAGCTTGTGGGTAAAACAAGCATTTCAGGTTTGGAGATAACACCAGTATTCCAGGTTTGGAGATAACACCAGTATTCCAGGTTTGGAAACAACACCAGTATTTCAAGCGTGTGGGTAACACAAGCATTTCAGGTTTGGAGTTAACACCAGCATTTCATGTTTGGAGATAACACCAGCATTTCATGTTTGGATATAACACCAGTATTCCATGTTTGGATATAACACCAGTATTTCATGTTTGAATATAACACCAGTATTGTAGGTTTGGATAAAACACCAGTATTGTATGTTTGGATAAAACACCAGTATTGTAGGTTTGGATATAACACCAGTATTGTAGGTTTGGATAAAACACCAGTTGTGTAGGTTTGGATAAAACACCAGTATTGTAGGTTTGGATAAAACACCAGTATTGTAGGTTTGGATATAACACCAGTATTGTAGGTTTGGATAAAACACCAGTTGTGTAGGTTTGGATAAAACACCAGTATTGTAGGTTTGGATAAAACACCAGTATTGTAGGTTTGGATATAACACCAGTATTGTAGGTTTGGATAAAACACCAGTTGTGTAGGTTTGGATAAAACACCAGTATTGTAGGTTTGGATAAAACACCAGTATTGTAGGTTTGGATATAACACCAGTATTGTAGGTTTGGATAAAACACCAGTTGTGTAGGTTTGGATAAAACACCAGTATTGTAGGTTTGATATAACACCAGTTGTGTAGGTTTGGATATAACACCAGTATTCCAGGTTTGGAGATAACACCAGTATAATACTGTAATACTATTGTATGTTTGGATATAACACCAGTTGTGTAGGTTTGGAGATGACACCAGTATTGTATGTTTGGATATAACACCAGTATTGTAGGTTTGGAGATGACACCAGTATTGTAGGTTTGGAGATGACACCAGTATTGTAGGTTTGGATATAACACCAGTTGTGTAGGTTTGGAGATGACACCAGTATTGTAGGTTTGGAGATGGCACCAGCATTTCAAGATTGAAGATGACACGAGTAGTTCAGGTTTGGAGATGACACCAGTATTTCAGGGTTGGAGATGATACCAGCATTTCAGGTTTGGAGATGACACTGGTCAGTATTTCATTTAATAAGTGACAAGACCTTAATTAGTGAGAAGTATATAATATTTAATAAGGAATGAGTCTTTAATTATCGAGAGGCCTAATTAAATGAATTCCTGTACATTTGGCATTCCTTAGTACACTTTTTATCTGCCTATTAGAGATATTTGCAGGTAGCAACTAGCATGAGATATTTGCAGGTAGCAACTAGCATGAGATATTTGCAGGTAGCAACTAGCATGAGATATTTGCAGGTAGCGACTAGCATGAGATATTTGCAGGTAGCAACTAGCATGAGATATTTGCAGGTAGCGACTAGCATGAGATATTTGCAGGTAGCGACTAGCATGAGATATTTGCAGGTAGCAACTAGCATGAGATATTTGCAGGTAGCAACTAGCATGAGATATTTGCAGGTAGCAACTAGCATGAGATATTTGCAGGTAGCGACTAGCATGAGATATTTGCAGGTAGCAACTAGCATGAGATATTTGCAGGTAGCGACTAGCATGAGATATTTGCAGGTAGCGACTAGCATGAGATATTTGCAGGTAGCAACTAGCATGAGGTATTTGCAGGTAGCAACTAGCATGAGATATTTGCAGGTAGCAACTAGCATTAGCATGGACACATTGGCTATGCTGTAGACATAGATGCAGGACAAGTGGCTTCAGCTTCAAAACCAAATTTATTTTTGTGTGTTTTACGTTTATTTATCGTCGCTACCGGTTGCCCATATGAGCGACGCCTCCTGAAGAGATTAGTAATTTTAGATTTTGGAGGATAGTGCAATGATACAGACAGAGACCATTCCAGAGTCTCCTCTGGTTCTTTTACGTGCACGGTGTAAAGCACCGACACGAGACCTCGGTTTAACGTCCTATCTGAAAGACTGTTAATTTTATTAGGGTCAGACGGGGGATCGAACCTGCAATCCCTGGATTACCAGTCTAGCGTGTTACCACTGGACTACAGATCCGTCCAAATTTATTTTTGTTATTTTTAAGACCATTAATATATGATAAACTATACATACACACATTTTAGGCCATAATCCCCCATATCCAAGCATATTTAAAAATGACACCCCGTCATGGTCCATAATTACTCTGATAATGATGGGGTGTCATTTTTAAATATGCTTGGATATGGCCTAATTATTTTTATATGTATTGTGTCAAGCCGATGATCTATCAAATTGGTCTTAAAAAAAATAAAAATGTAATAAATTGGCTAAGCCGAAACCACTTGTCCAGACCCCAAGCATCTGTGTCTGTAGATATATATTAGCATATCAAATTATATACTAATAATAAAAATTAAATGTACCTAATAATGGGGTAAGCAAATAGGAGTTGCAGCATGGGGTCATGATTCATTGCATAATGATAGAATGTCTTATTGATATATTATAAAATTAATCATTCCTGGACCAACTCATTATCAGTATATGATATTTTGTTTGAGGGTTGCTTTGTTTTTTGTTGATGTTTTTTTAGGGGCCTGGAGACTAAAATAATACAATTTATCACAAGTGCCCTATATTCCATTGGTGTACCGGTAATCTGCCGTCTAATGCTTTTTGGTGAATGTCTTCTAGTCAGTCTCTTTTACGGCAAGTGGAATAATATTACTAAGTAAAATGATAATTTCTGCATTTAATACAATTGTCTAAACTGCGATTGCATAACTAATGTTCAAAATAAAATACACTTTCACTCGCTTATGATTTCAACATGGCATCGAGAAAAGTACCTATTATCGGCCGACCTTGAAAATTCATGTAACAGAAATGTTGATTACAGTTAAGTTCCAAAAAGCTAATTAACATTGGGTATGGTAATAATTGTTACTCGAAACGGAGGAATTTAACACCCAACAAATTATGATTACTCTTCAATATGAGGTAAGTTGTGACATGGAGAGAAATGTCACTTAATGTGGAGAGTGGCATATCATACACTTAACAACTCTTATAAGTGTGCATGTATAAATGGTATCATATCTCCGTCAATATTGGCCCGATAATGGTGAAATTTTCAGCAAATACAGTTGAGATATATTTCATGATATTCCATTTATTTTATTTCATAACAAACACAAATTTAACACACATGACTAAGTAATGTGATGGTGCGTAAAAAGTCAATGTTGCAAAATGATAATGTCAATGATAAAACATGAAGCCAATGAGAATTAATTATTCTAATATCGCGTATGCCCACCCTGACTGCGGATCACAGCTTGGCAACAACGTCGCATGGAAGGGACATAACGTCGTACATAGTTCTGGGGTAGATTTGCCCACTCTTGCCCAATCTTCGCACGGAGCTGGGCGATGGTCTGTGGCACTGCGCCGGTCCTTTTTACGCGGCGATTCAATTCATCCCATAGATTTTCTATAATGTTTAAGTCGGGAGACTTCGGTGGTATGTCCATCACATTGATGTGGTTAGCATTCAGAAAGAATCTTGTCGCCCTAGCCGTGTGGGCTGGTGCACCATCCTGCAGCAACCGCAATCCTCTATTGTTCCTAAACATGGGTACTACCTCAGTTTGAAGCACGTCATGTTGGTACCGGGCGGCGTTTAGATTACCGTTAATGAACACGATGTTAGTCTTGTGATGCAAGGAGACACCAGCCCATACCATTACTGACCCACCCCCGTACCTATCTCGTTCGATGACGCAGTTGTCGTTGAGCCGTTCTCCCCGTTGTCGATATACCCGTGAACGACAGTCGTTTTCCTGTAGGCAGAACTTCTTTTCGTCAGTAAACAGGACCTGCCCCCATTCTGCCTGTGTGGTTCTAAGATTACGCCGAGCCCAACGATCTCGCAGTGCCCTATGCCGTTGAGTCAATACAATACCCTTAAAGGGCCGTCTACACTGCATGTTGGCGAGCGATCGAAGACGCCTTCTAACGGTCTGCGCAGAGATATGGCGTCCGTGCGTCCCGAGCGTTTCTCCGGCCGTCTTGACAGCTGTACGTGTTCTCTGCTGACGATGCACATGTACGATGTGATTATCTTGTGCAGCTGTTGTACAACGCCCACGTGGTCTGCGAGGGAGGTTACCAACGTTGCCAGTCGCTCTGTACTTAAGCATCAGCTTTCTGATGGTGTTGCGGTGTACACCCATGCGTCGCGCAACCTGCAAATGATACGGATAACATGAAATTAGTAATTAAAATATATAATTTATTTTTAATGGATATGTTCGATACAATACTGAATGTTAGTGACTTTCAATGTTTATAACACAAAGAAACTTAATTAATTAGTGACATTGAATTGACTTTGAGACGTACCTCTGTTTGGTGTATACCGACGTTGATGAAGCCGACGGCTATTCCCCGTTCCGCTATGGTCAGCCTGCCCATGTCATGTTTTTCTGATGTGTGGATCGTAATCAAGTCCACAACGACCAAATGCAGTTTTATTTTGTGCCAGCACACCATTTCCTCGTGCATTGTGTTGTTTTTGGCGTTGCGTGGTTCAACGCGCCGTATCGATTAAATTGATCATGTTGAGCACGGGATAATACTCAAAATGTATTCAATAGCCAGTATACAAAATTTCGTGCAAAAATATTGATAAATAAAAAAGTTATACGGAAATCAAAGATGCACACTTATAAGAGTTGTTAAGTGTACTGTCTTGCTGCCGATTTTACTGGCAAACCCATGTCTCTAACAGCCTGATATGCATTTGTCAGTGCACTTGGTGAATAGAGACGCCAAGTTGGATGTGGAAAAAAATGGATGAAACTGAATTAGCATAAAAAGCTGTAAGAGGAATATTTGATAGTCTAAATATTGGGACTACCCAATATTCCAGCCCCTTTGGAGCCTTACACAGAGTGTTAAAATTCCTACTTTCGTTTTTAAAATATCAACTTTCTGTTTGTACTCTAGATCCGCACGTTTATCCTAACATGGCCCCGTCTAATAAATTATCACCCACTTAACTCCTTATAAAATACACGTCTCGAACACCGTACCAGTTTACTGTCGCATTGTGCCTTCACCAGATACACCTTTCCAAAAGCGCCTTCGCCCAAGGTCCTTTCCAAAACAAACTCGTCCGCCGACATTTTTGTTTAACTTTACATGTAAATCTCACAATAGTCCCGTAGTACGTGGTATTTCACAAGTAATATGTCACAACCTGGAACACATATAATTCATACAAAATAAACTATTCAACTATTCAATCACATAAGTAAAGTTTCACGTTCGTCTTGTTTAGCACCGGCCCGTTCCCTATGTTGGTCAATCTGACCTATAGTATAATTATATATATATCCGAGGGAGAAGTTATTATAGTTAAATAATTATGTTACACACTTTATAAGTATACAAGTATTGATTTGAGTTTATGATCTATTTAAGTAATACTAGGAAAGGAAGATAAAACTATCAGCGCAAAGGGCCTACAAGAAATTAAAACGTTTTACAATAGCCAAGACGTAATGTACATGTATAAATATCTACGATAAAATCACGGATGTTCACGCATGTACTGTTCAGTGCATTTAATATTATTATGATAGTATATTTGGGCATGAAAAGAGCAAACACGAGACATCGGTTTAAAGACACTTATGAAAGACCTGCGATCCCTGGATTACCAGTCCAGCATGTTACCACTGGACTACAGATCCACCAAACACATCTAATAATGACATGATTGATATGTATACGGGGGGGGGGGGGGGGGTCAATATTTTTCACATGAAAGTGAGAAAATCCAAGCATTCCATATTTGATTGGACTTGTCATTGCATTGTCCGTCAACATTACAGTTAATCCTAGTAACAGTATACTTATAAAGTGACATGTGTGTTTACGTTTATTTATCGTCGCTACCGGTTGCCCATATGAAGAGATTAGTCATTTTAGATTGTTGGTGGCTAGTACAATGATACAGACAGAGACCCATTCCACAGTCTCATCTGGTTCTTTTACGTGCACGGTGTAAAGCACCGACACGAGACCTCGGTTTAAAGTCCCATCTGAAAGACTGTTAATTTTATTAGGGTCAGATGGATGATCGAACCTGCGATCCCTGGATTACCAGTCCAGCGTGTTAACAACTAGGCTACAGATCCGTCTGTGAAGTGGCAGCAGTGCATGCTTTTAAATAGGTCTGCGTGTCTTTAAGCAAACACTTATATTGAACAACAGTCTCACCTGCAAGCTGTTACCCCTGTGTAGGGCCTACTCTATTTGATAAATTGAATAACATTTAGCGAAGTTTTAACAAGGAAGTGAATTAACTGTTGGCGTACTAACCCGAAATCCAATAGCCTACTTCAACCTAATGCAGTACACCGTATTGCCTGCACTCCTCAGTAAATATCGTACAGACGGATATGTAGTCCAGTGGTAACACGCTGGACTGGTAATCCAGGGATCGCAGGTTCGATCCCCCGTCTGACCCTAATAAAATTAACAGTCTTTCAGATGGGACGTTAAACCGAGGTCTCGTGTCGGTGCTTTACACCGTGCACGTAAAAGAACCAGAGGAGACTCTGGAATGGGTCTCTATCTGTATCATTGCACTATCCTCCAAAATCTAAACTGACTAATCTCTTCAGGAGGCGTCGCTCATATCGGTAACCGGTAGCGACGATAAATAAACGTAAAACACACAGTAAATATCGTCAGTGACGATCATTTTGGCACAGTTTCAACTCGGTTACAGGTAGGCTACGTCATGTATGCATATACGTGTATGTAAGTAAACTGGCTGCTGGCGACGATGACAAATTTGACGTTAAGGGGTGTATTTGAAAATGGACCCTCGGGAAAAGTAGTTTTGTCAGACTTTGTCATCTCCAAACCTACAATACTGGTGTTATATCCAAACCTGATATACTGGTGTTTTATCCAAACCTGGAATACTGGTGTTTTATCCAAACCTGGGATACTGGTGTTTTATCCAAACCTGGAATACTGGTGTTTTATCCAAACCTGGAATACTGGTGTTTTATCCAAACCTGATCCAAACCTGATATACTGGTGTTTTATCCAAACCTGGAATACTGGTGTTTTATCCAAACCTGGAATACTGGTGTTTTATCCAAACCTGATATACTGGTGTTTTATCCAAACCTGGAATACTGGTGTTTTATCCAAACCTGGAATACTGGTGTTTTATCCAAACCTGGAATACTGGTGTTATATCCAAACCTGATATACTGATGTTATATCCAAACCTGGAATACTGGTGTTATATCCAAACCTGATATACTGGTGTTTTATCCAAACCTGGAATACTGGTGTTATATCCAAACCTGGAATACTGGTATTTTATCCAAACCTGGAATACTGGTGTTATATCCAAACCTGGAATACTGGTGTTTTATCTAAACCTGGAATACTGGTGTTTTATCCAAACCTACAATACTGGTGTTATATCCAAACCTGGAATACTGGTGTTATATCCAAACCTGGAATACTGGTGTTTTATCCAAACCTGGAATACTGGTGTTTTATCCAAACCTACAATACTGGTGTTTTATCCAAACCTACAATACTGGTGTGTTATCCAAACCTACAATACTGGTGTTATATCCAAACCTACAATACTGGTGTTATATCCAAACCTACAATACTGGTGTTTTATCCAAACATACAATACTGGTGTTTTATCCAAACCTACAATACTGGTGTTATATCCAAACCTACAATACTGGTGTTTTATCCAAACCTACAATACTGGTGTTTTATCCAAACCTACAATACTGGTGTTTTATCCAAACCTACACAACTGGTGTTATATCCAAACATACAATACTGGTGTTTTATCCAAACCTACAATACTGGTGTTATATCCAAACCTACAATACTGGTGTTATATCCAAACCTGGAATACTGGTGTTATATCCAAACCTGGAATACTGGTGTTATATCCAAACCTACAATACTGGTGTTTTATCCAAACCTACACAACTGGTGTTATATCCAAACATACAATACTGGTGTTTTATCCAAACCTACAATACTGGTGTTATATCCAAACCTACAATACTGGTGTTATATCCAAACCTGGAATACTGGTGTTATATCCAAACCTGGAATACTGGTGTTATATCCAAACCTACAATACTGGTGTTATATCCAAACCTACATACTGGTGTTTTATCCAAACCTACAATACTGGTGTTATATCCAAACCTACAATACTGGTGTTTTATCCAAACCTGGAATACTGGTGTTATCTCCAAACCTGGAATACTGGTGTTATATCCAAACCTGGAATACTGGTGTTATCTCCAAACCTGGAATACTGGTGTTATATCCAAACCTACAATACTGGTGATATCCAAACTACAATACTGGTGTTATATCCAAACCTACAATACTGGTGTTATATCCAAACCTACAATACTGGTGTTATATCCAAACCTACAATACTGGTGTTATATCCAAACCTACACTACTGGTGTTATATCCAAACCTACAATACTGGTGTTATATCCAAACCTACAATACTGGTGTTATATCCAAACCTACAATACTGGTGTTATATCCAAACCTACACTACTGGTGTTATATCCAAACCTACACTACTGGTGTTATATCCAAACCTACAATACTGGTGTTATATCCAAACCTACAATACTGGTGTTATATCCAAACCTACACTACTGGTGTTATATCCAAACCTACACTACTGGTGTTTTATCCAAACCTACAATACTGGTGTTTTATCCAAACCTACACAACTGGTATTATATCCAAACATACAATACTGGTGTTTTATCCAAACCTACAATACTGGTGTTATATCCAAACCTACAATACTGGTGTTATATCCAAACCTGGAATACTGGTGTTATCTCCAAACCTGGAATACTGGTGTTATATCCAAACCTGGAATACTGGTGTTATCTCCAAACCTGGAATACTGGTGTTATATCCAAACCTACAATACTGGTGTTATATCCAAACCTACAATACTGGTGTTATATCCAAACCTACAATACTGGTGTTATATCCAAACCTACAATACTGGTGTTATATCCAAACCTACAATACTGGTGTTATATCCAAACCTACACTACTGGTGTTATATCCAAACCTACAATACTGGTGTTATATCCAAACCTACAATACTGGTGTTATATCCAAACCTACAATACTGGTGTTATATCCAAACCTACACTACTGGTGTTATATCCAAACCTACACTACTGGTGTTATATCCAAACCTACAATACTGGTGTTATATCCAAACCTACAATACTGGTGTGTTATCCAAACCTACAATACTGGTGTTATATCCAAACCTACACTACTGGTGTTTTATCCAAACCTGGAATACTGGTGTTATATCCAAACCTACAATACTGGTGTTATATCCAAACCTGGAATACTTGTGTTATATCCAAACCTACAATACTGGTGTTATATCCAAACCTGGAATACTGGTGTTATATCCAAACAATGAAAGGATCCCAATGATCCATTCTATATCACCCATTTGATCATAAATACAAATAGCAGAGATCTAGCTTCATTTCTGCCATTTCTTCGGCAGTGTGCCTGCTATTACAGGCGTTAATTCGGCATCATGTATTCAAATTATTAACTTCTCGGGCATAAATATTGAACAATCTCGAAATATATTTAATTGGACCAACATTCAAGAATCTCCATTTCAACCTAAGCCACGAGACAATCCACAAATGTTTTGTTTTCGGTTAGAAATATCCAACACATTACAAATATAATTGAATGTCAAAACAATTTGAGTGAGTTATTCACTTTATTTAACTATATTTCCAACTAAAGGCCGTATTCATACGGATCCGGTCATTTGGTTTGGAATATGGAATAGGGTTGAATTATAAGAGAGATGCTGAGATAATTCCTATCTAGTATCTCTCATAACACTCTCACATTGGAAACATTTTAATCAACATTCTCTTCATATATTTATGACTATTATTTTTCATTGTATGCAAATTATATATGTATTATTATGATGAAGCAATACTTATGTTCTGTTATATAAAGTAAACGAGACACTGAACTGCTGAATTTTGTGAGATTTTATAGGAATTTTGAGAAATTTCCGACATTCACCTGGAAAGATTATAAACAGAACAAAACAAAAATATTATTCAGACTTGTACTATTTCTTCGTCAAATATAGACACATGATTATATAGCATATACATACTAATTCACGTGAATTTGTATAACAGTTTGTAGTATCACTAGTAGCAGGATGAACATATTATATATAATAACACACATCTTACTCCTGCCTAGCCAATAGCCATACACATCTCACACCTGGCAGGTTGATAGAGGGAACATGGTGTAAGTACAGTTGACAAAAGGTATATGACGCAGACAGAAGACAAGCAGTACGGAGCACGGATGCCTAATCTATACCGAGACTATTCTCATCATCTCTCGTGCACTGAGATTGCGTAATTTAGTGGTTTGATACCTAAATATGGGGCTTGCTAGTAGATTTTGCAAACTTTGCGGGCATTCGAATTTACGTGTACTTCACAAGCTTTCAAAGCCACAAAGAAGGTACGTATAGCATATTAATTGGATGCTTGTTTGAAGTATTTCAAATAGGAAATTCGCAGATCAGTAGAACTATCATGACCTTTTTATGAAAGCTTACATTTTTCGGATGTATTAATTTTCGGATAATTGAGACATGAATATCTAATTTTACCAATGTGTTGTTGGTGACACTGTTTTCCCCATATCTAGATATTTCACATATGCTAGCTAGGTTGAAGTACCTGCAAAATATCAGAGAGAAATTAAGCAAACAATACCAGTATCAATCATTCAATGTGTACAAGAATCTTTTGGCGTAAGAAATTAAGTAGAGAGATTGCGTGGTGATTTCACTGTTGAGAGTGCCAGGTTTGGGTTAGGTTAGGATTTGGCCTAAGTTAGGGTTGGTTAGGATTCATCTTTTGTATGTATGATTCTTATATGTGTCTTTTAATGTTTATGCAATCTCACTACTTGCAGATTCACATACGTGTTTTACGTTTATTTATCGTCGCTACCGGTTGCCCATATGAGCGATGCCTCCTGAAGAGATTAGTCATTTTAGATTTTTGGAGGATAGTGCAATGATACAGACAGAGACCCATTCCAGAGCCTCCTCTGGTTCTTTAACGTGCACGATGTAAAGGACCGACACGATACCTCTATTTGAAGATAACGTCCTATCTGAAAGACTGTTAATTTTATTAGAGTCAGACGGGGGGGATAGAACCTGAGATCCCTGGATTACCAGTCCAGCGTGTTACCACTGGACTACAGATTAACAGCACTCTCTTAAGAATGAATTAAATACTTGACTGCTTCGGTCAACTAAGCCTGCCAAGGAAAACATGTCTAGGTCCATGCAAGAGATTTGACCAAATGGAACATACAGGCATTCTTTTTTTAAATAATATTTTATTGCATTTTTGTCATACATTACATTACAATTATACACATACAATGAAATACGTGGGAAAACAATTTTGAAATTAAATTAGGATTTATTATTATTGATGTAAACGATTTAATCTGGGGAAAAGAAGCAAATGGGTGGTCTACAAGTTATAACAATATTATTTACAGCCCTCCCCATCACTTCAAACTAAATTAACCATGTTGGGTGATCAATTTCTGTTATGTATGATCTGATGTTGAAAAATACCATATATATACAATTAAGCTTCGTTAAGCAACTATTATAACATAAAAGGATACATGCATTCAGACACTCCAGTCATTGTAGTACATTCCATGATTCGTGTGAATGCTCCCATTCAATAAAGGATCATTCCACTTTTAACTATCAGCAAAAGACGTATTAAAAATGAGACCAATTTAACTGAGCTTATTCCGACCAGTCCTTCGTTTGCAGATACAAAACCACCAAGCTCAAGCAGAAGACTGAGGCAGACTGGGAACCAGTGATTGGTTTAGAGATTCACGCGCAAATTCAGGCCGAGGGCAAACTATTCTCTGGAGCTTCATCAAAGTTTGGAGGACCAGTTAACACACAAGTTGCTTTCTTAGATTTGGCTCTACCAGGAACATTACCTGTAAGCATTCTTTTATTATATAAAATTTATAATAAATTAAATTTTCTGTTATAATCTTGTTACTGAATAATGAACAGACAGTTTATACAAGTTGATGATCTCTAACAGCTTGTCATCATTTAGTTCATACAAATTTATTTTTAGCTTGATTGCGAAACAAGTTCTTACAACTTATATTAATGACTCTCGAGACATCATTCCTGATGGAATCCATCGCCACGAGGGAGAGAGACAAGGCAACGTGTAATTTAAATGCCTTACCTAAGGGCACAATCGTAATGGCTCCTGCAGAATTAGAACTCTGGCCTTTTGCACCTGAAGCGAATACACTACCACTTCACTATCACGACTTCCATGACAGTCATCATTTCAGATGTTTTTGATGTGTATGGTTTCGATACATTGGAAATGATGTACTTGTAGTGTCCATTTCTGTCCATTTCTGTCCATGTATTCATCCTTGTATACATTTCAGTACATGCACATCTACTTAGATGGTTTGGCCTAAAACTAAGGTATCAATGTTTCCCATAACCACATGAGGGATTTGACACTAAGTGGTCATTCTTTTGTTGAGAGCTTTGCGTACTGCCTCCATTTTCTAGAAGAGTCAGGGATCATTTTAGAGGGCCCCACTTTTCCTTTTTTTTTAAATTTTCATACAACATTTTAGCCAGTCAGATACACTGGCCCATTATAAAGCACTCCTGCTATTCAAATGTTATATTTAATGGTCATACTGTGCATATTAACCATATTGTGTTGACATTTATTAAATAACATCATTTAATGACGTGATCACACGCTTTATCACTTCTCCCAAACATTCCGACTTGGAATGACCCCTGAAGAGTGCTACAGTTTTGTAAAATAATAGCATAAATTGGGTTTTCATGAAAAAAGACATTGACTCCATGTAAATTAGTCAGATGTAAATTAATGTTTGTTACTGACTCGCCCTCACAAACAACAAAAATAGGCTTACATGCGCATACGTAGGATCGCATCAACACAGTGAAGATGGGCCTGGGTTCGTATGGCTGGGAGTGTACAGAACTTGTATATGTGAATGTACAGACTAGTATATATGTGATGCCTAGTGTGGTTCTGAGCACTCCTGTATGCTTGGATATACATGTACAAACAGGCTCCGAATATGAACGTATACTAGGATATACAGACTCAGAACATGAACGTATGCATGGATATATTGGATCTGAACACTCCCGTATATTTGGATATACATGTACAGGCTCTGAACACTCCCATATGTTTGGATATACAAGCTTCAAATAAGCATGTATACTTGGCTATACAGGCTCTGAGCAGTGAACACATCTGTATACTTGTCTATACAGGCTCTGAGCAGTGAACACATCTGTATGCTTGGCTATACAGGCTCTGAGCAGTGAACACATCTGTATGCTTGGCTATACAGGCTCTGCACAGTGAACACATCTGTATGCTTGGCTATACAGGCTCTGAGCAGTGAACACATCTGTATACTTGGCTATACAGGCTCTGAGCAGTGAACACATCTGTATGCTTGGCTATACAGGCTCTGAGCAGTGAACACATCTGTATACTTGGCTATACAGGCTCTGAGCAGTGAACACATCTGTATGCTTGGCTATACAGGCTCTGAGCAGTGAACACATCTGTATACTTGGCTATACAGGCTCTGAGCAGTGAACACATCTGTATGCTTGGCTATACAGGCTCTGAGCAGTGAACACATCTGTATACTTGGCTATACAGGCTCTGAGCAGTGAACACATCTGTATGCTTGGCTATACAGGCTCTGAGCAGTGAACACATCTGTATACTTGGCTATACAGGCTCTGAGCAGTGAACACATCTGTATGCTTGGCTATACAGGCTCTGAGCAGTGAACACATCTGTATACTTGGCTATACAGGCTCTGAGCAGTGAACACATCTGTATACTTGGCTATACAGGCTCTGAGCAGTGAACACATCTGTATGCTTGGCTATACAGGCTCTGAGCAGTGAACACATCTGTATACTTGGCTATACAGGCTCTGAGCAGTGAACACATCTGTATGCTTGGCTATACAGGCTCTGAGCAGTGAACACATCTGTATACTTGGCTATACAGGCTCTGAGCAGTGAACACATCTGTATGCTTGGCTATACAGGCTCTGAGCAGTGAACACATCTGTATGCTTGGCTATACAGGCTCTGAGCAGTGAACACATCTGTATACTTGGCTATACAGGCTCTGAGCAGTGAACACATCTGTATGCTTGGCTATACAGGCTCTGAGCAGTGAACACATCTGTATACTTGGCTATACAGGCTCTGAGCAGTGAACACATCTGTATACTTGGCTATACAGGCTCTGAGCAGTGAACACATCTGTATACTTGGCTATACAGGCTCTGAGCAGTGAACACATCTGTATACTTGTCTATACAGGCTGTGAACACTGCCGTATACATACATATACAGCATCTGAACAGTGAACACATCTGTATGCTTGTCTAATATAAATGTCTATACAGGCTCTGTACACTGCCGTATACATAGATATGCAGTATCTGAACAGTGAACACATCTGTATGCTTGGCTATACAGCATCTGAACAGTGAACACATCTGTATGCTTGTCTATACTGGCTCTGAACACTGCCGTATACATAGATATACAGCATCTGAACAGTGAACACATCTGTATGCTTGTCTAATATACATGTCTATACAGGCTCTGTACACTGCCATATACATAGATATGCAGCATCTGAACAGTGAACACATCTGTATGCTTGTGTATACAGGCTGTGAACACTGCCGTATACTTGGCTATACAGGCTGTGAACACTGCCATATACTTGGCTATACAGGCTGTGAACACTGCCATATACTTGACTATACAGGCTGTGAACACTGCCGTATACTTGACTATACAGGCTGTGAACACTGCCGTATACTTGACTATACATGCTGTGAACACTGCCGTATACTTGGCTATACAGGCTGTGATCACTGCCATATATACTTGGCTATACAGGCTGTGAACACTGCCATATACTTGGCTATACAGGCTGTGAACACTGCCATATACTTGACTATACAGGCTGTGAACACTGCCATATACTTGACTATACAGGTTGTGAACACTGCCATATACTTGGCTATACAGGCTGTGAACACTCCCATATACATGACTATACAGGCTGTGAACACTGCTGTATACTTGACTATACAGGCTGTGAACACTGCCGTATACTTGACTATACATGCTGTGAACACTGCCGTATACTTGGCTATACAGGCTGTGATCACTGCCATATATACTTGGCTATACAGGCTGTGAACACTCCCATATACATGACTATACAGGCTGTGAACACTGCCGTATACTTGGCTATACAGGCTGTGATCACTGCCATATATACTTGGCTATACAGGCTGTGAACACTCCCATATACTTGGCTATACAGGCTGTGAACACTCCCATATACATGACTATACAGGCTGTGAACACTGCCATATACATGACTATACAGGCTGTGAACACTGCCATATACTTGACTATACAGGCTGTGAACACTCCCATATACATGACTATACAGGCTGTGAACACTGCCATATACTTGACTATACAGGCTGTGAACACTCCCATATACTTGGCTATTCAGGCTGTGAACACTCCCATATACTTGGCTATACAGGCTGTGAACACTGCCTTATACTTGGCTATACAGGCTGTGAACACTCCCATATACTTGACTATACAGGCTGTGAACACTCCCATATACTTGACTATACAGGCTGTGAACACTGCCTTATACTTGGCTATACAGGCTGTGAACACTCCCATATACTTGGCTATACAGGCTGTGAACACTCCCATATACTTGGCTATACAGGCTGTGAACACTCCCATATACATGACTATACAGGCTGTGAACACTGCCTTATGCTTGGCTATACAGGCTGTGAACACTCCCATATACTTGACTATACAGACTGTGAACACTGCCTTATACTTGGCTATACAGGCTGTGAACACTCCCATATACATGACTATACAGGCTGTGAACACTGCCTTATACTTGGCTATACAGGCTGTGAACACTCCCATATACATGACTATACAGGCTGTGAACACTCCCATATACATGACTATACAGGCTGTGAACACTGCCGTATACTTGACTATACAGGCTGTGAACACTGCCTTATACTTGGCTATACAGGCTGTGAACACTCCCATATACTTGACTATACAGGCTGTGAACACTCCCATATACTTGGCTATACAGGCTGTGAACACTGCCTTATACTTGGCTATACAGGCTGTGAACACTCCCATATACATGACTATACAGGCTGTGAACACTGCCGTATACTTGGCTATACAGGCTGTGAACACTGCCTTATACTTGGCTATACAGGCTGTGAACACTCCCATATACATGACTATACAGGCTGTGAACACTGCCGTATACTTGGCTATACAGGCTGTGAACACTGCCATATACTTGGCTATACAGGCTGTGAACACTGCCGTATACTTGACTATACATGCTGTGAACACTGCCTTATACTTGACTATACAGGCTGTGAACACTGCCGTATACTTGACTATACAGGCTGTGAACACTGCCATATACATGACTATACAGGCTGTGAACACTGCCGTATACTTGACTATACAGGCTGTGAACACTCCCATATACTTGGCTATACAGGCTGTGAACACTCCCATATACATGACTATACAGGCTGTGAACACTGCCTTATGCTTGGCTATACAGGCTGTGAACACTCCCATATACTTGACTATACAGGCTGTGAACACTGCCTTATACTTGGCTATACAGGCTGTGAACACTCCCATATACATGACTATACAGGCTGTGAACACTGCCATATACTTGGCTATACAGGCTGTGAACACTGCCTTATACTTGGCTATACAGGCTGTGAACACTCCCATATACATGACTATACAGGCTGTGAACACTCCCATATACATGACTATACAGGCTGTGAACACTGCCGTATACATACATATACAGCATCTGAACAGTGAACACATCTGTATGCTTGTCTAATATAAATGTCTATACAGGCTCTGTACACTGCCGTATACATAGATATGCAGTATCTGAACAGTGAACACATCTGTATGCTTGGCTATACAGCATCTGAACAGTGAACACATCTGTATGCTTGTCTATACTGGCTCTGGACACTGCCGTATACATAGATATACAGCATCTGAACAGTGAACACATCTGTATGCTTGTCTAATATACATGTCTATACAGGCTCTGTACACTGCCATATACATAGATATGCAGCATCTGAACAGTGAACACATCTGTATGCTTGTGTATACAGGCTGTGAACACTGCCGTATACTTGGCTATACAGGCTGTGAACACTGCCATATACTTGGCTATACAGGCTGTGAACACTGCCATATACTTGACTATACAGGCTGTGAACACTGCCGTATACTTGACTATACAGGCTGTGAACACTGCCGTATACTTGACTATACATGCTGTGAACACTGCCGTATACTTGGCTATACAGGCTGTGATCACTGCCATATATACTTGGCTATACAGGCTGTGAACACTGCCATATACTTGGCTATACAGGATGTGAACACTGCCATATACTTGACTATACAGGCTGTGAACACTGCCATATACTTGACTATACAGGCTGTGAACACTGCCATATACTTGGCTATACAGGCTGTGAACACTCCCATATACATGACTATACAGGCTGTGAACACTGCCTTATGCTTGGCTATACAGGCTGTGAACACTCCCATATACTTGACTATACAGGCTGTGAACACTGCCTTATACTTGGCTATACAGGCTGTGAACACTCCCATATACATGACTATACAGGCTGTGAACACTGCCATATACTTGGCTATACAGGCTGTGATCACTGCCATATATACTTGGCTATACAGGCTGTGAACACTGCCATATACTTGACTATACAGGCTGTGAACACTGCCATATACTTGACTATACAGGCTGTGAACACTGCCATATACTTGACTATACATGCTGTGAACACTGCCATATACTTGACTATACAGGCTGTGAACACTCCCGTATACTTGACTATACAGGCTGTGAACACTGCCATATACTTGGCTATACAGGCTGTGAACACTGCCTTATACTTGGCTATACAGGCTGTGAACACTGCCGTATACTTGGCTATACAGGCTGTGAACACTCCCATATACATGGCTATACATGCTGTGAACACTGCCATATACATGGCTATACAGGCTGTGAACACTGCTGTATACTTACTGTACATGTAGATATACGGGCTCTGAACAGTGAACACTACCATATGCTTTTATATACAGACAAAGGCTCCATATACATGTCCTTGGATATGCAGACCCTGTACCCATGTTTCATAGTACCTGTTATGAGACAGCTATTAGCTATTGTGCTAGTACCATCTCAAGCATGTTCCTTAACTCTTTGTAAAAAGGTTATACAAATAATATACGTATAATAGGTTTTATTAAGACTGGTGAAGCTGCACTAACTATGTATGTTGTAGGTATTGAACAAGCGCTGTGTAGAAGCTGGGGTGCTCACAGCACTTGCCCTGGGATGTACTGTAAACAAAGTTTCCAGATTTGACAGAAAACATTATTTTTATGCTGATTTGCCAGTAAGTATAGCTGTTTATTTTATGCTGAGTTACCAGTAAGTATAGCTGTTTATTTTATGCTGAGTTGCCAGTAAGTATAGCTGTTTATTTTATGCTGAGTTACCAGTAAGTATAGCTGTTTATTTTATGCTGAGTTACCAGTAAGTATAGCTGTTTATTTTATGCTGAGTTGCCAGTAAGTATAGCTGTTTATTTTATGCTGAGTTACCAGTAAGTATAGCTGTTTATTTTATGCTGAGTTACCAGTAAGTATAGCTGTTTATTTTTTCTTATTTGTTTTATTGTTTTTTTGACACTTCATTGACTTCAACATATATTGGTTATATAGACCTGCCCCAGAGAATGGAGACCTGCCCCAGAGAATGGAGACCTGCCCCAGAGAATGGAGACCTGCCCCAGAGAATGGAGACCTGCCCCAGAGAATGGAGACCTGCCCCAGAGAATATAGACCTGCCCCAGAGAATGGAGACCTGCCCCAGAGAATGGAGACCTGCCCCAGAGAATGGAGACCTGCCCCAGAGAATGGAGACCTGTCCCAGAGAATGGAGACCTGTCCCAGAGAATGGAGACCTGCCCCAGAGAATGGAGACCTGCCCCAGAGAATGGAGACCTGTCCCAGAGAATGGAGACCTGCCCCAGAGAATGGAGACCTGTCCTAGAGAATGGAGACCTGCCCCAGAGAATGGAGACCTGCCCCAGAGAATGGAGACCTGTCCCAGAGAATGGAGACCTGCCCCAGAGAATGGAGACCTGCCCCAGAGAATATAGACCTGCCCCAGAGAATGGAGACCTGCCCCAGAGAATGGAGACCTGCCCCAGAGAATGGAGACCTGTCCCAGAGAATGGAGACCTGTCCCAGAGAATGGAGACCTGCCCCAGAGAATGGAGACCTGCCCCAGAGAATGGAGACCTGTCCCAGAGAATGGAGACCTGTCACAGAGAATGGAGACCTGCCCCAGAGAATGGAGACCTGCCCCAGAGAATGGAGACCTGCCCCAGAGAATGGAGACCTGCCCCAGAGAATGGAAACCTGTCCCAGAGAATGGAGACCTGTCACAGAGAATGGAGACTTGCCCCAGAGAATGTAGACCTGTCCCAGAGAATGGAGAGAATGGAGACCTGCCCCAGAGAATGGAGACCTGCCCCAGAGAATAGAGACCTGCCCCATAGAATGGAGACCTATCCTAGAGAATGGAGACCTGCCCCAGAGAATGGAGACCTGCCACAGAGAATGGACACCTGTCCCAGAGAATGGAGACCTGTCCCAGAGAATGGAGACCTGTCCCAGAGAATGGAGACCTGTCCCAGAGAATGGACACCTGTCCCAGAGAATGGAGACCTGTCCCAGAGAATGGGAGACCTGTTCCAGAGAATGGAGACCTGCCCCAGAGCCTGTCCCAGAGAATGGAGACCTGCCCCAGAGAATGGGAAACCTGTCCCAGAGAATGGAGACCTGCCCCAGAGAATGGAGACATGCTCCAGAGCCTGCCCCAGAGAATGGAGACATGCTCCAGAAAATGGAGGCCTAGTCAATGTTTTCTCTAATTCTGATATAAAAAAACTGTACAGCACTGCACATCCAGTGGCAGGTTGATCCGGTTGCACCCAATACACACCTTGGTCCAGAGGTTATTATGATCGGGAAAAGTGTTACCTGTATGGAAAGTACCAACATGCATATTGACTGGTAAAATCCAGCTTGACTCTTGAGATTTTGACCTCAAGGTCATTGACTTTGACTTTCAAATGTTAGTGAACGCACTGAGAATTATGAACGTTTTATAATTTTTTACCAAGATATTTGTTATGATAACACGGTTGCGCAGTGTTTCAATGGTGAAGATGTGTATGTGTAAACTCAACTGTAATTGTAAATCATATTGAAATATTTAGCTGACCACATGGAAACAGTAAGAATGATCACAACTATCACTAGATGCTGATTGAGCAGTGGTTTTACACACCACCAGACAGGACCTCACCTCTCACTAGATTTAGCAGTGGTTTTACACACCACCAGAAAGGACCTCACCTCTCACTAGATTTAGCAGTGGTTTTACACACCACCAGAAAGGACCTCACCTCTCACTAGATGCTGATTGAGCAGTGGTTTTACACACCACCAGGCAGGACCTCACCTCTCACTAGATGCAGATTTAGCAGTGGTTTTACACACCACCAGACAGGACCTCACCTCTCACTAGATGCAGATTTAGCAGTAGTTTTACACACCACCAGAAAGGACCTCACCTCTCACTGGATGCTGATTGAGCAGTGGTTTTACACACCACCAGAAAGGACCTCACCTCTCACTGGATGCTGATTGAGCAGTGGTTTTACACACCATCAGGCAGGACCTCACCTCTCACTAGATGCTGATTGAGCAGTGGTTTTACACACCACCAGACAGGACCTCACCTCTCACTAGATGCAGATTCAGCAGTGGTGTTTTACACACCACCAGGCAGGACCTCACCTCTCATTAGATGCAGATTCAGCAGTTGTTTTACACACCACCAGAAAGGACCTCACCTCTCACTAGATGCTGATTCAGCAGTGGTTTTACACACCACCAGGCAGGACCTCACCTCTCACTAGATGCTGATTGAGCAGTGGTTTTGCACACCATCAGGCAGGACCTCACCTCTCACTAGATGCTGATTGAGCAGTGGTTTTACACACCACCAGACAGGACCTCACCTCTCACTAGATGCAGATTCAGCAGTGGTTTTACACACCACCAGAAAGGACCTCACCTCTCACTAGATGCAGATTCAGCAGTGGTTTTACACACCACCAGAAAGGACCTCACCTCTCACTAGATGCTGATTGAGCAGTGGTTTTACACACCACCAGGCAGGACCTCACCTCTCACTAGATGCTGATTGAGCAGTGGTTTTACACACCACCAGACAGGACCTCACCTCTCACTAGATGCTGATTGAGCAGTGGTTTTACACACCACCAGAAAGGACCTCACCTCTCACTAGATGCTGATTGAGCAATGGTTTTACACACCACCAGGCAGGACCTCACCTCTCACTAGATGCTGATTGAGCAGTGGGTTTACATACCACCAGACAGGACCTCACCTCTCGCTAGATGCTGATTCAGCAGTGGTTTTACACACCACCAGGCAGGACCTCACCTCTCACTAGATGCTGATTGAGCAGTGGTTTTACACACCACCAGGCAGGACCTCACCTCTCACTAGATGCTGATTGAGCAGTGGTTTTACACACCACCAGACAGGACCTCACCTCTCACTGGATGCTGATTGAGCAGTGGTTTTACACACCACCAGGCAGGACCTCACCTCTCACTAGATGCTGATTGAGCAGTGGGTTTACATACCACCAGGCAGGACCTCACCTCTCGCTAGATGCTGATTCAGCAGTGGTTTTACACACCACCAGGCAGGACCTCACCTCTCACTAGATGCTGATTCAGCAGTGGTTTTACACACCACCAGGCAGGACCTCACCTCTCACTAGATGCTGATTGAGCAGTGGTTTTACACACCACCAGGCAGGACCTCACCTCTCACTGGATGCTGATTGAGCAGTGGTTTTACACACCACCAGGCAGGACCTCACCTCTCACTGGATGCTGATTGAGCAGTGGTTTTACACACCATCAGGCAGGACCTCACCTCTCACTGGATGCTGATTGAGCAGTGGTTTTACACACCACCAGGCAGGACCTCACCTCTCACTAGATGCTGATTGAGCAGTGGGTTTACATACCACCAGGCAGGACCTCACCTCTCACTAGATGCTGATTGAGCAGTGGTTTTACACACCACCAGGCAGGACCTCACCTCTCACTAGATGCTGATTCAGCAGTGGTTTTACACACCACCAGGCAGGACCTCACCTCTCACTGGATGCTGATTGAGCAGTGGTTTTACACACCACCAGACAGGACCTCACCTCTCACTGGATGCTGATTGAGCAGTGGTTTTACACACCACCAGACAGGACCTCACTTCTCACTAGATGCTGATTGAGCAGTGGTTTTACACACCACCAGACAGGACCTCACCTCTCACTGGATGCTGATTGAGCAGTGGTTTTACACACCACCAGGCAGGACCTCACCTCTCACTAGATGCTGATTGAGCAGTGGTTTTACACACCACCAGGCAGGACCTCACCTCTCACTAGATGCTGATTGAGCAGTGGTTTTACACACCACCAGAAAGGACCTCACCTCTCATTGGATGCTGATTGAGCAGTGGTTTTACACACCACCAGGCAGGACCTCACCTCTCACTAGAAGATGCTGATTGAGCAGTGGTTTTACACACCACCAGACAGGACCTCACCTCTCACTAGATGCAGATTCAGCAGTGGTTTTACACACCACCAGACAGAACCTCACCTCCAACTCTCTATTTCAGGAATGCTTTTGCATGTCACCAGCTAGAGCTTTTCCTCCATGTCTTTGCCGTAACCATGGTGATGGTGTCCTTCGGCAATACTCTTAATTCCACAACGCCTCTTCTCTCTCCCTCATGGCGATTAAACTAATGTTGTAAAAAGTAGTTCCGCAGCTACAATAAATTTGTAACAATGCAATTGGCGGCTATAATTTGCTTCAAATGTTTTATTGGCAAGACCATTGGGGGGTCACAGAGGGTACTTTTTTATGCAGTGTTGTCAAGCTTTTCAATGTAAAACGATAAAATTATTAAATACAAGCACAAAATATTTATTGTGTCATATCTAAACAAAGAAATCCTCATCTATTCTCCTTTAAATAGCGTTTAGTAGGAACAATGTATATCAGAGTTTATATAGACATTGTATATTGTTGTTTGTATACATGTATATTTGTAACTTGTGTACTTAAATGAATAATAAAACACAAAATCACAAAAAATAAAAAAATATATAATTTGCTTCAAATAGCATCCAATTCAAAATTTGTCTCAAGAACAAACGATTTTATTTTTTCAACACCTATGGACTATGAAGACAATCAAATGTCGGATATGTTTCCAGAGAATGCGTCCAGAAAATGTTTTGGCCATAATTTCTGCAATCGGTTTGTTTTACAGGCCGGATACCAGATCACCCAACAAAACCATGCATTGGCCAACAATGGTGTATTCAAATATCTGTTGTATGGGAAACACGAGGCAGACTGCTGTGAAAGGTCGGCTCACATCTTACAGCTGCAGCTTGAACAGGATTCTGGGAAAAGTCTCCATGACGACATAGAGGGACGGAGTCTCATTGATTTAAACAGGGCAGGTATGCGTTTGGGATGATGCATTAAGAGTAGGGATGTCGATGAGTATACAGTGATGGAACCTATACTCGGCGTATTCCTATGCTTGGCATGTTCCTATGCTCTGCGTATTCCTATGCTCGGCGTATTCCTAATCTCGGCGTATTCCTATGCTCGGCATATTCCTATGCTGGGCATGTTCCTATGCTCGGCGTATTCCTATGCTCGGCGTATTCCTATGCTCGGCATGTTCCTATGCTCTGCGTATTCCTATGCTCGGCGTATTCCTAATCTCGGCGTGTTCTTATGCTCGGCATATTCCTATGCTCGGCGTGTTCCTAAGCTCGGCGTATTCCTAATCTCGGCGTGTTCTTATGCTCGGCATATTCCTATGCTCGGCGTGTTCCTAAGCTCGGCGTATTCCTAATCTCGGCGTGTGTTTATGCTCGGCATATTCCTATGCTCGGCGTGTTCTTATGCTCGGCATATTCCTATGCTCGGCGTATTCCTATGCTCGGCATATTCCTATGCTCGGTGTGTTCCTAAGCTCGGCGTGTTCCTAATCTCGGCGTGTTTTTATGCTCGGCATATTCCTATGCTCGGCGTATTCCTAAGCTCGGCGTATTCCTAATCTCGGCGTATTCCTAATCTCGGCATATTCCTATGCTCGGCGTATTCCTATGCTCGGCGTATTCCTAATCTCGCCGAGTATAGGTTGTTCTTATACTCTGAAGAACGTGTCTTTGTGCCATTTATATCTTTTATCAAGGTGTCACTTAAAATAAAATACCGTCTCCGTGGCCTAGTGGTTAATGCGTCCACCTACGAAGTGGGAGGTCGAAGGTTCGAATCTCGTCAGGGATCCGTTCTGATAAGGCCGGTTGGTGAGCCACCAGCTATTTAAATAATGGTTACCGATTGCCTACAGCCTGGCATACAAGCATAGGATTCAGGAAGTACTGATGTTTATAAAAAGAGGTGTCTCATAAGTCAGAAATGGCTGGCCCTTTAAATAGGGGTGACACTATAATAAACAAACACTTTACTTTTAAAATAAAGAAAATAGAATGATTATGATGTGCATTTAATCAAATGCCGTAGCTCCCCATTTGGCAGTAAAGTGTTCAGAGCCATGCAGGATAGAGCTCGAAATCTGTCGCATCAAAGTTTATATAAATTTATTTTAGTCCGATTGCGTAACAAGTTCTTACAACTTATATTAATCACTCTCGAGACGTCATCCAGCGCCATGATGGAGAGAAAAGGCAATGTGGAATTTAAGTGCCTTGCCCAAGGGCACAATCGTAAAGGCACTTAAGAGAAAGAATGAGAAATTATGAGAAAGAAAGAGATGGGGGTCGTGATGGAGAGAGAAAGAAGAGGGAGTATGCTAAATACAATGCACAGCGCACGAGTCCCGTTCACTGCAGTCGTCACCATCTTGGGGCAGACATCCGTATAAGTTTAGTCATAGTGAACAGCCCTCAGATAAAGTGGAATACGTTCTGCTGGTCTATGTGAATCTGTTTGTATGTTTTATGAATGAATGAACTTCAGAAAATAGTAATCTGTTTTCAGCTGCTGAATAGTCATCATTGACAAATAGTCATCATTGACAAATAGTCATCATTGACAGCCGTGAATAATAAATACAATTTACGTTTGCATGATTGCATGATTACAACACCATGGCCTCAATGTGGAAACAATTGTGGCGCTAGGATATTTGAATACTAGTATATGTCCAACAGGGCGTAACCACCATTTCCATCATAGTTGTGATGCCATTAACAATTATCCATAGATCAATATATTACTAATCCAATAAGGCAGTAAAATGTATTAAAATTAAGAAATAATATTTGTAAATGCGTTACTTATTGGCGAATAAAACATTGTTTGGAGTTCTGATGTATAGATATTTGTAAATGCGTTACTTATTGGCGAATAAAACATTGTTTGGAGTTCTGATGTATAGATATTTGTAAATGCGTTACTTATTGGCGAATAAAACATTGTTTGGAGTTCTGATGTATAGATATTTGTAAATGCGTTACTTATTGGCGAATAAAACATTGTTTGGAGTTCTGATGTATAGATATTTGTAAATGCGTTACTTATTGGCGAATAAAACATTGTTTGGAGTTCTGATGTATAGATATTTTTTTTAAACTTTATTTTACAACGATTGCGAAGCAAGTTTTAACAACTTATATTAATCACTCTCGTTGGCGCGGATGAAAGCGTATAATTATGTGGTCTTTAGTGTGGGAGGAAACCGGAGTACCCGGAAAAAACCCACCTATCCGATCTGGCGACCACCGTACCATCTCACATACTACCCGGTCCGAGGATCGAACCCGGGTTACATTGGTGAGAAGCGAGCTCGCTAATATAGGAATTAAACATGCAGGCCATAGGCCTAAGTCACACGTAAAGTGGTTAATTCCAGTGCTCGGTATGACAGCAATATCTCTCAATTGGAAGAAGCTAATAATAATCAATGTAAATAAAATGTAGGCAATAGCAACAGTGAACTAACGTCCATACTCGTCTATAAGGCGATCTCGCCTGTTAGATAACCCCCTACTTTTGTCCTGATTTGGCAAGCACTCGCATATAAGACGGGTTGATAAACTGGACACCAGACATAAGTATAAATAGCATGTTTCACAAGTGCATGTTTACAGACGGATCTGTAGTCCAGTGGTAACACGCAGGACTGGTAATCCAGGGATCGCAGGTTCGATCCCCCGTCTGACCCTAATAAAATTAACAGTATTTCAGATGGGACGTTAAACCGAGGTCTCGTGTCGGTGCTGTACACCGTGCACGTAAAAGAACCAGAGGAGATTCTGGAATGGGTCTCTCTCTGTATCATTGCACTATCCTCCAAAAATCTAAAATGACTAATCTCTTTAGGAGGCGTCGCTCATATGGGCAACCGGTAGCGACGATAAATAAACGTAAAACACACGCATGTTGAAGAAATGTTCAGTGTCAGAATGCTTACTTTTCTCGAAAGCATAACTATGTATACTATATTAACACACCGTTAAAGCGACATTACATCGCAAAAATAAAATGCATTGCTACTACAAATTCTTCCGAATACTTTTGAACACTAACATTAAATCAATATACAGTGTTTTTATGGTCTACAAACTTACAAAATTGAAAGTAGGATTTCATATAACGATAAATCTGTACCATGTATCGTGTTATTCAGGATACACACGTTGTATTATGCATGGATGTCGACCATATTTACATTATTTTATTATGTAAACAAACCGCGTATACGACGTTTGTTTATTAGTTGAAATACTTGGCAAATATTTGGAAAACAATTGTACCATATACCGGTAATAGGAAATTACATTTTGTAGAAATTTTCATTGATGTAGTGTCGCTTTAAATATATAGGCAATAGCAACAGTGAACTAGTCTGATATTGTACTGTATACAGGTCGTTCAACAGTGAACTAGTCTGATATTGTACTGTATACAGGTCATTCAACAGTGAACTAGTCTGATATTGTACTGTGTACAGGTCGTTCAACAGTGAACTAGTCTGATATTGTACTGTATACAGGTCGTTCAACAGTGAACAAGTCTGATATTGTACTGTGTACAGGTCGTTCAACAGTGAACAAGTCTGATATTGTACTGTATACAGGTCGTTCAACAGTGAACTAGTCTGATATTGTACTGTTTACAGGTCGTTCAACAGTGAACTAGTCTGATATTGTACTGTATACAGGTCGTTCAACAGTGAACTAGTCTGATATTGTACTGTTTACAGGTCGTTCAACAGTGAACTAGTCTGATATTGTACTGTATACAGGTTGTTCAACAGTGAACTAGTCTGATATTGTACTATATACAGGTTGTTCTCAGACTAGTGAAATTTGTGTACTAAATGCAAGCAATTAATATCGTATATATCAACATATTCATTTGTTCGATTACTTCAGGTTGTGCCTTGATGGAAATTGTGACAGCTCCGGATTTTAATAGCGGAGCAGAGGCGAGGTCTTTCGTACGAGATATCAGAATGTTGCTGGTTACCTTGGGAACTTGTGATGGTAAAATGTCAGGTACAGTCAATAATTCAGGACATTCTAATTTGTTTTTATCAAGATTATAATTCAGAACATTATAATTTGTTTTATTTATTTATTATTTATTTATTTTGCGGTGAAAGTAACAGTCCACAGACGGATCTGTAGCCCAGTGGTAAAACGCTGGACTGGTAATCCAGGGATCGCAGGTTCGATCCCCCGTCTGACCCTAATAAAATTAACAGTCTTTCAGATGGGACGTTAAACCGAGGTCTCGTGTCGGTGCTTTACACCGTGCACGTAAAAGAACCAGAGGAGACTCTGGAATGGGTCTCTGTCTGTATCAATGCACTATCCTCCAAAATCTAAAATTACTAATCTCTTCCGGATGCGTCGCTCATATGGGCAACCGGTAGCGACGATAAATAAACGTAAAACACACACAGTAACAGTCCAATATGTCGTAACGCCACAATTCTAATGTAATTCCATGACATATTTCTAGTTGCAAATAAGAACGGCAGATTAATGAATTGTCGTCTATGTTAAAACATATATTTATTATTCAGAACTTTCTACTTTATTTTATCAAGACTGTTTTATAAATTAAAACCGTCTGCAGTATTTTGAAGGTTGGTATCTGTTTTAACCAATGAAATCCGAGTTCTCATTCCATGAAGTGTGTGAGATGGTACGGTGATCACCAGATTGGACAGGTGGGTTTTCTCCGGGTACTCCGTTTTCCTCCCACATAATATTATGTGCTTTCATCCCCGCCAACGAGAGTGATTAATATCAGTTGTTAAAGCTTGTTTCGCAATCGTTGTAGATTAGATAAAGCTTATTCTATATATATATATATAATTTATATATCTGTTTTTAATTGGTAGCAGGTCCGCCTCCGTGGTCGAGTTGTTAAGGTCGCTGACTTGTATACCACTGTAACCTATCATCACTGATGGTCACGGGTTCGAGCCCTGCTCAGACCGTGTCTCATTTATATGAAAAAGTTGGCAGTTTCTTACGGAGGTTGGTGCACCCAAGTACTGGTTAACCGGTGGAGCCTGCCAAGGAAAGGTGTTGTTAGGTAAACTGCCCGCCGGCGATATAGCCCAAAATGGTGCTGATGCAGGCGTAAAACCCGAAATATAACATAACATATTAATTGGTAGCGGGTTCTTTGAGAGTTGATTCTATATATACATCTGTTTTTAATTGTTAGAGGGTTCTTTGAGAGTTGATGCCAATATATCCGTACACAAACCCGGGGAGCCGCTTGGCACACGATCAGAAGTCAAGAATATCAACAGCATGAACTGCGTGAAGAAGGCTATAGGTAATCGACCAGCACATTTATATACAAGTCAACCAGCACATTTATATACAAGTCAACCAGCACGTTTATATACAAGTCGACCAGCACATTTATATACAAGTCGACCAGCACATTTATATACAAGTCAACCAGCACATTTATATACAAGTCAACCAGCACATTTATATACAAGTCAACCAGCACATTTATATACAAGTCAACCAGCATGTTTATATACAAGTCGACCAGCACGTTTATATACAAGTCGACCAGCACGTTTATATACAAGTCGACCAGCACGTTTATATACAAGTCGACCAGCACGTTTATATACAAGTCGACCAGCACGTTTATATACAAGTCGACCAGCACGTTTATATACAAGTCGACCAGCACGTTTATATACAAGTCGACCAGCACATTTATATACAAGTCGACCAGCACATTTATATACAAGTCGACCAGCACATTTATATACAAGTCGACCAGCACATTTATATACAAGTCGACCAGCACATTTATATACAAGTCGACCAGCACATTTATATACAAGTCAACCAGCACATTTATATACAAGTCAACCAGCACATTTATATACAAGTCAACCAGCATATTTATATACAAGTCAACCAGCACATTTATATACAAGTCAACCAGCACATTTATATACAAGTCATCCAGCACATTTATATACAAGTCATCCAGCACATTTATATACAAGTCATCCAGCACATTTATATACAAGTCAACCAGCACATTTATATACAAGTCAAAAGCAGTTAGCAAACATGGCTTATCGGGTATGTCAGTTGTCTTTGATTCATAAAACTTTGTGTCCTTACTGTAAAATTAAAGACATCGAGAGCCTTTAAGCAAAAGCACAGTTTCAATTGTCTGTCATTCTTACAACTTAGCTAGTACTGGTAGTTTCCGTCAAATTTTGGTGCAATCCGAAAATGATCTTGGAGAGGGGAGGGAATTAGAGCAGACACACATTATGACATCCATTCAACCAGATAGCGCAACATCCATGTCTCTCGTACATTTATTGTGTATCAGGGACGTATTCGGTGGACCTTTTCATTAACTAGGCAACCTGGTAGGATCTACAGTACATTTTTAGTACATTTTGCCTCAATTGTGTGTCATCAATATAATATACAGGGCTGTGAATCTTCCACCTTTTTAGAGGATTTCCTGATTTCGGGTCTAAGCTCTTTTGAAAAGATATTTGTTCACTTTTTAGGTGATGGTGATCCTCTGTTTTTCAGTATTTTGACATATTTCCTGATTCACAGCCCTGATTATGGGAAATGTGATTTGGGAACAGTTTCAAGCAAGCATCCGTTAAACACTGATCCTCAAAAAAAAAATTATATTTTTATTTCCTGATCAATATACATCATAATTACACATATACATCATAATTACACATATACATAATAATTACACATATACATAATAATTACACATAATATAATTACACATATACATATACATCATAATTACACATATACATACTAATTACACATATACATACTAATTACACATATACATAATAATTACACATATACATACTAATTACACATATACACACTAATTACACATATACATACTAATTACACATATACATACTAATTACACATATATATCATAATTACACATATGCATACTAATTACACATATACATCATAATTACACATATGCATACTAATTACACATATACATCATAATTACACATATACATAATAATTACACATATACATAATAATTACACATATACATCATAATTACACATATACATAATAATTACACACACTGTAGACTTTCCAAGCATGTACATGTATTGAAAACAAAGAATGTGTCAAAAAGTAATTGACAAGTGCTAACAGCCTGCAGCACTATCTATACGCATAACTCAAGAATGATATTTATATTAAGTTATACGTAATCATGTGAAGTTACGTAAAGTGTTGAAATAATAACCGGGTGTATATTGAGAGGGAGGAGTAATTTTAAGTAGAAGAGATAAGATTAGCAAAAGAAAGTAGGAAGTTTCAGTGGAGATAAGTGTGGATGATTGTCTATATATATAGTATGCATTTATCCTCAAAAGTTACGGTCACTACAAAGTTCTGTCTTTCAGATTATGAGATTCAGAGGCAGATCGGCTTGTTGGAGAGAGGTGAGGAGGTGACAAATGAAACGAGATCCTTCGACAAAGATACTGGGTAAATGGTGTTTCTGCAGACTTCTGGGCAGGATTGGTATAGCAGTTCTAGTGCTCACACTTGATGCCAGGTTACAGGTTAAAGTCCTGGTCCCAGATGTTATAAAACTTATCTCCAGTCTCAAGCTTCTGATTGGTTCATCCGAGTGTAAGTCTCAGAATCAACCAATCAAATTTCTTGAACTCGAGCTTGAGATCGATAGTTTTATAACCTCGGTGCTCTGGAGTGACAATATACAATTGTTTTCGCTGTCGGTCGCCAATTGCGACAAAAAAATAAAACTGGCACTAAAGTTTGAGAATTGGCGAAAATATTTGGCTTTACTTTTTTAAAATTCTTTATTTATTTCTGTTTGGCACATGTTTTTGTCAAATACATGGCTTCAAATATTTAACTGTGAACTATATGTCTGTTAGTTGGCTCCAAGTTTTTCAAATTGGCTCCAGTATTTTTTAATTGGCGACAAAAGTGGCGCAGACAAAAATTTACACAGAGGGAACTCTGTGAGACACCAATAAAGTCTTCATCATCAGCAACTAACAACAATAGTCATAGCGCAAACTCTTCTTTCAAACAGGCTGGGGAGTTTTATTTGTCTGTTTGCTCACCAGGTTTGTGTATCGATAAATGGGCATCAAATTTTCATTGTTAGCTTATCACCAGGCTGACATTTCATATAGTAAACAAGGTGGCGGTACATGTATATCCTTTCATCTCGTCAAACAATACGTAAAAAAACAACACCTGCATTTCGTGGTAATATTCTGACAGACATTCCAAATGACTTGTCGG
Source organism: Archivesica marissinica (assembly GCA_014843695.1). Taxonomy (NCBI): domain Eukaryota; kingdom Metazoa; phylum Mollusca; class Bivalvia; order Venerida; family Vesicomyidae; genus Archivesica; species Archivesica marissinica. Next base: position 32,252,506 of record CM026398.1, read on the forward strand.
TTGTGACCGGTAAAATATATGTTGGTCCGGTGGAAATTATCGCCGGAGAGACTGTCCGGTATAAAAAATATTCATCAATATTTAATATAATAACTATTGTACACTATGTGTCAATTTTGTGAAACGGCGGTCAATCATGGACTGGTTTCTATATCTCTACAAATCTATAATTGTCATATTTTTTTCTTCACTTCGTTTTGGTCCAATATCGGACGCTAATCAATTGTCATGATAGCGGGTTCGCCTCAGGTGCGAAAAGCCTGGAGTTTGAGACCCACAGGAGCCGTTACGATTGTACCCTTATGCATGGCATTTAAATTCCACGTTGAATGAGGTCTCGAGAGTGATTAATATAAGTTGTAAGAACTTGTTTCGCAATCGAGCTTACATAAATTAGTATAAACTAAATGGCCTAATTGTAGTGTAAAGATCTATGTTCGTGTTTTTCATTGGTTTTGAGATATCTTGATAAATTACGGTAGTTAATTAATTATTCTCTGAATATCAGACAGACATTGGCAATGCGAGACAAGGAGGCCAAGCAGGACTACCGCTTTATGCCAGAACCCAATCTTCCACCACTTCATCTATATACATCTAGTGATGGCGCGAAACCTGGTACCCAGTCCGGTGTGTTTGTGGATACATTAGAGAATCAGCTACCAGCATTACCCCGACAGATCAGGGAATTACTGATGGACACATATGGATTGAATATATTCCGAGCAAATTTGATTGTGGTGCGAGTGATTTTAGTTATATTATGGTATATGTTTCTGAAGTTAAGTCCTATTTTATTATGTTCACAGAGATTGTGTATAGTTCATGGATGTCTATTAATCTTCTACACTACCCAATAGTGCTCCCCTACCCCCCCCCCCCAAGTGGTTATGGTCGTTGATGTCAAATCACTTGCCCTCACCTCTGCTGGTTAGAATCCCACTGATGTGTCAAATAATTTCATGTGAAGAAGCTATTTTGCTATATTAAACGGTTTCGTTGGCGCGGATGAAAGCATATATATGGTTCTTCGTATTGGACGAGTACAAAAACCTGTCTAATTTGGAGTACCATCTCACATACACTGTACTTCCCGGTCCGAGGATCGAACCAAAAGATGCATTTGTGAGAAGCGAGCGTGTTAACCACATCGCTAATTGGACAGCCATTAACTTAATTAATCCATATGGTATTGGCAGAAGCATCACCTTGATTACTTATAACTACACCGGATGAATTAAACAGTGTATACTAAGGCACATAATGTTTACATATTTTTACCCCGTAGACTGAAGAACTGGTGGATGTCTATAAGAAGCTGGTAGAAAACAGAGATGTTAAACAGTTCACGACGTTCCTAATTCATGAGTTCCTTAGTCCAGTTCTTGAATATGAGATAACTGTAGCAGAGAGGTAAGACTGAGCTAGTTGGTACAAATTGTGTCTTAAATAGTTTATCAAGGGATGTCAGTAGCAGAGAGGTAAGACTGTTGTAGCTAGTTGGTTCAAGTTGTTTCTCCAGTTCTTGAACAAGGGATGACAGTAGCAGAGAGGGAAGACTGTTGTAGCTAGTTGGTTCAAGTTGTGTCCTAAATAGTTTATCCAGTTCTTGAACAAGGGATGCCAGTAGCAGAGAGGGAAGACTGTTGTAGCTAGTTGGTTCAAGTTGTGTCCTAAATAGTTTATCCAGTTCTTGAACAAGGGATGACAGTAGCAGAGAGGGAAGACTGTTGTAGCTAGTTGGTTCAAGTTGTGTCCTAAACAGTTTATCCAGTTCTTGAACAAGGGATGACAGTAGCAGAGAGGGAAGACTGTTGTAGCTAGTTGGTTCAAGTTGTGTCCTAAACAGTTTATCCAGTTCTTGAACAAGGGATGTCAGTAGCAGAGAGGTAAGACTGTTGTAGCTAGTTGGTTCAAGTTATGTCTTAAATAGTTTATCCAGTTCTTGAACAAGGGATGACAGTAGCAGAGAGGGAAGACTGTTGTAGCTAGTTGGTTCATATTTCTATACTGTATTTAACACAATGGAATGGGTATTACTGTGTATTATGAGAGTAGGATGTACCAGAGGTATCTTTTAAAGTGACACTATAGCAGATATTTAAAAACTATAATTTCCAATACTGTGTGTTAAAAAACAATCCAAATACAGTCTACATCCGTTATGTCAAAGTCGGTTATGTCGAATTCTCCGGTTATCTCGGAAGTCGGATCAAAGTCCTGTTTCAGACACTATCATTTTACATATAACTGGACCTGTTATTTCGTTACGTCAAACTTCGGTTATGTCGAATTATTTTGTTCATTCCGATGAAATTCGACATAACAGATGTACGGTAGACTGTATTTGCACAGAAATGGGAAAAACAACTAACTATAGCACTGATTACCGGTAAGTGAATTGTTTATCATTGGAATTAATTAAACAATGCATATGTGTTGAAACAGCTCTCTGTTCAGATTGCCGATGGAGAGCGGTGGCATTTACGAATGTACACAGGGTGTGGCCAACCGATAACGAAGTCGTACTTTCATTTCAGTTTGTTATATTGCAAAAACCAGACCAGTACTGGTACTTAAAATAAGTATTCCACTTACAATGGAAGAATGTGTAGCCTTGCTACATGTACTTATAAATTTCAAATTTTATTCCATACTATATTGTGTATCGTTAACTCTTTCACCGCCAATTTCGCATAAAAGCGACTGCAAACAGCAGAGACCCCGATCAGACAACAGAATGTGCCATCTGATCAGGCTACATCTTGATTGCTCTTCAGAAAGTGGATATGAAGCACCTGTCCAAATAGCAAACAACATAGATCCTGATCAGATGGCTGATCTGGATCTATGTTGTTTGCACATGCTAGTCGGCGCTGAAAGAGTTAAATGTTCTTGTTTATTACAACAGTGGAGTATCTCCCTCCTGTATAGGTGAACTGTATGACTGGTACAAAGATGAGGATATCTCCCTTGTGAATGTGCGGAAGGTGAGTAAATACATTGTGTAATGTCAAGGGTGTAGCTGGTCGGTTTTCATCTCTATGCCAAACTTGACTACAGAGTCAGGGAATAGATGTGAGAGGGGGTCCCTCCCCCCGTCAGTGGGAGTATGAATGATCTCCCAAAGAAAAAGATATTTTTGAAAATTAGTCGACAAATGGCGTATTCTCATGCTATAAGTATTCGCAGATATTAAGGCAATTTGTAAACGTCTTTCAGAAACCAATACATTTGTGCAACGATAAAGTATCGAGGGTCAAAGGGAGACAACCTGGTCACGATGTATACACTGCAGTATACTCAAAGCAAAAGAAAGTGTGGAGATAAATTGATACTTTGGAAGTAATTATAAAGTCGATCTGATATATTGATAAATCGGTTGAAATTAGTCCATACCCCCTGTTTTTATCGCATATTTGGGATTTCACTTTTGTTGCTTGCGTATTCCTGGATATGCACCTGAATGTCTACATCCAAAATGACATCTGGTAGTATGTACAAAACCCAATTTACAGTTAGTAATGATATCGGGCAATAAATATCCAAGGGCTTAGAAGATCTTATCCGGGCAACCTATGTGACCTTTTCACGTAAAATTTGATTTGTTTTGTTACGAGACATCCCGATTATATACAATTTGGTGGAGGAAGACCCCGCATGCCCCTCCAAACAGTATCTCAATCACCAACCTGCTGCAAGCCAGCTGGATGGCTTCCTGACATGAAATCATTTGACAGCCCCAGTGAAATTCGAACCTACAGCGTTGAGTGGCAAGTAATGTGAAGTCGGCCTATAGACTTTTGTCGAACTATGCTAATGATTGTGATAAGTCTTCATTCACTTTTATATATCTATTTAATGTTTTATGTTATACAATTAACCGATTCAACACCATGGACTGGTCCATGATACTTTTAGACCAATAAATTAATAAGCAGATTACATTTATCAAAATGTTTAATTTGGTCTAAAAATAGTAATATTACTGGTTCCGCCTCCGTGGTCGAGTGGTTACGGTCGCTGACTTGTATACCACTGTAACCTATCATCACTGATGGTCAGGGGTTCGAGCCCCGCTCAGACCGTGTCTCATTTATATGAAAAAGTTGGCAGTTTCTTACGGAGGTTGGTGCACCCAAGTACTGGTTAACCGCTGGAGCCTGCCCAGGAAAGGTGTTGTTAGGTAAACTGCCCGCCGGCGATATAGCCCAAAATGGTGCTGATGCAGGGGTAAAAACCCGAAATATAACATAATAGTAATATTACTTGCAAAACGTGCAGATTCTGATGAGACGGCTCATCTGGATCTACACTTTTTGTAAGCCTATTTAGAGGTATGTAGTGTTGAACGGCTTAAAGTTTCTAAATTAATTCTTGCACACTCACGATCTCATCCTCCACGGGTTAATGCATTTGTTATCATGTAAAAATGTACTGATATTTACGTAGATAATGAAAGGTCTACTAGATAGAGAAGGGAGCGATGCTCGGCAGTTGGTCGATACATGGAACCTCTGGCAGATAAATGATGACGAGTACCTCACCGGAGTGTGTAGACAGATAATAGAGGAAAACCCATCACAGGTCAGTGATAGAGAAATAAATGAGAGAAATTGGTCAGTTACTTCCCCTGAATACTCTTTTAAGGAGGATATGTATTTCCTGTTTTCATCGTGGTTTTCTTTTTGCACCACATGCTATCAATTTTCATCCAGTGTCTCATCTTATCATTAAATTTCGACAGATAGCCGATAACGTATACAATGGATACGTTACTGTAAAATCTGTTATCAATTAAAATACATAATTTTGAACACCTGGCTAGGGAACAACAGTAAAAACAGTAAAAACAAAGGATTCCAACTAAAATGATCAATATACATGACTTTATCTACAACAAGGGAGGTAGTCACAGACAGATCTGTAGTCCAGTGGTAACACGCTGGACTGGTAATCCGTCTGACCATAATAAAACTAACAGTCTTTCAGATGGGACGTTAAACCGAGGTCTCGTGTCGGTGCTTTACACCGTGCACGTAAAAGAACCAGTGGAGATTCTGGAATGGGTCTCTGTCTGTATCATTGCACTATCCTCCAAATATCTAATCTCTTCAGGGGGTGTCGCTCATATGGGCAACCGGTAGTAACGATAAATAAATGTAAAACACACACAAGGGAGGTAGTGGAAAACATAATGATATCGCTCATTGGAAAACCATTCTAAATTTCACATTTGAAACCAAAATCATTACAGGTTGTATTCAACAGTTGAGGACCACAGATGAAACTAATCGCAAGTTATTGATGAGAGACCCTTTTTCAAGTCAAGGTTGTCACGACCATTACCTACCATCAACTACACTTAATCTGCCTATTGTCCAAAGGGTGTGAAAACATTGGTTGCAACCAAGCTATTGATAGTGAACCGCGTTTAGCACTCCCACTACCCCACTGCCTCTTCTCTCTCCCTCGTGGCGATGGATTCCATCAGGAATGAGGTCACGAGAGTGATTTATATAAGTTGAAATAACTTGTTTCGCAATCGAGCTAAAATAAATTTGTATAAACTACTACCCCACCGGTCACAGATCACGTCTGTAATGCCGGGAGGGATTTTGAAATAACTTTGCTCAATTATTCATCACATTAAGACGATGTGTTGTGTCCAAGACCCAGGTCCCTGTCACACTGGTAGGTTACAATTCAAATATTGATATATTTCGTATGCGGGCTGGGTTGTTGCTTTGTCATGCACAAGGTAATTGTGAAATAATGTGGCACACATGTTCCCCATATGAAGATGACATGTCGCGTTCAAGACCCTGAACCATACTCCAAGTCATGTTCACAATTGGATGTTATTGGTTGTTCACAATTGGATGTTATTGGTTGTTCACAATTGGATGTTATTGGTCGTTCACAATTGGATGTTATTGGTAGTTCACAATTGGATGTTATTGGTCGTTCACAATTGGATGTTATTGGTCGTTCACAATTGGATGTTATTGGTCGTTCACAATTGGATATATTGGTAGTTCACAATTGGATGTTATTGGTCGTTCGCAATTGGATGTTATTGGTCGTTCACAATTGGATGTTATTGGTCGTTCACAATTGGTTGTTCACAATTGGATGTTATTGGTCATTCACAATTGGATGTTATTGGTCATTCACAATTGGATGTTATTGGTAGTTCACAATTGGATGTTATTGGTCATTCACAATTGGATGTTATTGGTCGTTCACAATTGGATGTTATTGGTCGTTCACAATTGGGTGTTATTGGTCGTTCACAATTGGATGTTATTGGTCGTTCACAATTGGGTGTTATTGGTCGTTCACAATTGGGTGTTATTGGTCGTTCACAATTGGGTGTTATTGGTCGTTCACAATTGGGTGTTATTGGTCGTTCACAATTGGATGTTATTGGTCGTTCACAATTGGATGTTATTGGTCGTTCACAATTGGTTGTTCACAATTGGATATATTGGTGGTTCACAATTGGATGTTATTGGTTGTTCACAATTGGATGTTATTGGTCGTTCACAATTGGATGTTATTGGTAGTTCACAATTGGATGTTATTGGTCGTTCACAATTGGATGTTATTGGTCGTTCACAATTGGATGTTATTGGTCGTTCACAATTGGTTGTTCACAATTGGATATATTGGTAGTTCACAATTGGATGTTATTGGTCGTTCGCAATTGGATGTTATTGGTCGTTCACAATTGGATGTTATTGGTCGTTCACAATTGGTTGTTCACAATTGGATGTTATTGGTCATTCACAATTGGATGTTATTGGTCATTCACAATTGGATGTTATTGGTAGTTCACAATTGGATGTTATTGGTCATTCACAATTGGATGTTATTGGTCGTTCACAATTGGATGTTATTGGTCGTTCACAATTGGATGTTATTGGTCGTTCACAATTGGGTGTTATTGGTCGTTCACAATTGGATGTTATTGGTCGTTCACAATTGGGTGTTATTGGTCGTTCACAATTGGGTGTTATTGGTCGTTCACAATTGGGTGTTATTGGTCGTTCACAATTGGATGTTATTGGTCGTTCACAATTGGATGTTATTGGTCGTTCACAATTGGTTGTTCACAATTGGATATATTGGTGGTTCACAATTGGATGTTATTGGTTGTTCACAATTGGATGTTATTGGTCGTTCACAATTGGATGTTATTGGTCGTTCACAATTGGATGTTATTGGTCGTTCACAATTGGTTGTTCACAATTGGATATATTGGTTGTTCACAATTGGATGTTATTGGTCGTTCACAATTGGATGTTATTGGTCGTTCACAATTGGGTGTTATTGGTCGTTCACAATTGGATGTTATTGGTCGTTCACAATTGGGTGTTATTGGTCGTTCACAATTGGATGTTATTGGTCATTCACAGTTGGATGTTATTGGTCATTCACAATTGGATGTTATTGGTCATTCACAATTGGATGTTATTGGTCATTCACAGTTGGGTGTTATTGGTCATTCACAGTTGGATGTTATTGGTTGTTCACAATTGGATGTTTTGGTCTTATTGGTCGTTCACAATTGGATGTTATTGGTCGTTCACAATTGGGTGTTATTGGTAGTTCACAATTGGGTGTTATTGGTAGTTCACAATTGGATGTTATTGGTCGTTCACAATTGGATGTTATTGGTCATTCACAATTGGATGTTATTGGTCGTTCACAATTGGATGTTATTGGTCGTTCACAATTGGATGTTATTGGTCGTTCACAATTGGGTGTTATTGGTCGTTCACAATTGGATGTTATTGGTCGTTCACAATTGGATGTTATTGGTTGTTCACAATTGGATGTTATTGGTAGTTCACAATTGGATGTTATTGGTCGTTCACAATTGGATGTTATTGGTCGTTCACAATTGGATGTTATTGGTCGTTCACAATTGGTTGTTCACAATTGGATATATTGGTAGTTCACAATTGGATGTTATTGGTCGTTCGCAATTGGATGTTATTGGTCGTTCACAATTGGATGTTATTGGTCGTTCACAATTGGTTGTTCACAATTGGATGTTATTGGTCGTTCACAATTGGATGTTATTGGTCATTCACAATTGGATGTTATTGGTCGTTCACAATTGGATGTTATTGGTCGTTCACAATTGGATGTTATTGGTCGTTCACAATTGGATGTTATTGGTCGTTCACAATTGGGTGTTATTGGTCGTTCACAATTGGATGTTATTGGTCGTTCACAATTGGGTGTTATTGGTCGTTCACAATTGGATGTTATTGGTCGTTCACAATTGGATGTTATTGGTCATTCACAATTGGATGTTATTGGTCGTTCACAATTGGATGTTATTGGTCGTTCACAATTGGATGTTATTGGTTGTTCACAATTGGATGTTATTGGTTGTTCACAATTGGATGTTATTGGTCATTCACAGTTGGATGTTATTGGTCATTCACAGTTGGATGTTATTGGTCATTCACAATTGGATGTTATTGGTCATTCACAGTTGGGTGTTATTGGTCATTCACAGTTGGATGTTATTGGTCATTCACAGTTGGATGTTATTGGTCATTCACAGTTGGATGTTATTGGTCATTCACAATTGGATGTTATTGGTCATTCACAGTTGGGTGTTATTGGTCATTCACAGTTGGATGTTATTGGTCATTCACAGTTGGATGTTATTGGTCATTCACAGTTGGATGTTATTGGTCATTCACAATTGGATGTTATTGGTCATTCACAGTTGGGTGTTATTGGTCATTCACAGTTGGATGTTATTGGTCATTCACAGTTGGATGTTTTGGTCTTATTGGTCATTCACAATTGGATGTTATTGGTCATTCACAATTGGGTGTTATTGGTCATTCACAGTTGGATGTTATTGGTCGTTCACAATTGGATGTTATTGGTCGTTCACAATTGGATGTTATTGGTCGTTCACAATTGGATGTTATTGGTCGTTCACAATTGGATGTTATTGGTCGTTCACAATTGGATGTTATTGGTCGTTCACAATTGGATGTTATTGGTCGTTCACAATTTGATGTTATTGGTGTTCACAATTGGATATTATTGGTGGTTCACAATTGGATGTTATTGGTCGTTCACAATTGGATGTTATTGGTCGTTCACAATTGGATGTTATTGGTCGTTCACAATTGGATGTTATTGGTAGTTCACAATTGGATGTTATTGGTCGTTCACAATTGGATGTTATTAGTCATTCACAATTGGATGTTATTGGTCATTCACAATTGGATGTTATTGGTCATTCACATTGGATGTTATTGGTCGTTCACAATTGGATATTGGTCTTATTGGTCGTTCACAATTGGATGTTATTGGTTGTTCACAATTGGATGTTATTGGTCGTTCACAATTGGATGTTATTGGTCGTTCACAATTGGGTGTTATTGGTCGTTCACAATTGGATGTTATTGGTCGTTCACAATTGGATGTTATTGGTCGTTCACAATTGGATGTTATTGGTCGTTCACAATTTGATGTTATTGGTCGTTCACAATTGGATGTTATTGGTCGTTCACAATTGGATGTTATTGGTCGTTCACAATTGGATGTTAGTTCACAATTGGATGTGGTCGTTCACAATTGGATGTTATTGGTCGTTCACAATTGGATGTTATTGGGGTTCACATTCACATGTTATTGGTCGTTCACAATTGGTTATGTTATTTGTTCACAATTGGATGTTCACAATTGGTTCACGTTCACGTTCACAATTGGATGTTATTGGTCGTTCACGTTCACAATTGGATGTTATTGGTCGTTCACAATTGGTTGTTCACAATTGGTAGTTCACAATTGGATGTTATTGGTCGTTATTGGGTTAGTTCACAATTGGATGTTATTGGTTCACAATTGGATGTTATTTCATTCACATTGGATGTTATTGGTCATTCACATTGGATGTTATTGGTTCACAATTGGATGTTATTGGTCATTCACATGTTATTGGTCATTCACAATTGGATGTTATTGGTCGTTGGATGTTATTGGTCATTCACAATTGGATTGGTCGTTATTGGATGTTATTGGGTTCACAATTGGGTGTTATTGGTCGTTCACAATTGGATGTTATTGGGATGTTATTGGGTTCACAATTGGGTGTTATTGGTCGTTCACAATTGGATGTTATTGGTCGTTCACAATTGGATGTTATTGGTTGTTCACAATTGGATTGGTTATTGGTCGTTCACAATTGGATGTTATTGGTTGTTCACAATTGGATGTTATTGGTCGTTCACAATTGGATGTTATTGGTCGTTCACAATTGGATGTTATTGGTCGTTCACAATTGGTTGTTCACAATTGGATATTTGGTGTTCACAATTGGATGTTATTGGTGTTCACAATTGGATGTTATTGGGTTCACAATTGGATGTTATTGGTTGTTCACAATTGGATGTTATTGGTTCACGTTCACAATTGTTATTGGTGTTCACAATTGGATGTTATTGGTTCACAATTGGATGTTATTGGTCATTCACGTTCACAATTGGATGTTATTGGTTCACAGTTGGATGTTATTTCACAATTGGATGTTATTGGTCATTCACGTTCACAATTGGGTGTTATTGGTCACGTTCACAATTGGATGTTATTGGTCGTTCACAATTGGGATGTTATTGGTTGTTCACAATTGGGTTATGTTATTGGGTTAGTTCACAATTGGATGTTATTGGTAGTTCACAATTGGATGTTATTGGTAGTTCACAATTGGATGTTATTGGTCGTTCACAATTGGATGTTATTGGTCGTTCACAATTGGATGTTATTGGTCGTTCACAATTGGATATATTGGTAGTTCACAATTGGATGTTATTGGTCGTTCACAATTGGATGTTATTGGTCGTTCACAATTGGTTGTTCACAATTGGATGTTATTGGTCATTCACAATTGGATGTTATTGGTCATTCACAATTGGATGTTATTGGTCATTCACAATTGGATGTTATTGGTCGTTCACAATTGGATGTTATTGGTCGTTCACAATTGGATGTTATTGGTCGTTCACAATTGGATGTTATTGGTCATTCACAATTGGATGTTATTGGTCATTCACAATTGGATGTTATTGGTCGTTCACAATTGGATGTTATTGGTCTTATTGGTCGTTCACAATTGGATGTTATTGGTCGTTCACAATTGGGTGTTATTGGTCGTTCACAATTGGATGTTATTGGTCGTTCACAATTGGGTGTTATTGGTAGTTCACAATTGGGTGTTATTGGTCGTTCACAATTGGGTGTTATTGGTCGTTCACAATTGGATGTTATTGGTCGTTCACAATTGGATGTTATTGGTATATTTGTGGTTCACAATTGGATGTTATTGGTGTTCACAATTGGATGTTATTGGTCGTTCACAATTGGATGTTATTGGTCGTTCACAATTGGTTGTTCACAATTGGATATATTGGTGGTTCACAATTGGATGTTATTGGTCGTTCACAATTGGATGTTATTGGTCATTCACAATTGGATGTTATTGGTTGTTCACAATTGGATGTTATTGGTTGTTCACAATTGGATGTTATTGGTCATTCACAATTGGATGTTATTGGTCGTTCACAATTGGATGTTATTGGTCGTTCACAATTGGGTGTTATTGGTCGTTCACAATTGGGTGTTATTGGTCGTTCACAATTGGATGTTATTGGTCATTCACAGTTGGGTGTTATTGGTCATTCACAGTTGGATGTTATTGGTTGTTCACAATTGGATGTTTTGGTCTTATTGGTCGTTCACAATTGGATGTTATTGGTCGTTCACAATTGGGTGTTATTGGTCGTTCACAATTGGATGTTATTGGTCATTCACAGTTGGGTGTTATTGGTCATTCACAGTTGGATGTTATTGGTCGTTCACAATTGGATGCTATTGGTCAAACAGTGGTATATTTCATGTTAGGACTGTAGCTTTGTCATGCAGGTGGATTTTTAACTACACACTACATCAATATGACATGCCACCTCCAAGACCTAAAATGTCAAATATTAGTTTATACAAATTTATTTTAGCTCGATTGCGAAAAAAGTTCTTTCAACTTATATTAATCACTCTCTCACACCCACCACCACCACCACCACACTATGTTTCAGGTATACACCCACCACTATGTTTCAGGTATACATACACCACTATGTTTCAGGTATACACCCACCACTATGTTTCAGGTATACACCCACCACTATGTTTCAGGTATACATACACCACTATGTTTCAGGTATACATACACCACTATGTTTCAGGTATACACACACCACTATGTTTCAGGTATACACCACCACTATGTTTCAGGTATACATACACCACTATGTTTCAGGTATACACCCACCACTATGTTTCAGGTATACACACACACCACTATGTTTCAGGTATACACACACCACTATGTTTCAGGTACACACACACCACTATGTTTCAGGTACACACACACCACTATGTTTCAGGTATACACACACACCACCACTATGTTTCAGGTATACACACACCACTATGTTTCAGGTATACACACCACTATGTTTCAGGTATACACACACACACACACACCACTATGTTTCAGGTATACACACACACACCACTATGTTTCAGGTATACACACACACACCACTATGTTTCAGGTATACACACACCACTATGTTTCAGGTATACACACATACCACTATGTTTCAGGTACACACACACCACTATGTTTCAGGTATACACACACACCACTATGTTTCAGGTATACACCCACCACTATGTTTCAGGTATACACACACCACCATGTTTCAGGTATACACACACCACACTATGTTTCAGGTATACACACACACCACTATGTTTCAGGTATACACACCACTATGTTTCAGGTATACACACAACACTATGTTTCAGGTATACACACACCACTATGTTTCAGGTATACACACACACCACTATGTTGCTGCCATCCATCATTCACTTGTTCATTTTTTATTTACAGGTTGCTAAAGTGAAGCGAGGAAAAGCCAGAGCAATGAATAAATTAATGGGCCAAGCAAGGTCCTTGACCAGTGATAGAGGAAATCCCGTAAAATTAAACAAGATATTTAACAAACTTCTGTCCGATTGAACATGTGACCAATGATGTTATGAACTTGTGACCAATGATGTTATGTTTTGCCAAATAAAAATGTATTTGTGTGCATTTTAATTCCATTGAAAATACTTCTGCTCACAAAGGAACATTCAAGATTTACTACATTATTCTCTCACCCGATTAGTGTAGGAGACGGGGACCTCCGTGGTAGAGTGGTAACAGTCATTGACTTCAAATCACTCGTCCCTCACCACCATAAGTTCGAAATCCCATTTGGTGGTACTCAAATTGTTTCATTAATGGTTCTACCTAAGTGCCCGTCCGTCCCTGTCTGAAATACTGCTCAGAGGGGCACCCGGGTCTAGTGTAGGCCAATCATCTGCCATTACTAGTGCTATACTATGCCCCATACTAAGTTTCATCAAAATTGACCCAAGTGATTCTGGTGTCGATAATTGTGGTGGCCATTTTGGATTTCGAAACGGAGCAATTTTGATCCGTTACTAAATGCTCGTCGCCAAGTTGCATCAAAATATATAATTGGTTGATAAGTCGAAAATAGATGGGACCCTTGGATTTTGAATCGAAAAAACATATTTAGCTATTGTTGATCTACTATATGTAGTTGCCTCAAATTCCCTTACATCAAATTTATACCCGGAACATAAAACTTGGTTGGTTAAGCTGCCACGCTATATAAACAATATCTCTTATGGACGAATCAGTGGTCCACCGGCTAACATGTTGGAATACGAAATCCACGGATTGCAGGTTCAGTCCACTGTCTTGATTCGAATAATATTAAGTCTTTCAGATGGGGATATTAACCAAGGTCTTGTGTAGCGGTGCTATACATGGGGCGGGGCATGTAAACGAACCATGGATGCTTCTGGAAGCGAGGCATCTTCACTATCCTCCAAAAAAACTAACACACTTCTGGAGGTGTCGCCCCAATTAACCAGGGGACGGTGATAAATAAAAGTCGAGAAGGAAGCTAGTAAACGCGTTTTTCTGCAGTGACCCCCATCTATTAGCCTGGAAACAGGCGTTGATATATTTTGCATGGTCAAGTCATATAAATATATTTTAATATTTTGCATGGTCAGTCATATAAACATATTTTAATACCGAGATCATTAATTGGGCCGTATTGAGTTTCGGGTAATATCAACGTCATTTTGCCAGAAGTAAATTGGTGGAAAATCGACAGACTGGAACCCAGACTACCCATCTATATAAATGACAACATTCTGAAAAACAGTTCAAATTTGAGTTCCGGCAATATGCGCATGCATGTCCACTTGATGTTTAATTCTTTGGTTGCTGGGTAAAATAATGCCTATTAATAGTTAAAATAATTGTAGCAGATGACGATTCATTAATGTGTTTTTCTTATTTACAACTGTAAATTCTGGAAATTTGTTGTGGAATTTCATTAGTATTGTGTTGAAACGATACATTTTTCAGCATGTTTCTACACGAGACATCTCGCAGCATGTTTCTGCACGAGACATCTCGCAGCATGTTTCTGTACGAGACATCTCGCAGCATGTTTCTATACGAGACATCTCGCAGCATGTTTCTATACGAGACATCTCGCAGCATGTTTCTACACGAGACATCTCGCAGCATGTTTCTACACGAGACATCTCGCAGCATGTTTCTGTACGAGACATCTCGCAGCATGTTTCTACACGAGACATCTCGCAGCATGTTTCTACACGAGACATCTCGCAGCATGTTTCTGTACGAGACATCTCGCAGCATGTTTCTGTACGAGACATCTCGCAGCATGTTTCTACACGAGACATCTCGCAGCATGTTTCTACACGAGACATCTCGCAGCATGTTTCTGTACGAGACATCTCGCAGCATGTTTCTGTACGAGACATCTCGCAGCATGTTTCTACACGAGACATCTCGCAGCATGTTTCCTGTACGAGACATCTCGCGGCATGTTTCTGTACGAGACATCTCGCGGCATGTTTCTGCACGAGACATCTCGCGGCATGTTTCTGCACGAGACATCTCGCGGCATGTTTCTGTATGAGACGTCTCGCGGCATGTTTCTGTACGAGACATCTCGCGGCATGTTTCTGTACGAGACATCTCGCAGCATGTTTCTGTACGAGACATCTCGCAGCATGTTTCTGTACGAGACATCTCGCAGCATGTTTCTGTACGAGACATCTCGCAGCATGTTTCTGTACGAGACATCTCGCAACATGTTTCTGTACGAAACCTCTCGCAGCATGTTTCTGCACGAGACATCTCGCAGCATGTTTCTGTACGAGACATCTCGCAGCATGTTTCTGTACGAGACATCTCGCAGCATGTTTCTGTACGAGACATCTCGCAGCATGTTTCTGCACGAGACATCTCGCAGCATGTTTCTGCACGAGACATCTCGCAGCATGTTTCTGCACGAGACATCTCGCAGCATGTTTCTGCACGAGACATCTCGCAGCATGTTTCTGCACGAGACATCTCGCAGCATGTTTCTGCACGAGACATCTCGCAGCATGTTTCTGTACGAGACATCTCGCAGCATGTTTCTGTACAAGACATCTCGCAGCATGTTTCTGTACGAGACATCTCGCCGCACATTCTCATCACGTATTATACAAGGATAAAATATTCTGAAACTTCTTGTACTGTTTTTTGTTTTCCACAGAGGCAAGTGGTTTGCTAACCGGTCCGAAACATGACGGAGGTAGATGATTGAGCAGCGCTCGTTCCCAGTCATCATGAAGCATCATATTGTGAATGATTTTAAACGGAATGTCACACGTTAGTACGTTACCCGATCTACTCCCGTCTTTGTGTCTGAAACATAAAAGGTTGAATATGACTAAATCTTTGTACAGAGAGTTTGTATATCTACATACATGCATTTATAGTGTGACTATGCTGGGTACAAATTCATATGAACGGTTACACCAGGGTTCCCCTTACGTCAACGAAATTGAAATCACCCTGTTTAATGTTTTAAGTTACCCTGTTCGAAATTTTGTTGTTGAATATTAATTCATCTTTATTTGGCTGAGAAAATGATCTGTGATACAGACAGCATGATTATAATGCAATATGTAATTCTCTGGTTGATCCTACACATCGATGATGTTGCCTGAATAATTAAAAATAACTTGTCTAACAAATAGGAAAAGATTTAACCCTTTCCAGCCTGAAATCACCTCTAGACACCATTATCCAGTCCCACATAGAAGTACCTCTCCACACCATTATCCATTCCCACATAGAAGTACCTCTAGACACCATTATCCAGTCCCACATAGAAGTACCTCTCCACACCATTATCCATTCCCACATAGAAGTACCTCTCCACCATTATCCAGTCCCACATAGAAGTACCTCTCCACACCATTATCCATTCCCACATAGAAGCACCTCTCTACACCATTATCCATTCCCACATAGAAGTACCTCTAGACACCATTATCCATTCCACATAGAAGTACCTCTAGACACCATTATCCAGTCCCACATAGAAGTACCTCTAGACACCATTATCCAGTCCCACATAGAAGTACCTCTAGACACCATTATCCAGTCCCACATAGAAGTACCTCTCTACACCATTATCCATTCCCACATAGAAGTACCTCTCGACACCATTATCCATTCCCACATAGAAGCACCTCTCGACACCATTATCCATTCCCACATAGAAGTACCTCTCGACACCATTATCCATTCCCACATAGAAGTACCTCTCCACACCATTATCCATTCCCACATAGAAGCACCTCTCAACACCATTATCCATTCCCACATAGAAGCATCTCTCACACCATTATCCATTCCCACATAGAAGTACCTCTCGACACCATTATCCATTCCCACATAGAAGTACCTCTCACACCATTATCCATTCCCACATAGAAGTACCTCTCACACCATTATCCATTCCCACATAGAAGTACCTCTCACACCATTATCCATTCCACATAGAAGTACCTCTCGACACCATTATCCATTCCCACATAGAAGTACCTCTCAACACCATTATCCATTCCCACATAGAAGTACCTCTCGACACCATTATCCATTCCCACATAGAAGTACCTCTCGACACCATTATCCATTCCCACATAGAAGTACCTCTCTACACCATTATCCATTCCCACATAGAAGTACCTCTCGACACCATTATCCATTCCCACATAGAAGTACCTCTCAACACCATTATCCATTCCCACATAGAAGTACCTCTCCACACCATTATCCATTCCCACATAGAAGCACCTCTACACCATTATCCATTCCCACATAGAAGTACCTCTACACCATTATCCATTCCCACATAGAAGTACCTCTCCACACCATTATCCATTCCCACATAGAAGTACCTCTCCACACCATTATCCATTCCCACATAGAAGTACCTCTACACCATTATCCATTCCCACATAGAAGTACCTCTCGACACCATTATCCATTCCCACATAGAAGTACCTCTCCACACCATTATCCATCCCACATAGACACCATTATCCATTCCCACATAGAGTCCTCTCTACACCATTATCCATTCCCACATAGAAGACCTCTCACCATTTTGTTGTTTACCATTATCCATTCCCACATAGAAGCACCTCTCCACACCATTATCCATTCCCACATAGAAGTACCTCTCTACACCATTATCCATTCCCACATAGAAGCACCTCTACACCATTATCCATTCCCACATAGAAGCACCTCTACACCATTATCCATTCCCACATAGAACCTCTCTACACCATTATCCATTCCCACATAGAAGCACCTCTCTACACCATTATCCATTCCCACATAGAAGTACCTCTCACATTATCCATTCCCACATAGAATCTCTCTACACCATTATCCATTCCCACATAGAAGTACCTCTCCACACCATTATCCATTCCCACATAGAAGTACCTCTCTACACCATATCCATTCCCACATAGAAGTACCTCTCCACACCATTATCCATTCCCACATAGAAGCCTCTCTACACCATTATCCAGTCCCACATAGAAGTACCTCTCCACACCATTATCCATTCCCACATAGAAGTACCTCTCTACACCATTATCCATTCCCACATAGAAGCACCTCTACACCATTATCCATTCCCACATAGAAGTACCTCTCTACACCATTATCCATTCCCACATAGAAGTACCTCTCTACACCATTATCCATTCCCACATAGAAGTACCTCTCTACACCATTATCCATTCCCACATAGAAGCACCTCTACACCATTATCCATTCCCACATAGAAGTACCTCTCCACACCATTATCCATTCCCACATAGAAGTACCTCTAGACACCATTATCCAGTCCCACATAGAAGTACCTCTCCACACCATTATCCATTCCCACATAGAAGCACCTCTCTACACCATTATCCAGTCCCACATAGAAGTACCTCTCCACACCATTATCCATTCCCACATAGAAGTACCTCTCTACACCATTATCCATTCCCACACAGAAACACCTCTCCACACCATTATCCATTCCCACATAGAAGTACCTCTCTACACCATTATCCATTCCCACACAGAAACACCTCTCCACCATTATCCATTCCCACATAGAAGCACCTCTCTACACCATTATCCATTCCCACATAGAAGTACCTCTCTACACCATTATCCATTCCCACATAGAAGTACCTCTCTACACCATTATCCATTCCCACACAGAAACACCTCTCCACACCAGTATCCATTCCCACATAGAAGCACCTCTCTACACCATTATCCATTCCCACATACAAGCACCTCTACACCATTATATATTCCCACATAGAAGGACCTCTCTACACCATTTCCATTCCCACACAGAAACACCTCTCCACACCATTATCCATTACCACATAGAATCACCTCTCTACACCATTATCCATTCCCACATAGAAGTACCTCTCTACACCATTATCCATTCCCACATAGAAGCACCTCTCTACACCATTATCCATTCCCACATAGAATCACCTATCTACACCATTATCCATTCCCACATAGAAGTATCTCTCTACACCATTATCCATTCCCACATAGAATCACCTCTCTACACCATTCCCACATACAAGCACCCCTACACCATTATCCATTCCCACATACAAGCACCTCTACACCATTATCCATTCCCACATAGAAGCACCTCTAGACACCATTATCCATTCCCACATAGAAGCACCTCTACACCATTATCCATTCCTCACATAGAAGCACCTTACACCATTATCCATTCCCACATAGAAGTCATCTCTACACCATTATCCATTCCCACATAGAAGTACCTCTCTACACCATTATCCATTCCCACATAGAAGCACCTCTACACCATTATCCATTCCCACATAGAAGCACCTCTCTACACCATTATCCATTCCCACATAGAATCACCTCTCTACACCATTATCCATTCCCACATAGAAGCACCTCTCTACACCATTATCCATTCCCACATAGAAGCACCTCTCTACACCATTATCCATTCCCACATAGAATCACCTCTCTACACCATTATCCATTCCCACATACAAGCACCTCTCTACACCATTATCCATTCCCACACAGAAACACCTCTCCACACCATTATCCATTCCCACATAGAAGTACCTCTCTACACCATTATCCATTCCCACATACAAGCACCTCTACACCATTATCCATTCCCACATACAAGCACCTCTACACCATTATCTATTCCCACATAGAAGTACCTCTCCACACCATTATCCATTCCCACATAGAAGTACCTCTAGACACCAGTATCCAGTCCCACATAGAAGTACGTCTCCACACCATTATCCATTCCCACATAGAAGTACCTCTAGACACCATTATCCAGTCCCACATAGAAGTACCTCTAGACACCATTATCCAGTCCCACATAGAAGTACCTCTAGACACCATTATCCAGTCCCACATAGAAGTACCTCTCCACACCATTATCCATTCCCACATAGAAGTACATCTCTACACCATTATCCATTCCCACACAGAAACACCTCTCCACCATTATCCATTCCCACATAGAAGCACCTCTCTACACCATTATCCATTCCCACATAGAAGTACCTCTCTACACCATTATCCATTCCCACATAGAAGTACCTCTCTACACCATTATCCATTCCCACACAGAAACACCTCTCCACACCAGTATCCATTCCCACATAGAAGCACCTCTCTACACCATTATCCATTCCCACATAGAAGCACCTCTACACCATTATCTATTCCCACATAGAAGCACCTCTCTACACCATTTCCATTCCCACATAGAAGCACCTCTCCACACCATTATCCATTCCCACATAGAATCACCTCTCTACACCATTATCCATTCCCACATAGAAGTACCTCTCTACACCATTATCCATTCCCACATAGAAGCACCTCTCTACACCATTATCCATTCCCACATAGAATCACCTCTCTACACCATTCCCACATACAAGCACCCTACACCACCATTCCATTCCCCATACAAGCACCTCTACACCATTATCCATTCCCACATAGAATCACCTCTCTACACCATTATCCATTCCCACATACAAGCACCCCTACACCATTATCCATTCCCACATACAAGCACCTCTACACCATTATCCATTCCCACATAGAAGCACCTCTTACACCATTATCCATTCCCACATAGAATCACCTCTCTACACCATTATCCATTCTCACATAGAAGCACCTCTCTACACCATTATCCATTCCCACATAGAAGCACCTCTCTACACCATTATCCATTCCCACATAGAAGCACCTCTCTACACCATTATCCATTCCCACATAGAAGCACCTCTCTACACCATTATCCATTCCCACATAGAAGCACCTCTCTACACCATTATCCATTCCCACATAGAAGCACCTCTCCATGCCATTATCCATTCCCACATAGAAGCACCTCTCTACACCATTATCCATTCCCACATAGAAGCACCTCTCCACACCATTATCCATTCCCACATAGAAGCACCTCTCCATGCCATTATCCATTCCCACATAGAAGCACCTCTCTACACCATTATCCATTCCCACATAGAAGCACCTCTCTACACCATTATCCATTCCCACATAGAAGCACCTCTCCACACCATTATCCATTCCCACATAGAAGCACCTCTCCACACCATTATCCATTCCCACATAGAAGCACCTCTCTCACACCATTATCCATTCCCACATAGAAGCACCTCTCTACACCATTATCCATTCCCACATAGAAGCACCTCTCTACACCATTATCCATTCCCACATAGAAGCACCTCTCTACACCATTATCCATTCCCACATAGAAGCACCTCTCTACACCATTATCCATTCCCACATAGAAGCACCTCTCTACACCATTATCCATTCCCACATAGAAGCACCTCTCTACACCATTATCCATTCCCACATACAAGCACCTCTCTACACCATTATCCATTCCCACATAGAAGCACCTCTATACACCATTATGTTCATTCCTATATTTTATTCCAATAAATACTTACTTGACGCATCGACTCAGCGGGAAAGATCGGCACTCGATACCAAGTTCCTTTGCTTTGCCAAAACTTTCTCTTGGCCGTGTTGGAAACTTATCCAAAAGTCCGCCCATAACGTAAATCTTATCACTGTTAAAGTTGCCTCCCCAACCAGCCCCTTCCGGGCTTAGGTAAACAAGATTTTCTTTTGGAAAAATCTCTGTGAAATGTTCGGTGTGAAATCTGAATGGCATACTCTCTCCTTCCTTACTGTTACACAGACTGCTAATAATAGAATTCCTGTGAACACTGGTAAGATGGAGACATATTGGTTCCTCCTGCTGTACGTTCCAGCCGGTAAACAGCACCAACTGTTGCAAAAGTAGTCTCTCCTCACGCACTGATTGATGGTAATCTAAATCAACAATCATAGGGTGTCCAAACATTTGTACACGATTTCTTCTCCATTTCAAATCCCACCTTTTTCTATTATGAACATGTATTGAAAATACATTTTCTGCCAGATCGTTTTCTGGTTGTGAAATCTTTTCTCTCTGTTTCTGTTCTTTTCGTAACTTAGAATTTTCCATCGAAACTTCTTTCTTGAATAGATATCTGCAGTATTTCCGAAGCGCATGAAACCCGCGTATTTCCGTCAATATTATCTTCCAGTCTGCGCTCGAGATGGTCTGGGGGACCTGTAAGAAACATAAAATGCAACTATTTACAACCTCCATCCGAAGCTTGCAGTCTTGTGAAACTGTACCTAACCTACTCTTGACAATTATGATAAATGATTCACCAGTTACTAGCAAATGTCCCTTAGCCAAGTTACACGTTATGTATATGTGTAATTATTATGTAATGTGTAATTATGTATATGTGTAATTATTATGTATATGTAATTATTATGTATATGTGTAATTATTATGTATATGTGTAATTATTATGCATATGTGTAATTATTATGTAAATGTGTAATTATTATGTATATGTAATTATTATGTATATGTGTAATTATTATGTATATGTGTAATTATTATGTAAATGTGTAATGATTATGTATATGTGTAATTATTATGTATATGTGTAAATAGTATGTATATGTGTAATTATTATGTAAATGTGTAATTATTATGTATATGTGTAAATATTATGTATATGTGTAATTATTATGTATATGTGTAATTATTATGTATATGTGTAATGTAATTATTATGTATATGTGTAATTATTATGTATATGTGTAATGTAATTATTATGTAAATGTGTAATTATTATGTATATGTGTAATTATTATGTATATGTGTAAATATTATGTATATGTGTAATTATTATGTATATGTGTAATTATTATGTAAATGTGTAATTATTATGTATATGTGTAATTATTATGTATATGTGTAATGTAATTATTATGTATATGTGTAATTATTATGTAAATGTGTAATTATTATGTATATGTGTAAATATTATGTATATGTGTAAGTATTATGTATATGTGTAATTATTATGTAAATGTGTAATTAGTATGTATATGTGTAAATATTATGTATATGTGTAATTATTATGTATATGTGTAATGTAATTATTATGTATATGTGTAATTATTATGTATATGTGTAATTATTATGTAAATGTGTAATTATTATGTATATGTGTAATTATTATTATGTATATGTGTAATTATTATGTAAATGTGTAATTATGTATATGTGTAAATATTATGTATATGTGTAATTATTATGTATATGTGTAATTATTATGTAAATGTGTAATTATTATGTATATGTGTAATTATTATGTATAATGTGTAATTATTATGTATATGTGTAATTATGATGTATATGTGTAAGTATTATGTATAATGCAATTATTATGTATATGTGTAATTATTATGTAAATGTGTAATTATTATGTATAGTTGTAATTATTATGTATAATGTAATTATTATGTATATGTGTACTTATTATGTATATGTGTAATTATTATGTATATGTGTAATTATTATGTATAATGTAATTATTATGTAAATGTGTAATTATTATGTATATGTGTAATTATTATGTATAATGTAATTATGATGTATATGTGTAATTATGATGTATATGTGTAATTATTATGTATAATGTAATTATTATGTATATGTGTAATTATTATGTATATGTGTAATTATTATGTATAATGTAATTATGATGTATATGTGTAATTATGATGTATATGTGTAATTATGATGTATATGTGTAATTATTATGTACACTGAACCAAATTTCTAAACGGCCACCTGTTTTTTAACAGTATTTGGGAAAAACCTACAATCATACAATATCAATAATCATATCATCATTTAATACATTTTATTCCATATGTTTATACAACAATTCACTAAAATTAAAAAAGCGGCTAAGACGTAACAATGAAAACAATAAAATCACCCCATAACAAAAAGTCACAAATCTGAAAACATCGCTATTATGGTATTTCAATACCTCGTTATGTCCCCCTTCTGCGGCAATAACGGCACGACACCTCGCCCTCATTGATACAATGTATCTTTGGAGATAGCGTTGCGGAATTGTTGCCCATGCCTGCATTATGTCACGCTCTAATTCACGCATGTTAAGTTGCTGTGGTTGGGCTCTGACCTTCCTTTTCAACAGGTCCCATACATGTTCTATGGGGTTCAAATCGGGGCTTTTCGCCGGCCATGGAAGAGTTTGCACGTTGTTAGCAGTCAACATAGCCCGAGTGTTCCTGGCAACATGGCAGGGTGCGTTGTCTTGTGCCAAAATCATACCACGATTGCCATTAACATGCGGTACAAGGACGTGTTGTAGGATATCGTTTTGATATTTTCTGGCATTTAAGTTACCTCGAATTGGTACAATGGGTGTCCTAGTATGCATTGATACGCCAGCCCAGACCACCAATGAGTCGCCTCCGTACTTATCGACCTGTACTACACAGTGCGCTGTTTCGCTCGCCCCGACGGCGGTATGCTCGGACGCGTCCGTCGGCCCCACGGAGTGTAAACCTTGACTCATCCACAAATATAACATTAGACCAGTCCGCTCTCGTAAACCTGAAATGCCGTCTAGCCCATGCTAACCGTGCCCGTCTATGGTCTCTCGTTAGAATTGGACCCTTTCGTGGTCGTCGGGCTCGTAATCCGACGGCTCTGAGACGATTACGTACAGTTTGTGCATGGATGTGGCGGTTATGTGTGCCAATAGTGACCCTTGCCGTTCTGGTAGCTGGGGTGAAGCGGTCCCGTAAGTGGGAAACAATAATGTGCCGGTCCTGTCTGCGTGTGGTTACCCTCCCTTTAGGGCTTCGTCGGATGTCTGCTACACTTCCGGTACGTCTAAACTTCGCCCATAGCTGCTGAATGGTGGAATGCTGTCTATTGAAATGTCGAGCAACCTGAAATGATAATAAAAGGGTCATAACTCCGAAGTTCCTAGAGTGATATTGCTGGTTATCGGACTTTCAAAATGGCTGTATAAGAATATTACATTTCATGATTTTTGATAACATTGAGGTAAACTGGTTAATTTCATCGCAAATGTGTACCTACCTGCCTAATTGAAGTACCAGCATCCAGCATGCCAACAGCTCGCCCGCGTTCTTCAATGCTCATTCTCGCCATGTTTTGTGTGTTTTATATTCTGTACTAGACAGGGATTATACTACATATAAAATGGACACTCACCATGCTATGCACGTGGCCCTCGTGCCGATTTATACAAATTGGTCTCTCCTTCCCACTTGATCAAATCTGGCACCAGAAACGGGTTAGATATCGATTTATTATAGCGTATAGAACTCCGTTGCAAATTTTAGAATTTATACATATAACCATTCTCTTGAAATCGCATTTTATATATTGGCCGTTTAGAAATTTGGTTCAGTGTATATGTGTAATTATTATGTATATGTGTAATTATTATGTATATGTATAATTATTATGTATATGTGTAAATAGTATGTATATGTGTAATTATGATGTATATTGATCAGGAAATAAAAATCGAAAAAAAAAAAGTTACACGATGTTGTGTGAATGGAAATTAAATACAAGTTTAAACTTTAGTTATTTTAGCTTTAACAATTTATATTAATCACACTCGTTGGCGAATGAAAGCTATATGTGGTCATTTGTGTTGGAGGAAACCGGAGAAAACCCACCACCTATGGAAGTTAATATTTATATATATTAACCCCCAGCCCACCACCACCAAAATTGAGACACATCTCAGAAATGGCTCTACAGTGCTGGCTTTTCTATTATCTCCCCATGGCAGATAAAGTCTGATTTATCTCGAAATGTATAATGGGTCTGTTTATTTGAAACAGTGACTGTAAAAAGAGAATTTTTACAAATCCTACTTTCATGAGGGAGTTTTGGGACGAAGAACTATGTTTGCTGACCGCCTTTCCCCCCTCCTTAATGCATATGTTCGGCTTGCAAGCGACATGTGACATTAAATGTATCTTTCTTGAGGATCCAATCACCAAATTTCCCCTCCCATCGGGATTTCGGGTTTTCAAAAGATTTTCTGAATAATGCAGCACCACTTTCCACAAAAGAGAACGGGCGACAGAATGCAAATCTCGGGTAGCGAGAAGCAATGGGAAAGGTCGAGATTACGCTTTTCCAGTTAGAATCAAGCCTCCCTCTGGTAGCACATTTGCGGCTATGTATTAACGGATGGTGTTTGCTGACTAAAAGTATTTTTATTTCTGGATCACTGATCCACGCGCTGCCAATGTTTACATATGAATTAACACCCCCCCGGCACGGTGGTCACCAGATCGGACAGGTTGGATTTTCTCCGGGTGCTCCGGTTTCCTCCCACACGAATTACCACATATACGCTTTCATCCGCTCCAACGAGAGTGATTAATATAAGTTGTTGTTGTTAAAACTTGCTTCGGAATAGTTGTAAAATAAATAAAGTTTAAAAAAAAAGAAGGAAATGAACACAATATTAACAATCTCCCAAACAGTATTTGTGTTCACAACAGTTACTGCCTTCATCCATGGTGTATACCCTTTCATTCTCCACTTGTAACTGTCCCATCACAGCTTCGACCCTCACTTTCTCATTCCTCATCTCATCACTAAGTGTTCTCATAAACTCATCAGCCTCTGCATTCCGCAGCTCAACTGAAATAAACATATGTACACATATTGGACAACCTGATTGGGTGTCCTATTGGAGAAGCTGATTGGGTGTCCTATTGGAGAAGCTGATTGGGTGTCCTATTGGAGAAGCTGATTGGGTGTCTTATTGGACAACCTGATTGGGTGTCCTATTGGATAACCTGATTGGGTGTCCTATTGGACAACCTGATTGGGTGTCTTATTGGACAAGCTGATTGGGTGTCCTATTGGAGAAGCTGATTGGGTGTCCTATTGGAGAAGCTGATTGGGTGTCTTATTGGACAAGCTGATTGGGTGTCCTATTGGACAAGCTGATTGGGTGTCTTATTGGACAACCTGATTGGGTGTCCTATTGGACAAGCTGATTGGGTGTCTTATTGGACAACCTGATTGGGTGTCCTATTGGAGAACCTGATTGGGTGTCCTATTGGAGAAGCTGATTGGGTGTCTTATTGGACAACCTGATTGGGTGTCTTATTGGACAAGCTGATTGGGTGTCCTATTGGATAACCTGATTGGGTGTCTTATTGGACAACCTGATTGGGTGTCCTATTGGAGAAACTGATTGGGTGTCCTATTGGAGAAGCTGATTGGGTGTCTTATTGGACCGTATAATTTTATAGTATGTATTATTTTGTTTATGGAGTAGTATATTACTGTATATCATGTATTATATGCCCCCCCCCCCCCTAGTGCGGGGAGACATATTGTTTTTGCCTAGATGCTGTTTGTCCGTACCCATAAAATGGTACTTATGTAGCTAGGAAGACAATAGGTTTACTGTCTAGTGGTCTAGGGGTTATGTGGCTATAAACACTATTATGTTTATGTCGCTATAGAGAACAAAGAAATAGCCACTATATACAATTTTGGGTACATCCGACCTCACCTACCATCAGATATTTTACACACTATCTCAAATAAATTCCCCTGTTATTCAAACAGGAATACTTAGGCTACTGTTGCATAAACTTGTTGTCCGACCGTTATTGATCAATCAACATTATTAAAAAAATCAGTAAGTTGTCAGATAATCAGTAAAACGATGCAGCATGGGCGACATCGCTGAAACTGTCTGATTTATCACGAAATGCAACATCGGTCCTTTCATTTTGGAATCCAGTTTCAGATGTTGCACGATTTTATCAAAATCATGTTAATTAATTGATAACAAATTTTTATAGGTAAGTAACTGTAACCATTGGATATATTGTATAATACCTAATTTAGTAATTGAATAATCATAAGATGAGAAAGTGGATGCAAATGATAGCATGTTGTGTAAAGGAAACAACGATAAAAACAGAGGAAAACACTTAAAAAGAGTACCTACATGTACATACTTTTAGGGAGTATTCAGGGGCAGTAACTGACCGATGTCTCACATTGTCAAATACTCGTATGAAATATCAGGACAGAGTGGTCCAGGTACAATACCCTAGTCTTCTTCACAAGTCTGTCTACAGTCAAACATGTGCTTACTGTTAGTGGTCACCTCCATTAAGCAGTCAGTTTCCAGATTCCCCAATATGTTGTTTTCTATTATACATTTGACCTCTATTAGATTAGATATTTAGGTTAATATACTATTATATCTCCATACAAACGACAGCCATTTAGCTATCATGCAGTGGATAAGTAGTCACCATATCTATCCCACCTCCATAGATATTACTGGGACTACATGACAATCTGGCGTTTATTATGAACATTGGCTTGGCTACTACCTTGTCAATGTATGTCGTATTGGTAATGGCGTCAAGAGGTGCTTCTATGAGGGAAAGGGTTAAGCAGCCACCTGTGCTAAGCAGCCACTTTCTGTGATTCCCTTGGCTGGCTGCTTAAGACAAGTTCGAGTGTAATTGTTTTGCGAGGTTGTGTATAACAGAAAAGGATACCAGGATCGTTTTACACATTCAATGTTTTTACCTGCTAATAATGGTTTTTTCGCCAATCCCAGACCTGTCTCTTGCGCGGCCATTTCATGTTTAGGAACAACATTACCATCTTCACAGAAATTTACCCGAAGTAGTCCAGCCTGTATACTAGAAGGTTTCAGTAAACACCTCAGTGTAGAAACACAGTATTTGTGTAGGTACATGTTGAAGAATCTGGAACGATTACAAGATGCAATGTTTTGATCATATGATATCATTTTTATGCAGGGTTCCTGATGTCGGTCGTCAATGGCGCAAAAAATCAAAACAAATATTGGCGATAAATTTTGTGAATTGGCGCAATTTGATTTTTTTGGGCACATGTTTTGTCAACAAATATTTATTTGTGAACTATATGGCTCTTAGTTGACTCCAAGTTTTTAAATTGGCAACAGAAATGGCGCAGACAAACATTCAGACATAGGGAACCCTGTTATGTTAGACATCTTTAACATTATCCGACTTGCAATCATACATGTAGTGGCGTCCGTGGTCCAGTTGTAGAGCGTCGGATTTGGAATCGAACGGTCCCGGGTTCGATACTCGGACGGTCAGGCCACGTATGTAGTGTCATTGAGCAAGGCACCTCACACACATTGCTTAGTACTGGTTAATCGCTTAGGTCGGCTAAGCCTGCCCAGGAAAACATGTCTAAGTCCCCGCGAGGGGTTTGACATTAAAGGAACATACATACAAACCTGTGTTAGTGGTCACCTCCATTATGCAACCAACCTGTATTAAGCAACCAGTCTCCAGATTCCCAATATGTTGTTTATTATACATGTCACCTCTATTAAGCAGTCACCTGTGATAAGCAGCCACTTTTGACTGTATAACTACAGTCAAATCTGTCTTTAGCAGCCAGCCAAGGGAATCACAGAAAGTGGCTGTGAAATACAGTAAACGTTTAGCCTTTTTTCATTATTTATGCCGTTTTTATCAATTTGATTCCAAAATCCCTTGACTTTTCCCCAATTTTAAATTTCTCTGACTAATTAAAAAACTTTATTTATTTTACAATGAATGCGAAACAAGTTTCAACAACTTATATGAAACACTCTCGTAAATGTGGTAATTTGTGTGGGAGAAAACCCACCTGTACGATCTGGCGACCACCGTACCATCTCAGATACTTCCCAGTCCAAGGAACGAACCTGGGTTATCTTGGTGAGAAGCGAGCGCGCTAACAAATGCGCTAATCGGACAGCCATTATTTTCATTCTATGTATTTTAACTGTTAACTTTTAGTATTGATCTGCAATAAATTAAACTAAGTGCTTCAGTTGCTTACTTTCGAAATATGTAACTTAGGTCAATATCTAGCTTATCTTAGTTAAGCCCCTTAATCTGCTAATCACACAAGCGACTGTATAATAGTTTAATACAGTGTATTCGCGAAAACAGGTGACAACCCTCTATGACCTCCGCAATTATATCGAGTACATGTATTTTCCGACAAAACCATGGACATGATGTGTATATTGAATTACCTTACGGCATATGGAACTAAAAATCTTCCGTATTGTTCTAAAATATTGAAATTAGAAACTCATCGTGTTTAGACTTCGTAAAATCTTTATCTCAACCAGCCGATCAGAATATAGTATCAACCACGCATAAAGAACGCCTTCATCACTTGCTCCGCCCAGGGTTAGGGTCAAAACGCGTGATTGATGTCATTATTCAGTTGGGTGGTTGAGAAAAAAGGCTTACCGTTTAGACTTAGTGTTAGATGTAAACGGCCTTCACCGGTATGGGTCAGACACCGCTATTGCAATTTGCATAGGCCACCAATATAACACATAGTGCCATTAGATTTCCCCCAACAATAGTTTGGCACAAAAGACAGTCGTTTTCAGCAGACTGGCCATTGAGCCACAGGAAAATGTCAAATTTCAATGAGGTTGACCAATTGCGCTTTTGTTTATTTCCCACTAAAGGCACACACTCCCTACTGTGAAGGTAATTTGGTGGTGAATGCTGCACTGACACCTGCATTTATAATATGCTGTTTGGTGGTGAATGTTGCACTGACACCTGCATTTATAATATGCTGTTTATTTGTCACAAAATAGTATGCAAATATTCTAAAATATTCCAAAATGCAGCTCATATATTGTATTTTAATATTTAGAAGTCATTTTCACTATTGCTGACAATACCTACTCATTCAACCAATCCCAGACCACTATATCAATAACACAGTCTGACCTATGACTAAACAACGAATTCAAGTCATTCCGCAGATACGAATGAATGACAATAGCTGATTGTTTTATCCTCTTCCGATAATGAACAGTATAGTATTGTCATACATTGACATATCAAAATGAATGCAAAGTATTATTAGATTTTGGATTGGATTTTGTCTATTAGATGATATAAGTCTCCGTGCAGTGTCGTTAGAACTCGCCTTTCACTGCTATCATCAGGACTGCATGTTCACTCTCTATTAGATGATATACGTCTCCATGGCAGCGTGTTCTAACTCACTGTTGTTAGAACTCGCCTTTCACTGCTATCATCAGGACTGCACGTTCACTCTCTATCAGGAAAAAGTGATAAATGTGTGAAAGTTGTCAGTCACTTACAGAGGTTGTAAAGTTGAGCATTGATTAATACAGGGCTTGTCCTCTCCAAATAATAATCAGAAAATGATGGGTGAGTAGTAATAGAAACGACAAACAAAATATGTATTTATAATAATTAAATACTATATAATAAGTATATAATATTATATTAAATACTGAAATTATGTCATGAGAGAATCATTGGGAGGGAGGGGGTAAATTACTAGCAATAAGTGCAGATCCTGATGAGACGCTACGACCTAGCTCATCTGCATATATACTTTTTGCTACCTATTTAGAGGTATGTAGTGTTCAAAGGGTTAATGCTCGGGCCAATTGATACGTGGTCCGCATTACTAGAGAGATATTAAAACTGCTAAACAAGATCATTAATTCACTTTGTGAGAGCTTCAGTTATTATAAGTCATAACTTTCAAAATGGTGTCAAGATTCCTTTTAACCATTTGTAAACTAGTGGACGATAAAAATTACTTTTGCAAACAGCACATAGCCAGATGAGACGGCACAAAACATAATGTCTGATCAGGCTCTATGCTGCTTGCTATTCCGATAGTGGAGAGAAGTACTAGGCTGAATGACAAACAACATAGATCCTGATCAGACACATCACTATGCTGTGGCTGATCTGGATCCATGTTGTTT
Source organism: Archivesica marissinica (assembly GCA_014843695.1). Taxonomy (NCBI): domain Eukaryota; kingdom Metazoa; phylum Mollusca; class Bivalvia; order Venerida; family Vesicomyidae; genus Archivesica; species Archivesica marissinica. Next base: position 32,284,432 of record CM026398.1, read on the forward strand.
GCAAATATGATTTTATGTACTCAGTAGGCAACAGGTTAATGCTAGTGATGCTATGATCCTAGCCTGGGAACAGGCGTTGATATATTTTGGCTGGGCAGTCATATAAATATATTTTAACTCCGAGACCATTAATTGGGCCGTATTGAGTTTCTGATAAGATCAATGTCATTTTGCCATAAGTAAATTAGTGAAAAATCGACAGACTGGAACCCAGGCTACTATGATTCGTACAAGGTAATAAAGTGTAGATTTCTTCAGTATATACAACACAGATGGCTATGGTTCTTACATGCAGCGCTGCGCCCCATTCATGATTGCCCTCTATCCATAAATCAAATTGTCAAAGCTTTTCAAAGTTAATTTCAGAACCCAGTTTGCATGTTTACACCAACACGACATTCAATACAAAGCAAGTCTAACCTGTCTTAAACAGCCAGCCAAGGAAATCACAAAAGTGGCTGCTTAGCACAGGTGGCTGCTTAATAGAGGTTAAATGTATAACTAATGTACCATATTAGGACTCTGACCACTGGTTGCTTACCACACAGGTGGTTGCTTTATAGAGGTGACCACTAACACAGGTTTGACTATATGTATGTATACATAATAATGAACAGAATCCAATTAAACCAACTCTCATAAAACCAACTCTCATAAAACCAACTCTCATAAAACCAACTCTCATAAAACCAACTCTCATAAAACCAACTCTCATAAAACCAACTCTCATAAAACCAACTCTCATAAAACCAACTCTCATAAAACCAACTCTCATAAAACCAACTCTCATTTTTTTAAGATATACATGTTTAACCATTTGCCTGCTTAGTAAATAAAATAACATTTGCAAACAACATAGATCCAGTTCAGCTGCGGCGTAATGCTGCGTCTGATCAGGATCTATGTTGTTTGCTATTCAGCCAACACCACTATCCAATAGCAAAGAGCATGATCAGACGGCACATTCTGATCTGGTTCTATGCTGTTTGCAAGTGATTTTATCTGCTGCTTAAGTGCAAAGTGTTATTAGCAGAAATATATGTATACTGTATTAATAGTTACTACATGTACATGTAAATGCATCATAAGCCTATGTAGGCTGGCTGTTTTGTTTATATATATAGTTCATACAAATTTATTTTAGCTCGATTGCAAAACAAGTTCATACAACTTATATTAATCACTCTCGAGACCTCATTCCTGATGGAATCCATTGCCACGAGGGAGAGAGATGAGGCAACATGGAATTTAAATACCTTGCCTAACGGCACAATCATAATGGCTCCAGCGTAGCTTGAACTCCGGACCTTTCGCACCTGAAGCGAACGCGCATCCACTGCGCTATCACGACTATATTGTTACTACATGTATAATTATGCAACAAGTTGCTCTATAATTAAATAATAATCTATACCGGTACGTAAATCATCGATACACGACAGTTTATACAGTAACAACAAAGGCAAATGTGTCTATATTTCTTAATTATTTTAATATAGAAATAATGCGTCAGATCTATAGAGTATAGTAGGATATTGGATACGGCAGCAAACAAATAATTGCTCTTTCGTAATTGTTCATATTAAATCAGAGCTTGTCCATATTAAATCAGAGCTTGTCCATATTAAACCAGGGTTTGTCCATATTAAATCAGAGCTTGTCCATATTAAATCAGAGCTTGTCCATATTAAATCAGAGCTTGTCCATATTAAATCAGAGCTTGTCCATATTAAATCAGAGCTTGTCCATATTAAACCAGGGTTTGTCCATATTAAATCAGGGCTTGTCCATATTAAATCAGGGTTTGTCCATATTAAATCAGAGCTTGTCCATATTAAATCAGAGCTTGTCCATATTAAATCAGAGCTTGTCCATATTAAATCAGAGCTTGTCCATATTAAACCAGGGTTTGTCCATATTAAATCAGGGCTTGTCCATATTAAATCAGGGTTTGTCCATATTAAATCAGAGCTTGTCCATATTAAATCAGAGCTTGTCCATATTAAATCAGAGCTTGTCCATATTAAATCAGAGCTTGTCCATATTAAACCAGGGTTTGTCCATATTAAATCAGGGCTTGTCCATATTAAATCAGGGTTTGTCCATATTAAATCAGAGCTTGTCCATATTAAATCAGAGCTTGTCCATATTAAATCAGAGCTTGTCCATATTAAATCAGAGCTTGTCCATATTAAACCAGGGTTTGTCCATATTAAATCAGGGCTTGTCCATATTAAATCAGGGTTTGTCCATGTTAAATCAGAGCGTGTCCATATTAAATCAGAGCTTGTCCATATTAAATCAGAGCTTGTCCATATTAAATCAGGGCTTGCCCATATTAAATCAAGGCATGTCCATTTTCAGAGAGGACAATCCCTGTACCTGTCTGTTAAAAATATTTTCCTTGAGCACTGAAATAATTCAATGTTTCATGATTATTATGAGCTATTTGACATCACTTGTTTCAAGTAATATTTATTATAAGGTGATGGATTTGTTTAAGATTAATTGGCCATGTATGTTCAACTTATATTTAATTCCTTCACATCCCTAAAATAGTAAAAAAAGAAGTGGATGTATTGCATAATATTAACTTATAGTTCATGACCATTATACTAATACAATTGAGTCAATTGCAAACAGATGGTAACAACTGAATAGAATAGAGAATGGTGCAAAACAATCAAATGGAAAAAGAAACAAATGTTTGGAGAGGGGGGGGGGTTTGATCGGCCGAGGGGGTGGGGGCCTTGATCGGCCAAGGGGGGTAGTTAAAACACTGGCGAACATTTTATTTTCTCCAGCTTAAAATTATTAAATTTCGACAGATATACTTTGTATGCTACAGTATACATGTACTAGTATACAATGGAGTTAATTGACATGAATTTGGTAAAATAACATTTATTATACGGAAAACAGTAAAAACAATTGATTCCAACTAAAAGGACCAACATATAGTTTAGGATAAATCAGACATTTGAGAGTAGTAATCGAAAAACCTGCGATATACAGCTTTCTGTCCAATTCCTTAGATCAGTTGTTGTAAATAATCATGTATTGACAGAAAATAAATATGATTAAACTAAAAAAAAACAGCAATCGCTCATTGTCCTTTATCCATACATCAAGTCTCACATGATGTTGTCGGGATACTTCGGATATACTCTGGAAAAGCATTTAAGTAAAAAGGGGAGATAATTCAGCCAATACAACACCAAGAGTTATTGATCTTGTACTCTGCCTCATTGCCATCTATCCGTACATGTACATCGAGCCTTAAATTATACCATTACATAAATATAGAGATTAAAAGATATACGCATCATTCTCCATTTGATTTATGCTGAGATAAAATAGACATAATTTGTTTGTAGCGTTCATCGTTGATGCGTCGTTTGTTGTAACTGTTATCCACAGAGGGATCCACGGGAGTATGTGGTTTGAAGTGTTCTTTCTTGCTACGCGATAATACACTATAGCATGACGGCGGTAGATGATCTAGCATCGTTCGTTCCCAGTTTCCGTGATGATTCATATCGTGTATGATTTTCAACGGAATGTCACACGTTAGGGGATGACCCGCTCTGCTTCCATATATGAATCTAAAAAATGAAAAGGTTAAAGCTGACTACCGTATGCACTCGACCATAAGTCAACGTCACTCGTAAGTCGTCCTCACTCGTAAGTCATCCTCACTCGTAAGTTGTCCTCACTCACAAGTCAACCTCACTCACAAGTCAACCTCACTCGTAAGTCAACCTCACTCGTAAGTCAATCTTACTCGTAAGTCATCCTCACTCACAAGTTATCCTCACTTGTAAGTCATCCTCACTCATAAGTTGTCCTCACTCATAAGTCGTCCTCACTAGTAAGTCGTCCTCACTCACAGTCGTCCTCGCTCATAAGTCATCCTCACTCGTAAGTCGTCCTCACTCATAAGTCGTCCTCACTCACAAGTCGTCCTCATTCGCAAGTAAGTCATCCTCACTCGTAAGTCGTCCTCTCTCGTATGTTGTCCTCACTCACAAGTCGTCCTCACTCACAAGTCGTCCTCACTCACAAGTTGTCTTCACTCGCAAGTCGTGCTCACTCGTAAGTCGTCCTCACTCATAAGTCGTCCTCACTCGTAAGTCGTCCTCACTCATAAGTCGTCCTAACTCATAAGTCATCCTCACTCGTAAGTCGTCATCACTCATAAGTTGTCCTCACTCATAAGTCATCCTAACTCGTAAGTCGTCCTCACTCATAAGTCGTCCTCACTCATAAGTCGTCCTCACTCATAAGTCGTCATCACTCGTAAGTTGTCCTCACTCATAAGTCGTCCTAACTCATAAGTCGTCCTCACTCATAAGTCGTCCTCACTCATAAGTCGTCCTCACTCGTAAGTCGTCATCACTCGTAAGTTGTCCTCACTCACAAGTCGTCATCACTCGTAAGTTGTCCTCACTCACAAGTCGTCATCACTCGTAAGTTGTCCTCACTCACAAGTCGGTTCCACTAGGATCTACAACAATCATTAGATTAGGTTACACCACTCTATAGTTTTTAATTTTCATGTGACAACTTAACAAATTTGTGGATATATAGTCAATGAAAGGGCAATAACTCTGGTGTTACTAGCCCAATTTCGACAAAATTCACACATGCACCACTGCACTATAGTGATATTAAACTTTGTATAATTCAATCCATTAGTTACTGAGATCTGACACAGACGCACACGGACGGACGACGTCAACTCAATATAATTATCTAAAAACATCTTTTCAAAATTAGTAATGTACATGCACAAACACATACTTGACATTTCTACTCAGCGGGAATGATCGGCACTCGATGCCCAGTTCCTTTGCTTTGCCAAAACTTGCTCCTTGCCGTGGCGAATACTTATCCGCGAATCCACCCATAACATAAATCTTATCCTTGTTAAAATGTCCTTTCCAAGCAGCCCCATCTGAGCTTAGATAAATAAGCTTTTTTTTCGGAAAAATCTCTGTGAAATGTTTCTTATGCAATATACACGGCGCAGTCTGTTCTTCGTTACTGTTATAGATAGCATTAATAATGGAGTTTCTAAGAATGCTAGTCAGATGCACACACATCGGCTCTTCCTGATGCATGTTCCACACGAGAAACAATAGTAACTGTTGCCAAAGTATTGTCTCCTCACGCACGGAGTGCTCGTAATCTAAATCAACAACCACGTCCGGTTGTCCTAACATTATAACACGATTTCTTTTCCATTTTAATTCCAATCTGTGTGCATAATAATGACTTTTTGAAATATGATTTTGTCTATGGACTATCCCTAGTTGCTGACTCTTTCTCTGCTGCCTCTGTTCCCATCTCTGTGCCTTTTCCCTCTCGTGCGAGACTTCTTTCTTGAATAGATATCTGCAGTATTTTCGCAGTGCATGAAACCCGCTGATTTCTGTCAATAATATCTTCCAGTCTATGCTTGAGATGGTCTTGGGGACCTGTAAAACATAAAATGGAATCTATTTACAGTGTCAACCTTAAATTAGTCTTCGCGCAACTTGCCTGATCATATGCGACACACTTGGTAAATTTTGTGAGATCCTGTAAATATTGTGTGTGTTTTACGTTTATTTATCGTCGCTACCGGTTGCCCATATGAGCGACGCCTCCTGAAGAGATTAGTTATTTGAGATTTTGGAGGATAGTGCATGATACAGACAGAGACCAATTCCAGAATCTCCTCTGGTTCTTTTACGTGCACGGTGTAAAGCACCGACACGAGACCTCGGTTTAACGTCCCATCTGAAAGACTGTTAATTTTATTATGGTCAGACAGGGGATCGAACCTGCGATCCCTGGATTATCAGTCCAGCGTGTTACCACTGGACTACAGATCTGTCTGTAAATAATTTTCCAAATGTTGCTATATGTTTGGTTAAAACATATTTATTCGACATTATATAACATAATTTACTACAAATAATTATGTACACAATAAATACAAGTGGATTGAAATGAGAGATAAAAGCTTATTGAATTTCTCTCCATGCTATATGTTTGGTAAATGTTTGTTGAGTGTCCATAGACAAGCTTCACGTGTGACTTCTTGTTTTATGCATGGAAATTAATAATGATAATTAGCCGTTGTAGCCATTACGAATTTGCCAGGCAAGGTACTTAAATTCCACATTTCCTCATGATGATAGATTCCATCAGTCTCGAGAGCGATTAATATTATATTGTAAAAACTTGTTTCGCAAACGAGCTAAAATAAATTTGTATAAACTAATAATGATAACTAGATACAGGGTCATAGGTTATAAACCTTTTCTCAAATCTCAAACTTATGCTCAATGATATGATTGGTCGATTTGCTCTTGGCTCAACTAATCAGAAAGCTTGAGACTGAAATTGAGATTGGAGGAAAGCTTAGTTTATACAAATTTATTTTTAGCTCAATTACGAAACAAGTTCTTACAATTTATATTAATCATTCTCTCGAGACCTCATTCCTGATGGAATCCATTGCCACGAGGGAGAGGCAACATGGAATTTAAATGCCTTGTCCAACTAAGGGTACAATTGGAAAAAGTTTTACCATAGTAAAGTTTTATGACCTCAATGCATGGTAAATAATAAAATATGGGTATTTTGAGCTCCTGTTTGCTTCAATATATACAACATTATTTTTTATCCATACAATTTTATATCAAATAGTTATTGATGCAATTTTGAGCAATACATATTATTAGTTATCGATAATACAAATTTATTTTAGCTTGATTGCGAAACAAGTTCCTACAATTTATATATATCACTCTCGAGACCTTATTCCTGATGGAATCCATCGCCACGATGGAGTGAAAAGAGGCAATGTGGAATTTACATGCCTTGCTTAAAGGCACAGTGGTAACGGTAATAGCTGGGCGCGAACTCTGGGCCTTTCACACCTGAAGCGAACAAGCTACCACTGCGCTATCACGACTTCCATTCTGATCAGACATTTTATTCACAGAGCTTAGATTCTCTATGCCTTTGCTTCCGTTTACCTGTTGAAATATATGGAGACGGTTGTTGTTTAAAGCATAAATAGGTCAGGAAGACCTCCATTCGAAGATTACTGGGGAAAAAAACCCCGATGAAAATAGGTGTGAAAATGACTGCACTCCTATGATTTAAATCTACATTAAAAACATGCAATGCATCTATTTTTAAACATGCATGCATACTGAATACATGGGATCCCAAAACATTAGAAATAATGTCGGCGTAAAGGTGGGTGTTCTCTCCATTACAACAAACTGACCTCAGTTATAATCAGATAATGGGTAGATACATAGAGAATATATCACTTGCGTTATGCACGAAAATCAAGAATATACTCACAGACTTCTCGCTTGTGCTCCATGGGTTTATTTTGGCAGGTTGTCTACGTGTGCACAATTTATATTTAGATGACATGTACACCACAAGTTATTTATATAAGTGGGAATTTGAAATAAACAAAATGGCTTGGGGTATGTTAGTGGAAATATATTGAACACTTTGTCCATCAGTTCTTGGAATGTTAACCTATAAACAAAATAGCTTCAGGTATGTTAGTGGAAATATATTGATAAAACTTTGTCCATCAGTTCTTGGAATGTTAACCTATAAACAAAATGGCTTCGGGTATGTTAGTGGAAATATATTGAACACTTTGTCCATCAGTTCTTGGAATGTTGAACTATAAACAAAATGGCTTCGGGTATGTTAGTGGAAATATATTGAACACTTTGTCCATCAGTTCTTGGAATGTTGAACTATAAACAAAATGGCTTCGGGTATGTTAGTGGACATATATTGAAAACTTTGTTCCATCAGTTCTTGGAATATTCCTCTAAGTGTCCGTTAAAGGCATCGAAAGTCTTTAATAATGGTTATTCACAGGAAGTTTACTGGAGAGTGAATTAAATAGCTACAAGCCATTGTGACAAAAAAGTTGATCGGACAAAATGTTAACTTCTGTGTTACAGGTCAGAATTTATACAAACTATACGGTACGAGAGTTCATGATCTCCTTTGTGGGCATTTCGTTAACTTTGAGCATAAAAAGCTATCGAAAACGTCTCTAAGTTCGACAATATGAACCAAAATTTCATTAAGGGTTTGGTATGTAACTCATTCTAGATCTGATATTTTAGTAACAGTTTTCAATTTTTAATTTAGTAACCCTAAATGAATACGACTAAGAATTATGAATTTTCAAAAGGACGTTTTGGTTAGTTAATGGTAACTTACTCGCATGTCATTAATGCAACCCAGGTTTGATCATCAGAACGGGATGTATGCGAGATGGTATGGTGGATGCCAGATCAGACATTTGGTTTTTTTCTCCGGGTACCTCCCCACACGGATGACATATATAAAACATATTTCATCCGTGCAAACAAGAGTGATTAATATAAGTTATTAAAGCAGCATTACATCGTATGACATAAGAGATATTTGAAAAATTCTTACGTATGGGTAGCAATGCTTCTACACATTCTAACATTATACGTTGTATGTTCATTTGGTAAACAGTGTTTTTTGCGATAAAACAAACTCGAAACCGAAATTAGGACATTCCGAGTCGATCGGTCACGCACTTGTTTACAACCGGAACGCATCGTTCGCACTTGTTTACATTCGGAATGCATCGTCCCCATTTGTCCCACGTTGTCGTTTTTAATTAAATTACTTGATATGTTGATTCATACCTCTGTTAGCTAAATCTTTTAGGGACATTTCTACATCCCCGCGAGGGGTTCGACATTAGAGGAAGATAGATAGTATTTCATGTTCAATATATATACGTTGTTTTCTACACCCTCTGTTGTTTCATGCATGCGCGCTGTGCGTGTTGACATTTCGTGTGTTGATAAACAAATTCGCGTATATGACGGTTTAAATTTATTGGAATTTTATCGTTTCTGAGCGACTATTTCGATTTTTGTAAACACACACACATTAGTATTTATATTTTACCCAAAACATCCTTTATTACGATGTAATGCTGCTTTAAAGCTTGTTTTGCAATCGTAAAATAATTGAATTTACACTAGTAACCATATAACATATGCGTCGTCAAGAGGATTTTTTGGTCAGTTAATGGAAACTCCTTCTGTTTAACCCTTTCCCTCATAGAAGCACCGCTCGACGCCATTACCAATACGACATACATTGTGATATCTTAACCTTTCCCTCATAGAAGCACCTCTACAACATACATTGGCAATGTAGTAGCCTAACCAATAAAGGCCAGAATCTCATATAGTCCCAGTAATATCTATGGAGCACAGGGATTCGGCACGTTTGGGGGTAATAGTATATATATTTAAGTACAGGGATTCTACTCTGTGGGCTGTCAGATTTCGCATCGATCAGTAAAATGGCCCTATCTGAGACAATTTTGTACAAAGCTGTCCAAATATAACGCCTATCCCGAGTCTTTATATTGTTCTTCAAATAAACACAACTTTAAGCTGCATGCATGTATACTTTGCAAACAATTGCCACAAACATTGGCCATAGCAGGTCACATTTCCGTACTAGGACACGGGTTCTGTCAGCAACAAAAAAAAATCTTCGTCGGGAGAGTTTTAATGTGAATAACATTATCAATAAAATGTGTTTCCACTAACCTGTAGGTTTATTCGGCAAAAATGTACGTTAAAAAGAGATTTCGTAGCATTTTCAATTTGTTTTGAAAAATTCTAAAGCGGCGCAATTCGCATTGAAACGAGCGTTCTGATTGGATTATGATTATTCTTCATATATAAAAAAACATCTTGTTACATTCTAATAATCCAATCAGAACGCTCGTTTCAACGCTCGTCAAGGAATTGCGCCGCTTTAGAATTTTTCAAAACAAATTGAAAATGCTACGAAATCTCTTTTTGACGTACATTTTTGCCGAATAAACCTACAGGTTAGTGGAAACACATTTTATTGATAATGTTATTCACAGTTAAAACTCTCCCGATGAAGATTTTTTTTGTTGCTGACAGAACCCGTGTCCTAGTACGGAAATGTGACCTGCTATGGCCAATGTTTGCAAAGTATACATGCATGCAGCTTAAAGTTTTATTTGAAGAACAATATAAAGACTCGGGATAGGCGTTATATTTGGACAGCTTTGTACAAAATTGTCTCAGATAGGGCCATTTTACTGATCGATGCGAAATCTGACAGCCCACAGAGTAGAATCCCTGTACTTAAATATATATACTAGTACCCCCAAAGTGCCGAATCCCTGTGCTATGGAGGTGGGATATTTATGACGACTACTTATCCACTGCATGATAGCTAATGGCTGTCGTTTGTATGGAGATATAATAGTATATTAACCTAAATCTCTATGAAGGAAAGGGTTAAATGGCTGTCGTTTGTATGGAGATATAATAGTATATTAACCTAAATCTCTATGAAGGAAAGGGTTAAATGGCTGTCGTTTGTATGGAGATATAATAGTATATTAACCTAAATCTCTATGAAGGAAAGGGTTAAATGGCTGTCGTTTGTATGGAGATATAATAGTATATTAACCTAAATCTCTACGAAGGAAAGGGTTAAATGGCTGTCGTTTGTATGGAGATATAATAGTATATTAACCTAAATCTCTACGAAGGAAAGGGTTAAGACATCCCTACTAGTATGAGTATTACCCTTTCATTCTCCTCTCTTAGCTGGTCCATGATGAATTCTATCCTTGTTTTCTCTTCCTTCATATCATCACTAAGTGTTCTCATGAACTCATCAGCCTCTGCATTTCTCAGCTCAACTGAAATAAACATGGGCACTGATTCTGTGTCCATCTTTCAATCAGATATTTTACACAAGATCTCAATTTTGATCATTGATCACTTTTCTTCAATAGGAGACTACCGTAATGTTGAATGAACTTGCTTCGTTTATTTCCTTATATATATATAAAACGTTTGTGTACAATATGCTGACATAACAGTTTTTGTTTATTATGTTTGTTTGTTTGTTTATTTATGGGGTTTAAAGTCGCATCAACAGCTTAGGTTCATATGGCGACTCTCCACCCAGGGATCATTCTAGAGGGCGATGTGGGCGAAATTGTCGCCCTAGGGAACCTGACTTCGCCCTCTGGGGGCCCCACTTCTCCCTAAATAAAAAATTCAAATGTATTTAATGGTTGTACTGTGCATTTTAACCGTATTTTGTAGAAGTATATTAAAGAACACCATTTAAGGAAGCGATCACGCGCTTTCTCACTTCTCCCAAAAATTCTGACCTAGAATGAACCCTGTCCACCTACATGTGTATTATTGGTGGAGGAAGATCCTGTGTGCCACTCCAAGCAGTATTTCAGGCTGGGTAGAACCACCTACCTACCACAAGCATAGCATCCTCGCATGAAGAATTCTACACCCTAGTGGGATTCGAACAAAGGTATGGGGCAAGTAATTTGAAGTCAATAACCGTAACCACTCGGTCATGGAGGCCCCTTGTTTATATTAGCATTGAAAGGGCCAACACTTTACTGACTTATGAGACACCTCTTATGAACATCAGTATTCCTGAAGCCTATCCTTGCAGGCCAGGCACCCGACTGATAGGCAATCGGTAACCATTATATAATTACTAACTGGTGGCTCACCAACCGGCTGTAACAGAATGAACCCCTGACAAGGTTCGAACATTCGACATCCCGCTCCATAGGCCTTAACCACTAGGCCATGGCGACGGTTAAAATCAATTAGCAGCGTTACACAGATACTACCTTACTTTACAATGTTTGGCTTCCCAAGTGGGGAAAACATTAGAGGTAGTTGATAAATAGACATATTGTATCTTAAACGGTGCCATGGGTCCTAGACAAGACATGAGTGGTCTTGTCGATAATTGGTTACATATGGCCCTTAGCTTCATCACTTGAATGAATCAGACACCCCCAGTGTGATTTGAACCTACAGCGGTGAGGGCCAAGTGATTTAACATCAACGACCGTAACCAGTCGGCCATGGAGGCCCCTTCTGTTATTAATCATAAGTAAAATACGATCACAACAAAGATATAAAATGGACAATGATACAACATAACTTAGAGTATGCAACTTGTGATGATACAACATTACTTGGTACCAAGTTTATTCAACCACATTACTTAGATTATGTAACTTGTGATGATACAACATTACTTGGTACCAAGTTTATTCAACCATGTAACCATGTAACTTAGATTATGCGATTTATATGATGATACAACATTACTTGGTACCAAGCCGGGTACGGTCGGCCATTTCCAACAACATTCAATCTGGCCTGCAGGACCAGGACGTCACAGGAACACCACACAGACTAACACTAGATACAGTGTGGTCCAGGTACAATACCCTATTCTTGTCGGTAAGTCCCTCTGATACTTCCGTAAGGTTGTGGAGAGCAGGACCTTGTTGACATGTGCAATTTCTTTACCTGCATATAATGGTTTTTTCGCCAATCCCAGACCTGTCTCTTGTGTGGCTACTTCTTGTTTAGGAACACCTTTACCATCTTCACAGAAAAATACCCGAAGTAGTCCAGCCTGTATACCAGACGGTCTCAGTAAACACCTCAGGGTAGAAACACAGTATTTTTGAAGGTACATGTTGAGGAAACTGAAAACAATTACAAGATGCAAACATGATGCTATCAATGAGATATGTGGATGGAGTTAGTGATACATCAACTGATTGGCTGAGTAGGTATTGTCACAAATAGTGAACAGACATGTGAAAGTGACTTTGAAAATTTAAAATACAACATATGAGCTGCATTTTGGAACATAATTGCATAATATTTGGTGAAAAAAAACAACAATGCAGATGTCGGTCAAAAGCTATACATAGCTTATGTTGATTGTATGTACCATGCTGACAGTAAATAAAATTTGAGCTGATTTGTCAGTGCAACATTCACTACCAAATTACCTTCAGAGTAGGGGGTGGGCGCCTTTAGTGGGACATAATTAAAGAAAAGCAATTGGCCATCCTCATTGAAATTTGCCAATTTCTTGTGGCTCATAAGAAGGTCAAAGAAAAAGTCTTTAACTTGTCCCCAATTGAGTATTGCTCAACCAGCTGGCACCCCTTAGCCTGGGAACAAGCGTTGATATATTTTGCATCGTTGCCTCGTCAGTCATATAAATATATTTTTAACACCGAGACCATTAATTGGGCCGTATTGAGTTTCTGATAATATCACCGTCATCTTGCCAGAAATAAATTAGTGAAAAATCGACAGACTAGCACCCAGGCTAGGCACCCCTGGCAAAAATCTCTCATCTACATCTACATAATACTCCCCAACACTCGGACGCGAGTATGACAGGGAGGCGCTTGTCAGGGACAGTGGTTAAAGATCTCAATTAGTGAGATAGAGAGTGTTAAAAAGAACTACATACTAAGGTTAAAAAACAGACATCATGTTACATGAGTGGTACCGTTGCCAGCCGCTCAGCGAAAATGGTTAAGCTGGGGCTGGATTGTACATAGTAGGGGAGGCCATGCCAGAGATGTATTGTTTGAGGGGAAAAAAGAGTTTATATGGTACTGGGTTCAGGATTGAGGAATTAAGTAGTTCAGGTTCCTTGTATGCGTTAGGTGGTTGTGGTCAGCGCATACCAAATTAGTTTTAATTTTATATAGGTATATTACTGATGATTGTATGCGTCGATATTCAAGTGTTTGCCAGTTCAGGGAGTTAATCATTTTTAGCTACCAGGTCTCCTCAGCTACTATAATTCCACCAAAGAGGACACTGGTAGTGTGATAAAAAAAGGTGCAAAAACCTAACACCTTAAATGCCTTTAAGCCTACAATATGTACATATACTAGAAGTGTGCAAAGAGAGGTTAGTAGTTGTAAAGAACAAGATAAAAACAAGTGTGTTCTGTTATGGCTTCATCATCGATGCAGCCAGCGCTGACTTAAATCCTGCGATAGAATCAGCACCGACTACATGAGATGGCAGTATGTTCCATTGAGCAACTGTTCTCGGAAAGTATGAGCACTTGAAATAGTCTCTTGCATATAAAGCAGAAAAAGTGCAATGATCAGCTGCACGCTATGTCTGCATTTATTATAACTGTACAAAAAGTGCAGATAATGGCAACAATGGCCTCGACTACTGTGGCTGGCTACTGTACCACTCATGCAACACTAAGTTTTTAACCTTAGTACATGTAATACTATCTATCTTCCTTTAATGTCGAATAATACGCATTATACTGTATCAGTGTATGATTATGTACGATGGTTCTTTTTAACACTCCGTCAAAATTTCATGAAATTGTCCTAACAAGTGCCCCCAGTCATATCTCATAATTGAGTATGATGTAGATAAGTCTGTTGAAAAATACAGTCTTTTGTGACAAAATAATTGTTGGGAACATAATCATAATGGCAGTATGTTATAATGGTGGCCAATGGAGATTTCATTAGCGGTGTCTGACCTTTATGTCATTGCATCGTGAATATATGTGACATATCTCTACTCGCGACTATATATTTATTTATCAAGTAGATCTCTTCAAATCATAGCATATAATTGATTTACCAAATGGCATATCACAAAACAGAACATAACGACTTCTGTATTTTCATAAAATCAAACATCTATTTTTTCTGGCGAACTTCTAGGTTATACACTACTAAATCGTATTTCATAAACACAAGTAGCATGGGATATTACTAAATTCACTCGCCCAGATGCCTTGGCGTAGGCGAGTTATTTTGATTAAAAGTATACAACAATAATGAGAAACAGTAGTCAGTTACTGCCCCTGTATACTCCTAATAGTAGATTGTTTTAGGGAGGTTCGACATTAGCGGAAGATAGATAGATATACCCTCGAGTGTCCGGTTTCCGTTATGATAAGAAATGATCGGCATTCAACAAAACGAATCTTAAAACTACATAGTTTCTAAATGCATGATGTAAATAAAGTAACGTTCCTCTTTTATTCCAAATAATTAGAAATGAATATAACTACGTAAATAACAACAGGCGCTGTCATTTTTACCATGACCCGAAGCTGACATCTGTGGGGACTGGTACTGGAGTTTTCGTGACCTTTCAGAAAATCTATTTTGCGTAACATCTAATGGGTGTAAATATAAAACGAACACATTGTCTGCAGCATGATGATAATTTCTATTATTTTGATGAATATTTCTTTTCACAGTGAACACTTTCACAGTTTAACAAGCATTTCCACAATGTGGACACCTGAATTCATCACCTAATCTTGTAAACCTGACTTTTGAATAGTAAATGAGGTGGGTCCAATGATCACATATATCACACTGTGCCCATTTGTAAGGGCTGTTGATGAATATTGCCTGTACTTTCGCTTTGTAGGTGGTGGACTGCCATAAACCTAAAACAAAATTAAAACTATTCCTTTAAGTACACTACACTACAGGACACATCGTTTAGTTGACGATGACAGTAAACCACTGTATGGACCTCAAAACAATATAAGAGAAGTCTCCAAAACTATCTCCCCTTACACTAATTAAAATTGTAACCTAGTCTATTTTGACCTTCACATTAAATGATAGGTAGGTAAACAAATTAGACGACGTAAAACAAAACTGGAAATGGTCAATAGTTTGCAGTAAATCCAACGGACAAATGATGATGCAATATTGCATTATGAAAGATAGCATGTTTTATACCAATCCAAGGAAAATAACCGATAACTTACGCCTCCAAGGATTATACGGCGCATTGTTGTTGCCAAATATGGAAAATGACCTTTGACACTATCTATTCCTGATTGGTGATGTCAGAAAACACCGATCGCGTGCAGTATTGTAAATACTTACGGGGTAACGAAAACGAAGGTATCACGATTTGAGGACCCTAGAGGATATATATATATATATTCTATATATATTACATCCGGAACGAAAATAACGTCATTGCTCTAAAAACAGGTTATTTGGTACTTATGGATTTCACATATTACTTACCAAAGAGCAAACACAGCGTAAAGCAGATAAAGATTCACATTTTATTTGAAAGTATGCAAATGTTGATGTTTTCATTAATCCCAGTTATGTGTAGCCTAAAAATCCCTTAAACAGAGGTAAATATAAAGAAATAATTATGTGTTTGTTTTTGTAAAATGAGAAATGTCATCGTCTGCTCAGGAAGGTCACATGATAGTTATGCGACAATGTCATAATGCGCATTTTACATGTCAATTCAAATATAATGTTCCTCTTACAGCTTTTTAACATATTTTAATCAAAAATACTATTGTCCAAGATATTTATTATTATGCTAATTCAGTTTCATCCATTTTTTTCCAAATCCAACTTGGCGTCTCTATTCATCAATTGCAAATGCATATGAGGCTGTTAGAGACATGTGTTTGCCAGTAAAATCGGCAGCAAGACGTGTGTGCCATTCTCCACATTAAGTGACATTTCTCTCCATGTCACAACTTACCTCATATTGAAGAGTAATCATAATTTGCTGGGTGTTAAATACCTCCATTTCGAGTAACAATTATTACTATGCCCAATGTTGGTTAGCTTTTGGAACTTAACTGTTATCAACTTTTCTGTTACATGAATTTTCAAGATCGGCCGATAATAGGTACTTATTTTCAACGCCATGTTGAAATCGCAAGCCAGTGAAAGTGTATTTTATTTTGAACATTTGTTATGCAATCTCAGTTTAGACAATTGCATTAAATGCAAAAATGATCACTTTACTTAGTCATATTATTTCACCTACTGTAAAACAGACTGACAATTAAGAAGCCGTTCACCGAAAAACCTTAGACGGCCCATTACCGGTACGCCAATGGTAATTGGTTTTCTCTGTTTCTATCGTTACTTTGTATCATATGGTAGCCGCATTCATCCGTTTTCTTATCTTATAATAATTAAGTTATTAAATATTATATCCTGCAGCATACTCACTTGATTCTTTACTGTGAAGATACTCTTTGTTTTATAAAATTGCATTTATCCTACCGTAGTATCTGGTTAGAAAACAACAGTAAAAACAAAGGATTACAACTAAAAGAACCAATATACATTTCGGGATAATTCGGACTTTATCGGTCAAGGGAGGTAATAGAAAAACCAGTACTGTCTCTCATTATCAACACATTTTCATACCAGCCTCGATTCATTGTGCATAGGATTCATGATGTATAGTTGCTATGGAACCATTCTTAAGTATTTGAACGCAATTTGTTATGAGTATAAAACAATTAATGACACATTTTGTTAATGTCGCTGACTTGTATACCACTGTAATCTATCATCACTGATGGTCACGGTTCGCTAAGACCGTGTGGCGTCCGTGGTCCAGTGGTAGAGCGTCGGATTTGGAATAGAATGGTATCGGGTTCGATACTCGGTCAGGCCACGTATGTAGTGCCCAGGTAAACCATTGGACCACGGACGCCACATAAACCGATAATACAATACATAAAATAAAGCAAAAAGTTAATACAGTCATGTACGATAACAGTTATTATCTACACTGGTGGGAGGACGACAACGATATACAATGTACTATATATATGTAGTAAAATAGTGGCCGTCACTACTTCGAACTATCAAGACACAGATAAATGTCAAATTCTCAGCAATATAATACGTAATTCCATCGAATGTTGTAGGTAGGAAATTGCAAGTATCACACACGTATTATATTAAATAGTTTAATTGAATGTCACGTCTGTTGCATCACATATGGCCATTTCACTCACTGAAGAGTAGTCGGATATGTACTTCATTCGGTCAAATCGTCTGTATACATGTATGTTCCATTAATGTCAAGCCCCTTACAGACTGATCTGTAGTCCAGTGGTTGACACGTTGGACTGGTAATCCAGTGATCGCAAGTTCGACTCCCCCGTCTGACCCTAGTACAATTAACAGTCTTTCAGATGGACTTTTAAGCCGAGGTCTTGTGTCGGTGCTTTACATCGTGCACGTAAAAGAACCAGTTGAGACTCTGGAATGGGTCTCTGTCTGTATCATTGCACTATCCTCTAAAATGACTAATCTCTTCAGGAGGCATCGCTCATATATGCAAACGATAGCGACAATAAATGAACGTAAAACACGCAATCCACTTGCGTGAACCTAGACATGTTTACCGGTTAACCAGTACTAAGCAATGTGTGTGAGGGTCCTCACTCAATGACTCTACATACGTGCCATGACCGAGTATCATAGGTAAACTTATTGATATCAACGATAAAACATTTCAAAGACAATAATACCAATGTCTCTGGTAGTTCCTCTCTGTTAATAGTGCATATAATTGAATGTAAAACTTCACTGATTTATTTTCAGTGTCTTGCAGCTGAGAGAGCAGAATGATGCTGCCTAAACGACGACTCTGTCTACTGTGTTATTCTGTATTGGATAAAGGAAAATATATTGGTAATGTATATTAAATATAGATGCAATGTGACCCGTGTATTTACTATTTGTTTCATAAAGAATTTTCCATGTAAATAAAATACATTGGTAATGCATCTTAGTTTATACAAATTTATTTTAGCTCGATTACGAAACAAGTTCTTTCAACTTATATTAATCACTCTCGAGAGCTCATTCCTGATGGAATCCATCGCCATGAAGAGAGAAGAGGCATGTGGAATTTAAATGCCTTGCCTAAGGGCACAATGGTAATGGCTCCAGCGGGGCTCGAACTCCGGACCTTTCGCACCTGAAGCGAACGTGCATCCACTGCGCTATCATGACTTCCGAATGTATCTTAAACATAGATGTAATATGACACGTGTATATACTATTTGTTTCATAAAAAGGTATGTAAAATATATGTTTATTTAAAACCCCATTGCTGAGTAAATAAAATCACCTTTGCACACAACATAGATCCAGATCAGCCATGACTTAGCGCCACATCTGATCAGGATCTATGTTGTTTGCTATTCAGCCAAGTGTTTTAGCTCCACTCTATGAATCGGGGTTCATTCTACGTCAGAATTTTTGGGAGAAGTGAGAAAGCGCGTGATCGCTTCCTTAAATGGTGTTCTTTAATATACTTCTGCAAAATAGGGTTAAAATGCACAGTACAACCATTAAATACAACACTTGAATAGAAGGAGTGGTTTATAATGGGCCAGTGTATCTTACTAGATACAATTTTGTTTGAAAATCGTAAAAACCAAAAAATAATAAAAACTTTTTTTTAGGGAGAAGTGGGGCCCCCAGAGGGCGAAGTCAGGATCCCTAGGGCGACAATTTCGCCCACATCGCCCTCTAAACTGATCCCTGAATTGAATTACAAACAGCATAGAGCCCGATCAGATGGCACAGAATACTCTATGCTGTTTGCAGAAGTGATTTTATCAGCTGCCAGCGTGCAAAGGGTTAAGACACATATACGCTTACATCCGAGCCAACGAGAGTGATTAATATAAGTTGTTCAAACTTGCTTCGCAATCGTTGTAAAATAAATAAAGTATTAAAAAAAGGGTTAAGAGCTTCCTGCTTATCTAGAACATGTAGATTAAACAGTCCACAGATTATTAATATACATTTACAGTGACTACATCCGTTATGTTGAATTCCGTCGGACCCAACAAAATACTTTAACATAACCGAAGTTTGACTTAATGAAATTCGATATAAACAGAGCCAGTTATACCGGTATGTAAAATTATAGTGTCTAAAATGGGACTTTGATCCGAATTCGAGATAACCGGAGAATTCGACATAACCGACTGTATATATTTTTTTTTTCGAATCGTTTATTAAAGCATAAAACATAATACAATGTTTATAGCCAAATACATATAATGAGTACAACAGTATATGAAACATATAAAGCCTTTGCCGTTGCAGGCCAAAATGGTTCACAGTTAGAATAGTACACGATAAATATACATGACATTTATCATTATATAGTATTTTCCGTTGCGGCTCAGAACCTTATGTATGTTGTACAAATAAATATACGTTTCTTAAATAACCTTTCCCGTGGTAGCTTAAAGCAGGTTGTGTTATACAATAAATAAAAAAATTAATTAATCCTAAAATTCCTTTCCGTTGCAGCCCAAAATGGTCCACAGTTAGTGAAGTACAGTAAATACGTAAAGCCGCCATATAGGCAGAACTACGAGCAGCGAGCAGTGGAGAATGATGGGAAGGAGTATGGTTACATGATGAATAAGGAGGCGGAGACTTTCATAGCTAATCTTGACTCGGAGAAGCAAAAAGAGAAAGCCGAGTTTGAATTTCTGCTGGAGGTGATGAGAGCCAAGAATGCACCAAAGGTACCTGTCAGTTACAAATGTTGCATTATATGTATATACAGTCAAGCGTGTGTTAGTGGTCACCTCTATTAAGCAGCCAACCTGTATTAAGCAGCCAGTTTCAAGATTCCCAATATGTTGTTTTATTATACATTTGACCTCTATTAAGTAGCCACCTGTGCTAAGCAGCCACTTTCTGTGATTCCCTTCACAGCCAGCAATAGACAGATTTGACTGTAGTCTATTTGCTTGTTGTGCTGGCCAGGTCTTGCGAACCAGCATGGCCAATCATGCCCGAATGTGTTGTCCTATGAATGTGGTATCAAGTTACGATCAAGTACTCGCCTCATGAATTTCACAACCTTCTAACTGGCATTTGGGTAATGTTGAGATAATCGCCATTTACTTATCGTAAATTAAGCGAAACAAAGGCACATTGAACATTTTGGAAACTGGAATTCATAGATCTACTTCTAGACGTTTCACATTCAGGCGACTTACACCAGTATGAACAGCTCGTCGAGGTGAAAAATATGCTATGAAGATCAAAAACATGAAAATTGCAGTTAGGTTGTAGAACTTGACCGACAAACTGTTTTAAATAAGAACACAACAAGGCCAATTATAAATTGATACGGTATCTTATTTCATGTGAATTGAAAATGGTTAAAAAATAGAAATCTGCCATAATACTGAAAAACAGATGTCCCAAACATAAAAAGTGAATACAATATCTTTTCTGAACAGCTTACCATAGACGAAATCTGACAATATTAATCTTTTTAAGATTTTGACCTAAAAATAGGAAGATTCACATCCTTGCTTATACTGGCTGTCCGATTAGTGGTTTTGCACGCTCACTTCTCACCAATGCAACCCGGCTTCGATCCTCGTGAGATGCTAGATCAGACAGGTGGGTTTTCACCGGGTACTCCGGTTTCCTACCACATGAATGACCACATTTACGCTTTCATCCGTGCCAACAAGAGTAATTAATATAAATTGTTAAAACTTGCTTCGCAATCGTTGTAAAATATATAAAGTTTTATCCTTGCTTATTTTCTGGCATGTTGCCCAAAACAATATTTTAGGCCTCGTCTTATTTTGCAGATACCAGATATACTATCCCCCAATGACTGGAAGATAATGCTTACGACAATGGACAGTACTGAAAAAAAATTATACTATTTGTACCATGTGCATAAAAAACAAATAAAACAGGACAATAAAAATGCCATGATTGAAGTGGCTAAGGATATAAGTGGCGTTGATGATGACGATCTCAATCCGGTACTAAGAGCTGCATCAATGATGCGGTGGATGAAACGGTGGAAGGGTATACAGTCGGTGTTGTACGGACGGCCGGTTGTCATAGACATGGACTATGGTAGTGATGAAGTGGAAGAACTGCAGACAATCAAACAGATACAGCACATGTATAAATCAAACTGCGAACACCTGCAACCGTGTCATCTATGTTTCACCAGTGTCCATAGAAACCAACAAATGCAGAATTTTTTACTGTCGAGCACGGGTAAAAACATGTTAGGCGAATTTCATACGAAACATTTCCTGGAGTTGGTTCCGAGGAAACGTCTGTTTTATTTAGTTCCGGAAGGACCGATGATAGTGAACGAGACAATAGATGAAGATTTGGTGTTTATTTTGGGAGGGATTGGCAGTACACGGAAACGGAGAAGATCCCTGGCACAAGCTGAGAGTTATGGTATTCCATACGGGTCTCTACCAATGGATAAATTTGTCAGGTAATTCGAATAATTATGGATGCTCTGTTGTAGTGCTAGACTAAGTGTACTGGTATTGCATTAGATAGCATAATTATAGATCCAGATCAGCCATTCTGTAATCCGCGTCTCATCAGGATCTATGTTGTTTGCTATTCAGCCAAGTGATTTAGCTCCACTATTCGAAAGCAAACAGCGCAGAGCCTGATTCTGTGTTACATTCTGTCCCATCTGATCTGGTTCTATGCTGTTTGCAAAGGCAACTTTAGTTGTGATTGGTATTTTATAAGGGTTAAAATTAAATGCATACACACACATGGCTACTTAGACAGGTAGGAGACCATGCTACCAATTGTTCAGCGTTAGTTCTAGCATTGCTATTTTTAAAATGCTCTTACGTGACTAGCAGAATAAAAGATAGAAATAATGCGTTAGTAACTTAAATACATATTTCTGAAAACTGCTGCTTTCCCATCAATGTAACCCAGGTTCGATCCTTGGACCGCTAATTTTGTAGGATGGTACGGTGGTCACCAGATCGGACAAGTGGGTTTTCTACCGGGTACTCAAGATTTCCTCCCACACATATACGCTTTCATCCGTGCCAATGAGAGTGAAGTTGTTTGAGCTTGTATCACACACAATCCTTGACTAGAACAGACTTCTGATATTGCCATTTTATTTCAGTCAGAAGGTCACCACAATAGACTAAAAATCTTCTGATAGTCTGTAGGTTGCCAGTAGAAGACTTATTGTAGTCTTATGTTTCCCTTCTCTTTTGGTCAGAAGGTTGCCAGAAGTAGATTTCTCATGGTCGGAAGGTTGCCAGCAGTAGGCTTCCAATAGTCAGAAGTTGCCAGCAATAAACATGTGGTAATCTTATATTTCCCTACTGTTTCAGTCAGTAGGTTGCCAGCAGTAGACTTCCAATAGTCAGAAGGTTGCCAGCAATAAACATGTGTTAATCTTATATTTCCCTCATGTTTCAGTCGGAAGGTTGCTAGCAGCATCGATCTGTATTTGCAGCTTGTCCTGCCCATACTTCTAGACAAGTTTATGCACCTTTCCTGGAAAACCGCCCTAGATGCTCGACTTCCTGATAAGTATTACCAGAAATATCCTGAACATTGTGGAACAGTTCCATCTAAAGAGATCCGCAAATCTCAGAGACAGTTTGAGAGATTGGAGCAGACTTTATCTTTACGGAGGGAATAATGTCTTCTTCAAACCAGTGAATGTTTGTGCACAGCGTCTTTAAACTACATGCACAACTTCATCAAACGGGCGTATGTACGTGTACTACTTATTGAAACTAGCATATGTACATGCACAATTTATTTAAACAAGCGTATGGACGATGGCCCATCAATAATTTTGTGAACTGATTTCACTATTTCTTAATGCTTTCACATAGCGTAATGAAGTTTTGTATGTTCAAAGATTAATCCTTCTCCAATTAATGCAGCATGTGCCGACATTGATGACGTCACAATTAATGACGTATCAATATTCAAACGTCACATGAAGAGCATTCGTTGTAAACTGGCTATCACACAGTGTAAACGAGCAACCTGTTGTGATAAAGTTTTATAGATTACTATTAAAATCTTTCTCCGACATTCGGGAGGATTTGCATACAGTTTATGGGGACTCTTGTTTATCGAATGGTGCTATTTCAAAGTTGGTGAATCGCTTTAAGGACGGTAGAGAAACAACCGAAGATGATGAGCATACTAGCAGGCCAGTGACTCTTACAAATGAAACGAAAGTAGCTGAAATTCAGGAATACATTCTTGAAGATAGAAGAGTAACTGTTGGAAATGTTGTGGGACAATTTGGTATTTCATATGGTACAGCTCAGGCAATTATGTCTAATAAGCTTGGAATGTGCCGTGTTTCGGCAAGATGGGTACCGCACTTGCTGCTCCTGGATCAAATGGGGGTAAGGATCAAGAGATGCCGCGAATACTGCCAAATGTACAACAACTCGGGTGATGCCTTTCTCAATCAAGTGGTTACATGTGATGAGATAGAGATTTACTTTTTTTAGGCGAATTTAACATCGATATCGAATCCACCCTCGGGAATCATAGATACATACGATATCAATTACACTCTATCTGAAAGTCTGTTAATACTATTATGGTCGGCCTCGGGATCGAACCTGCGATCCCTGGATTCGCAGTCCAACTTGTTCACCACTGACCCATCTATATCAAAAATAGTTAACGTGATAATTCCAGAGCTTTACATGTATATTGTTCTTTGAACTCCGCTTGAAACTTTAAATAATTTATTTGTTTGCATTTTTGTATTCAGAAAACCTATATTTGTTAAAGCAGCATTACATCGTAATAAAGGATGTTTTGGGTAAAATATAAATACTAATGTGTGTGTGCTTACAAAAATCGAAATAGTCGTTCAGAAACGATAAAATTCCAATAAATTTAAAACGTCGTATATGCGAATTTGTTTATCAACACACAAAATGTAAACACGCACAGCGCGCATGCGTGAAACAACAGAGGATGTAGAAAACAACGTATATATTTTGAACATGAAAGACTATCTATCTTATCTTCCTCTAATGTCGAACACCTTGCGGGGATGTAGAAATGTCTCTAAAAGACTTAGCTAACAGAGGTATGAATCAACATATCAACATATCAAGTAATTTAATTAAAAAAGACAACATGGGACAAATGGGGACGATGCATTCTGAATGCAAACAAGTGCAGACGATGCGTTCCGGTTGTAAACAAGTGCGTGACTGAACGACTCGGAAAGTCCTACTTTCGGTTTCGAGTTTGTTTTATCGCAAAAAAACACTGTTTACCAAATGAACATAAGCATACAAAGTATAATGTTAGACTGTGTAGCAGCATTGCTACCATACGTAAAAAAAATTCAAATATCTTTTATTTCAGACGATGTAATTCTGCTTTAATTAAAATTGACATATTAATACTATAATATTATGTTATAAGTGGTTATATTAGACTATTCCAGAAAAGAACATCACACTGGTATGGAAGGGAGTTGAACAAAATACCCACATGCACACATTCTTAGTAGATCGCCAGTATTTATTTCAAATATGTACAACCTTCAACTCTTTGCATGCTGGGTAAAACAAAGGTTAATAAGTAATAATAGCTCAAATAATTAATTAATGTGTTTTTCTTATCTGAAAATGTAAACTATGAGCATTTATCATGGAATTTATGTCGTAACAACACAATTCTAATGGAATTGCACAAACATTTGACTTGTTTTCACTACTAGCCAGGGATCATTCTAGAGGGCGGTGTGGGCGAAATTGTCGCCCTAGGCACCCTGACTTCGCCCTCTGGGGTCCCACTTCTCCCTAAAACAAAATATTTTCTAGTAAGATACACTGGCCCATTGTAAAGCACTCCTTCTATTCAAATGTTGTATTTAATGGTGGTACTGTGCATTTTAACCCTATTTTGCAGAAGTATATTAAAGAACACCATTTAAGGAAGCGATCACGCGCTTTCTCACTTCTCCCAAAAATTCTGACTTAGAATGAACCCTGTATTCTTTGCATGCTAAAAAAATGTTACTTCGCAACAGAAAAGGCAACTGCACTCTGTACTACATACTCGATAAGCCATATCTCTGGGACTAGATAATGTTGTAGAGTTGTGATTATATATGGGATGTGGTGCATGGCATTCATGTGGAGTCAAAGGATTGAAACAATATTGTGTGTTATACGTTTATTTATATTATTAGGGTCATACGGAGGGTCGAACCTGCGATCTCAGCGTGTTTTTACGTTTATTTATCGTCGCTACCGGTTGCCCATATGAGCGACGCCACCTGAAGATTAGTCATTTTAGATTTTTGGAGGATAGTGCACTGATACAGACAGAAATCTAAAATAGTTTTCATGACACATACGATCTATTGACGACGGTGCTATGTAAAAGTACTTGGACAACTATGAGCAAAATTGTGTGTTTTTACGTTTATTTATCGTCGCTATCGGTTGCCCATATGAGCGACGCCTCCTGAAGAGATAAGTTATTTTAGATTTTGGAGGATAGTGCATGATACAGACAGAGACCCATTCCAGAATCTCCTCTGGTTCTTTTACGTTCACGGTGTAAAGCACCGACACGAGACCTCGGTTTAACGTCCCATCTGAAAGACTGTTAATTTTGTTAGTGTTAGACGGGGGATCAAACCTGCGATCCCTGGATTACCAGTCCAGCGTGTTACCACTGGACTACAGATCCGTCGGAGCAAAATTGTAAAGCAAAATGGAATATATTTGTTATATGACAAGGGAATTAACCCTGTGCACAGCACTGTCACAGTATGATACGACTAAATGTAAGGATTTCAGTGAATCACACCGATTTCAACCATACAACAGTAACATTTTAACTGTCAATATCCATTACAATAGCATTATTTTCCATTTATGCCAAATCCCTTGCTTCTTTTATCATCGATTCAGTGTCATAGTTGATATCTCAGAGGAGTGGCCTAGTCTGGGAACAGGCGTCGATATTTTGCTTTGTCAGTCATATACATATAAATATATTTTAATACCGAGATCATTGCACTATCCTCCAAAAATCTAAAATGACTAATCTCTTCAGGAGGCGTCGCTCATATCGGCAACCGGTAGCGACGATAAATAAACGTAAAACACAAGAGATCATATTGAATTTCTGTTAATATCAACCCAGAAGTAAATTGGTGAAAAATCGACAGACAGGAACCCAGGCAAGTAGTGGCCATATAGAAGCCAATAACAATTCAATTCAATAACAAGGTAATGTATGCATTCAAACTGCACCATACCACTTTCCCGTTTAAGCCAGACCTTCCCACGGTTCAATCCGGATCTCCTTACCATTCAAACCAGACCTTTTAAAGTTTATTTAATGTTGCTACAGGTTTAGTTGTGCATTTGAGCGACGGGCAATTTATTTAACAACACCTTTCCTGCGGTTAAACAGTACTTTGTGCACCAACCTCCGTAAGAAACTGCCACGCCAGACCTCGTGCTTTTCTTGATGGTCGAGAAGCCGTATGTAAATATGTGCCACACTATTTGAGCATTTGAAACACTGGTCGTATTATATTCATTAAAGCGACAATACATTGCAAAAAGCAAATAAAATGCATTTTTTTCACGTATTAATGCATAGCTACCACACATTCTTCTGAATACATTCGAACACTTAACATTGAATCAATAAACAGTCTTTTTGTGGTATGCAAACTTTCAAAAGTGAGAGTTGGATTTAATATATATTAAATGGTCATTCGCGCTCCTGAATTGACGTTGCTACAAAACACGCGATACTTTCGATTAGAGATAATTTAACTAAGATTAGTCTACAAATAAATAGGCATAGGCACACATGTGAGATATAACGGTAAATCTGTACCATACCTCGTGTTATTCAGGATAAGCGCATTGTATTACGCATGAATGTCGACCCTATTTATTTGTTATGTCAACAAACCGCATATACGACGTTTGTTTATTTGTTGAAATACTCAGTTTTTGAGGCAAATATTTGAAAATATTATACATAATAGTAAATTAGGGGCCTACTTTCGGCAGCTATAATGTAGTGTCGCTGGTTTGAATCACAAAAGGTGTATGTTTCTTATTAAGTTTATTCAATAGACAATAGATAAAAGAACTTTCTAACGCAGTAGTGAATATAGAAATTGGGAGTGTGTGTTTTACGTTTATTTATCGTCGCTACCAGTTGCCCATATGAGCGAAGCCTCCTGACGAGATTAGTCATTTTAGATTTTGGAGGATAGTGCAATGATACAGACATAGACTCATTCCAGAGTATCCCCTTGTTCGTTTACGTGCACGGTTCCATCTGAAAGACTGTTAATTTGATTAGGTTCAGACGGGGGATCGAGGAAATTGGGAGAGTGTCCTGCATAGTCTACAATATTAACATGTTTGAATGCTTTCCAGACACGCAATCAAATATGTATATGTATGCTTTATTCATATGATCATAATGCTCCGACAAACCGTAGTTGGTATGTATGTCTACATGTTCTAACTATGCTAGATTTTCTTAAGGCTTGGGTATACACAAGTTGTTAGCCTGGATTCCAGTCTGTCGATTTTTAACTTCTGGCAAAATGACTTGTTGATATGATCAGAAACTCAATACGGCCCAATTAATAGTGTCGGTGTTAAAATCTATTTATTTGACTGACCAGGCAAAATATATCGCCGCCTGTTCACAGGTTAACAAGTTGTGACAACCAGCTTGCTGACACAGACCGAGATAGAGGTGTGCATTTTGTGTTATAAAATCCAAAAGGCCAATAATAACGAGGAGACAACTGCCACCGCGTGCCTCATGGTAGCTATGGATCTGGCTGTCCGTAAGCTTATTGTGAAAATAATGGGATGGATTTATTACAGACATAGGGACAATTATGAAACATCGCTTGATCGAGAGTTTGGTACCGGCTAGAGTTGGTACCGGTCGAGAGTTTGTACTGGCGAGAGTTGGTACCGGCGAGAGTTGGTACCGGTCGAGAGTTGGTACTGGCGAGAGTTGGTACCGGTCGAGAGTTGGTACCGGCGAGAGATGGTACCGGTCGAGAGATGGTACTCTGAGGATACCATCGCCACACAACTGCTCAGCGATGAAAACATAGTTTTAATATATTAGCATTAATAAATCAGATTTTAGGGAACATATCCAGATTAACGGTCCACTTCATGACGTTGTTGTTGTGGCTGCACGCTGAATACCGTCTTCTAGGGCACAGGGCATGTCTATTTTGAAAGGACTTGTTCCATAATCTTCATACAAACTAGTCAAAGTCAATAGGGGACCTCTAAGCTGGACACTACCTAATACTAGCGGAATTCTAACCTGGAGAGGTTTGCACCATATTACCGTGTAGATAGTTGTTACATAGCCCTCTATTTCCTCAGACAGCGTCCAACATTCAATAAACAGGCCACGTATTCACCAATCTGTTATCGTATGGGTCCGCTAAATATCATAAATGATCAGATCTCGACATACATCCACTGATCACAACACGGATCAACTCAGCTTGTAACACGTTACAGCGACTGTGCTAAATTGTCGATGAGCCAATCAAATTGTCGGTTGGATACGGGAATTAGTTCTAGTAAATCTGTCAGTTTATCCCTAGCGTAGCGCAAATATAATATGGTATTAGCGCAAGATTATTGAATGCATATGTAGTAACATTCTGAATCAAGGAGAAAAGGCGATCTGCAGTTAAACCCGTACTTGTGCTTTTAGAATACTGACCAATTTTAATTTGAGGGGAGATAACAATAGCAAGTATAAGTTATTCGAGAAGTATAGATTATTTCCCTTGGTAAGTGCGAAATGTCCTGGAATGGTAGTCTCTATTATAACCGTAAAATAAAGTGTTTGTTTATTATAGTGTCACCCATATTTAAAGGTCCAGCCATTTCTGACTTCTGAGACACATCTTTTTATGAACATCAGTGCTTCCAGATTCCTATGCGTGCATGCCAGGCGCCAGGCTGGTAGACAATCGGTAACCATTATTTAACTAGCTGGCGGCTCACAAACTTGCCAACCTGACGGGATTCGAACATTCGACCTCCCGCTCCGTAGGTGGACGCATTAACCACTAGGCTACGGAGACGGTCTACGTGGAAAAGGTTTAAGTCATATACGATTATGCATCATTGGTAAGTAGAGTACATCTGTACCAAACCTATTGCTGTTACCAATTAATGGTAATTGTGCACAATGCTCTTGCAGCAGTCATAATGTTTTATTTCGAAAATAGTATGTATGTTCCATTAATGTTAAATCCTTTGCGTGGACCTATGCATGTTTTCCTGTGCAGGCTTAGTCGACCTAAGCGGCTAACCAATACTAAGAAATGTATGTGAGGTGCCTTGCTCAATGACACTACCTACGTGGCCTGGCCGAGTATCAAACCCGGGACCGTTCGATTCCAAATCCGACGCCCTACCACTGGACCACGGACGCCACACACAGTACATTGCATTGTGCAGCATAAACGTATTGTTCAGTATATCTTTCAGAAAGTGGCCATATCTTTGAATTTTATACAATAAATATCTCCAAAATATTAGTACGAATGGTTCGAAATTGGTTCATATGTATCTAACAGACAATTCCAAGTTATTATTTAATGTTCTGTAGAAACCAGTCTATCTCTATGCTTTAGACTGGTGATTTCGTTTTTCAACCATAATACTTAACGGGGCTCGAACTCGCAACCTCTCGGCTACAAGGCGGACTCTGTATACATTATACCACGGCGGAATCTCCACAGATTGTGGATTGTCCATGGCCCAGCTGTGGCTGACACCGCTTCATTTCAAGTTATGTGCGTTACGTTAGTATAGCTCAGAACGTATGTCTTAGCAATGCTTGGCACAGAATTGTGTGTGCGAATTATTGGTGCATATAAAGATGATCACATGACTGAGTGCGTGTTTGGTCATGTGATATTGTTCGATTGATCGTCAATTCTACACTTGACTTGGATCGTTTCGCAAGCAAGTTCGCTATTCAAATTAGAATTGTTTCGGGAATGAGATCTATGAACGGGTTTTCATATTGATTTAAATGTTAAAATCGAATTGAATTCAGATTCGTTATCGTTATGCGTACCATGCAGTATATCGTAAAACCGAGTACGAATATGTTATCGTTTGGAAAATAGTATTTGAATCAACAATCAAAGATATGTTGTTAGTAAAATGTATGAATACAGTCTTCCATTGTTAGTAAAATATATGAAACATTCCTGAAGTACATTGGATACAGTTTTCCATTGTTAATACAATATATGAAACATTCCTGAAGTACATGGTATACAGTTTTCCATTGTTAGTAAAATATATGAAACATCCCTGAGGTACATTGGATACATTTTTTCCAGAGTTTTTTTTACATTATCAATTTATCATTAATGATTTTTTACCTCTTTTTTACTCAGTCTGCACCGAGGCTATGTTTCATGTATTCGACTATATGTACGTAGTACAGTCAAAGAGAAAACATTTGTTTTGTACTTGTAATTAATTAATCTCGTCATTACATTGAATAAACGATCGCAAGTCTTGCCCATTGCAAACAGCGTTTGAGTTTTGTATGTGGTTTAGACTATACCGGAACATTCCCCATGTGTTGCTTTACGGCATTATTGTGCGGCAGTTGTGCTATACAATCCACAGACGCTTTTTAGTTTAAACTTTATTTATTTTACAACGATTGCGAAGCAAGTTTTAACAACTTATATTAATCACTCTCGTTGGCGCGGATGAACGCGAATATGTGGTTATTTGTGTGGGAAGAAACCGGAGTACCCGGAGAAAACCCACCTGTCCGATCTGGTGACCATCGTATCACCTCACATACTTCCCAGACCGAGGATCGAATCCGGGTTTCATTGGTGAGAAACAGCCACCACAGGCGCCTGTGGGTCTGGACAAGTGGTTGTGGGTTCAAACCATTTAAAAAAAGTTTTTAAGAACATTTTGAAAAATCTTAGGCTTGACACTATACATACAAAATATTTAGGCCATACTTATAGACCATAATTACTCTGCTAATGACGGGATGTCATTTTCCAACATGCTTGCATATGGCCTAACATGTTTGTATGTACTATAGTGTCAAGCCTATGCTTTATCGAAATATTCATTAAAAAAAGGAAAACATTGGTTCTGAACCCGTTGCCACTTGCACTCACTTGTCCAGACCCCAAGCGTCCGTGGTCCAATCTAAGATGGCCGACTTATTACTATACATTTCATTTTGTTTGTGGCTAAGCACCTTCCAATACCTTCTCCATGGTCACAATTACTATAAATATATTGTATATTGAGATGCAATACACTACTGTGCATTTTATATAATATCTTGTAAACATTACCAACTAAAATGGCCGCCGTGTTGATGGTGCAGTATGAATTGTGATGTCATATGGGAACTATCTATTGCAGTGTTGGATCATCTTCTGTGTTGCACTATCCACCAACAAAAGAGGCTTAGTTTAAACTTTATTTATTTTACAATGATTGCGAAGCAAGTTTTAACAACTTATATTAATCACCCTCATTGGCGCGCATGAAAGCGTAAATGTGGTCATTCGTGTGGGAGGAAATCGGAGTAAACCTACCTGTCCGATCTTGCGACCACCGTACCATATCACATACTTCCCGGTCCGTGGTTCGAACCCGGGTTGCATTGGCGAGAAGCGAGCGCGCTAACCATTGCTCTAATCAGACATCCACAAAATATGCTAATAACCCGATTAACAAGGTGGCGTCGATAAATAAACAAACGTATCAAAGGTTGGAATTTCCGACATTGTCCTACTATTAAGCTCCGTATAACATTAACAGTTGTCTGTGTTGCCGGTGTACACTTTGACCACTGCTTAATATGTGCGGCCATGTCTGACATACATTTACTATGTAACCTTTTCTTGTAGTTATACCTGATATAAAAACAGCAACCTTAATTACTATTAGTAATGTCGCGCGTCCTCACGTGCAATAAAATCACTAATGCTCTCATCCCTATTAAACTCTCAGGGCGATAAAGCTGGTTCCCATTGTTCAGCGATTTAATTAATTGACTCCAATTACTTTCTTAGTTTACTTTTCCAACGATAAAACCTATCTGACGGAAATTCGAAACTCAATATACGGCAAATGTTGCGACATTTTATGCATGGCATCACAGATAAAGCTGTAATAAAAGCCGGTTGTCTTAGAATATTGGATTGTAAAAATGGTTGTCATCATCTCAGGTGCAATTCCGCGAAAATTAGAAATTGATTATTCAGTATTTTAAGTGGACAGTGAACGTGATATTGATACTCGGCATATTGAACAGCTTAACAAGCGGCATTACCTAGGCAGTTAAGCTCGTGCATCAGATCGAATCTCAATCATTTAATGAAGTTTCATGTTTTATACGGCAACCTGTTTGTGAACTGTTAGCTTCATGTTTCCGGTTCATATATTATACAGGAACTGTTAGCTTCATGTTTCCTGTTCATGTATTATTCAGGAACTGTTAGCTTTATGTTTCCTGTTCATATATTATACAGTAACGGCTAGCTTCATGTTTCCTGTTCATGCATTATACAGGAACTGTTAGCTTCATGTTTCCTGTTCATGCATTATATAGGAACTGTTAGCTTCATGTTTCCTGTTCATATATTATACAGGAACTGTTAGCTTCATGTTTCCTGTTCATGCATTATATAGGAACTGTTAGCTTCATGTTTCCTGTTCATGCATTATATAGGAACTGTTAGCTTCATGTTTCCTGTTCATATATTATACAGGAACTGTTAGCTTCATGTTTCCTGTTCATGCATTATATAGGAACTGTTAGCTTCATGTTTCCTGTTCATGCATTATATAGGAACTGTTAGCTTCGTGTTTCCTGTTCATGTATTATATAGGAACTGTTAGCTTCGTGTTTCCTGTTCATGTATTATATAGGAACTGTTAGTTTCATGTTTCATGTTCATATATTATACAGTAACTGTTAGTTTCATGTTTCCTGTACATGTATTATACAGAAACTGTTAGCTTTATGTTTGCTGTTCATGTATTATATAGGGTCTGTTAGCTTCATGTTTCCTGTTCATATATTATACAGGGACTGTTAGCTTCATGTTTCCTGTTCATGTATTATACAGGAACTGTTAGCTTTATGTTTCCTGTTCATGTATTATACAGGGACTGTTAGCTTCATGTTTCCTGTTCATATATTATACAGGAACTGTTAGCTTCGTGTTTCCTGTTCATGTATTATACAGTAACTGTTAGTTTCATGTTTCCTGTACATGTATTATACAGAAACTGTTAGCTTCGTGTTTCCTGTTCATGTATTATACAGGGACTGTTAGCTTCATGTTTCCTGTTCATGTATTATATAGGGGCTGTTAGCTTCATGTTTCCTGTTCATATATTATACAGGGACTGCTAGCTTCGTGTTTCCTGTTCATGCATTATATAGGGGCTGTTAGCTTCATGTTTCCTGTTCACGTATTATACAGGGACTGTTAGCTTCATGTTTCCTGTTCATGTATTATACAGGGACTGTTAGCTTCGTGTTTCCTGTTCATGTATTATACAGAGACTGTTAGCTTCATGTTTCGTCTACATGTATCATACTGGGACTGTTAGCTTCATGTTTCCTGTTCATATATTATTCAGGAACGGTTAGCATCATGTTTCCTGTTCATATATTATGCAGGAACTGTTAGCTTCATGTTTCCTGTTCATGTATTATATATGAACTGTTAGCTTCATGTTTCCTGTTCATGTATTATATATGAACTGTTAGCTTCATGTTTCCTGTTCATGTATTATACAGGAACTGTTAGCTTCATGTTTCCTGTTCATATATTATACAGGAACTGTTAACTTCATGTTTCCTGTTCATGAATTATACAGAACTGTTAGCTTCATGTTTCCTGTTCATGTATTATACAGGAAATGTTAGCTTCATGTTTTCTGTTCATGAATTATACAGAACTGTTAGTTTCATGTTTCCTGTACATGTATTATACAGGAACTGTTAACTTCGTGTTTCCTGTTCATATATTATACAAGAACTATTAGCTTCGTGTTTTCAATATTTAACCTGTCACATCTCCCCTGTTCAATCAGAATGGGAGCTACTCCTCAATTGGGTGGCGGTAATGCTGACCCATGACTCAACGGACTAAAATCTACCTTAAACAATGTGTATGTTCTGAGCTTGATCTTGTCTAAACGACTTGCACCATACTCTGCATTAATACCAGCAATCCACTGTTTGCATGTATTTAGCATATAGGCCTATATAATCCTAAGTTTATTAGTACAGATTATAAGTAGGTGATCTAACATCAGTATATTCTGAACAACGAGTTTCATTAAGTATTAGCTTCATTGTGTATTGTAAATGTTCACATGTACCATATTTCTTTAAGTCATATTCAAAGACATTGGACTGGCATATGGTGAAAAACCTACCCAAAGGATTGAAATACAATGTACTTGCTTAATAATAGTAGGATCCCATCCCATGTTTCCAGGATCTGCAACATTGGGTGTATTCCATTTGCCAGTTCCAAGAAAACATCCCATTGCCCTGCTTTGAATTGCATGAATACATGGAAACTGACTGGTTCCACATATAGCTGCACCATAGCTAGTAAACGGTCACACAACTGTATCATATAATTATGTAAAGACGTGGAATAGCACACCGATATTTAGCAATTACATGTAATGTTCTACGTGTAGGTTGAGACACAAACTTGGCCGTGACATTATAATTATGAATTTGGTCTAATAATAAGATCAAGATTAACA
This sequence comes from Archivesica marissinica, assembly GCA_014843695.1. Classification (NCBI taxonomy): domain Eukaryota; kingdom Metazoa; phylum Mollusca; class Bivalvia; order Venerida; family Vesicomyidae; genus Archivesica; species Archivesica marissinica. The sequence continues at coordinate 32,319,859 of CM026398.1, forward strand.
GAATGTTCTGGTGATATGTTGCGACTTTATAACCGCATTTGTCTGTAGCGAGCGTTTGTGGAACAGGTGGTTTCCTAAAATGAACACTATTACCTTTGTTCATACTTATTGATGATACCGTTAGGAGAACACACGTGATACATCAAATAAACTTGCACTGCAAATCACTTTCAACCACAATACACAATCGTCCGCACATATATATTTTTATTTTCTCCTAAGTCTGGTGCTTTCATTCGTTCTATAAAACGAGTAAATAAAATTGGCGACAATTTGCACCCTTGACGTAATCCAATTCTTACACCAAACCAATCTGAGTAAAACCCGTTTAACCGGACACATGATTTAATATTGATGTATCATTGATGTAATGGCTCGTCATCGCAGCAAATATCTTACCATTTACAGCCATGCTACTTAATTGTTCCCAGAGTATCTATATGTACTGAATCGTATGCCTTTTGGAAATCAATAAAAACAGCAAATGCTTGTCGCCTTTTAGTATGTTGCGTCTCAATGATAGAAGTAAAGGATGCTAGATGATCAACCGTGCTTCTATTACGTGGAACACCATTTTGTTCATCGTTGAGTTTATGTTTACTGGTTAACTGAGCAATATAACGTATACATGGTTGAGGCTAGTGCATTTCACCGATAACAAAGTGGAAATCTAGGACCAATCGTCAATGCTTTGGGAGTAAGGCTAAAATACCACTACCACAATCCTTCGGTATTTTACCAATGTAAAACAAACATTAAATATATATTCCTGTACAGAAAAACGAAACTGTACCGTATGCGAGACTTCCGGATTGTATGCCAGCGCGATGTGCGCACATTCATTATATTGCTGTTATGATAGAACATTGGATCTACGAAAAGTCTAATCTTCTTCTTCTTGTCGTTCGCGAATCACATGGACAAGCCGGCAGCAAACACGAAATGGACCGTCCTCCTCAGATCCTCCCGGCAGCCATGCGAGTAACTTCGTCTGGAGAGAAGTATCTGTTGGCCAGGTTGTTTTCCTCAGCCCATGAAGATTGGGACACTCCTGTAGGATGTGTTCTGCAGTCTGGTCCCCTACGTTGCAGCTGCAGGCAATTGATGGAGCTAGTCCAAGCTTCCGACACATATGGAAGTTCAGGCGGTTATGCCCTGTTCTAAGCCGGAATATCGTGACTTGCTCCTGTCTGGTGAGAAGGTGGTAGTCAGCCTTCTCGACTGTTGGCTTTGATGCAGATTTGATTATGGTGCATTTCTCCTTGTGTCAAATCTTTGTCTGGTTGCCTCTCGGTAGAACCTTGCTTGGCAAGCTGGTCAGCGGCTTCATTGCCAGGGATGCCTATGTGTGCAGGTACCCACTGGAGGACAGTTCTTTTAGTTACGCTGACTGAAAAGTCTAATAGTTTATATACTGAGTCAAAAAAGAAACGATACCTGGTGTTTATGTGTCTATAATTTCAACATTTATTAAGAAAATTCTTTGAAAATTCATAAGATGATAGTCCAACATGTTTGAAAGAGGAGCACATACAGCATAATGAGCCTCCGAAACTGTCTGCTGCGTGATGACGTAATTCGTCGGACAGGGGTCTAATGGAGTTTTCACACAGACGTCAATACCGAGTATGGGCACCATTTGCGTCTCTCACTGCAATGCACCGCCGTCGCATCGAACGGAAGAGTGTCTGAATCTCTTGCTGGTCAATATTTGTCCACTCCTGACGCAAAACATCCCTCAGTTGGTTTAACGTTACCGGCTGACGTCGTCTGACGCGGCGGTCTAACGTATCCCACAAATGTTCTATGGGTGACATGTCTGGTGACAAAGCAGGCCACGGCAGGGTTTCAATATTGTTCTGCTCCAATAATGTGGTGGAAATCCGAGCAGTATGACACCTGACGTTGTCCTGTTGGAACAGTGTGACGTTTCTGTTGGCGTTAAAGAACGGCACAACAACTGGCGCAAGGATCTCATCACAGTACCGCTGGGCGTTTAGGTTCCCGTCCACCACTATCAGTTCAGTGCGACTGCCGAAGGTGATACCGCCCCCGAACAGATCGACCTGACGTACACATGCGTCGGCGTAACGTTCACCGCGTCTGCGATATACCCGCTCTCTGCCATCCGCTCGACGCAAACAGAACCGCGATTTATCGCTAAACATCACCGAATTCCACTGTAACCGAGTCCAGCGAGCACGTTCCGTCGTCCATTCCCGCCGTACGTCACGGTGACGTCGTGTCAGGATGGGTCCAACGTATGGCCGATAGGCACGAATGCCACGTTCACCGAGCCGGTTCCTGACTGTTTGTGCACTGATGCGATTGTTGGTCATCCCAGGAGTAACGGCAGCTGTGTGCGTAGCAGGTAGGAACCGGTCACGTAAATGTGACGTCCGAATGTGACGGTCCTGTTCACGCGTCGTCACACGTGGTCGACCAGATCTTGGACGGTCGTCCACCGATCCATGTGTTCGATAACGTCGAAGTAGACGTGTTATCGTGATCCGCGTAACCCCGAGTCGATTTGCGACGTCACGCTGACGTAAACCGCCGTCAATCATGCCAATGGCACGCATTCTCTGATTGCGGTTTAGCCTAGGCATTTTGTTAGAGGTAACAATGGGTATGTAAGGTGTTTTTTCTCGATGATAATGCAATACCAGTACAATAAACCGGTTTTCCGATTTGTACATGTGTAGGAAGTTGTCTTTGTTGAGGAGCACGTGCAAATCGGAAATTCGGCGTTCCAGGATTATCGGGTGTTTATTTACCTGTGTTTATGGTTGGCTGACGTTGCAATAAGATACCCGGTACTGATACGTAATAATATATTAAACCTTTCTATGGTCTTATCCGTTTTACGTCATTTTTAGTTTGGTATCGTTTCTTTTTTGACTCAGTATACAAATTTATTTTAGCTCGATTGCGAAACAAGTTATTTCAACTTATATAAATCACTCTCGAGACCTCATTCCTGGTGGAATCCATCGCCACGAGGGAGAGAGAAGAGGCAATGTGGAATTTAAATGCCTTGCCTAAGGGCACAATCGTAACGGCTCCAGTGAGGCTCGAACTCCGGACCTTTCGCACCTGAAGCGAACGCTCATCCACTGCGCTATCACGACTTCCACAAGTCTAATGAAAAAGACCATACTACGCTAGTCAAACTAAGATTACAATGTATATATGTTTCAACCAACAACGTTCAAGTACATTAAACGGATTTATTTATTTACTGCAAAAGTGTATAGCGCTGATGATTTTATAACGAATACAATTTTATGATAGCAACTTTCTTAACAATTGTGACAGTACATTTGAACAGGACTATGGCTTTGAAAGAACATGAAACACTGTAACGTATAAGATCTTTTGCAAACTAGTTTTCATAATGTTATACATGACCAGTAATTAACCTTATTAAACAAGGTATAGTGTCACAGTGGACCGCGTATATATTTTCACCAATTTAAAAGCCAACAATTGGTCGAGTACCTCATTAAAATGAGCAGTTATAAGTGTTTCCTGTCTGATTAGGATAATAAAAGTGCATCTGAGATAAACCCATTGAAAGTGTCACGTTCCCGTCACGAAAGGGGCATATCGATACATTTGTCGTAATTTGAGAATGTACCGTATAACACCTATACTGAGACCAACAAGAAACTGTACACTTGCCTTAGATGTATTTGACCTTTCTGCAAACGCTACTTAGGCACGCCCCCCATAGTTACAGGTGCTCGCTGTAACCACGCGAGACAAGCTATCTAACAAAATGGCGTCTAACGCAGACCTGCATCGAGTTAATCCGTCGAATTTCTCGGTTTTATTTCACCCAGATAAGAATATCTCGTTGAAAGCAAGAAGGCAATGGTTTTAGGTGAATTCAGGTGATTTCGTATAATCCCTTGTTCGTCTAATGGTAGTTTCGTATACTAGTGCATTCGTATAATCACAGGTTCGTATTTTATATATATATAGTACTGCACTATACAGGCCCATTAGTACGTTCACTGAGCTAATATGGGAATCCCACAGCTCTGCACATGCATGGGTACTATTACTACTATCTGATCCTAGTCCACCATCCACGACAATATGTATGAACCACATGTATAATCACCATTATACTCACATATCTCTTGTGAACGGTAGATCGAATATATATTTTCGAAATATTTTATTATGCATAAATAAATTAATTTCAACTTACTTTTGTGCAAATATATCTGTTTGCATTAATTGTGGATGTATTCAACTGGTCGTTTGGTCGTTCACACAACTTAATCCACCTTAGACATGTTTTCAAGATTTGTCTTAGGTTTTGAAAATGGCACGAATTTAACGTCACCTATCAATCGATCTGGATATCTACATCACTGTCACACAGCCCGTAACTACATCTTTTCACCATTGTCAATGACAGACAGCATTAATTAATTTTAAATATTTTTCAAAAAATAATTTCAGATCACGATCACTCATTATCAGATTTGATTAAAATTTTACTACATAACTCGTTTATCTAACAGAACGATAAAACAATGACTCGGTGTAGTAATCAATTATATAATTATGTGCACACATTTTATAATTGACCAATTAGCACAATCAGTGCTAAATTCCGATGTGAAATACTTTGATCTTGATATCGGGTATTATAACTCGGCGGTCTCTGTGATGTACCGTTAGTGGGTAAGTTGTTGATTGCTCCCAATAAACAGTGTGACACGCTTAAATTTGATTGCTGTGTTTGTGAGAAAAGAATGACTATATGGGGTCAGTCGGTGTTTTTATAGATGCATTGTTTTTAAAGCAGCTGTCTGGTATTTTGTGGTTCATATACACACTTTTAGATTTGTCCAAGGATTTTGAAATGGGTTGAATTTAACGTCGATCACCAGGATATCGACTAATTTTGTACTATAACTAACCCACACACCAAAGCTACACATTTTCAACATCATTAAAACAATTTTAAACCAGTATTTTCGATCAAATTCACGCCTTTTCAAATTTGTCTACTCGTTACTAGTGTGTCTAATATGCATTGTTTGTCTAACAAGATGGCGGCGATAAACCGTTGCCGGGGGTGTGCGCGAATGGTGTGATGCGATTGGCTAACGCCAGCTGTCAATCAAAATCGGCAGAAAGGTCAAATTGATATCCATTTAGAAAAAATATAGTCAAATTTGGTATCAAAATGTGCGAAATATTGGGTAAATTAGTGCAATGTGTGTAGGATTATTTTCTTCTTCATAAGTGACTATTCCTGCTTAGAGACATTTTTTGCCCTGTGTGTGTTTTACGTTTATTTATCGTCGCTACCGGTTGCCCATATGAGCGACGCATCCTGAATAGATTAGTCATTTTAGATAGTTGGAGGATAGTGCACTGATACAGACATAGACCCATTCCAGAGTCTCCTCTGGTTCTTTTACGTGCACGATGTAAAGCACCGACAGGAGACCTCGGTTTAACGTCCCATCTGAAAGAATGTTAATTTTTTTTAGGGTCAGACGGGGGATCGAACCTGCGATCCCTGGATTACCAGTAGGACAATGTCGGAAATTCCAACCTTTTATACGTTTATTTATCGACGGCACCTTGTTAATCGGGTTATTAGCCTCTTTTGTGGCTGTCCGATTAGCGCAGTGGATATTGGGGAGGGCACTCGCTAATGTTGGTAAAACTTGTTGCCCAACCCATTTGCTTCTAGATTTTATTCTTACAGTGTTCAAGTATAAGCATAGCATTGCTTTTGTATCATTTTGCTTATACACTGAACCGAATTTCTAAACGTTCTCCTGATGTTGTATACCAGTTGAAGACAATCAACAAGTAAAGACCATAGTAGAATGCCGTCTATTGAAAAGTCGTGCAACCTGGAAACACGATGGAAATGATTTAGAATGATATTAAAATATGACATTGTATGATTCATTACAAAATGTACTTGAAATATCGAATTTAATTACAACGCTGAACATACCTGTCTGATAGAAGTGCCTGTATCAAGCATACCGATGGCTCGCCCGCTTTCCTCAATGGTCATTCTCGCCATAGTTTCTGTTTTTTCGGTTACGGGTCGCACATAGAATAAATTGCAATCAAATTGAGCACTCACCATGCCGTGCACGTGGTCCTCATGCCAAAACTTAGGATTCGAACCTTCCGTTCCGCTTGGTCAGCCATGACAATAAATTGGTGTTTTCTTAGTGTACATTGATAGAGTATGGTGGATAACAATAGACTACCAATATTTGGACTAATACACAGACCCGTTACCCTAAACTCACAATGTATTAGGTGGACGTTTAGAAATTCGGTTCAGTGTATATTTATCATGTTTATATTTGTAATTCTATTGAATATAAATAAGCAATAATATATGATTAAACGGATCCCTGGATTACCATTGCCTGGATTTACCATTGCCTGGATTACCATTGCCTGGATTACCATTGCCTGGATTTACCATTGCCTGGATTACCATTGCCTGGATTACCATTGCCTGGATTACCATTGCCTGGATTTACCATTGCCTGGATTACCATTGCCTGGATTTTGTGGTACCATTGCCTGGATTTACCATTGCCTGGATTTACCATTGCCTGGATTACCATTGCCTGGATTACCATTGCCTGGATTACCATTGCCCTTCCCTTTGGTGGTCGCTTAATACAAGTTTGACTGTATGCATAATACAATATTATGATATGCAATTATGATGAGGTACAAATGATGTAATGATCATGCACATGCACATGCGTTAGGAAAATAATAATTAGGGATGATGTACTATACAAAATATAAAACAGGGTCATGACTGTATTAAGAATGTAGGATATATCCAACTGGCAACTCATTCACTCTAAACATTTGAATTGCTAAGGGGTAAAGCTTTATGAGTGTCTTTGCCAAGGTTAACCAGCATGTAGCTCTATGGACTTGTCACATTGAAATACTTTGAACATACTTTGTCGATTAGAATAAAAACGTTTAATATATATTTTTTTTAATGTACTATACACTTGACACTTAAACATGAAGTGAAACTCATCTTCCATGTTGTTTGTATTACATAATAAACATAGCATTTCGTTTTAATCGATACGATTTCTACCGTATCGGCCAGTTTCAATTCTTAAGTTGTGTGCCTCAATTTTAAAAAGCAATTCTTAATTTTCTGCTTAGCATGCATATATACAGATATTTGAATTATTGAGTGTTATTTATAGTGTACCTATTAATTAACATACATTGTACATTAATATAAAAACGCATGACCAACATTTATGCTAACATTTCTTGATGAAAACCTACCCCGACGGATATAATAAAAAACCCGTTTCGTCGGCTAACGCGTCACTTTTGACATGTTAATTTGTGGAGAATATAGCAAGTTATGAATGGAGAAAAAATGTCCTATTCAGTATTTGTAGCGAATTTTATTATCATTGTTGTTTTTAACTGATACTGCAACTGTTTTTCTATCCCCTATTGTCAGCTGCCAAACATTTCCGTATTTATTCCGGCTCGTTGCGCTCGTGCCGGCTTATAACAAAACGCAGCAACAACATGCTCTGTAATTTTACGTTCATCACCAAATAAAACTGACAGTGGCAAATAAATTATGTCTTGTTCCAGGGTAAATAAAACTTGCCGGTTAAATGAACATGTCCACAGCAATTTTCATCAAAAAGTTAAACGATTCGTATGATAGGGGCAATAAAGAACTATAAAATGCGCATGATTACACCGAAATGGCCAAGGTAACCCGAAACGTGTAACTTGTCACGGTGCGGGTATCTCGTGATACAGATATCAAAGAAAAATGGTTCATGATTAATGCTCTACTTCGGAAGTAAATGAGTATCTATCAAAATTCAATGATATCAGGTAAAAATGTCAACTAAAATATGCCTTGCCACAGGTTTGATGGGAAAATAAGGTAGTTTTGAAGTTGTTTTTATATAAGTGACAAATAGAAACAAAATAAATTAAAAACTATGGTTATGTTATTTTATTATTATATCGTAGGTTACTGTTTCATATTTATTCTGCGATTGGCATGGGGTTAATAAACATTTTTTTTCAGAGTTCAACCTCATGCGATTTGATTGGACGAGTCTGAGATTTGCAATCAGCTCATCCAACCAATCAGAACGCTTGAGACTGAGTTTGGGATTGGATAAAACTGAGTTTTATAATCTCCAGGCCAGGATGCATAGTTCCCGGTTGCATTAGTGGGCATTCGTAAGTGTAATCCTTTCTGGTTGTGGCCAATAGCAATGTCCTTTATTTTATTGAAAGTGTCATAGAGACACAGGCAGAGTGAAATATCATGAGTATGGCTTCTAGATTCGAATCCAGTCACGGTTTTCGAATTATTTTATGCTAGGGAGCAATTTAACTGGCTTGTGGATTGCGCCGATCATTGTCGTATATATATTAGTAGTTGAATACTCCCTACACTCGTAATACAGTCATGATCATGTTTTGCATAGTCTAAAATCCATCATGACATTGTCATTATTTTTCCATGTATGTCCATAATCATTACATCATTTGTCCTTTGAGGATCATCATGATTGCATATATCATAATATTGTACTATATATATTGTAAATATGCTTAAATGTTACAGACGAGAAACTGTAAAGTTTAAGTCTTAATAAAGCATTCTTCTTCTTCTTCTTCTTCTTCTTCTTCTATATTACCAAGGCCCCATGCTACACATTGTTTTCAGAACTCACGCTCAATGGGTCTAATCGGCTGCTATTATGAAATGTGGTCAGCAGCAGCCAATCAAGCGAGCTTGAGACTGAGATCTATGCAAGTAGAACCCCCAGGCATTAATGTGCACTGGGCGTAGACATGAAGGGTACTCATCGGCGTCAAACCACAGCTTCGCTCACTTACCGTGCCTTCGGACGGGAAGACCTCATGCACCCGAACATAGACAGGACACCGGGATATTCCATCAACCAATAAAAGCATGAGTCATCGTATAGCCCAAGCTTCCGGTGCCACTTTAAACTGAACACAAACTATATTAATATAGACACAATTCTCTTCTCTCAATGGCGGCTGTCGTTTAAATAGTGATCTAGGTGCAAACCAGTTAGGGGAATAATCAATTTGCCAATGTTAATATGAATGCTAACATGCTGAACACTATTCGTTTCATGCCGTCGTTTAACAGAAAGAGTTGTTCTTCTGGTAAGCTCACAGATCAATCGTTTGACCAATTGAATATAAACAAATGATGATACGATGATGACATCCACAACATAATGAAATCATCTTTATTGTAACAGTACAGACGGATCTGTAGTCCAGTGGTAACACGCTGGACTGGTAATCCAGGGATCGCAGGTTCGATCCCCCGTCTGACCCTAATAAAATTAACAATCTTTCAGATGGGACGTTACACCGAGGTCTCGTGTCGATGCTTTACACCGTGCACGTAAAAGAACCAGGGGGAGATTCTGGAATGGGTCTCTGTCTGTATCATGCACTATCCTCCAAAATCTAAAATGACTAATCTCTTCAGGAGGCGTCGCTCATATGGGCAACCGGTAGCGACGATAAATAAACGTAAAACACGCACATGTAACAGTAGTAATATAGGATGCACAATTTATTTATTGTGTTTAGAAATATCTGAGATGTTTAAGGACGAAAGTCGTGATAGCGCAGTGGATGTACGTTCGCTTCAGGTGCGAAAAGGTCCGGAGTTTGAGCCCCGCTAGAGCCGTTACGATTGTGCCCTTAGGCAAGGCATTTAAATTCTACGTTGCCTCTTCTCTCTCCCTCGTGGCGATGGAACCGTTCCATCAGGAATGAGGTCTCGAGAATGATAACTATAAGTTGTATATATACTTGTTTCGCAATCGAGCTAAACTAAATTTGTATAAACTATGGACGAAATATATTTTTGATAATGTTGAAGCAAACAAGTAAATCATATGTTTAATATAATCACCTGTGAACAGGAATGAGCAAATGTAAATCTATATACGCTTTCATTTGCGTCGAAGAGAACGATTAATAAATTAAGCTGTTATAGCTTGTTTCGCAAAATTGGCAATGCTAATGACGTAGCATAGACGTCTGACGTGTTGTATTGACGCCGTTAGAATGAACAGTCAAACCTGTGTTAGTGGTCACATCTATTAAGCAGCCAACCTGTATTAAGCAGCCAGCTTCCAGATTACCAATATGCTGTTCTATTATACATTTGACCTCTATTAAGCAGCCACCTGTGCTAAGCAGCCACTTTGTGTTGTTTCCTTGGCTGGCTGCTTAAGACAGCTTTGACTGTATCAACAACTCGGTGACAACAGGCAACTTTCTTTCTTCTAACTATTTTATTTGCCCGTTTCTCACATTTCTACAAAAGTAAAGTGTTTATTTATTATAGTGTCACCTCTATTTAAAGGGCCAGTCATTTCCGACTTATGAGACACCTCTTTTTAAGAACATCAGTACTTCCCGAATCCTATGCTTGTATACCAGGCGCCAGGTTGGTAGGCAATCGGTAACCATTATTTAACTAGCTGGCGGCTCACCAACCGGCCATATCAGAACAAATCCCTGACGAGGTTCGAACCTTCGACCTCCCGCTCCGTAGGGAGAAATGTAGACTTATGACCGGGGATATACGGTATGTTGATCATGCGTCTACAGTGGTGTCCACTAGATGGTACGTGCAAAATATCAACGCTCAATAAGTGGAAGTCGTGATAGCGCAGTGGATGCGCGTTCGCTTCCGGTGCGAAAGGTCCGGAGTTCGAGCCCCGCTTCGGCCGATACGATTATGCCCTTAGGCACGGCATTTAAATTCCGTTAACCGGTTTTTTACCGTTGCCTCTTCTCTCTCCCTCGTGGCGCTGGATTCCATCAGGAATGAGGTCTCGAGAGTGATTAATATAAGTTGTAAGAACTTGTTTCGTAATCGAGCTAAAATAAATTTGAATAAATTAAGACGTTCTTCGCCGAATCTGTCAGGTTGAACTAATCACATCCCATATATTAACATCAACGTGTTCGAACACCTTGTTTCCAATCAAAAATAGTATTTTAATATTCCTCTATTATTTACATTTCAAATCGATATACTTGAACATGTATTAATTTTCCACTTATGCACAATTACGACTTACAGCGAATGTATCAATCTATCAAATTTACAAATGAAGTCTTTGAAAACTCTTTCTTTAATAAATTAATTCGCAGCCACGCCAATTCGTACTCTTATAATTGAAATTTATATTTTCTATTGAAAAGTTTCAATTATAAATCATTTTTATTTTTTGCCTCACGCCTATTTTTAAAAAAAGACAAATAAAAAGTTAAAATCCTATGCGGCAAACGTAAAGATCGATGTATAATTACTGGTTTTCAGAAGTTTTTAAAAACACGTCGGAGCTTTGTAATTGTATCGACTGGAATACTTATTTTTAGATTATTAGGTACCCGGTGGTTAATTATAATAATTGTACATGCCTGTGTTCAATTAACGGTTATATCTAATTAAGTAGTTCGTACAGAATCCTATTTCCGCCATCGACTTTACGATATTTCGCGAAAACTTGAGGAAAGGCTTGCAAATTGTCGACCTTTCAGCGTGTCTCTAGGCATAGTGTGCGAAAGAAGGCTTGTTTCGTGGTGATATTTCGTAAGTTCAGCGCGTCTCTGGGCATAGTGTGCGAAAGAAGGCTTGTTTCGTGGTGATATTTCGTAAGTTCAGCGCGTCTCTGGGCATAGTGTGCGAACGAAGGCTTGTTTCGTTGTGATATTTCGTAAGTTCAGCGTGTCTCTAGGCATAGTGTGCGAAAGACGGCTTGTTTCGTTGTGATATTCCGTAAGTTCAGCGTGTCTCTAGGCATAGCGTGTGAAAGACGGCTTGTTTCGTGGTGATATTCCGTAAGTTCAGCGTGTCTCTAGGCATAGTGTGCGGAAGAAGGCTTGTTTCGTGGTGATATTTCGTAAGTTCAGCGTGTCTCTAGGCATAGTGTGCGAAAGACGGCTTGTTTCGTTTGTGATATTTCGTAAGTTCAGCGCGTCTCTGGGCATAGTGTGCGAAAGAAGGCTTGTTTCGTGGTGATATTTCGTAAGTTCAGCGTGTCTCTATAGGCATAGTTTGTGAAAGAAGGCTTGTTTCATGGTGATATTTCGTAAGTTCAGCGCGTCTCTAGGCATAGTGTGCGAAAGAAGGCTTGTTTCGTGGTGATATTTAGTAAGTTCATCGCGTCTCTAGGCATAGTGTGCGAAAGACGGCTTGTTTCGTTGTGATATTTCGTATGTTCAGCGTGTCTCTAGGCACAGTGTGCGAAAGACGGCTTGTTTCGTGGTGATATTTCGTATGTGCAGCGTGTCTCTGGGCATCGTGTGCGGACGATGGGCTTGTTTCGTGGTGATATTTCGTACGTTCAGCGTGTCTCTATGCATAGTGTGTGACAGACGGCTTGTTTCGTTGTGATATTTCATACGTTCAGCGTGTCTCTATGCATAGTGTGTGACAGACGGCTTGTTTCGTTGTGATATTTCGTAAGTTCAGCGTGTCTCTAGGCATAGTGTGCGGAAGACGGCTTGTTTCATATATATATGTATATGCGTTACCGATTTTATATCTATTGAAATAAATTATAGATATTCTACATAGATAGTTTAATCTACACATCTATGTTTGTATTTGACTTAAATACTTATATTAAGCAAAACATTGATTTCCTTAATATACTATGGAGCAAACTCATTATATTACCCATGGCTAAGAGAGCTTTATATATAAAGCTACATATTAGGTAGTTCTTGTTTTGGGACACCCTGTACTAATTAGTTCAAGTTTTCAGAATATAAGTTATCTCCCTTACACCAATATTTCAATAATAGATTCCGATTTCTGTTAAGTTATCGTATTAGTCCGTCGTTGATAAAGTTGTATATACGTAAATAGGCGGAAATACATCCGAGGTCCGAGTGTAGTAATAATAATCAATATAGTTCGTTTTTGTTTTTTGTAAGAAATGCATTTTCATGACAGGCAGTGTATAGGTATAGTTTGTGGGTGTTTTGAGAACGTATGTGACTTGAACATAATTCAGACTATTATTAAGAAGCAATTGCAAACTGAAGGTAGGGTACATTGTACTATTTGGCGGAAGAATACAGTGTGTAATCACAGTGACGTCATTCATAGGTAAACGGTTGGCATTGCATTTGTAATATTTGTGTTGTGTTTTTCAGTTAAATTTGAATATTTCTTCACAGAGTAAATGAATGAAAACAAAGTTGGAACATAAATAAACAGACTGTATGTTTTTACTTTTTACTATGTATTTATTAGGCAATGTATTTGTTGTTTTATAACCATAAAATTTACTTATGAAATATGGAGATAAGCCAATGATATTAAGAGTTATAGAACGTAAAGTTTATGTTCTAATGTTTACAGTTTAATAAGCGACATCACTGGCGTTTCTATTACCTCCCTTGGCAGATAAAGACAGATATATCCCGAAATGTATATCGGTTCTTTACGTCATGTTAATTAATTGACAATTATTTTACAGATAAGTACCAATTGGATATACTGTAGAATATCTGTCGAGGTATAGAAATTAAAAATCTATAAGATGCGAAAGTGGATGGAAATTGAGAGGAAATCACCTACGAGGACCTAACTACTTCTCAGGAGTATTCAGAGGCAGTAGCGGAGCTATCTCTCTCATTGTAACAGTTAATTTTACGTGGATGTCCGCCATTGTCCGAAATACTGCTCGGGAGTATTCAGAGGAAGTAGCTGAGCTATCTCTCTCATTGTAACAGTTAATTCTACGTGGGTGTCCGTCATTGTCCGAAATACTGCTCGGGAGTATTCAGAGGAAGTAGCTGAGCTATCTCTCTCATTGTAACAGTTAATTCTACGTGGGTGTCCGTCATTGTCCGAAATACTGCTCGGGAGTATTCAGAGGAAGTAGCTGAGCTATCTCTCTCATTGTAACAGTTAATTCTACGTGGGTGTCCGTCATTGTCCGAAATACTGCTCGGGAGTATTCAGAGGAAGTAGCTGAGCTATCTCTCTCATTGTAACAGTTAATTCTACGTGGGTGTCCGTCATTGTCCGAAATACTGCTCGGGAGTATTCAGAGGAAGTAGCTGAGCTATCTCTCTCATTGTAACAGTTAATTCTACGTGGGTGTCCGTCATTGTCCGAAATACTGCTCGGGAGTATTCAGAGGAAGTAGCTGAGCTATCTCTCTCATTGTAACAGTTAATTCTACGTGGGTGTCCGTCATTGTCCGAAATACTGCTCGGAATGGAGCACGGTGTCTTCCTAACCCAATAAAACGCTGGATAGTCGCATTATGACATAATCTGTTGACGCGGCATTACCACAACCCCCACACCAATAAAACAAAAACACACCAAACAGTATAGAGCATGCATGTACTAATTTTACCGCTCTTGTTTCTAAACGGTTCAGTAACAAGGGCGCACTGTAGGTTCATTTGTTGACTCTGGAAATGAGAAAAGAGATTGTAATAAAACATGTTTGCCTTTCTGATGCCATCATCTATAACCACAGAATACACCCCTGGGACCACATAGCCAAACATACTATCGAAGGATTTAACGCATTTTGTCTATGGGCATCAATTTAGAGGCATAAAATATTTACAGGAATGATAACACCAACAATGGCATGATGTGCATTTCAAAACACAGAGCAATTTGAGTAAGTGATCGTTCCATAAACGTAGCAACAGGGGCGGAGCCAGGAACTGGCGTTAAAAGAGGGCGTCATTTGGCTTCCGGCTTCTGGTGAGGGAGAACAATGCGTTTGGTGTATTTTGATGTGTGTTTTACTTTATTTATCGTCGCTACCGGTTGTCAATATGAGCCCCCTGAAGAGATTAGTCATTTTAGATGTTGGAGGATAGTGCAATGATACAGACAGATACCCATTCCAGAGTCTCATATGGTTCTTCTTTTACGTGCACGAGACCTCGGTTTAAAGTCTCATCTGAAAGAGACTATGATATGAGTCATTTTAAAATGGTATATCGATGGGGGTTGAACTTGCGACCACTGGATTACAAGTCCTGAGTGTTAACCACTGGACCACTAAACCGCTACTGCATTGTGGCTGTCCGATTAGCGCAGTGGTTAGCGCGCTCGCTTCTCACCAATGCAACCCGGGTTCGATTCTAGGACCGGGAAGTATGTGAGATGGTACCGTAGTCGCCAGATCGGACAGGTGGATTTCCTCAGGATACTCCTGTTTCCTCCCACACGAATGAACACATTTACGCTTTCATCCGCGCTAACAAGAGTGATTAGTATGAGTTGTCAAAGCTTGTTTCGCAATCGTTGTAAAATAAATAAAGTTTAAACTAAAATGTATATAGCCAAATTGGGTAACTATCTGTATGAAGCATTTGCACTGAGACGCGCGTGGTTAAATTAAATTTTGATTTTTAAGGTGTTTTAACATATCGTAGCGTATGGAAACTACGTTTGCGCCCCCGCCCCCCACTAGACCCGCTAGTGTACATTATAGTCATACAAGTGACCAGGGAGTGTGTGTGTTTTACGTTTATTTATCGTCGCTACCGGTTGCCCATATGAGCCACGCCTCCTGAAGAGATTAGTCATTTTAGATGTTGGAGGATAGTGCAATGATACAGACAGTGACCCATTCCAGAATCTCCTCTGGTTATTTTACGTGCACATTGTTCAACACCGACACGAGACCTCGGTTTAACGTCCCATCTGAAAGACTGCTAATTTTATTAGGGTCAGACGGGATGATCGAACCTGCGATCCCTGGATTACCAGTCCCGCGTGTTACCATTGTACTACAGATCCGTCTGTGTGTGACCAGAGAGAACCGTTCGTCTTGTTTTATACACTGATTGATGTAATCTAGTATAGTACGATGATTTAGCGAAGTGGCAAACCCTACGATCTATGTGTAAGATAGCAATTACACTCTGATTATAGGTGATGCTCTACTGAAGTAATATAGCGTTTGTTGTCGGTTGACTTGTACTGTCTCTATTTGCAGATACACGCGAAAAATACGGTCTAAAAGACGTATGTAATATGCGAAAAATACCGTCAAAAAGACGTATGTAAACTTCGGAAAATACCGTCTAAAAGACGTATGTAAACTTCGGAAAATACCGTCTAAAAGACGTATGTAATATGCGGAAAATACCGTCCAAAAGACGTATGTAATATGCGAAAAATACCGTCAAAATGACGTATATAGTATGCGAAAAATACCGTCAAAAAGACGTATGTAATATGCGAAAAATACCGTCAAAATGACGTATGTAATATGCGAAAAATACCGTCCAAAAGACGTATGTAATATGCGAAAAATACCGTCAAAAAGACGTATGTAATATGCGAAAAATACCGTCATAAAGACGTATGTAACATGCGAAAAATACCGTCTAAAAGACGTATGTAATATGCGAAAAATACAGTCAAACAGACGTATGTAATGTGATGCGAAAAATACCGTCAACAATGACGTTATGTAACATGCGAAAAATACCGTCAAAAAGACGTATATAATATGCGAACAATGCCATAGATAAGACGTATGTTAATATTAAAACATAAAGCATATTTAGCCATGAAAATGGTGCTGCAAATAGAGGAGTTCATACAGGTAAACCAGAAACGTCATGTAGCCTGCCATTTTGGATTAACCAAGCTAAAAGTTTTTTTAAAATACATCAACTAAAGTAATTAATTAAAGTAACATTTCTATTAAATAATTAAATATGCAGCAACACGTTTTCAGGTATTTGCGTCAGCTGCATATGCATTTAGTATATTGACTAGCCGGAAGTATATTTTTTGTATCAATGACGTCATACTACTCACATATATTAAAAATGGCATCCATTTTGTACAACGTTTCACGTGTTAAAATTCCCGCTACTTCCTTATTTGAAATGTGACTTGTTTCGGTATTCTATTCACACTTCCAATTTATCATATAGAACAACGGAAATAGCCAATGATTATATAGTATTACTTTTTAACTACGTGTGCACCTTTTGCTCTTTGTGACACACTTTTTTGTGGCGGCCGGTGTGTTCTTGGTTATGTCTATTGTGCAAGCACGTGATACATCGCGTAATCAAGTTTAATTAGACAAATGGTGTTCCATCATATTTATAAATACGTATTTTCTCTCTCTTAAGATGTGAGATTAGATAGTATGTTAACGGAATTGATTCAACAACAAAAGTTATCCTATTTAAAATGCTTAACTGTATCAACCGGCGTACGTGAATCTCACACGCCGTGACAATGATATGAGATCAGCTATAATATCATTTCACAACTAACCATCGCTGTCAGATAGCATCGGTTTCACTATTGTCTATTTTATCCGCTTCCACGCGCGCAATTAAAAAAATCGAATTAATTTACAGAAGATACGAGCCGCAATGTAGCATAAACACATCCGGATCAAATAAACGGATGAAATTAGCAAGTCCGATCACTAGAGATATTTCACAGCAGCATTTTGCTAAAAGACCTGACCGCGGGTTTATCGGCTGCCAGCTCTTGAGAAATCGAGGCATTATGTTGAGAAAGTAATAACACATTAACTTATATAATTGTCTGTCCGCTCATTCACTGACGTGATAGCGAGCACGTGATTCCCACGTGCCTCTGGTGTTTAATTAACGCTATGCACGAGTTAGAAATAATAAATCCTGCCTACGCTGTTCCAGATCGGTAACTTTTTATATAATGGCAGTCGTACAATAAACTATATTGCGCAGGAATTGAGCCATTGTGGTGATATCATTAACATTTTCGGTTTTAGCATGTTCCGCTTCGATTGCCGAACGTATTAACGTGTCCTGAACATATTCTTTGTCGTCTACTTGATTATAATAAAGAATCTAGTTCTCAAATATAAATGATAAAAATTGAATTTGATAATATTTCACAATATAAATTGTAAAAATGGATCCACTGATTTATATAAAAATACACATACTGCACACTAGCCTTTCCTAGTGGGTAAGGCTTCCGTCTACGGAGTGGGTGGGTCGATGGTTCGAACCTCGCCAGGTGTTCATTCCGATACGGCCGTTTGGTGAGTTGTCATGTAGGTAACTAATGGTTACCGATTGCCTCTCAGCATGGCGCCTGGCCTGGAGAAGTACTGATATTTATAACAGGTGTCACAAATGACTGGACCTTTCACATACGGGTCAGTGGTTCAGAGAGGTTAACACGCTGGACTGCTGCGAATACAGGGATTCGATCCCACGTCTGAGGTGTCTTATCCGTCAGAAATGACTGGACCTTTGACATACGAGTCAGTGCATGGTTCAGAGGTTAACACGTTGGACTGCGAATCAAGAGTTGTATATTTTATATGTTTATGCCGATGGGGTAGTCTACCTATTTTATATCTATATGTCTATGTGTTACCTATTTTATATCTATATGTCTATGGGGTACCTATTTTATATCTATATGTCTACATGTTGCCTATTTTATATCTATATGTCTATGTGATACCTATTTTATATCTATATGTCTATGCGGACCCTATTATATATATATATGTCTATGCGGGACATATTTTATATCTACATGTCTATGCGGGCCCACTTTTATGTCTATGCGGGCCCTATTTTATATAGCAAATCACCAACACGAGACGGACACCCGGGTACAACCACCGACACTACGCAAGCCAACTGGATAGCTTCCTCACATGAAAGAATTCGACATCCCAAGTTGGACTCTAACATACCGCGGTGGACTCTAACATACCGCGGTGAATGGAAAGTAATCTGAAGTCAACGACCGTAACCACTTTTTGACTGGTATGTATAATCGCGAACAAATATCATTTGACAAAACTGGATCTTCGAATTAATTGGAAGGGGAACATGTTAATGAAGCCGGTGCTCTTCATGTCACTCAAATGAATCGCTATTATGATGTGGATCCTGGATACAGTGGACTGGTCTAAAAGGCGTCGCTTTGCGAGAGTTTTGCACTCGGAACCACATTCATTGCCTTTCTCAATAGCGTTATTTCCCACTTATTTAGCAGCCGTATAATGAATATAAGCATAAAAGGTAGAAAGGTCTTTAGACAGTCGTGTTTAAGGATCACTTAGATTGTAATAGCAATTAGGAAATAATAGATATCTATTGTGTAGCCTTTTAGCAACAGACACTTCAACTGCGCGTCTTTGGCGATGCTCGTAACGGAAAATGATCGTCTCATTAGAGCACGGTGGAGGATTATTTTAATATCATGGGAAAGTTTTTCCCCATTAAAAATACATAATGTTTAGCAAATGTAATACTATTATTGTATACGCTCAATATTCGAACACTGTTTGAACTTATGATATGCTTGGTGTGATGCATTCGTTTAGAGTTCATGTTTTATTTGCTATTTTTCATTTGCATTATATGCATACATAATTACATACATAATCATGCATACATAATTACATACATAATCATGCATACATAATTACGTACATAATCCTGACAAAGCAAAGACAAAAGCAAAGTGGTTGGGCAACATGTTCTAGCAACAAACTGTCTTACCGATAGTAAACTGTCTTACCGATAGTAAACTGTCTTACCGATAGTAAACTGTCTTACCGATAGTAAACTGTCTTACCGATAGTAAACTGTCTTACCGATAGTAAACTGTCTTACCGATAGTAAACAACCCTCCCCAAAGTAAACAATCCTCCCCAAAGTAAACAACCCTCCCCAAAGTAAACAACCCTCCCCAAAGTAACAAACCTCCCCCCTCCCCAAAGTAAACAACCCTCCCCAAAGTAAACAACCCTCCCCAAAGTAAACACCTCCCTCCCCAAAGTAAACAACAGTCCCCAAAGTAAACAACCCTCCCCAAAGTAAACAACCCTCCCCAAAGTAAACAACCCTCCCCAAAGTAAACAACCCTCCCCAAAGTAAACAACAGTCCCCAAAGTAAACAACCCTCCCCAAAGTAAACAACAGTCCCCAAAGTAAACAACCCTCCCCAAAGTAAACGACCCTCCCCAAAGTAAACAACAGTCCCCAA